>JAWWLV010000045.1:25380875-25433930 GCA_035041135.1 Platyrinchus mystaceus
ATCACAAGATCCTACCTGGGCTGACTTGCTTTAGCATAGATCTTTATCTCTATGGGCCACAGGTCTCCGGTAAGACTTTGTTTCATCTTAGGCCTCCCACAAGAGTCGCAGCTTTCTCGTGCATCCACCTGCTTCAGTGTAGGCTCCTCCATGAGCTGCAGGGGAGTCTCTTCACTCTGTAATCTTCCACAGATGGCAGGGGTTTCAGTTTTCAGTCTTTTCCCTGCTGAAGGGAGAGACCAGGTGGAGGGGGGGGGAGGGGGAAGAAGAAAGAACTCCCCTTCCTTCGGACTTCTCTCTCCTCTGGCTGCCAGCTTCGACCTTGGATGCTGCATTATCTCTCGGCCTGGAATTCCTTCTGCAGCCATCTTGTCCAGGCAGTCTTCCTTTAGAGTTTTTCCTCCACTCTATTACATGTCTCGGCCAGGGGGGCCTTCAGTGCCACAACCTGTCCCCGGCCCAGGGCTGGGGGAGGAGAGAGGCCCGCTGCCTCTCCTTACATGGCTCCCAATTTTTCTTGCCACCTTGTGGTTCTTATCTCTTCTGCGTCACAACTTTCTCTTCTGTTTTCTTAAATATGTAATTGGCAGAGGCATTACTAAAACTTTCGATTGGTTTTGCTCTGGAAATCCACCTGGCAAAACTATTTTCATCCCCGGGGAGGTGCTGGTCGGCAAACCCACGACAGTGAGACTGACAGGCCTTTAGTTTCCAGGGTTCTCCTTGGTCTTCTTGAAAATCAGGACAACATTCACCAGCTTCCAATCAGCTGAGACCTCTCTGGTTCCCAACACTGTTCAAAAATCATTGAGAGCAGTTTTGCAATGACATCAGCCAGCTCTTCAAGGATTCTGGGATAAATCCCATCACAGCCCATATATTTGTAAGGATCCAACTTGATCAGCAGATCCCACACAATTTCAGGGTTGACTGGGAATTGAAAATTCTCACAGTCATGATGTTCCAGCTCAAGACACTGAGATCCCTTGGTCCATCATACGTGTTGAAGAGAGAGGCAAAAAAAGTGTTAAACACCTCTGCTTGTCTCTGTCCCTATTTGTGAGACGACCATCCTCATCCTGGAAGAGGCCAATGAGATTTATATACTGCCTATTGCCATTAATGTATTTAAAAAACTCTTTTTATTGTCCCTCACATTTCTGGCAGCTTCAACTCCAGCTGAGCTTTGCTGCATGAATTTTCTCCCTACAGCACCAGCAGCATTGCTGTATTCTTCCCATGTCACTTGACCTTGCTTCCACTGGGCATACACACCTTTCTTTTTTTGCCTTAATTCCAAGAGAAGATCCTGCTCAGCCAAGGCCAATTTTCTGCCTCACCTGCTTGACTTCCAACATTTGGGAATTGCCTGCTCCTGTGCCCTTAGGAACTGACGTTTGAAAAGTGACCAGCACTTAGTTCCTCAATGAATAAGTCGTTGGTGTCATCATCCTGGCTGGGAGGTCTGTAGCAGACTCCCACAATGACATCTGCATTATTTGTTTGCCCCTTGATTCTTATCCAGAGGCTCTCGACTGTGCCAGTGCCAACTCTGAGCTCCATACACTCTAACCTTACTATTACATACAGTGCCACCCCTCTGTGTATTCTGCCCTGCTTATCCCTCCTGAAGAGCCTGTAACCATCCAACCATCCAAGAGGGCACTCTAGTTACAGATTTCATCCCACCAGGTTTCACTTGTGCCAATGATGTTAAATCTCTGGGACTAGGTGAAAGCTTCAAGCTCCTCTTGTGAGGACCTACATGAAAACTTATTTATAGATTAGTCCCATCATGCCATCACACTGCAATTCCAGCTAAGTATAATAAATAAATGCTTGGAACTATAATGGATTGCTAATTTTTTTTTTTAATTTCTGTATTACATTTCCTCAAAGATAACAGCATACAAATACTTGCACAGAAAGGAGTGACAAACTTAAAACATGAAATTTTCACCATGACTGTACACCATGTGTACTTTAGACAATGTTTTCCAGGTGCGATGACCTAAAAATTACAGGGAAAGTCACAGACCTAGGGCTATGGATTTTCCCAAAATGGTTTTTAACCAAAGAGAAATCAAGGGATGAACAAGCTAATGAACATGGATACTATTTGAAGAGGACCAATGGGTCCAGAGTATGTTATCCTTTTTTGCAAAGAAGTAAAAACTTATCAGACTTAACTGCAAAGTTTACTTACTGTGCAAACTTTCCTACATCTCTTATTGTAGTACACATTAACTACAGCTGTCAATAAATGTACATGATTGTTCTGTAGGGGAAACAGCCAGGACTTCTTACATCATGAGTTTTGAAAGTGTACAACTATCCTCTCTGTATAAAGTTGGCTCCATTAACTCACTTTTTATGTGAGTTTTTATGTTTCTGGATACAAATTATAATGATTTTACTCTGTCTGTCCTGAGTTTAATTACTAAAGGAATTTTAGGGCTCCCAAGATGCTTTTCTCCTTGAAATGGGAAGGAATGGCATTCTAAATTCCTTTTAATCAGAGGCCTTCCTTGTCCTCGACTCCAATATGCAAATCATATATTGCAAACTCCATTACTTGGTGCTTCAAACATCTAGAAAAGTAGATATTAATGTGTAATACTCTAAATTATTATGATATTGCAATTTGTGTAACTAAATATACGTAGTATCCTTAACTGTGTTAAGGATAATAGCATCATATAGAATAAACTTGCAATCCTATTTGGTAGATGTTTCTGGATACTATGTCCTTCAAAAGTAGACCTTTTCAATGCATTCCTTACTGATTCTTTTAGTTCATAACAGGACCAAAGGTAATATCACAGATCACACCATTTTTACCCCTACGAAAAGTCTAGGAGACCTTTTGAGTTCCAGTATCTAGAAAGGGACGGGATGGACCCAGAGCATAAGTGCACTGGCCTTTTTCTCCTGTTTTCACTTTCCTGTCACTATGGGATGACAGAAAAAAAAATACTTGTGCTTTAGAAACCTTGTCAGCACCTGTGTTTCACTGCAGAACCTCTCAGGAACACTATCTGAAAAGAATGAGCTCACTTTCCCTACTCATACTTATTCAATCTCGTCATAAAAGTACTATGAAAACAAGTAATTTGTGACTGGTACCACAGCTGTCTAGAATAGCATACCATAGAGTGGATGACGTCTTTTCCGACCTTAATGATCCTATGATTCTATAGGATAGCACAGCATAGCATAGACTATATTCAGTTGGAAGGGGACCTACAACAATCATCCAGTCCAGTTGCCTGACCAATTCAGGGCTGCCCGAAAGTTAAAATGTGATTAAGGGCATTGTAAACACTGACAGGCTTGGTGCATCTACTTCCTCTTTAGGAAGCCTGTTCCAGTTCTGACCATCCTCTCCATAAAGAGTTGCATTCTAATGTCCAGTCAGATCCCCTCTGAAGCATCTTTGAAGCATTCCCAAGTGTCCTATCATTGGATCCGAGGGAGAAGAGATCAGCCCCTTCCTATCCCCTTCGCCTCCTCAGGAAGCTGTACAGAGCAATGAGGTCAGTCCTCAGCATCCTTTCCTCCAATCTAGAGAAGCCCAGAGTCCTTGGCTACTTCTCATAGGACATTATCTCCAGCCCTTTCACCAGCTTTGTTGCCCTTCTCTGGCTGTATTCACAAACCATCACATCCTCTTAAATTGAACACAGTATTCAAGAGCGTTGTTGTACTTTGTCAGTAATCAACCCTTTACCCCAAGACCTACAGCACCTAACAAATGATGACAGAAATTATTCCAAAATTAAATAGTTATGGACTTTGCACGTCAAGTACATATCACATTAAGCTATTTACTGCTAAGCAGTAAACATATGGGGAAAAAAATGCAAATGCCAACAAATGAATACTGCTTTAAGAATGTCTTAAAAGAGATGACTATTGATATATAAAGTCATAAAAGATACTAAGTATATATCGTAATTTACCTTAATTATTAATGCATTTGGTATTATTTGATTTGCTAATCTGGTGAAAAATATTGTGAGTATAGAGAAAGAATTGAAATCTCAGAAACGCTTCCTGTATTTCACACAACTTCATCTGACCTTGAACAATGCTGGTGCAAAGAGCCCAGACAAATTAGATTTTACATTTACAAGAATTCCATAGCGTGAACATCCAAGAGTGTGAATGCCTCCTGACAATTTTTCCAGGTTGTTCTCAGAAGCAGGTAAGAATTTCCTTGCTAACACATCAATCGGCTCCCAACGGGAGTTACTTTAGGTAGGCCTGAGGAATAAGAAGCTTCAGAATTATGGCCTTTCCGTCACAGTACAGCAGCTCAAGAAAAAGGACAAGAGCAAGGGATTAAGGAAGCTTAGATATTGTTCACAGTTCAAATTAATCTTTGAGTAGATGATGGGTTATAAGTGACAGATGAATAAGGGAGTAAAATTTTCAAGTAAATGTTGCTTCTGGCCCACAGCAGGGAAGATTTGCTCAGCTGAACTACAGTTTCCTCAGTCCCTGCCTGATGCAAGGACAACAGCAAGGCATAAATTTAAGCTAAACAGCTTACCCTCATTAATAAAAGTTAAAGAAGAAATATAGTTTTGTTTTCTTACTTTCTAAGCAGAAAGCTGGTAAGTCAAAAGAGGAAATCAAGCAGGTAAAACTTACAGAAAAAACCCAGCAACGGTGCTTGAGCTCTCCTAGAAGCCTCTTTTAGTCTTTTGGAAAACCCTTTCATCAACAGAAAGAGATCAGACAGGCATGCTCAAATAGCTTGTGTTATAAGATTGCTCATCTATATTGGATAAGAGCAGCACAATACATGCAGAAAAGCCTAAGTAAACATGAAGCATACTATGTGTCATTATTCTTTATGCAATTAATTATAAATTATCATAATTTTTAAATAAATTCATAGATATTAAACCAGTCAATTAGAGATCAGCTTTATCATTTTCTCTTGAGGTGTGCAAAAATATCCTTGACAAAATGAATGAAAAAAAACCAAATCACAAACATGAAGCAACAACCCAAATCAGTTAATACTATCCATACCTATTTAAACATGCAGAAAATCAAAACATGAATAGTTTAAGCAATCATGTGTACTGCATTTAGATGGTCTTTTGTCATGCTATGTGCTGCTGTGTCAAAGCAAAAAATCTGTTGCAATAAGTATAATTATTTTAATAAATGTGAAGAAACTGTTCAGGACAGACTTTCAAAGCTATTTTATTACATAGAGAAAGGTAGAAATATTTTTTTTTTAATAAAGAGGTTTAAAATATTTTAATTAATGTCTTTATGTTACAGGATTTTGTATTCCTGAGAGGTAAATAAAAAAATAACTCAGTAAAGCTCACAGAATAACTACATAAGCCATTTTACAAGGAGGATATACTTTCCTTCTTTTCTATGAATGTATAAAGCTCTTCTTCAAGCTCTTAGAAATCTATTGATCTGTGAAACACAGTGCACTCCAGGGAGGCAATTCACTTGACGTTATATATCAAATGATGAGATGAATAATGATCATACCATTTGGTAATTAAACATCTTACAAACCTTTTAACTGACTGAACGTCAGAAAGGTCAAATGAGATCAAACCCATTTTTTTGTCCGTTTTAATTCTTTTCATATATTAGCAATACAAAAGTCATATTTAAAAGTAACTATAATATTACATGGCAAAACTAAATAATTAAACAACATTTTTTTTCATTCGTATATTCTTAGACAGTTTGAATACACAGCAAAATAGTCCCTTAATCCTACAGTCCTATTATAATCTTAATTTTTAAGCTTAGAAAGAAGTAGCCACTCCCCAGTGTAATGCAAATAACTAGCAACGTTATTGGATTAAGGGAAATGAACAGCACAGAGAGCAAATCTAAAATATACCAAAGCAATTAAAATAAATCTCCTTGATGACTTCCTGAAAAGTTATAGAAAACTGAGTTTTTATTAGACAGTGAGTAAGTCTATTTCAACAGTTTGAAGACACTAACAGTGTTTGTCACCTTACACATTAATTTGGACATTTTATCTAATACTATTTAGTAATAATTTAAATGATTGACACTAGAAATAAATCCAAAATATTTAATAAAGAAGTCACCTACAGCTGTAATTTCATGAACAATTCTGTATTTTGCCTGTAAATTTTTCAGTTGCCAAGACAATCAAAAGATGCAGCAAAGATGGTTTTTACTACAGACTAACAACACTGTGAAAATCACTTGCCTCAATAGCTAATGCCTCTGTCAAATATGGGGTTTCTAGCAAAGACAGTATCTATTCGCATGCGACTGCAGCAGAACCTTATGGGTTACCATAAATCAAGACCTTCATTGCCAGAAAGAATAAATCCCTCCATCTTAATGCAAACTATCATCAGCCTTCACTGCCCAAATAGAATGAAATCCCAAATATTAAAGAATATCTTAGGATTTTCCTTTAGCTACTTTCTTAAAAATGAAGAAATCTTTATTAACTTGTGAAGAAAACATTAAAAATCTTTTTCAGAAACAAATTGGAAGGGATTCAGTCAACTTTCACAAATATACAATTGCACAAACACACAATCAATATGTGAAATAACTAAACACATCCAGTAAAAGCCTATATGAATATGACAGTTCTGTCTTATAGAAGATTAAACTCGCCACTCTCAAAAACGAGCCTTAATCTACTGAGGCCCATATCCCTGTGTTGCCCCAGGTGCTTCTGCACAGATAGACCTAATCTAGAAAAGAGAGGTTTCTGGGGCAGAATCTGAGAGACGATTTTTACAGGGCATCTAAAGAAGTAGGGCAGCACATAAATTTGCCAGCTGAAGGACAGAGTTTTACTGGGGAAGTCCCACATCCATACAGCAGACTGGCTGTTACAATGGGACAGGAGAAAGATGTGGGAGATACCTTCATAATATCAACTGCCAATTGCTCACAGTACTTTGTCTTTCTTTGTCTCGAGGCTGGGAACAGAGATCAAGTTCACAAAATGAAAAAGAAGTAATTAAATCACATGCTCTATCTTCTGGGATCTTTTAAGTATTGGACAGGGTATTCAAGTTCATATCATAATAACTTCAAAACACTGCCCTATCAAATACATTCAATCAATCCAATGTATAGCTTTTTCAGGCTTAATAAATCAAATAAATTTAAAATACCTTTAACTAAAAATATTTCTGAATTGCAAAATTAAAAAAATATAAACTATAAGACTGCAGTAATATTAATACTTCTTCAGATCTCCCTTTCTAATATTGTCCAAAAGTACAGCATTCAGCAAATTTTCAAGAGACAGGGCCAATTACTCGTTTTTCTACAAGTTGAACATGTAAAATCCAGGGGAAAACTGTTACTTTAGTGTAACTAACTGGACTATTCCATTATCCTTTATAATGGAATGTAAATAACTGTGTGATTTTCACAACAGAACAACTTCTGCTTGAAAAACAAATAAACAGGTGCTCAGATCAAATTTTAGGTGAGTATTATACATGCGATTTAAGCACTGACCTGTGAAAAGATGATCTGTGGAGACTCAAGGGCTTCAACATATGCTCACTGAGCAAACAGCTGCAGCAGTTAAGGCTGCTCTTGCTCTCTCCTTCCTTTCCCCACTTTTTGTTACCCTCCCAATGCCAGAGCTGACTGTTGTCACTCAGGGGCAAAATGACCATACAAAATGACCATGACCAGCTTTTCTGCAGAGCCAAGAAGCATGGTTTAAACTGTTATGGATTTTAACAGCATCAGCTGGGGATCCTTTCCACCCTCATTACCAGTTTCCTTTTTCAAGTGACACAAGTGAAAGAAGAAAGGATGCAAACACAAGTTCTGATGAAACAACAATAATGAATTTTGGAGAGAGGGAAAAGACACCTAGAACTGCAGCACCTGTTAATTAAAAAATTATATGCTTTAGTTTAAAGGATTATTGATAATGATGAGTCTAATAATCTACAGTAAAGATGAAAGATTTACAAATTGTCATGCCTACATTCCACATTCCTTATAATACTACTGCTCAAAAGGCAAATGTAAAATGATTCTGTAGTAAGAGAAAACTTTAAATATTTTTCCATTCATTAATTCAGTTCAACATTTCAGCCTTATTTCTAACAATGAAATAAATAATACTGCTGTCATTCATTTAGTCCAATTAACCAGTAGAGAAAAATTTGTCCTGAGGCAAAATTTCAGTTTAGAAGTTCTAAAGTTCAGAAGTTTGTCTTGTTCATTTTTTTGTAGTTTTTTGTTGCTGTTGTTTTCATAAGAAGAAGGAATTTTAGAAGCAAAATTCCAATTTAGTAGAGGAAGAGGGATGATGATGCAAAGATTGAAAAATCCTGAACTTATATTTTTTTAAACAAGTAGTAAAGATTTCACAGAATATTCTGAGTTGGAAGGGACCCGCAAGGATCATCGAGTACAGCTCTTGAGTGAACGGCCCATACGGGGATCAAACCCAAAACCTTGGTGTTATTAGCACCATGCTCTAACAACTAAACTAATCTCAGGGTCAAATCTGAGAAAAAGTACACCCACCTAAAACTAAAGTAAAAGCCTTTGACTGGATTGAGTGGAAATTTTGTATATGATATGGTTTATATTCTTTAATAAGTGATGGAAAAAGAGAACTAGGTTTCTAATACATCATGAAAATTTATCTTAGAGCAAACAGATAACTAAGTAAAAATAAACGGCAAATGGCCATGTAAGAAAATTTCCATCTTGAAAGGAAGAAAGCTTAATATTCACCAACTTGATTGTAGCATGCACTGTTCAGATAACAAATATTAGTTTCAAATCAGCTGCAAAACATTTAAGACAAGAGGTCACATGTCTTTGTCATAGCACATCATCCATCTGCTCTAATTTGAAATGTCTAGTAAATAACTTCACCCAAACAATACAGTATGATATTAGGCTGCAAATTCAACTACAGGGGCACAGGAACATCTATATGTACCTCAAGAGATCTAAAACAATATTTAACTTAGTTTCTCTTTCAAGTATAAAAATGTTGAGTTAAAATTACAGTAAGTTTCTCATTAGTGTTGTTACCTATAGAACCATACTTAAGCAAATATATAGATTCTAGAATCAAATTTCTTTTTTGTACATACTAAGGTACCATGTCCCTGATTCTTGAGAAGTCACTATATATTGTATAAACTTCAAAAATTAAACTGTGAACATCTGAACTTAAAAAAAAAAATCTGATGCAGGTAAGCATGGTTTTGCCTATCAAATCACCAGTAAAGACCTATCTCCCACAGACTGTGACTGACAACAATTACCACTAAAGAGCTGTTTTACAGTCTACATTCAAAATTCTGAGACCCAGTTCCTAAGGGACAGTGATCTCTGTCCAGCTCCTAGATGACAGCGCCCAAATTAAAAAAATATCATTACCTCTTTCTTTGCTAGTTCTCATAATGCATTTTCCAGAGAAAAGAAGAAATCACTTTGCAAGGCAGTTAACAAGCATCACTTCCAAATACAAAACTCATTTAAAATCAGCTTTTTAGGGAGGCTAACTCTCAAAGCAATCAAATAAACATCTATTCCATTTTCAAGATCCCATTTATTTTCAGGAATTAGATGTAATGTTATTTCTTCCATATGCAGTTACTTGTACTGAATTGCTTTCTGTATTGCCTACATTTATTCTTTTTTAAATAAGGATTTAAAATAGCTAGTTCATCACATTTATCACGGACTGATTTTTGGATAAGGTAACTTCAAAAGCATCCCAAAAATACATATAATTTTTTTACTGTGCTGCTGGAGAACACAGGAAACAGTAACAGGCAAATCAGTCTTTCAGAATTACTTCAGATGTGGTCAAATAAGATACCATGCTGAGAAAAACAGCACAAATGAGTTGTTCTGAGAAATATGGCAAACCACATTTGGTTTTCTTAAGTTTTACAGAAATCCAAAGTAAACTACTGTTGAGGTTTCTATTTCTCTTGATAAAATTAGCTTTTTTTCTGTCTAAATAAATCTATGTTGGAGCACTCACAGGTCTCAGATTTTCCTTTCAAGACTGTGGTAATGGCACAATGGCTTTCCAACTTAAGTAGAAAAACCTAAGAGAGAGAGAAAAGACTACGCAACACAGAAATGAGCAGGGATTCTCATCTTGGATCTACTAACAGGGGAAAAAACAGCAAAGCAATTCTATATATGTAATTAAAATCTAATCAAATTAATTTCTCTGTTGCATCCAAAAGACAAGACTTTCCAAGACCTTAATTTCAGAAAAGGAAAATGAAAAGGTTAAAACAGAGATTTATGGCAGAGTTGTGTCTTTCTGTATTCCCTCCCACAGAAAGACAAAGCTGTTGATGACCCTTTTATTCTACTGAATGTACAGAGAGTACCATAGACTGAATGTTGAAATTTTAAGTCTGGAACTGCTTTGAGAGCATTAAGAGTTTGGCCAGACACACGCAGTCATCAGTATGGTAATAAGAGAAAAAAGACCTGGTGCCAGTGCTCTGCATTTATAAGCACAATAGAGTAATTTTTGCTCTTAAAAATACAAAAAAAAATAGGAAACTCTGAGTGAGTTTGACATAATTAATTGTACTAAACTAAAATACAAGTGTGTCTTGCTTCTTTGAAGAAGTGATCCAACTAGTAAGGAGCCCCCTAGTGTGACTAAAAAAACCAATACACATTGTTATCCAGATAAAACAATAAGAGTCATCTGTTGCATCTTTACTCACGTATTATTATATATTATGTCTAAAAATAACACAGACATACTACAATGCTTATCTACAGCAATTCTTTATAAAATAGAAATGTTGTCAAGAATATTTGGGTCTTGCTGACCATTATTCCAAGCAGTTTGTCACAATAGCTTTAGCAGTTCATTTTGTTACTGCATCAATGTACTTTTAGAAATGTCAGGGCTTATTCTAGCAACTTTATTTGTAATATTAAAAATTATGTCACTTACTGATTATTAAATACCTATAAAAGTAATAATCTAATTTACATTATTTCACAGAATTATTTTCTCAAATAATAAACTCACCAGTCTCTTAAAGATCAGAAGCAATAAGAAAATAAAATCAGCATATCCATTACTCTTATACTAAAAACAGTCCCACTGTTTGAGAGAAGCAACAATTTAAACACCAACAGTAATTCCATTGGAAATTATGATATTTTCAACAACTACAATTTTGGTAAAAGCCATTAACAGTTTAACATCAAGCCAGCAGACACCTTTTCCTGGTATATTGTGCATAAATAGTATTCCCATCTGTTTCAATGTTCTGGCTTTTTCATGGGCTTAAACCTGTCAAATTATTCCACTTGATTTCAGAGAATTCTCATATGGCAATCTATTTTATTTACTTTATCTTCAATAAAATGGTTGAGTGAGCATTAGCAACTATGAGACACAAGTTTCAATCAGTCCTCTGGCAAAGGCGTCAATCTACATTAGACCTACTATGCTGTGAGCTGCAGCCAGAAAGCTGCAGTTAGACAGGGCAACAGTGAATGAGTGAGTGAAACCTAATAAAGCAGCAGTGAAGAGAGAGAAAATTCCCCCTAGACACTACCATACACTGCTTATATAATGTGTGTGCCTAGTTCAACACACCAGTAGCTCCTTAATAAAGCTGACAGCTAAAAAGGAGCTTCAGACTCCAACTTCATTTTACATGACAACTACAGTAATGGTCCTCTGTTCTCAAGCAGGCCACATTTAGAAACCTAAATTCAGTTCAGTTAAAAATTAAGAGTTCTCACTTTTCTCACTCATGTCACATAGAAAAAAGGAATCATAAAATTATTAAGATGCACACCTTCTCCTCATTTCATACAATTATTTGAAAAAACATCAGATTTCAACTTTTTTTTTCCTTAAAAATTTCTGTCCTAGAAACCACAAATCAGTGTATTTAAGCAATAACTCATTTCTGAAGACAGTATCATTAAGGTCTGATTCCAACAAATGTGGGGGCATCACTCACAGATGCCATCAAAATTCATCTCAAAGCACAAACTTTGTAGTAGGTGATCCAAGTTCATATTTGATATGGGCTCTAAAAAGCAGATTATTGTAATAGTGCTCTCCACAGCAAATCAGACCATTAGGACTGTACTTAATGTTTAACTGAAAAGAAAAGCTGTCCAGTTTAAATGTATCATTTGATATTATGTATAATCATAGCAAAAATTTACTGCACAGTAGTTCCAGGCCACAAATTTTGTTCAGTCAATGTACAGTACTTTTTGACAAAAGCTGCCTCCAAATTCCCTCCAAATCAGTAGTTTAGAGCTATGCAATCACCCTGGAAAGATGATTCAAAACTCTATAATAAATAGTGTCTCTGTTCTAATACAATTCCATTAAAATGTAAAGTACTGCTTATGTTTCAGATTCTTCCTGGTAGAAACTATATTGAAAACAAAGCTAATCAATACCCATCTAATTACTTCTTGCAAACGAGATACCATCTTTCTCTTTCCGCATTATGCTGTATATCCTCCTCCCATTCACCTACAGCAGTATCAAAACTTATTTGCCTTCTAACCAGGCATGTGGAAGGGTTAAACTTCTTTGTGAACAAAGTCAATGTCAATCCATTACCCAGCTGATGTAAACATGATACGTTTCACATGGTCACCAGCAAAGTGACCTTATGCAACTCTTGAGAGGATTTCAGTTCAGCAGCAAGATAACTATATGAGATATTCTTCTGTAGTAATTTAACAACATGATGATGTTTGCCCTATGCAAAATAAACATATATATATACTGAATATTTAGTAGTATAAAAAATGTGTACATGTACAACACATGCATTAGTCATGATGTTTAAAGTCCTGTAGTATCAGAAAGAAACAGGAATGAGCACAATCTTCTCCAAACTGCCAACATAGAAGAGTTAGATCAATTTAATAATAATAAATACCAGGATTTATTTAGTGATTTTTTTTAAAGCCTAATTAACTCAGAGAATGCAGATGTACCACTAACAGTACCCCAAACTGTCCACTTAAATCAGCAGTAAAAGCTAGAACATTTGTCTCTGCTTTTGCATTTTTTCCAATACAGATTTTTGTCTTGGTTTCAGTTTTTCCAACTCTAATTCAGTTTTCTAAATCTTATTCCTAAACAGTTAAGTGCTCCATTGAGAGAACAAAAAGCAGACAGAATTTTTCTCTGATAATTAAAAATGTACTCATAAATGCAATTTTATTTTATGCATATCTATCACTGCATTTATGTCCAAATCTCAGGTTTTAATCAGTGCAAAGACACCATATCCTGCCCTAAAAAATTATCAATTCTAAATGACATACTGAAGAACTAGAATTCAGAATTTACTACTGTTTCCTCGAGGACTACCAAAACATTCCCTCTCCACTTTCACATACTGCAAGAAATAGAGGCCAAAGCTAGAAAGGCAAAAAAGATTTTGGCTTTCTTTACAGAAAGCATTTTTATAGATTGTATTTAACTTAAAGTTATAGAAGAAAATAATAGAGTAAACAGAATAGCAGTTACTTTCCTTCATATGCCTTAAGTTTCAGACATACTGGAATTCAATAAAATTATACTGCCAAAGTGTTATAGATGTACAAGTCATTATTACTGCATTTCTGGCACTATTTGGTATAGAACATAGTAAATTTCCAGAAAAAATATCCTTTAAAAAATAAAACTCTCTTGCTGGCTCAACAGATTTCAGTTGCTACACACTTTCTATCAAACCAAACAGTTTGCCAAAATACTGACACTGTCTATGAAGAAACTGTCTAACATGACTGTGTACAATTTACACCATTCAGATGTTTACAAATATGTGACAGAAATCCAGACATATTTCCATTGCTGCACAGACAGCAAAAAATCCGAGCTTTTTTACTGTTTTCCCCATCGGGTAATGAAAGGAAAACCCATTGTTTTCCAAATATATTACTACATACTAACATACAGTCATACCAAAATTTGCATATGATGCCAATAATATCTAGTTTCCCTGTATAGTGCTGTATATCCTTTGATTTACAACACTACTTCAGCTAACTTTTCTTCTTTTTCTGGTTTCACCATATTCATACTGTACCTTTCTGGCCAGTGCCTTAAGTCCTCGGAAAACACTAAAGTTAAATCAGAATAAAGGAATTTTCGTTTCTTATTACCCAGTGAGTAAAGACAATCACAGTGAAACACATACCAGGACAGTCTTGTTTTGCACTACTTTGAATTAGGTTAAAAAGGTCTGTGCTTCCTCCCAGGGGGTGAAACTTTAAAAAACTTGTTATAAACATAGTTTCAGAACTAATTAATGCCACCATCATTAACTCCTCTGAAACTACTTCATCTTTTTTGCCCTTCTGAAGCATCAATACATTAAGATGGATACATCAATATTATGGAGCATCTCATAATGCCTTAGCAGTCACTGTACATGGCATATAGGGAAACAATACATATTTACTTCAGAAACAGTGGTGGACATAGAAGCAGTTGGACCCCTATTATGATGAGTAAATTTTTTGTACCCTGTTGAAATACGCATCTATAAAATTTAGTAACAGGTCTAGTTGAGCATATTTTGCAATTTATATGGAAAAATATTGCCTAAAATTTTGAATTTGGAAAATTCTGGGAATATTCTCAAAAAATTTTATACCCCTGTAGAAAAAGTAAAATGTGAATGACTGCAACACTCAATACATAGATTATTTTTTGCTGGAATAGCAAGTATGAAAAATCTGAAATAAATACGACTGGCTTGCTAAACTTTCATCTTACACATATTCCTTCAGAATCTCTTTTTCCAGACCTCTCTAAGTTAAAAACACCTGATAGCCAGTTGTACATGATTCACTGAAGATAGCTGAGAAGGTCTGGAGCAAAGCCAGGTAGTGAGTGCAGGCATGCCAAGTCCACAGGTGATACTATACCCCGCTAATGGTATGGCTTCACAGGCAGTTTCAGCCTGTTAACACACAAAGCAGTTGAAACAAGATTTAAACTCATGGTCCTTGACATCCTGGTTACCAAAGGAACAAAGATCATCCCAGTTTCAAGAAACTAGGAATATCCAGACTCAGGGATTCTTTATTATTTAATCTTGCCTTTTAAAATTTAAATTTATTACAACAAATACAGACTAAAAACCATTTCTAAACAAATTAGCCTAATTTTTATACTCCTAATGCAGCTAACGTAACAAAACTATACAGTGAAACTTAACTCCAGAGTTCCAGAGACCTTGGTCAGAGAACCATGTTTTTATTCGTTTTCGTGGCAGGAGCTGAAAGACCATGTAGGGAAAACCTAAATGACTTAAATATTCTCTGCTATCTAGTCATAACACTAGCAGTCATACATCTCAGTGAATCAGAGGAAGCAGAGACCAGCTAGATGAACATGAATTGGTAAGCAATAACAGCAATTCCAGAAAAAAAACATGTTGAAAAAAAAATAACACAACAAAAAACCCAAACAAGCTGTAAGATTTGTAATGTTTGACCTGTACTCACCTGCTTCTTCTAAGACTCAAAAAGACCTTTTAACTTCAACCTTGAACTGAAGTGATGTCCAAAATCAATTCCAGCACCACCATCCTGACAAAACAGAGAGAAATGTTTACAGCTATTTAGACATCATTTCATGAAAACAACACAGAATCTGGGATTATCACTCCCTCTAATCAGTGCCAGATGTGCATGTGCTGATTCACAAGTATTCTGAAAGAAAAAGGAAGGAGTTGTAATATTTAGTTTTTTGATTTTGACATAAAACTGGTTGAAAGACAGAGCAAGTTGGAAGAGAGATCCTCTTAACAAATAGTCAGCTTAAATGTAGCCCACAAGAAATATAATTGTTCACCAAGTTTCTGTCTTGCAGTAGAGTGACAGTTAAGGCATCACTCAATTCTAGTCTTATTTTTTTTATTCTATTTTTATTATTATGGTACCCAAGGGCAAACAAAAGGAAGGCTTCCCTGAAGTAGTTTGTTCCAGACAGGGAACTGCAACAATATCACTAAGTTCACAGGGTCATCTGAAGGAAGAAACAGAAGCTGGGAGACAGCACGCCAATGAAATTTAAATGTATACACATTTTAGGAAGGACAAAAGGACAAGCAAAAAAAAAAAAAAAACCAGCTTTGAAGCTGAGACTGGAAGACTGCAATGAAGAGAAAAGGTTGGACAAGGCAGAAGAAATAAAGAACATGCAGGTCCACAGAATATTTGGATTACATCTATGCCTGAGCACATTTCTCTTTCCTGAAATCAACTGGCAGAGATAAACCTACATCTATACTAGTATACTCACACATGCTCTGAAACAGAGGGGCTGCATACAATTTGTCTAATGGAGATGGTCAAATAAATGTCTGGGAATTTTCTGGAACAATGTTAGTTTGCAAAAACCATGGCAGAGACCTGGAAATATTTCCAAGCATTGCTTAATTTTCTAATATAGACACAGACTTAATTCCTGAAACTCTGCTACCTCTGAAGTAGATCCTACCAGCCTCTCAATGGTGCCTCTTGGCAATTCTCTCTTGCTGACAAGGTCAGACAGAAGCACGCTAAAGAGTAAAATGGATGTAGAATTTTATAAAGAAAGACTGCTTTCCCACAGTTTAAGAAAAAAAAATCTGTGTTCCAACTGGCATTATTAATACACACACTTTGTTACAAGATGTTTGGCCATTTAAAAGAGCTGCAGTTCTAACTTCTTCCTTTGTTTGTAGAGTGTAACAAAACCTGCTGGGAAGGTCGAAGTTCCTAGAAAACTGAAAGCTACCTGGCAGCCTCTGTAGTAGAGCAAGTGAAGAAGGAAGAGCAAAGAATGACAGGCTGGAGGAATAAACACTACATGAAACCCCTGCACAGTAGGACAGCATTGGGAAATGAGAAGGAAATCTTATGAGCCCTTAATACAAAGCAAAAAAGAGAAGAAAATGTTAAAAACAGGTAAGGTTCCTAAGGCAAATATGAGGAGGTGAAGGTGGGTGGCAATTCTTAAAAGTTGTTGGAAAGTAAAATACGTGTCAATGAAACTTTGCTTGATGGTCATGTGGTCACCCTGAATCCACAATGGAAATGTCCAACCGATTGAGAGAGAAGCATTCACTCTACTGTCCTATTTCCCATTAAAAGATTGCAACTTTGAATGTTTGAAGCTTCTTGTGCACCTGAATTCTAGAAATACACATTGCAATTATTTCTTCAACAATACCTGTTATGTTAATACGTAAGCCTCAAACACGAATATCTGCATTTCTCTTTTTTCCTATATTTCACTATGCCAAAATACTTTCAAATCATCAGTTTTTTTAGATTGGATTATATTAAACATAAGATTTTGCCTTCACCTCAGAAATAAAGCCAAGACAATCATAGTTATTATATATTAAATCTTACATCAAAACATGACCTATTTTGTCGAGATACAGCCTTCTTAGAAAAAATTTTTCATTATAACATTTTTTGATAATTATTCCTAATATGAAAACAACCATAATCATTAGTCTTGATGATTAAAATTTTATCTTTGGTCTATTTTTGGATTTCTATACTTTTTCAGAAATCAGTAAGAAATATTCAAAGTGGTGAGGATAGCACAAAGTAGATGTGACAGATATGTCACAGATAGATGGAAGGTCTTACCTATCAACTTTCTTTTTACCAGTGCCAATATTCACCTTTGGAAACTTATATTTTGACCTATGTATCATTTATGCTACATTCCAGTGTGGTTTACTTGACGAAGGCAGCTGACTCAAAAAAATCATATTACTTCTGTTATAAACATTGATTTTTTTTTTATTTTTATTTGCATCCTTAAACCTGGACCTGAACCATGCGAGTTATTCCAGTTTAACAATAAAGTTTCTCTACCCTTCCTCCAGCACATTCCATTCCTTGAACCCCAGCAGGTAGATTTTTAATGTCACTGTTTACCTATGCCATTCTGACAGTGCTTACAGATACATGTTTTCCATTCTTCAATAACTAACAATTCCATCTGAATTCCATCTGAAACTTAAAAATGTACAATCAAATTTACAGAACTTGCTAACCAAAGCCTTAAAAGCATCCTGACAGAATGTTAATTGTCATGGTTGTGTCAGAAATCACTAGAATATTTAATTCAAAAGGAAAGTCAAATTCATTCCTGGATGAAGACTTTCCTTTGAAACTTGACTTAAATGAACACAATACCCATGTGCTGCAAGCCATTTCCTTTAACTCATTCATTTACTTCCTGCAATTATTAGCTTATTTTGTTAGATCACAAATCATTAGGATAAGTTTACCTATTATACATTTCAATTCTGCTCCCATGACAACATTACGATTTGAGACTACATGATCTTATTCATTATCCTGCCTTATTGGTGACCTTTGATATTTTTAAAAATGTAAATAACCCCACCAAATTACATCACAGCACTTTTGCAGTTCTACTATTTGAACAGATCAAGTTGTGATGATGTGCCTCTATTTCCTGTAAGACCTACTTGTTCACTTATCTTGTACAGTACAAATGGTTCAAACTGCATTACTGCTTTAAGTGGGTATTTGTACAAAATATTCCAACAAAGCACTACTCGCCAAACATTTGGGAAAATTTTAGAACATGGTTGAGGGCTATCTATATAAGCTATTATTAGATATACTTGTTTTGAATCAGATAGATTGAGCCAAAGACATAACTGGTTTCAGTAAAGCAAGAATTACTTGCTAGAGGCACTATTATTTTAAAGACATAAACATTCACTGGTATCAGTAGCTTCCATCTTTCTATCATATAGCCCTAACACAATTGAAAATAAAATTCTTAATTCATAACAAGACTTCTGAGCAAGTCATAAATTGCACTACGTCAAAGGTACATGCTGAATTTTACTTGAAAATAAATAATTTACACAAAACCTATAATGTAAACCTTCTAAAAGAACTAAAAAATGGGTAAAGTTACTTAATAATCAGACTATGTATTCTTAATTATACTTAAACTACTTCAAGACATTTAATTTACACTACAAAATATATGCATTTTTAAAGAATATTATGGAATTACAGAACTGAAAATAGGCAAAAAAGATTTTTCTTCCTGATTCCAAGTACTGCTAGACAATTTCTGAGACAGAAAGATACTCAGAAGCTCACACCAGATGAGCACTACTGAATGCCGTTATAATTAACAAGAACATGCCAAATAAATTAGTAGTTATAATCAGTCCAAAGCTAAATGAGCCTATGAAAAGACCTTCATACCACTGTGATCACATTAGCCAATTTTTACATACTACTCTACATTACTACTTCGACATATGAAGGCTGGATTAGACTATTATTGTGTCCAAACAGAAGTTCTGTGCTGGTGGGAGAAGCAAATATTTTTTCGCCTGGAATAGAGAAAATAATAAACTCCTGAATGCTTCTTGAGCTCTCAACTTTCCCCAACTACATATTTCCCAAATTTTTCAACAAATGTTATGTACTTATAAAAGTTATATACCACAATAATTATTCTTGAATTTTTACAACATGGAATTTGCTAAGCAAAACACCTACACTCCATTAATCCAGACAGCATGTAACTGTGCAAACAAATAAGCCAAGGATAATAATAAAATTTACAAAAAATCATTAAAAATTTACTATTAGATGCCTTGGAAATTGCCCAGTGAAAGAGGAACTGTCAGCATGGACTAAATACATCATCTGCTTCCAGTGTTCCACTCACTGTGTAACTGATGCACAGGTTACATAGAGCTCCTCTTGGGGGGGAGGGGCTGGGTGGGATGTTGTTCCATTTAGGTCCTACTTATCCTAAAGATTAATAGAACACTGATTACATGTGCTTATCAAAGCATACTGGAGAAAATGGAGACAGTACCAACGAATGGGAAGCCTGGAGCAATGGAAAAATCATCCCTCCTCACTCTTTTCTTCCAAAACCTCCACAGTAGCATTGTCTGAATGGTTGGGTATACAGACTAAACCACTCCTGAGGCAAGTCTAACTTGCCCTTACATGACAGATAACCTGTGCTGACACTAATCTTATAAGTATGCACAGTACCAATATCATAGTCATGGAGATTCCTGAACAATTTATCCAATGTGCAGAGACACTATGCCTTACTTTCTCTTTAGGCATGTCTGTCTTTTGAAAACAGACATTTTATTGTAAGACAATTCAGAGGAAAACCACTTTCCATTTGTTGTATTTTCTTATTATAATAAACTGCAACAGCCTACAGTAATTGGGGGAGAAGAATATAAACAAATATGAAAGCAATTAACTATTTCTAAATACTTCTTTCTACAATACCACAAATACAGTGACACTGCAGTCTTCTGAAATATTTCCAGAATTACAATTTGTTTCTCTCTTTTGTGATGTGATTAGAAGGGACTCAGGAATACTATCAGATGAGAAAATAGAACAACTTCAAAAAGTATTATCGCATAAGAGCACATATATTGTGATCATCCTGGGTTGTGTTATATATCTAATTAGCTCCTGTAAGAAGTCAAAAAGCACCTAACCCTTCTGCCATGATACATGCATCATATCACAGGCTCTTCCACTCACACTGAGCGGTTGACTGGTACAAACTGCATAAAGCATCTGAATTTAGACCGGGTCACTTAGGACATCAGACAAATGCATCTTCAAAACTTCCACAAGAGGGGATTCCACAACCTGGTCTCTCTAGGCAACCATTTCTGTTGCATAATTGCCCTTCTGCTGAAAATCTTTTCCCTTATATTGAACCAAAACCTTCAAACATAAGAGTTCCATGCATTCCAACTGCTCTTTCACATAAAGGGCAACCCTCCCACCCCTTCTCTGCCTGACTCTTTTGTAGAACTTGCATCCATCCATCATTAAACCCCGTCGTTCAAGTTGTTCTGCCAGTCGGCAGTTTATTTCAGTTCCATAATTCTGCATCTGCATGTGGAACTCTAGCTCCTCCTGTTCTTCTCCACCCACAAGAATCACATCCAAGTAAATATATTGAAAATAAAAAAAAAATATATATATAAAAAAAATTAAACAGCCACACAACTTCCAAGAAAAAAAAACAACCACCAAACAGTGTGAGGTCCACACCCACAAACAACGAAGAAGCTATCTAATTAATCAAAATACATTAAAAAATCCACAAACTGACACAAACCATAACACACACACACAATCCCTAAGGGTCTACTGATCAAAAGGAAAATAGGAAAAAAAAAAAAAGAAAGTAGATAAATAAGCCAAACTAACTGTGAAAAAAAATGCAAGAGGAAAGAAACCCCACAAAACAAAAAAACAAGAAGAGGTTCCAAAATAACCTATCTGGGCAACTTCGATGTCCTACCAAAAATGATACCATGAAAATAAAGACAGGCTATCGTCCCACCAATTACTGTCATCTGCATTATTTAACTCTTCGCAGAATCTCCAAAGTAGGTGTTTCCCACTCTGGCTGAACATCAGGTAACTCCCTCATCAACATGGGGCTTCCTTCAGGCTTCCATAGCCTTAACACATCCTCAGTTTGGCCACCACAAGAACAGCTTACGCTGCTTATAAGGTTGGTTCATCACCATGACCACCATGGTCAGCTACAGACATTTGCTGCAAACTAAATGTCCGTAAGATGACTGGAACCTTGAAGAGGTTCTTCCCTAAAATCAAATTTTGGCATGACTTCATTTATTTTATCACTAGTAAAGAAGAGGAGAGTTATGTCCTTGTTTTCTTCTCAGAGACTCTGCCCAGTGACCTGAGTAAGAGGTCTCTCTAAAGGACACTGATCACACATCTCCTTCATTCACTTCTTGGTTCCCTATGGGGGGAAAATTCTTACACACAAGCCAGTCCTCCCTACAGACACAGCAAGTCTTCAGCTATGCTGTATTTTCATATGAACCACTTCAGGTTACTGGGCAGGCTCAAGGATTTTTTTTTTTTTTCTTGTTTTCCCACAGAGACTCACTCCTTAGAGAATGACTGCTCTTGGTTATCAGATCCATCTGGAAGTTAACAGTCTATTCATGTTAAACAGCCCAGAGACTCCCCTTCAGCAATGGCCAAGGAAGATGACATCAAGAAAGATACATAACCCATGTTCTGAAGCAATACCTAAATACAACTAAGAAACAGAGTACCTTCATAACATTGAAAAATGTCCCTATAAGTATGGCAGATAAAAATTAGGGCTGTTAGATATTTCTGCTTGTCTTGTACAAGCACACGTCACATCGGGGTATGACTCACAGTAAATTTCTAGCCACAGTCAATAACTGCTTTGATGTAGATTGGAATCTATGCCCTTGAAGGGGCAACAAAAGCCAAAAAAACTCTACCACCATTTCAAAGAGGGTCACTGAATAAAAATGAGTAAGCTTGTTACAAGGAAGAAAAAAGGGTTGGCTACAAAAGTCACATCTTTACAGATGGTACAGAAACTGATTAAAGACACCTTTTGCAAGCTCAGAAGAAATGCATACAACCTATCAAAAAAGACTGAGAAAATCCAGAGAAGGGAGTTGTCATGAACAAATGGGATGAAGGAGGCTATTAGAAAGAAAAAGGTATCCATCTAAAAGCTTCAAGTTGTGTCCAAGTGAGGAAAACAGAAAGGATTGCAATCTTTGGGAGCCTTAAACATAAAACACAGTTTGGAGTCAAGAGAGATGCAGGGACAAGCAGATCCCTATGGTCTGGGAGCCAGAAGTCATAGGGGCTGTCCATGGGCAGAGCAGGACTCAGCTGAACTTGTCCAGGGAGCATGGCAGTCCAAGGGGGAGCTGGGGGCAGCCCCAGCCCACAGCATCAGGAACCTCAGTGGGGACAGGCCAAGGTTGGGGTCAGAACCAGGCTTACTGAGGAACCTCCCACACACAGCCACCTAGGGGCTTCTCAGTTTTTTTGAGAAGTCACTGAGAATGTGGAAAAACAAGATCCACTTGTAAGTCATGTTATTTCCAAAAATCATTTTATAAGCTTCTCTTGCTCAAAATCCCTAAAAGAAACTAAATGCCAATGGGAGGAAAAACAAAAAGGTCCTTGCACTGCTAAAAAAAATTAAAAGAGACGATATTAAGAATAAGAATAAACCACAGTATTTATATTTGCAGTATTTCCCAGAAGAATATCATAGAATCATTATTAATGTTGGAAAAGACTTCCAAGATCATCAAGTCCAACTTCTGAACAAACATCACCACGTCAACTAAACCACAGCACTGAGTGCCACATCCAGCACAAAGAAAAACATAAAATTCCAGTAAAGTAAATGCAAAAGATAAGTAAGCTGATATTTAACACCCTACGATATGTCACACCATAGCAGATGCACTTCAGATGTTACCCTGCAGTAACTTTTCCACCTGCCCCTTTTCCAGAATCTTGTGCATACATTAACAGGACAAACACAAGCAGCTGAAGAGCTGCGTAATGAAAGTAGAAGAGAGGAAAAAATAAGGAAAGACAGATGATAGAGAAGAAGACAAAGAAATTAATGGGAATAATGAAAGAATAAACAGTGAAATTCCAAAAAAATGCGAGTAAAGACAAGCATCAATATGTTGGTGTCAAAGGTAAAGTAAAAGAGATTACAGTCATGGGTTACTGATGTCATGAAGCATTTATTTAAATGTGATCCTGCTGCCCTGAACTGTAATGTAAAAAGGACCATTTTGAAAACTGCCTGCCAGCAGTCTCAAAATGGCCTTGTGTTGCATATCGCCTGTGGGAAATTTAAACTGTCCTTGATTTAAAGTAATTAAAACTTTTATTTAATTTCACGTGATGTTACCATTAAACACTATAAGAAGTCCTTTCTGAAATGTGACTATATGGATGAGATTTCCAGGGTAGCCCAGGACTGATGTAACTAGGCTACCCTTCAACAGTGAAATTCCCATCGATTTCAGCAGAACAGATTTAAAGACAGAACTGAGCACTTCTGATATTCCTTTATTTATGGACTCCACAGCTGGAATTCATGCAATGCTGTTATATCTATGATTCTATCTTGACTGCACATTTTTCGGTAGATATAAGGAGAAATAAATATAAAACTGGGATCCTTTCAGTTTCTCTGAGTCAACATTCTGATTCTACTTGAGTTGAATCTACTGATTGTAATAAAACTCTGCCCAAGACAAACAATCAATATCTGGCCCTTGAGTTCATTTATTCAAAGGATTTTGTAGGAGTCATTCTAAAGATTCAAGACCCCCATTAAAAGTAGAATAATTTATTATGTTGCCAAGAATAAAAAATATCCTTCCTCTTAGTAACTCTGCAAACATGTCAGACTCTATTGAGTTGCCCACAGAACGTCCAAGATAATCCCATCTGGTCTCCAGCTGTCACTTCAGAAAAGTTCAAACCTCCTCTGTCAGAACTGACAGCCTCCTCAGGTTATCTCAGACTTGCAGGACACAGAATCAAGCCCACCCTTTCAAGTATAAAAGTACTGGACCACCTTCAGCAGATTTTACATTATTTATACAATGCTTCAGTAGTGGGCAGTTATAGCAACATGTAAATCCGTTCAGGTAAATTCTTACATTTGGAAGCTCTTCTGATGTTTAACTGAAGAATTCCATACTTATCCTTGTTCTTTTTGCATCTCATCCACTTACTTTTATCATGAATTTATAAACCACTTTCCTGACGCCAAACTCTCTATATAATTTATTAAAACCTTAGCCAAACTAATATAAAATAATGCTAATACATCTATATTAATAGCAAAGTAAATGTATGGATTTTGCTGATAATGCAAACCTCATTTTCTCATGGGCCACATAGGCATTGAAACAGAGTTCACTGACACACAGAAAAAAAAAAAATGCAATATATTTTTAATCTCTTTCATTGCTGAAGTCAATAAATTTTTTTTTCAAGCTGTTATCCGTTTCAAAATGGATAACAAGATTTTTCAAAATTTTCACAGAAGTCAGGTATAAAAAGTATTTTGAATATCTTTACTTTAAAAAAATTTATCCAAGTGGAAAATACATTTTCTACTCTTTTCATATTTTTCCTTTCCATTTGTGACACCCTACTTTATCATCACTGCTTAGATGGAATGGAAATACCCACCAGCTGCAGACAACATAAAAACCTCAGATAGCCAGTACAAATAATGGACTACTCATCACCATTTACAGATTAGTTACTTTAGCATATATCACACTTATTAAATTCTAAAGTGTGTTTCTATTAACTTGTTTATGCACTCAAATTTTAGAAATCCTGAAACAAGTCCCAAATGTTTGTACACAGGAATTTCTGAGATAAGTTGTGCTGTTAGATTGACTCATGATGCTTTTCCATTTTTGACTACCACTACAATTCTGCAATTAGAAAAGCAATCAAATAATGTACAGGCAGAAGTATGCAACTGCTGTTATGCCATTCATGATAGAAATATTTTGCTGTGTACATCGAAATATCCACCATCATCATCTGGAACTGCGTGTAGTCTCTCTGAAAAAGAGGCAATGCAAAGATACATAAAGATGATGTAACAAAACAACTTACTGAACATTAGGAGACATAATACAGTTGCTATAACACAAAAAGAAGCAACTAATCTAGTGTAATTAGAAGTTCTGAAGACGTGTTCCACCAGAGTATTCTACAGTGAATCTACAAGTGCCTTCTTGGCAGAGCATAACTATAAACAGGAACTAGGGATAATGAAACCTTTGCCTCCGGGACATGCAGATGGGATGCAGGGAGCGGTAGAAATCCACCACCATCAGAGAGGGCAGGATGGGTCTCCTGTAAGTAATAGATATCTCACAATATGAAAGAGCCAACTATAAAAATTGTTATCATGGCTAAATGAATTTGAGGACACCAGCAAACCATCTTCATGAAATAAGTCAAGATTTGATGTTATGATGAATCCTACTGAAAGCAAAGCTTTGCTTTTCTTTTTAAATATCTTTATAAACTTCAATCAAAGAGAATGGAGAAAGTTCATCTAATCATCTGAAACATGTTGAGCCAAGTGGCTGCTGTGACTCATCAGACAGAGATCACCTTTTTTCACCTAGAGAACACATAGCCTTACTGCAGTGTTTTCTGGAACACCAACAGCTTTTGCTGTCTCACACAGGATATTTGTTTTGTGGAGTCCTGTAGCATTAGCTGTGTCATTACAGCAAATTTCCCCCATTGCAGATCGAAGAGTAGCAGTAAGAGCTATCATTCTATGAAAGGCAAATGTGTGTAAGGAACCAGGACTACTATTGTCATTACAGGATCAGCAACATAAGACTACAAGCATCTCACCAAACTCTGCCTAGCAATATATGAGTATATATAGAAATATATCAGTAAAGCTGCTGGGTAGACAGACTTACAGCAAATTTCCCATTCCACCTATGGTAAGAAGAAGGAATGAGAAAAGAATGATGAATATAAACCTCTTCTAAGAGACAAGATGTCCTGCCGCCTTGAGAAGTGAAAGGGTTGTGCAGAGAGTGATCACCACCCCAAAAACGAAAGGCAACACACTGGACCTAGTCCTTAGGTTCCTCTTTCTGATTTTATAAACTATGTCCCTAAAACATCCATGTTCTGAGATAAGCACCAGAAAGCTGAGCATAGATATATTCTCTGGTTTTGATGCATTTGCAGCTTTTTTACAGCCCAATTAACTCCTTTGGAAAGGTAGGGAAGGTAAGGATCTTGCTTTGCTTTGCTTCTTGTTGAACAACATTAGTGTGGTATTCCTTATGATGCCCAGAGGTGTGCACCAAAGGGAATCATAAATTCTGTACATTGCCTAAGTTCTGAAAGAACAAATTTCTCATCAAGAATAAAGACATTAAATTTAGAGGTACTCCAAGTGTTTTTTCCAGCCTTTTAATGAGGTAAATCAAACTGCCAGGAATCAGAAGGGAAATATGAAAAGATCTCTGCTGCAGATACCTTTTGGATCATTACATTGTACCAGAGATGTCTTACTTAGCAAGACATATCTGAAAGAGTTCCCATTTAAAACTAAAGATTCACTTTTCCTATATTGTATACAAACAGCAGAAATAAAATTTCCAGAGATAGAGGCTAAAGGAAACAAAAACAGAAGAAAGACAGACGGAATGATTAAACAATCAAAATGCAGGTACATTATTATTTCTTAGCAACAGTTATTTTCCATATATGTTTGCTTTAGTCTTGAAAAAAAATGCATTTAATTGAAATGCTCAGTAGAATTTTTTAATATTCTTTTTTATAAATCAAAGGCATTTTATATATATGGATGTATTTGGCATTTTCCTTTCCAATTATTCTTGTTACTACTGCAACAGTAGTGAAAGCATTCAGGACTTACATTCAGCTTTTTGAGTTCTCTAATTATTGGACTTCTAATAATTCTTTCCTATTCAAATACTGTTACAATATTCATACATTTCATTTAAAGAGATGTTACTGTTGTTTTCCATAATTGTTTTTAAAAGAAATTATATTTGAAAATATGGAAAATAATACCTAAAGCCTGTCAAACAAATCAAGAGTATTTCTGCTAAAATGCAAGCATTCTGTAATTTTAACATATGCAACACTTCTACACTACACTGTCACAAAATTACAATATAAACTATTGCAAGAACTGCTCACCAGCACAACCACAAACACAAGTCAAGAGTGACAAATGCTGCATTCATCCATGAACAAACAGTATCTGCTACTACACTTGTGGGGGTTTTCTCTGTTATTTTTAATGATGATAAAATTTATATATATATATATATATATATATAATACCTGAATATAGGACATACCATCAAGCTCTTGAGTTTTGCATATTTTCATGGTTGAAGAATAAACTCCAGAAAATACTAACCACCCACAGAGATCACCTTGACATGCTTTTGCTGCAGAAAATAGAACATTATACAAACTACTGAAGCCTGAAGCATACTCAAAACATCACATCCTATTTGTAAAATGCACATAAAGAATAATGGGATCAGTAAGAACATTTAAAAAGTAATGTGTTTTATTCAGTTTTAACTCTATAGAAAAGAGGCTTCTTAAAAAGCCATACTTTGTAACATGAGCAGATTAAGCTGAACATATCTGTTGGATAAATCCTGCTTACTTTTGCCCATACAATCTCAAAGACATTAAAGAGTAACATTAAGCCATACCCACAAAAAATATGTATGCCTGATGTGAATACCAGAGCACAAGCTACTGGACCACCAATGCCCTTATATGAAAAACTGACAATCATGTCAAAATTTCCCAATTCCATATTTTAAAGGAATCTAGTATACAATTTAACATACTATGAAAGACAATAACATTTATTAATCTAAAAATTACAGTGTACTTCCAGCTATGACTGTTCTCGATTTTAGAGAAATTAGTGTCAAGGTTCAGCATGTATTTCTCCCTCACACTGGGCTTCTGGCCATAAAGAAAGGGTTATGCAAATTAAATCCAGTTATGATTTTAAATAAATTTTTTAAAAGGAATTGCAAAGAAAAATATGGCATTACAGCTGTGATAGTAAAAATTGATCTTAATGACTCAAGAGAACCCTACCAGTCCAAATTCTGCGGCAAATTCACAAATTCATCTTGAATATTACCATGAATACAGAAAGGAGAGATACTGTAATGCAATTACAATGAGGACAAATAATATAACACTGTCTCACAACAAGTGTCATACACAAAGATCCTTTATTTGTCATTAATTGTGCTCCATTCCATACAGGGAAGGGAAAATATGCATTAGCATAGTATATTGCATGTTCTACTAAACCTATTGAATCTCTTAATTGCTCTGAGTCCACAATAAAAAGGGCAACACAAAATAAGAAATTACATCAGTGAAAAAAAATGTTACAAATAGGAATGTTCCTCTTAAAAGAAATATTATTGCACAAGAAGGAAAACATTACCTATTTTCCTAGCAGGAAATAAAATTGCAGCACATTAACATGGAAAAGACTCATTGGCAAGACAGCAGTCTTTGTTTTCTACTACAGAAAGTATTAAGATACTCAAGAATTTGATGGTCTGAGGTTTTCCAAATCACTACAGCTTCAAGCAGGTGAACCTTAATTACACCAGCTTTTAGGTTCCCTTTTTATCTCTTCTTGTGATCTGTTTTATTTCTGGGACTATGACTCTGCACGGGATGTAAAAGTCACTAGAGTTCAAAAGTTAACCTAGGACTCTGATGGGAACAGGCTCTGTACTCCAATCACCATGCAAGCATATTTCCCTCCATTTTCTTCCTAACTTTATTGTATTTCTGCCACTTCAGCCAAAAAATGAGTATGTTCTCACTTTTGCAACTACTATCTCTAGTGGAAATGAGCAACAATATGACAGACTAAGGAAAGTGTGAAGAGTGGCAGCAATAGGACCAGAATATAAAGATCTCTAATAAATACCTCTGATTAAGTAAAATATACAGCTATGCCAAGTGCTGCTGCCCCACAAATCTCAGTATCCTTTAAGTCAGTATACAGTGCTGCACACTGATTACCCAAACAAGAATATTCACTGAGCTACCTAAAGCCATACGTGAACAATCATGGTTACTGCAATATCTTTTCATATCCAAGGACTGCAAAAATTATTAGATTAATTTCAAATTATCAGAAAAAGCATCTCTCAAATGAACAGTATTTTCTAAACTCTCCTTGGACTATTTTTTGCCTTGTCCTTCATTTCTTCTCTCACGGAGTCACTCACCATGGTGGCTCTCAAGATCCTTTCAAAAACTGAACTCAACATATTTCTTAATTCCACAGGATTTCACAATAATCAGATGATTTTTTTTTTGTAAGTAATTTTGTCTGTCATTTTCAGTGAAAGCAAAAACTATCTTTCAGAATGACAAATGAAGGAAAATAAGGTAAAAACTTAAGAAATTTCACAAACACATTCTGCCAGTAATATATACTAGAGGTAGAGTTTTCAGTGGCAGAAAAAGGAATCATTCAGAGCAGATCCTTATAAATTCCAATTACATTTGTGAGTTTTGGAATATATCTCATATATTTTGGCAAAGCTTCACTCACTATGTAGATTTCTAAAGTTATGTACTGAGTAGAACAGGTGTATGAACTGCTTCATGAAGTAAAATTCTATGAGCAATTAGCTGCTGAAGTGTCATCAGTCAGATACTGAGAGCTCTTTCACGTGCATTGTCACTGCACTCTTAGCAAATCCTCAATGTAGTCATTAGGGAGGAAGAAAATTGAGATTTATCTCAACAGAAGAGGCACACAAAGCATTTAGAAAAGGCTGCACATAAAACGTGGTGCAACATGAGTTCAATTATCTCCTTATGCTACAGTATGAGCATGTAGGATATGAAAATAGAAGGGAAATAGTATAAATACTAAGATGCAGTCTGCACAATATAGAAAGCAGATAGGTAAAGGGTACAATGAACCATATTGGAGCACTGTAGAGAAAAGAAAAAAACAACTCAAAAAGGTGTGACAGCAAGGCAGTTGAGGGCACCATGGCCTGGAAAGAAGTTCTGTTTGGAGAATTATGCTGGACCTTAGAGCATTTATTGTCATAAAATGGAAAAAAAATTCTGTTGAGAAAGCTTTTTTTTTTTTTTTTTTTTTTTTTTTTTCAGAATTTGGGTGCTCACTTTATGTTATTTAACATTTTACATATTTCAGTAAAGACAGCTGGACTCAAGTCTTCTCTTTTACCATAATTATATATCTACAGTTCACAAACACTAATGGTATTTATCAATATTTCAAAATTTTGACAGCAATTCAAAACTTATGTAAATTACACTGGAAAGTCAAATGCCAGAATCACACCCCGTTACTCGCTAGTGCTATTCAAATAGTGGTAATTACATTATTCTTGCTTTGGTCTTTATATTGTAAAAGTAGTAAGCAGCAAAAGTACAATCAAAGGCCTAAGTACCTAAGGCATAAGGGTTCAGTCTCAGCAGGGCATTAGACCTGGAGACCACTTACACACTAAGACATTAATTTTGGTAGAAAAAGGGAAAGGTACCTGCAACCAAAAACCTAGAAGATTGCTTAGACTCTCCATATTGGAGCTCTTTTTCCAGTAAGTTTCACCTTTCAACACTGCCAAGGTATGGCTCAGCAGAATATTTATGGATCTATGTGGTATCTTTCTGGAATTCATACAAAATTTACAGTTTTACAAATTTTACAGTGAACTTACAGTTTCACATGTATATTTAAATAAGACCGAGTATCTGATAAAAATACTACAGTGAGGTCTCCATGTCCTCGAACATGGGGGACAGAGATTTAGTTCTACACACTGTTTCCTGCTGTTTTCCAAGTACAGTCAGTGAGAATTTCTATCAATTTTATGGAAAATTCCTGCCTCAAAACTATACACAGACAATATGAAATAAAGCAAAAATATCTCTTCAAGATATGCTGCTCATAGGTGTACCCAGAACAGCACATGATAACACAACGTGGATTTTTTTCTAGTAATGGACTCCATCAGTGTCACCTTAAGAGGACTTTCCATCAAGTGGCAAAGGCAGGGCAGAAGAAAGGCTGAAAGATTAGAATCTACACTGCCCAGAATTTTGCACAGTGTGCCCAATGGTTGCAAACACCCTGCTTCCTAGTTTGAGCACTGATTTTATTTACTAGTCCAGGATGGCAACACTGTTGCAGTATTCAAGGATCTCCATTAAGATGTCTTCCCTGTCAAATACCTCCACAAAAGCAGAAATATTAAAAATACAGCTTTTCCACATACCTCGGTTAACTCAGCTACTTCAGCTGTTGTTCAGCATCAAACCACTTAAAACATGTTTTGCGTTTGCATTACAAAACTTGTAACTGATATGAAACGTATTTGGGTAACCTGTAATGCTTCATCGGCTTAGCTTAAAACAGTATCTGACTGGAAATGCCTCCTATAATAGTTTGGTTTAAATATCCAGTCTTAATCTTTACATACCTCCAACACATCCCTACAAAGTCAGTTTAATTAATCGGGACTTGAAATGAAACAGAAAAGCCAAAACACATTAAATCAAATACATTAAAAATGCAGGTGTCAGCTTTTCAAATAACATGTGGTAAAGAACAAAACAAAATATTTACAGCTTTACATAGCTCCTCAAAAATGTCTGCTTTCCCTGACACATCAATCACTTTTGATCACTCTTGTCAGCATAACTTCATTGTGGCAAACTGCACTGACGTATAGCTTTATGTTAGAATGGAAATTTGTTTGATAGTCTTCCAAGAATATGGCGATTTTTAAATCCATTTTAAATAGACAACATGCAGGTGTACTTAGGTACTTTAGATTGGGATTTTCTTTACATCAAAGCTATTTAAATTAAAAACATTATTATAGAGAGAACATATATATAGCTACAAATAACCATAGAAAAGATATTTCAGTAATCTGTAAAAATTTCAAATGGAATTTCAAATATTTAAATTTACTTTTGAAGTTTCACAGAAAAACAAGCCATTCAAGAAGATAACCCACAAAATACACATGGGGTAGTAGGGCACAGTCCTATTGCCAACAGAACTACTTGTCTTCAGGGTAAAAGAACACAGGTTCTGTGGCAAACTTATGTATCAGTTATTTAACAGATTCTGAAGGCTGATCAAATTAGAGATCTTTAAAGCTATGGAAAAAAAAATTAACAAAAAAAGGAGTTTAGCTTGCTGAAGACACAAAACCAGAAACTGAAAACTGACTGATGGCACAGATCATTTGTCATCTGCATGACAATCAGGTTCTCTTCAAAGAGAATAAAGAAAGGTGAGGATGGAAAAGGCAATATTGGTATGGCTTACTTGATGGGGAAAACAGAGCTAGAGAGAAAGACTAATGGTGTAAAAGCATTTTCAATGGTATCAATGTATAGAGAAAAAATTAACAACTAAAAGCATTTTGTAAAAGAAAAACAGAAAAATATAGACTGAAATAGATATTTGCTACATTTTTTTTCTAATAATTTTGTGATATTTTTTCTGAGGTACTACTAGGAGGTCATATTTTCAGATTTGAAAGAAGGAATAAAAGAGATAGTGGTAATTACTCCCTAAGTATTATAGATGATAGACTTATAGCTTCTAGCATTTCCTCCTGTTTTCCACACCATACCTGGCCAGGGAACTGGAAGACATCCCCAGAGCTGTGTAAGACTTCAGTTAGATAAAGCGCAGCTGGTTCAGGATACAGACTTCAGTAACATTAGCAAATATCCACACCCAAACAGGACATCAACCTGTTGAAGTGAGTCCAGAGAAGGCCACCAAGGGGATTTGAGAGATGTAAGACCTCTCCTACCAGGAAAAGCTGAGAGAATTGGGATTGTTCAGCCTGGAAAAGTGAAGGCTTTGGGGTGACCTAATTGCGACTTTCCAGTACCTGAAGGGAGCCTACAAGAAAGACAGGGAGAGACTACGTACAGGAGCTTGTAGTGACAGGGCAAGAGGGAAGGGCTTCAAACTGAGATTTAGATTAGATACTAGGAAGAAATTCTTTACTGTGAGGATGGTGAGGCACTGGAATAGGTTGCCCACAGAAGCTGTGGATGCCTCATCCCTGGAAATGTTTAAGGTCAGGTTGGATGGATCTCTGAGCAACCCAGTCTAGTGAAAGGTGTCTCTGCCCACAGCAGGGGGTTTGGAACTAGATTGCCTTTAAGGTTCCTTCCAACCCAGATCATTCTCTGATTCTATGATTTCTAGAAAAAGTGCTTTGTAAAAAAAAATCTGATATAACCATCTAAATTGTGGGCATGCATCCACATCGAATTACACTCCACGTCAAAACACTGGTGGAATGTTTGATCTTAGCTGCTTGTAGCTACTCAGACAATATTTGTAGAAGAGCAGTCTAAAGCTTTCCCATGCACAACAGTTTCCCTGCCTAAAGCCTTCTTCAAGATTAAATCTTGCTTGCCTCTGTAACACTTCCCTGTGAATTTACACTTTAAAGCTATGTCTCTACAAACTTCCAACCGTAGAAGGTGCTAACTCACCCTCCCATATATTCACCTTCCAACTACACCTATATGGCAGACAGTAGACTTGCTGCCTCACACTCATCACTGCTTTTGATATGATCTCCTTTTTAATCACACAAAGGTTCAACCTATTCACACAGTATCAAGGCTGATAGAAGTCCTAGATGAGTTATTTCATGAGTTATTTCATTTCACTCTTCCAGAGTATGACTTCCTGATGCCATCTTATTGCTCCTGGCAAAGTCTTAGTATTCCACACTGATATTGGCACTCAAGTCAGCCACTGTCTCATACTGATCTCCACATAACTGCATAATAAATGAAGGTGATCAGAGCCTTCAAGACAATGTTTTTCTAGAAATACACAAAAGATCATAGGAAGGGGAAATATAACACTACAAAGACAGCAGGGAAGAAATGAACAGAGGAGCAAGGGAAGCATTTCACAGGTATTTTGGGTGGACAGCAACTTCACACAATATTGTTTTATAAGTGTTTATTAAAAAAAGAAAATAAAGAAAAAAGCTTCAGGAAAATAAATACAGTAGGGACTTTGAGTGAGGCAAATCAGAATGCTGCTTGGGGTCTTGATGCTTCAAGTCCAAAGGGTCTTTTTTTATTTTCTATATGAAAAGCAGAAAAGAAAGTGAAATAAATAAATAAAGGCTTTCAGTTTCAAGCATACACACATTCACTCTCACACACACAATTTCAGAAGGGGCTGAACTTCACTCTACAGTTATTAATCTTGCAATTTTACTGTGTCTGTATCACAGCTGTTTTAATTAGCTCCCCATATATGCTTCTTTGTTACAAAAACAGCTCAAAAGGTTTTCTTATTGCTGAGCATGCCTAAACCAACATATTTTATGACAAAATCTTCTAAATATGCCAGTTGATATTTTTATTACATTCAATACATTTTTAGCGGGGAACTTCAAATTTCTCCTTTCATATAAACATCCAAATCTATTTACTATTCTCTTAGCTGAAATTTTTATTTAATCAATATGCTTACTACAACAAATAATTACTGAAGACACATTTCATGTTTCTGGACAAAGCATAACAGAGTAACAAATTAAGTAATGACTACAGGACTGACTTTGCTAGTGTGCAGGTAGAGATTAACAAACAAATCAAAACTCATCAAAAAATATTTTAAAAAAGAACAAGCCAGACAAAAGTGATACTTTATAAAAATAAGACTGAGAATTTCCAGAAATTAAGAAAAATTTTTATATGACAAACATCTATGACATCTTAATTTACATGATTAATGAAAGGTAATGAAATTGCATATACTTAGTGTTTAAAACTTTAGTAAATAAACAAAAGATCCTTTCAATATATACATAAAATGCAGGCCTGAGACACTTGGCTTCTTAATTCTTCAGAGTAAGTTTGTTCCTTTGAAGAATGTTGCAAGAGCACAGCAGCACAACCTCTAAATGACTAAGGCAAAAAAGGGAGAACTGACAGTTCTAAAATCCAAGAGCACCCAGTTGGTAGGTTTTAAGCTACATGGATAGGGAAGAACATTTAATGAGCTTCAAAAGGCATCCTGCATGCCACTACAACAAAACATGGATATTGTCAAAAAGGGTTTACTTTATAAAATGTACCTAATCTGTAATTTTTAGAGAAATACAATTCTTCATATAAGGGAAGCACACTTTCCATATACAGAGATTTAATAGCCATTTTGACAACATACTTTAAAACTATTATCAAACAATAATAACATGTTATTACCACATATTGCCTTGTCCCAAAAATAACTGAGAACCAGATGGACCAACACACGATAGAATTCTCAACATTTAACCTCTGATCACAGTCAAATTTAGAATCAGCAAATGTCCAAAAGCTCTTCTTAGTTCCTGAACATGTGACAATCTCCATGAAATAAGCAGAATGTTTCCATTTGTACCAGACAGATGTTAGTAACAAGCAATATACTAGTTACACAGAAGTATCTTTACCCTAAATGTATCCCAATGCATTCAAATTTAGATTATGTTCTTACACACTGAACAACACTAAAGAGCAAAACCAGCCTGATACTGCCCCATAACAGTCCCAAGCACTGCCCTGCACTGCCTTTAGTGGCCTTGCCCAAGTCAGCAACATGCTGCTGGTTTCTTCTATCCCTCTGCCTTCTGCCTTTTGTCTTTTTCTCTCCACTTCAGCCCATGCCAGCATCACCTCCTTGGCTCTAGACAGCTCAAAGGAAAAAAACCCAGGGTCCCAGACCCCACCAACCCTGCTAATGTCTCCTTTCCAGAAAAGTGATGGAGCAGCACAGGACAACCACGTCTTCGCTCATTGTGCAGCACAGAACTGTGTGCTGAGAAACAAAATCCAACCAAGTGAGGAATAGAAGTCCTGTCTGCACAGATTTTGGTCCTCAGTGAGATCAACTCAGCTGGGGAGAAGAAGCAAGTTTTAAGAAAGGAGAAAGAGATGTTCACACTCAACCACAGTCCCCAAACTGTCACTCTTCTGTATCACAAGCCCTGATCACATAATGTTAAAAAAATTTAGTGCCATTGCTGGATGCTTACAGAACAAAGATTCAATAAAATCAGCACAATACAGTTACCCATCAGCTGGGAGCCTAATGAGAGACAGATTCTCTCCTTTTTGTGGAATAATGCTCTAGACAACATACAGAAAACAGTGCCAATTATTATGGTAATAGGATGACAGGGAAGCTGAAAGTATTGGTTGGCAGCAAAGTAACACTAAAGTGAAGGCAGCTTTCCCACTCTTCAAAATTCTTCAGAAGCAGAGAGCAAGTTTTAGTCAGCTAAAAAAAATTGAAGAATTGCCTATGACATACACTCAGTTGAACAAAACTCTACAAAGTTAAACCCCCATGTTTGGAAGCATTCAGAGTTATCCTGAGAAGGCAAAGGAACCATTTCAGAACTTCTATCTAAGCTTAAGGACAGGAAAGTCCTTATCAGCAGTGCTATATCAGTCCTATATCAGCAAAGGCAGATATAAGATAGGTAGACACTTGCTCTTTGACGGCATCAAATGTTTTAAGGACGAAGACATCTCTTATTTATGCCTTTTTTTGAAAGGAGCATCTCCCAGATGGCTAAAGAAAATGCAAAGTAATATCATACAGATAACAAATAATCCATAGTTCTAAGAAGTTTCAACCTTAAAAGATATGCCTCAGTCTACTTGCCTATGGCTAATTATTTTGTCTTTTTAATTAACACCTGACTGGAAATCTTTGTGACTATTTGCAGTAAGCAGATGAAGTACATGAAAACACTATGGTAAGAATATGTACAAATGTATGAAAAATATTATTAAAACAAAAATAAGTGAAGTTGAGAATTCGGTGCTGGAAGCATATGACAAGTCTAAAAATTCAGAAATATAATTTCATTTTGAACCACAGATAGTTTCATTACTTCTCACACTCAGGACAGGGTGCTATATTTTAAAAAGCTGAATAAAAATCTGTACTATTTTTATTTTTTTTTACTGATTTTGCAAATCTTTATTGCTGGAGAGAATACTGAATACCACCCTCCTCAGGACTTGTCTTTGTTACACCTCTGTAGTTTCACTCCAACTGTGCTAGAAATTATTTTCAGCTGGCCCAGAGGCACTGTCGAATGCTCCTCGCTGCCATGGGCAAGACCAATATTTGATAGCTAACTTAGGATTCCTGCTGCCTGAACTGGTAGAGAACAAGCATGTGGTAGAAGTGATGAGCTTGCTCTCCCAAGGGTAGGATGCCAGCTGCACTATAAAAGAGAGATAGTGTGGAATTAATAGTGGCCTCACAGGCAGACTGTATATTTTACCTTTCAACAGAAAAATTCATGCCTTAATGGAAGCTAGAATGGAAGAGTGAAGACTCAGAATGCAGAAAAGACAACTATTGTCTTGGAAAATGAAATTCAGTTTTGTATACTACAGTCTCACTATTGTAAGATGCTTTTCAGATGCTTTAAAGGACAGTTTGTGTCTAAATAAATATATAATCTAATGACAAACCACTACAGAATTGCTACAGAAAAAAAAAAAAAAAGAATAGAAGTAAATTCTGTGTTTGGAAACTTTGGACTGATGCATGCAAGAAGGCAGAAGTGGGCTTATAAGAAAGATGAATAAGCAAATGCAGCAGAAGCTTTTTTGATGACCTCATGAGGTTCCCTCATGGATACATAGCTGTAGAAAACAAAATACAGGTATGAGAGAAACTGTCCCCAAATACGTGGGCAAGTCTGGAAGTATAATGAGGCACACACCTACAAGACAAAGTATAACGAACAGGCATGACACAAAACTTGATTATAGGAAAAAAAAACACACAAATTAAAAATTTCAGAGACAAATTTCCTAAGATTTTGGACCTAACAAACAAATTTTCTCAAAGATAATCAGTATAGCACTTACACTTCATTTGGTTCCACCGATGAATTCCACCCCCTCACAACCTATTGCTGGACTGCTCAACACATTTAGAAAGCACCTATGTAAAGCTTTGTGAGCAGCTTAAATTTGAGGCAAGAGGCCTTGAGAAGAACATAAAACAGGAAGGGATATGAAAATGCAAGTAGACTAAAAGAAAAAAAAAAAAACTGAAAAAAACCTGAAAAAAAAAAAGAAAAAAAAAAAGGAACAAAAATAAGGACAGAGGCATGAAAGTCTGAATAAGAAATTTAACAGGAGGATTGATAGAAAAAATGGATCTAAACAATACCAAAAATACAAAAGGTGCTGAATCTGGTTCTGGTCAGGATGCATAAAGCATTAAGAAAGTAAAAGTAAAAAATAACCCTGAGTCACTGAATCTGAGTGACAAGAAGGATAATGTTCTTGTCATTTGTGATAGAAAAGGAAAGAACTGAATAGAGTTCTGTTTTGGAATGATAAGATAATTAAAAGACATCATGTTGAACATACAGCCTGAGACACAGGATAGATGGAAGGAGCAATAGTATTAGTGGAAAGACAGATTTACAAGTCATCAGTATAGCCATAACAACAAAAGCAATGCAAGTAGCTAACTCACCTGGAAACAGCATAAAATGAAAAAATAAAGAAGTCCAAGGACACAGTCTGGGCAAATTCCAGGATAAAATTATGAAAGAGAAAAAGCAGATACACTGAAAAAGGCATTGAAGAAGTCATAGACAAGAGAAGAGAGAACACGGGATTATCTCAAAGTGGCCATGAAGGTATTAAAATACAATTAAATCACACAAAACTATGAATATATGTCAGAGGCTAGAACTGAACATGACTAAAGCCACTGAGACTACTCATTGAGCAGTTTTTCCATGACATAGTAAAGTAGAACACAAAAATGTAAATGAAGAACCATTAGACATCATCCACAATTTTACTGTGCACAAGCAGCTGAACTATGGCCAAGGGAAACAGTAGCTGTAACACTGATTCTCCTCTACACTCAAATGCTGCACTGAGCACCAGCATCAGTAGATGAACTGTAAGAATCAAAGCTTATTTCTGCTCCTTCCATTTTTATTTTGTTTTACAATGAAATTTGCAGAAAGCATAATTCTGCAAGTTGAAGTTTGGAGCTGTCCCATTTACCTCTCAACAGAATTATTGGCACTAGATTCACTTCCATGACCAGAGGACAGTACAGGTAAAACTGCTGGTGATGATTCCTTAGGACATGAATGACAGTCTCCCAAAGCTGCTTTTTTATCTCTTCTACCTTTGAGACAAAGATATAGGAAAAGCTGGATTTTCTGCTACCCACAGCGTGGTGCTATGCTTCTCAATATTTAACACCCTCCCAGACCAGTTCAGCAGAATTAGTTTTAGTCTTACCTCACGAATCAAGTCCTTGCAAAAATGATTGATTCATCATATACTAAAATATGGAAATTATCCTGACAGTTATTACCCTAGACAGCACGTGGCTTACTGTAGTGCTCAGTACATAAGGATTCACAGTAGACTGTTGAAGTCTGTCACTGGGTTTTATACCTTTTTGTTACTTCTTATGGAGGAACTTCTTGTGGAAGAATAAGGCTAACAGCATTAAAAGGTTTAAGACATACCGTGCACAGAAGAGGCTGACCAGTGGACCTCCCCTCAGGTGGGTAAGAACAGTTCATTACTAGCAGAGCACCATAGGGCCAAAAGGGACTGCAGGAAGTCCCCTAGTTCACTTGTGATGTTCCAGAATAGGATCAGTTGCCTGTGCCAGGGAGCCCTTAAAGACTTACAATTATGAAACACCCACAGTCTCACCAGAGCATCTATCCCAATATTTTGCTATCATCCCACTCCAAAAGTACTCCTAATGTTTAACCTTAACCTATTTCACTGTAATTTAAATCCACTATTTCTTGTTTTAGCCACCTGGAGTAAGGTGAACAACATTGCAGCAGCTTTCTAATGCATCTGAAGATTTATCTTGCCTCTCTCATTCTTCTTTAAGCTATCAATTTTTCTAAACTTACTATAACTGTCATTGTTCTTCTAACAGAGTCTTTAGTTCATCCCCATCTTTTCTCAAGTGCCCAGTGAATATATTAAACCTGGACAGTGTTGAAAGAAAGTTCCATATGTCTTCTATACCACAGTTCATTTTCATTATCCAATGTTTGCACTTTTAGCAACTGTATCACATCAGTTTCTTATCTTCGGTTGGGATCACCTGCAATCCTAAAATCTTTTTCTAAGGAACTGCTATTCAGATAATTATTCCCCACTCTGTATTTCTCCAATGGATTAGTCCTGAATAATGTTAAGCACAGTATTCTTTCATGTATGCATCCCTGTTTTACTCCTTCACTTGAAGGCTGCAGGGAGGTAGCACTGACTGAATGATGCCTTATGTCTGTCTTATTGTTATGTTCAGTGAAGCCCCTGATAATTACTAAATCCTAACACGTTTTTTGTTGTATTTACAGCATGTTGAAAGTATCAGAAATTAGAAGCTCTTCTCATCTGAGCAGTGTCTGATGCAGACTGATATATTTTATAGAGGTAATGTTTTGTATAAATAACAAGTGGGATGATGGGTAACCCAAGTTCACCCTGGTATGCTGAAAAGAGAAAGACCTGCCAAGCCACACTATGAACAGAAATACTTTATAACTGCTTTCAATTCTCCTCTGCCTCTACAATATCTTTACTGAACAAACTAAACTTCAAACTGTTCTCAGTCTTTCAGTACGAGTTTGAAGTAAGGCCAGTTAGTTTCATATGGTTTTATTTGCCGTACTTAACAAAAACATTTTAAAAAATGCTCAAGAAGGACTGTTTTCAATATTCAACTTACTGTATAAGTATAGTTGTAGCATTTACAGCTTCAAGAAGATGGGTCAGGACTTCCAATAATATAAAAACATGATAGTTGCACTAACATTTTGCTCAGATTTTAACTTTTCCAGTTCTAAAGCACATTATTAAAGTGTATTTATTCTTTACTTATTTTTAATCATAATATTCAATTGAAGTTTGGGTCAAAATAAATAACCTGGCCCAAGGGCCTAATTTGCAGTGAGGTCCTATTTAAGAGTTTGCTGATAAGCTCATGAAGAAATAATTAGAACATTTAAAGTGACAAATTAAAGCCCATGCAATTAGCAATAACCCTCACGATTGCTTAATATTTTCTAAGTGCTTTTGAAAAAGCAATGACAGGATTTTATGCTACATGATAAAAATGCTAGTCATGTGGAGAAATTAATTACATATGTTTACTGCATTAAGCAGGGTAAGAAAAAAATCAGATGGAATAGAAGGATATTAATAAATTAACACTCAGGAGTGTTACCAAAGTAAAACATCCACTCTGTCACTTGGTTCTGTCATGGTGGTGAGTCCAGAAGTTATGCTGTCAATGACCAGCAAAAGTGGATCTCAATTTCCATCTTTAAAACTGGTGTATGATCATTTGAACCAATTTATATTATGGAAACACAATTAAACCCTAGTTTTCATGCAGAATTCTATAAAGCTTTTCCTGTAAAACATAAATAACTACAAGGGACCCATGTAAAGTCTGGCCTTTGTCTCAAAGAGAAGCATGTACCAAAATTCTCTGAATTTTTTTCTTCTGGCTTACACAATATCATTCTTTTTTCCTTGCTGTTCTTAGAACACCATAGAGCACAGTCAGAAAATATTTCAGGAATTGAAATTGCACACTACATGCTTACAAACATGTATACCTGCATTTACATATATAAGACCCCACTGAATGAACTCAAATCACCAATAAACCTTCAATTTTTCAGTCATCCCTTGGTTTTTCTTTCAATTAAAAATAGTTTCAGAACTCTAAGAGTTAATGCTACAGTGCTGCTTGGAGAAAAAAAACCCAACTGTAGTACTTGAAATCTGTGAGATTTCACATCAACCTTCAGGTCTGGAAACAAGAATAAACTCATTAAATCCAAATAAACTATTGCTCAACTGAAAAACAACTCACTTCAGAAAAAGAGGTGTCTGTTCAGCTGGTTAGAGGCAGGAAATACTTTCTTTTTCTCACTAAATAATCAGTACTAATAAATACACTTGAAAAGTAAGCACAAGAAAATTCACAAAAAGATTTGTAGCAGCAAACCAATTAGCACTTCATGAAGTATTATTTATATGGGGGATGTGAAATGAAGTACAAGTTCTGTGCCTTTATGGAACACATACAAAAAAGTCCCTGAAACATAAGATCTTCCATCTAAAAAGCCTGGCATATTTAAAGTGCAAATTTATATAAAAGACCACCCTTCCTAAAAAATTTACAATATAAAATGTACTGTCCAGTTTCATATGTGGACTATGGGCTTTCTGACATATTTTGACTCAGCAAGCAGTGTACTTTGTGCTCAAACACAGGTAATACAAGAGGGAAGTGTATAAGCAGGGACTTTTCCTAATGCAGAGCAGATCATACTCCTTTCCCCTTGCATAGCACTGACACTCTTTCCATTATTCCTGCTCCTCTTCCTCCATATCCAACTCCAGGCCAGAAACGAACCACTTCTTCCTCTCTCCATTGGGACAAAAGGCCAATGTTTATTTATATGTGACCATTCAGTCCCCATTCTCACCTGATATTGAAAACCATTCTCTTAACAACTAGGAAAGGTTTTCTTCATATGGCGTAGGAATACTGCACAGGAAAACCATCTTCAAGAAAAAATCTGAGGCACAGCTCAAATGCCATTAAAACAGTTAAATGCTGGGGGCTTTGATGCTTTTCTCTTTTGTGCCATGAAATTTTTATCTGCCACAACATCTTTGCAGATTCTATAGTGTTCTCAATAACTGGAAAAGTTATTGCAGCAGCCACAACCTGGACAGGAAAAATATACAAAAGTAGTTGACAAGTGAGCTTCCATGGGCAGACCTTTATCATCTCCACTTCCTTCTTCATTATTGCATGTAATGTTTTAAAATCAGATAGGATAACACAATCTCAGGCATATAAATATTTTCATATCAAAACCAGTCCACCGTTTCTACTACTGGATTTGAGTCAAATGTCATTTAGCTTGAACAGGAACCTTGTGTCCAAGGACACAGACACCACTGCCAGAAGGGCACTTGCTGTAGTTCTCTCCTGCGGCGGCTGGAAGCAGAGCCCCATACTCACACGCCAGCGTACACAGAACTGCACCATGCCACACCAACAGCTCTGGTAGCTTGGCAGTACTTTAGAAATGTCAGAAACACACCCCGTTGTCAGATGATGATATCCTACATAAGGTTAAATTATTAGGGAAAGCACATAGACTCTGCTGCCTGTCCCAGGCAGCAAACTATCTCATCCTGCGCTTTTCAGCTGCCTTTTCAGTGCAGGAGTACTGGAAGTTTAATATTCCAAATATGTTTCTGTTTTGGCTGGTTTTTTATTTGAAACTCCCAATTTTCTTTTTGGAATGCTTTATTTTCCTATTGGCATTATTTTATTAAAGACAGAAAACCCCCATATGCACTTGCATAGCAGTTTCTGTAATGTAGAGCTGATTTCTTATTCTCAATGGCTTTTACGCACTTCTGGTGAAATCCAAATTTCTTTTACATCAATATTCATTTCCATTGCCCAACTCCTCACAGATCTGAACAATGGCTCAGTAAGTCCTGCTCATAGGTGCACAAATTTAGGACACTGAAGAAAAATGGAGACAGTAGTTAAACCTTTTCTTTGGCAAACTTCTCCTGTTCAAGTATTATGGCGACACAGAAATTTTATTTAGAAACTTGTGTAATCCTAACACCACCACCGTGGTATACTAATCTACACAAAAAACTGCATAGGAGAATCATGCAAAAAAATTGCGACATAATATATTCTGCAGTACCTAATTTTCCCAGATTCTCATAGTGTTCCTACATACAGGCTTCATTCGCCATTCATGTGACAGGTAATTCAGAGTAATTTAAAAATTGAAAAAGAAGTTTGCAACAGATCTGCAGAAGACCATTATTATTTACATCAAATGAAAAGTGTCCTTCTTAAAAATGCAGAAGTTATTAAGTAGCTACTAACTAACTATAGAGTAAATAACTTAATTACATATTTACTGGCTACTCTCAGGTATGTCTATGTTAGTTTAAATTAATTTAAGCGAATGCTTGTATTCAGCTATTAAATCTTTTTTCTCTAATGCAAACAATTAAAAAACAGTCCATAGAAGACTACAGAAAGACCTGCTGTTTTCTAAATAATGCATTTAAAAAAAATTCAGATACAAAGATGAATTGTAAAGCACAAGATAAAGCTTGCGGAGACTTCTATGCAAGAAAAGCATGGCAGGATGGAGAAAGTCAAAAACACATCTAGCACACAGTACCATAGAATACTGAAACAATAATTGCTTTCAGTTTGAAACACAGGATGTGGTATCAGCAGAAAAAAGACTCAGGTAAAATGTTTCAATGCCCACTAAAAAGTAAATAGGGTTTTTATTTTCAGTAAACAGAGAAACGTTTCATCTTTCCCTTGAACATACCTGAATCTTTTCTGTGTTTATTTGTTTCTAATTCCACTAGTAACATTTGTATCAATTTTTTCTTCTGTGATGCCATAGTAAAGAACAACTTCAGAAAAATTTTAAAAGGATAAAAAACAAAAAGAAAGAAAAATCAATAAAGAACACAATGTTAAGAAGCAGTAATGTTTAAGAGAGAATCAAAGGAGAGGAGAGGAGAGCAGCTAAAAAGACTGAAAAAAGATAAAGGGCAATGGATTTAAAAATTAAACAGAAGGGAAAAGATTAAAGAAAGAATGGCAAAAGGCAATGCAAAAGGATTTAAGAAGCCAGTATAAAGAAAAGACATTCAGTTATGAGAAAGGAATAGCAACTACTAGAGAAAAATACTTGAATATAATAAATCAAAAAAATGGAACTAGGGAGTTAGAAATTAATTAAAAAAAGATAGAAAGTTAGAAAACTTTTATTTTTCCCCAGGAAATAGGTAAACACACAAGATCCATTTTTAAAGTCTGTTTCAATTATATACAATAACATTCAGCAATTTTCCTGTTTTAGTCATTTTAATGATATGAAAAAAAATACAAAGCAAGGCAACACCAATTATTTCTTATGCAGCTATTTATACAGCATGTGCAAAGCCAAGAATAAAATGCATTCCTACTTGAAATATCAAATCCCTTAATTAGTAATTGTATTAAAATTCAAGGAATTTGTCTATCTATATAGGTTTTCAACTTCATTATAAAGATCATTAAGAGTTTCTGAAGGGTTAATAAGGCTTACAGCTGCCTATTTAGCAGTCAGAAGCAGTGTATGGCAAGCAGTTAAAGAAAACCAACAGATTGACTGGACTTCATAAAACACAATTAATTTACTATTAATGTTATCATCTCATTAGAAACTTCTAATAAATATGCTCTTACTATAGTGGAAATATTTTTTTTCCTCAGTAAAGACAGACAGGATACAGAAAAGTTGGAAGAAATGTAACTTGTAAGATAGGAAGAACAAAGACAGTTCAAGGCTGACATTCTCTTTTGAACATTATGCATTCTATACATTGTGATTTTTTTTATTATTATTTCCATTACCTAACTTAGGAGACTTTTAACTATTAATTTCAATATGTACTCCAGTTACCCCAATTTTCTCTCTAAACCAGTAACATCCCAAAGCCAGTATTTAAAGGCACAGCCTGCATTTAAAGGTATTGATTTAATTCCATCCCTGTTTTATTTATTTGCTTATTTATTTATTTGACTATCTTCTGCTTCCTGGTTTCACTAGAAAAAGTAAACAGATTTTGAAATGTTACTTCTCCATATTATTTATCATTTTGAATACCACTTACCATGTAACCTTTTTTTTTTTCTGCTCTCAATACTAATCTTTTTAATCTCTAATCACATGAAATCATTTCCGTGCCTCAAATCATTTTCAGTGGGCTTTTCTGGACCTTTTCTGTTCCTGAAATATTTTCTGTAAGAAGAAGCAATCAGACTAAAAAAAGCTACTCAAACTGAAGGCATAATATCACTTTATTTAAATATATTCTAATGCTTGTGGGAATATTTGCCAAAACATACACAATCTTTTTCTTTCTTTCTTTTTGGATATTACAATATATATTGAACAAACATTTTATGCTAACAGAACAAAAATAACACCTACATGTCATTACTCGGTAGGAAAAATTTCAATGAGTAGAAGTAGCCCAAGCTCCCTCTCAGCATGTGTTGCCATTGTGCACCACCCACTGTTAATTCCCTACTGTGCTGAAAACTGATCATTAATGCAACTTTTTGTTTATGCATTCCATAGCAATCTGTAAACCAGGCAGGTAACATAACCTCTTCCCCTAATTATAAAATTTCCTTTTCAAATCTGAAGGATGTAATATCAACCTGTTGTCCTTGTTTTCCTGAAATGTCATGTAATCTGAAAGGCTGGATGAGCACCGTAATCATTTACAGAAAACACACTGGATTTATTCAGTCATATTTTTTCAAGCTTTTAATTTTTGAGAATTCAGTCATATTTTTTCAAGGTTTTGATTTGTAAGAATTAACCACACTTTCAACAAAATTACTATTAAATAAGGTTTAAATTTCTTTATTCCTTGCAGTGATTTTCACTGTTTTGTTCATTTCCCTATCTCATTACTTGAAGATTTATTTTGAAGTTGTACACATTACCTTGGTCAGTTTTTTCCACTGTGATGAAAATGAGGATAAAGAAACTATTGTACATTAACAATTAAAAAATAATTTTAAAAAACACCCACACAATAAAAATCCTCAAGCTGAAAATCACACCTATTAACATCTGTGCTACCAGAGATTGTTCTGAACGTTTTTTATTCTAAAACTTACAGGTCCATTTACCTCTCCTTAGACATAAGGCTTGCAAAGCAGAACACTGCAGATGCATAACAGCACAACTTCCAAATTGCTTGACAACTTGTCCATAAGCAGTAACTTTGAGCTTGAAACTTTAGCCCCCATAGGAAAAAGTGCCTTAAAATGTGAAATTTAATCACATAAATCCATCAGAAAACAGAGATGTCCCACAGTGCAATTAACGGTTCTGTGTAGAATGCTGTTTGCACACATACAGTAACTCTGTGCTGCAATGTGCTGGGAGATTTTTTTTTTTTGCAAGCCTAATGAACAAGTGTTTTTCATTTCAGATGACTGAGGAGACTAATTGAACTACGGCAAATGAATGACTTCATAAACTATAAAGAAATTAATTCTTCATTCTTCACATAGCTAATCTCACATGTTCCACTAGTTGGACCCCAAAATAATACACGGCCCAAGAAGAGATGTACTTACAGTGAAACAATATGTGAAGTGTATTCCTGATAGGATTATTTGTGAAGAAGTGGCTCTGATTTAAAGACCACTGTAACTTCATACAATATCCTTAGGGTGGATTGCCCTGGATCAGAGAGCCAGCACGCAAGGTCAGTGCAATAAGCAAAAAGCTTTTAAGAAACTTAATTCAGCATGCTTTTTTCAACTAAAATATCAAATAAACTAAATAAAGCATTCATACACACACTAAACCATATACCAGGTTACACATACTAGGACTGTGCACTTACAACTGATACAGGATAGAATATTCATTTTTCATATACACCTAGCTAGGGCACTGGTATGAGCATGTTGTATCTTACAAAATATCTTTCCAAATATGGCTATATATCATTCTGATTTTAAATTTCTGAAGTTTTCTCAGAGTACATACATTCGTATATATGAATCTAAAATTAGCTTTTACCAGTGTGCAATATAACAGTGTTGCAATATCATAAATACCAACAGACTGTCACCTTCAGAAACAAATAGGTCAGAAAGAAGTTTTTTTCTCATATTTTTGCAGTTCTTTTCCTAACAATTTACAATTTCAATAGACAGCATTTCCTGAAGGACTCTAGAGAAACCCTTAAATGAAAACTTTTTACATTCAATACACGTAATGACAGATGCATCAAAGAGATGCTGAACACAATAAAATGCTGGGAAATGCTCTGGAACAGTGTAAAATTTCACAAAACAAAATAGGACAACATTTATAGAGGGTGCCTAAGATGAGTATTAATAGAAATGTGGCTCAGAGTCTTATTTTTAAAACATCCTAACTGCAGCTGAGAGAAAGGAATGCAGCAAAATATCTGTGATAGCTCTGTAAGAAGAAAACTCAGAGTAGTCGTACCCTCAGAAATGCTGAGTTTAGATGTGAAGAGAAGAAATGAGAGTAACTGCAGCAGCAGGTACAGGTCAGTACAGCTTCTGTGAATGTAAGCTGCACATGAAATGGACTGAGGAGGAATGAGATGTCGAGAGAAGATGTAAGAAAGTGGAAACATGAGACTAGAAAGCAAGCAAATATGCATAGTGTGACAGCTTCAGGGTTCAGAGGCACCACACAAATCTATGTTGGTGGCAATGTGACTGTCTTTAGCAAGCCCAGACAGATAGCATTAGTACTTTTTTCACATTCCATATTTATAAGGTTTTCTGTACCTAAGATACCAAAAGCAAAATAAATTTATTTTCTAAATGGAAAGCTTGCATCCTACAGAATTTAATGCAAATTGCCAGAAGGAGACTGGAGAAATGAGAAACCCCAGCCCAGGGAAAGAGAGAGCAGAGTAATGCTCATGTTTCCAGTAGGGAGCCAGATAAAAGCAGGAGAAGGATGAAAGAGGAGAGAACTTAGAACAGCATACTTCTCAGGTATAGTAAACAAGAAATGGGGAGAAGAACAAGTAAGCAATGAGGAGCTGAAGACAACAACACAGAAATGACTAAAAATCGTGGAACAAAAAAGGGTAGTTAACAAAATTAAGATTCTATTTTGTTATTATTATTATTATTAATCTATTTGTTTGTCCCAGGACAAAAGCACAGCATGAGACAGGCTGGTAAAGGGAAATGGTAATTACCTTAGAAAAAGTAATCAGTGTTTTCACAAGTGAATCCCATGTCCTTCTGTCCTACCTTCTTATTCCAAGTTCCAGTACTATTTCCATTACATGACTTCAAACAGCTATTCAAGGCAAATTCTCTGCTCATTACATTTGTGCAAAAAGCCCTGCTCAGATGCTGGTTTCATGAAATGTCTACCTGACTGAGCACCTGTGGCAGCTACACTTGCTCACTTCAAAACACACTTTGTTAAGGACTTTCTACTTGTCTTTTCCTAAAAAGAAACTAATGAGCTTGAGTTCAGAAGATGGAATACTGATCACACCCTTTCTTTTTGAAATCATTCTTATTTTATTGGATTACTTGATACTGAGAGATACTCATACAAGCATATTTTTGAAGAAGAAAGTACTAATTAAAACAGCCACATTACAAAGACTAGGTGTTTCTTAGTAATGAAATACAAACCATTTCTCTCTTTAGAGATGAACAACTGCTTCACTTTTCTTCTCTAACTACAACTATTTTTAACTGTGTAAAGTAACTCTCATTTAGAAGAACATTACAAAGTCATTTTTAGTTTACTGATTTCAGTCCAATTCTTGATTTCACAAAAACGCATATTTTTGCTTCTGCAGAGCTGAGGACAGACTATTGGGATCTGTGTAGTTATTTCCATTTGGTGACAGTGCCCTACAGTGCTCTTAAGATCTCAGCTGGCTGAAATAAGGGCTTCTACATCAGGTAGTTGTTCTAGGAGCTGGAGCTTTTACATCCAAACACATTTCATGGGGCAGATGGAGGCTACATCCCCATGGCGTAGCAGTCCGAGCATCTACCTCAAAACTGCAGCCGTCACCTCTGTGAATCCAACAATCTACCTATTACAGTGATTTTAAGATCATCAAGTCCATTCTGCCTTTCTGTTCTTTCAACTTCGTTACAAAATTATTCTTCATTCTTTAAAGTAAATAAGACCTACGCTTGACATTAAAACAAAACCATTCTTACCAAGAAAATATGCACAATCTCAAATAATCAAAAAAAAATCACTGTCACATCATAGGAATTAATAAGAAATTTTCATCATAGTAATTTTACCCCACATTTGCCTCACTGATTTTCAGTAAGACATATTATTGCACAACAATACAGTATATAATCATCATATAAGAAAATAACTAAATCATTAACTGTAATACTTCCATATAAAAAGAGGGGACAGAAATGTCGTAACAAGTATTTTAATTTTATTTAATTTTCAGTTACTTAACTGATTTACAGAATCAACTGGTTTTATTTCTTAATTCTCTTCTTTCTTTTCTACATGTATTTTATATCACTTCTCAATAACAGGTGACATTAAACCATTCCAGCAAGAATTGCCTATGACGGCTACCATAATGCAATACTGTGCAAGTGAAAGTGGGACATACACCTTAATTTCTTAAAGCTAATGTGAGAATTTTAAGGTTTTGAACTATTAAAAAACTGACTGAAGTGGCACTGATTAAGTGATCTTGAATAGCTATGCAGATTCAGGTGAGGCACATTGGCGGGGGGGCACCAAGTCTGAGAAGGTTCACCCTAAGAACTCTGCCAACAGATCAGAGCACAGGTTCAGCTCAAGGCACTGCACTTTGTAGGGAGGGAGGAGAGAGAGATTTCAGCAATACAAACCATGCAACTAGTAGAAATGATGGGGCAAAAACTATCTGTGCTTCAGAGCAAGCCTTTTTTGCTTCAAACTTGTGTGTGTACATGACGGAAAACAGGACTTGGGAGTTTTGGAGCTGTGCAACAACCCACAGCCAAAACAAATAAAGATAAACACCCAGCAATAAAAAAAAAAATTCTCTCTGAGAAATATCATGGAATACTTCACTAAAAATCCTATTAGGGTACATAGCGTAAAAATATTCACATCGCCTCCTGTTAGATAAGCAGAAGCTTTAGACAGACACACAGTGACAATCAACACATTTCTGGAGAGTGACAGAGCTGCAGTGTGATATAGGAGCTGGCAAGTTTTCCACGTTTGGCAGACCACATGAGAGGCTTTACCTTTGTGACCAGGGCTCTACTACAGCGAAGTAACATGGAGTATCTTGTACAATTTGGCTAATGCAATAAGCTGACAAGTAACTACAGGATCCAAATATGTAAAGGGATTTCCCTTTGCTGTTATCTACTTTCACCAGTCCCATGTGCTTGAACAATGACATTCCTCATTTGTTATCTTATTTTTCATATTAATCTCTACACAAAACAGAAGCAATGAGATTTGACACAAGGTCTTTCAATAGACATTAGGGTGTGCCACATTTGTATACAGCTTATTTCTGAGTAACTTTTCATACAGGTCAAATTTAAAAAGAGAGAGCAGAAAGTATACAACCAAATGGTCTGGGCATTACTCTGATGCTTTTTTTCCTTGAAAATTCAAATGATCCCTGCAGGCAACTGACAACTGCTAGATCTGTGGAATGTGCTCTTTGAACTGTACAAAAGCCTTCAGCCTTTCGTGCATTGCTGCAAACAAAAACTGCCAAGTGCAATTATTTCTCAAATTTAATGTTATGGAAGTGTTGCACGATTTTTTTCCACAGCTTTGAAAACCCCAATAGAAAAAGAAAATTTACAGGAGTATTTCCCCACAGAAGTTATATATTGCATTTATCACCTTTTGTAAACAACTGACATAAATGAACCAGTCAAATCTCAGAGAGTGCCATTCTTTCTTTGGTGAAAATACAACTATATTTCTATGGAAAGAATCAAAGGAGTAAGTGGAAAGAGTCCTCTCAAGTACAGTTTTTCAACCTTTAGTTTTTTTGAAAAGGAAAAAAAAACCAGTAAAACAAACCCCAAAACAAACCGCAAATCATATCAGAAGCACAAAACTGTGCTGAGAGAATGACAGAACCTTGAAAATTCATATTTCACCTCCCACTTTTTAACCTCCACTGCTGTAACTAGAGTTCCTACAAACACCCACATACTAAAAGCTAACTTGATAGATACAAGCACAGTGATCTAGATAATCTTGTTGGCACCTGTAGTTCTAGTAAGGACTGCCCTGGTTTTGAACACAGGTGTATTGGACTTTCTGAACTGAAGGCAGATGAACCTTACTCATTGAATACAGACATATTAAGTAATAGGACTTTTATTACTGACTTTAGCTATATCTGAGATTCTTAAGCGAAAGATTACATTAAGATGTAACCAACTGCTCGTAAATAAAAGTTTCCACATCTGAGATAAATGTTACCCAACCATTTATACACCCAAATTCAACATAGTTGGGTTTGCTTGGATTGCAGTTGGGCCTTGCTTTATAAAGCAAGCTATTTAGTTCCAGTGTAAACTTCATTACAATTCAGACATGAGGTGGAACACTTCTACACACCAATTCCCAAAGCACACCTAAACTCCTAGGTCTTGCTCAAGATCCCTTCCCCACACACACACATTAAGTTAGCCACAATACTCTGTTTCAAAGCAGAATGGACCTGCAAATAGCCAGATCCAAACTGTGAAACGGTCCAGATGCATGTACACTCCAAATGTAATCCTTAACTTATTGTACTGGGTCTGGCTGAGCTGGAGTTCATTTC
>JAWWLV010000045.1:25434030-25519194 GCA_035041135.1 Platyrinchus mystaceus
CATATTCCAGACCATATGATGTTAACTCAGATATAAAAGCTGAGGCAAGGAGCAGGAAGGCAGGCATTCATTGTCTCCAATGGTTGCCTGCTGAGGAACCGTCACGCGTGCTGAGGCCCTGCTTCTCGGGAGTGGCCGACCATCACTGCTCATGGGAAGGAGAGAATAAACCGTGTTATCTTTCACTTCACTTTTGTGCACGCAAACTTTTGCTTTGCTTGTGCTTTAATAAACTGCCTTATCCCAACCCATGAATTGTTTCTGTCTTAATCTCTCCCCTGTCCGGCTGGGAAGGGGAGTGATAGAGTGGCTGGGTGGGCATGTGGCATCCAGCCAAGGTCAACCCAGCACACTGATCCAAAATGAGAATGCGACACTGCCCACTGCATGAAAAAAAAAAAAAAGAAAGAAAAGAAAAGAAAAAAAGAAAAAAGAAAAAGGAAAAAGGAAAGGAAAAAGGAAAAAAGGAAAAAAGGAAAAAGGAAAAGGAAAAAGAGCTTGACTCTTTACCTTGATCATGTTGTGGACAGAATGGACCAGATGAAGGCATGTAATACAATTACAGCTTCTTCCAATTGAGTGAGGGCCAAGAATTAGAAAAAAAACCTGTGCCTATCATCTCCAGATGATGCATCTACACAGAATCAAGGCACAGGTCAGTGCAAGGTGGCAGCCCCCCTCTAACTGCATTCCTGCAGGTGACAGGGCAGACACACGCACTCTGCAACTGCAAGATACACCTTCTCAGCAGTACCATGCAGCAGTGCGAGCTGAATGTGCTGTGCTGTAGCCCACTGATCAGTTCACAAGGGAGATGGTCAGTGGTGCACTGTGTCACATGCTATCACTGAGTTCTACGAATGCTATAAAAGGGGTGCCCAAACCTGTGACACCTTACTTTCATTTCAGCATTTGAAGAAAGGCAAAGAGTACTGCTTCAGTACTACCAACACCGCACTGAACACCTTCGAATCAAAGAATATCTCAAGTTGGAACCTTGCTATTCATGTTTGCAATCAAACATAGACATGTCCGGTCTTTTAAAAATAGCATGTTGGGTTTTAGGGTTTTTGTTAAACTGTCTTTGTGGTAATGAATCTTGGTCAAGTTTCAGTGTTAACATGACTTATACAAACACCAAGGAGTAGACCACAGAACTGCCAGTGATGAACATAATAACATTAAGGAGGATGTGGCCTTCAAGATCATGGTAAATGAAGCCAATGCAAGCAGAACTTGTAATGGAGAAACTGTGATAATTTTGAAATACAGAGTGCAGTGGCACTGTTTCTCCTTGTTGATCTTTCCATCAGAACACCAAAAAGCACAATAATAAGGATGTTCATGGGTTTTTAAAAGCATTCCATGTTGTTGTATTTTGTCACAAAACATAAAATACATTCATAGCACATTGAGTGAGAAGACTGTCCTCTGTGAGGCACAGGAAATAGGCACTTGCTGTTGTGAGACACACAGATGTTCTTTCTAAAAAGTTATAAAATGAGCTGAAAAACAGAAAGTCTGGCATCAAAGTAGATGCTTACAAACACTACAAACCAAACAAAATGGCACGAAGCTGTGTCAGGGGAGGTTTAGGTTGGATATTAGGAAAAGGTTCCTCACTCAGAGAGTAGTTGGGCACTGGAACAGGATCCCCAGCACCAAGGCTTCCAGAGTTCAAGTGTTTGAACAATGCTTCAGGCACATGGTGTGGTTCTTGGGGCTGTCCATTGTAGGGCCAGGAGTTGGACCTCAATGATCCTTGTGAGTCCCTTCCAACTCAGCGTTATTCTATGATTCTATGAAAAGCATACTATTTTGATGAGTTTCTAACATCTATAAAAAATAAAAACAAAAAAAAAATCGTATTTTACCTTTGATATTGTTCTTTTTTTCAAGTAAATTAAGTGGAACAACTCTTAATCTTATTCTTTTACCAATAAAGCAAGCAAATCACAGAATCACAGAATATGCTGAGTTGAAAGGGGCCCACAAGGATCATCAAGTTCAACTCTTAGTCCTGCACAGGACCATCCTCAAGAGTATATGTCAGGGTTTACAAGAGCAAAATCAGTAGAAAGACTGGCTGAAAATGATCTTAAAATAGACAAGATGAAATCAATTGTTGTGAAGAAAAGCACTTTACTAGATTTGCGTAAGATCAGTGATGCCTCATATGAGACACTGGATTATTTTATTAATTATTGGCTTAGATCAGCTCAGGTGTGTTTGTGGGGGGGAAGGGATAGCTCGAATTTCACAGAGGTGAGGTAATGCCCTATTCCATATTCCAGCCGCTATGCGACTCAGGGGGAAACCTCACAGGAGTTGTCAGTCCAAAGCAACCCTAGGAGCACTGCTCCACACCATGGCCCCTGGAGCCCCTAACCCACTCTAAGATGGCTGGAAGCCACAGTGGCCAGGCTGGAAGCCCCGTCTGGGCAGTGTGGCCACAGGGGACCAAAGCAGATAAAACCAAAGACATGTGATAACACATTCCAACCCTCCAGCTTGTAGACTCCTGTAGCTGGATCTACGCTACTATCTAGGGATGGTATCTGTATTCCTCTTTTTCTCTCTCTTTCTTTACTTCTTCTTCGTCTCCTAATCTCCTTTCTTAAAATTTTGCGTAACTTAGGACTGGATGGGCTGGACTTTGACAATCTGTATGTGCTAGCATGTGCTAAGTCAATACTTTGCAGAATGCCTTATTTTGGTTGTATGTTCCCCTTTAAACTTTTACCAAGTTCCCTTATGTTCTAAAGCTAACCACTAAAAGCACCCCCTGAGAAAAAGTGTGCAACTTTTATCCTTTGTGCTCTCTCTTAAGGTGTTAAAAGAACCGATGGCTCCTCTAATAATCCGGAGGGTGGATACTGTTGGGGGCCTTGTATATTTTTAAAGTAAAACCCCTTCAGTGACCTTGTAGCTCAAGACTTGGGGTCTTACAAGTCATTTTCAAGAATGTTACAAGATTGTTTCTGGATTTCTTAAATGTATCTCACTGCTGACACAACTGTGAATACCTAGATGCCACAAGAGTAGAAGAAACTTTATACCTAAAGGTACTTCCATTTATTGTTCATGTGGAAAGAATCAGAAGGGTATGTGGAAGACAAACATGGGATGATCTGTTCCTCGTGACAGTTCCCCCAAACTTAATGGAAATTTGCCTAATAACAGTCATTCCTCTTTTGAGAAAATGAAAATTTCAAACCTGTGGATCCACATGGAAGCATTAGTGCAATGTTGTCTACCTATTACACTTCCTAAAACATGGCTGATGAAAAGAAATCTGACAAAAAAATCTGCCATTGGATCAAGGATTGTAATACCAAACTTTAGCCTAAGGCCCATTTCAAAGCCAAAAAGTTAATCCTTGGGTGGGGGTAGGGTGTTTTTGATGGTTTCTCAATTAGAACACTTGTGATGCAAGTATCTGTAATCTCCTAACAGAAATATTTTCTTTCCTCAAATTCCAAGAGGAGTGCCCTGCTGGGTTGTCTGTTCCTGCAAGTAAACAAAATTAACCCAATGGGTAGCCCATAGCTTTGTTCCTGCACTGGGTAAAAGTTAGTGGCTACAGTTCTGATTGAAGGGAGTTAACATTTCATTACTGTAAAAGACAATGACCAGAGAAAGAGAACTCCACACTTCTATGACCTATGACAGAAGAACTCAGTAATGATCTCTGCATTTCAGATATCAAGTCTTGTCTCATATTTCTGAATTTTTCTTAAAAAATCCAACAAAGCCCACTAGAAGCTGGCCAAATGAGCAACATATCTCATCCACAGGGCAATTAAATGTAAAATCAAAGTACAAATGAACTACCAAGAGTAACTATTTCTGGAAGGGGCCCTCCACCTAGAATCAGAAAATGGAAACCAGTCACAAATTTAGAAAATGCCTTTTGAAATCAGATCCCCAGATAACAAACTATAGTTATTTTAAATGGAACTCTCCTCTCCCTGGCTTGGTTTTTATCTTATCCTTCACGTCCCTCCCAGTCCAAGTGTATTTCTCTTCTGTGGGCTGTCAAGGTTGTCAAGAAGAGGGCCATGTGTTTTGCAGAGTTGTTGAAGTTAAGAAGATTCATGCATTAAAGAGAGTTGAAGGTCAGAAAGGACCATCAGATCATCATGTCTGAATTCCTATAATATCACATACTGTAAAATTTCATAGACTTACCTTATTACTGAACCCAAACACTTACAGCTGATTGAAGAATAAATTCTGTTTTAGCTAAAACAATTGTTTCATGTCATACTTTCTTTTTCTGTACTAGATTAAAGAGCTCTCTAGAGCACCAGATATTTTCTCTCTGTGAAGGCATGCTGTAATTAAGTCATTTCTCAAACATCTTTTTGATAAGGTAAACAGATTGATTTTAAATATTTCAGGGCAAGGCAATTTTCAAGCTCTTAAATCACTTTCATAATTGTTTCTGGCACCATCTCTAATTTTCAAAAAGGCTTTTTTTCAGATGTGGCCAGAAGAACCAAGGGCTGAAATTGATTCTGTTTACCAATGCAGTATAAAAAGATAAATTCACATATTTGCTGACATTTGGTTGCCTGTACAGCCAGCACAGTCATTTATCTGTTGCACAGCATACTGTATTTTCTCTTCTCAGAAAAAAATCATACAAATTATAGGGGTTTTTTTGTGACCAAGTAGAGCAAGCAAGTATCAGCAAAGTTTGGCAATAACAGGGAACGTTAAATATCTGGTCATCTTTTTGGAAAGGAGACAGCAGAACACATGATATCCAGAAATGTGTTAGCAACCATTTTTTAGTATAGAAACTGAGGAAAACATTCAAAGCAAAAAATATTTTAGATTACACTTCAATCTTCAACCTTCAACTCAATGAAAACATGAAAATTGAGGGCAGTTTGGTTGAAATAAACCATAACATGAGAGAATTCCCAATCTAAGGATGAGAATGAGAAGGGAGACTAGGAGAATAAAGTCAATGGAGATTACAGAAAAGGACTTGTATAAATGAATTGGTGACCAAGATCCTGTGAAATGTAACTGGAAGAGAAGCAGAAAGAGTTCAAGAGAGATCACAGTTCCATAAATGAGTAACATTTAAGGCATAAGAGCAAACTAAGTCAATGTTGAAAAAGGCTACTTCATAAGCTCTTCAAGGACCTGCAACTTAAGGAAAGTACAGGTCCATGAACGCAAGTAGGCAAAAGAGAAAAACATGACAGTACAGGAGGGGAATTCATAAGGGCAAAACCAAAAAATGAAATATACCTTAAAAAAAATTAGTAGCAAGAAAGCATTTTTTACATTTCTTAATAATAATAGGAAAATTCAAGAAAGAATTGATCCACTTACTTGCAGAAGAATCAAAGACAAATATAATTTGCTTAGTCTTTGATATAAGAGACAAATACACAATCTGATAGATAAAAGTAGTGACAAGAGGGACAAAAAAATAACAATATAACAGAGAAACCAGATGAAGAGACGCTTCAATAAGTTAGATTCTGTCAGATGAGCTCAGCCTAACAAAGCTTATACTTAGGTTAGGTAAAAACTTGATGCTGGCTTGTGCTGTGAGACCAGAAGAAGGATGACAAGCTCCAACGCCTCCAATGCCTTACTGCACTGAAATTTTGCTAACCTGTCATTTATAGCAACTCAAAACCAAATCAGTGAAATTTTGAAAGTTTAAAATTATCTTTATTTTTGAAATTTATTTTTAACTCAAACCAGTGACCAAAGTTTCTGCCTCTTATTCCTACAAACAGCTGCATTGCCTCAACAGGTAGCGACATTTAACTAGAGTGCAAGGGAGTCTAAGAGAATTAATTGAAATTCTTTTGGAGGCATTAGAGACTTTTCAGAACTTTAGAGAATAGATGGAGTTACAAAAAATGAAAAGGGAAAAATCCAGTCCCTGTCATAAAAAGGTGAAATAAAAGGAGGTAAGGAATGACAATTTTTCTATTAGTTTCAGTTTCTGAAATAGTCTTGAGAAAAACAAGAGCAAAAAGATTTTATTTTTTTTTTACAACAAGAAAATAAATACCTGTCAATATAGTTGTGTCATGAGCAAAATATGGCAAGCCGATTAAATTTCTTCTTCAATAGAAAAATAGTTTGTTAACAGGAAAGAAGCCATGGATGACACATAAAAAGAAGTGGATGACTCATAAAAAGAAGCAAAGGAAACAAAGACTAAATTAAACTATTTTATGGGTAATACAAAATGTGTTGAAAAAATTTGATGTAGAGACTAGGAGTCAAAGAAGGATACTATGAATGGGGCTCAATAGGGGTCCATCCTGGTCTGGTGGACTGGGTATTTTCTTTCATAACTTGAATGTTCAAAAAGTTATTCATATAGAAACTGTACTTTTAAAATTTTCAGATGATGCTAAGTTTAAGAGAGACAGAAAAGCATTGTTTTTTGCTCCATGGGATATATCAAAAGCAAGAGGAATTACACTTAAAGATGTAAACACATTTTAATATTTCTGAAGAGTTATTAAGCACCATGAATCAGTTCAGAAGCAGCTGATCTCACAATTACACCAAACCCAGTTTAAAAAATATAATCATTTGATTGCATGGCATCACACAGCAACAACAGCTCAGTCAGGGCACTGCACTTAGACTCGTTTTGAACTATATCCCATTCTCTTCTTAACTGTCTTTCTCCACCAGATTTTTTTCAACTCTGCTTTAAGTAAGACATAACAGAGGGCCACAGACATAGCCTGAAAGGTGTCAGCTTCTCAGTTCTGACCAACCCACCTTTGGACACATTGTACTACCAGCTGCTGGTGATTCTGGTCGTAACTGCTGGGACAGAGTGAGCCAGCACTACCACCAATATTTCAGTACTACTGGCATAACTGAAAGAATATTTTGACTTGATGGGATATTATCAGTTAACTTTCTCAGGGCATATAGACAGCTCACTATGCCACCCATGTAGCTGAATGCAGGTTTTATGAATACATGCCCAGTCATAAAGGCTTCAGATTACCCTTACCTTCTACCTCTGTTACTGTAGATGCTATTCTTCTGCCTCAACTGGCAAAGTGATTTTTTGTCTAGACAGCATGATCAGTGAGGAGATGACATCAAGGGGCATGTTAGCTCATGCATTTCTTGTTGTGCAGACAACATTTTGGCAGGCACATCACCAGCACATCACCATGGAAGACCAGGGCTGCTACTGTAAGAACACAGTATGCATGCCATAGGACCATAGAACCATAGAATGGTTGGAGGGGATTTTAAATGCTATCTTATTCCAATCCCACTGCCATGGGCAGGGACATCTTCAACTAGATCAATTTTCTCAGAGCTCTGTCTAACTTGACCATAAAAAACTTCCAGGGATGGAGAATCTACCACCTCTCTGGACAACCTGTGACAGTGGTTTACCACCATAATTGTAAAAAACTTCTTCCTTTTATCTGTAAATTGACACTCCTTTAGTTTAAAACCATTACCCATTGTCCTGTTGTAACAGGCCCTGGTAAAAGTCTGCCCCCATCTTTCTTGCAGGCCCCCTTTAAGAACAGAAGGCCACAGTAAGGTCTCCCCAGAACCTTCCTTCTCCAGGCTGAACAACTCCAGCTTTTTTTCATAGCAGAGGTGTTCTGTTCCTTTGAAAATTTTTGATCTGCACCTCTTCTGGAGATGTCCATGTCTTACCTGTGTTAAGGACCCCAGAGCTGGACACCGTACTCCAGATGGGGTCCCATGTATTCCCCATGGGACCACCAGATATGGCCCAGATGGCTGGCACTGAGTGCTGTGCCAGAACAGCCTGCAACAGCAGACACAACTGCTGTGGTTGTGCTGAATTAACTGAGCGGCATCACTGGGGTATTAGAGACCCATGAGAAAAATGTGAGTTTGAACTGATAGGCTGATGCCCATTTATTTGAGGCAGCATAGAATACGTTGAATAAACAGTGCTATTTGCTTTGCATGCAATGAGAACTGCATGTGTTTAGTTAATACAATAAAAAATACAAAATATACTTTTCAGGAATATAGAAGCACAGAAGATTCAAAAAGTACGCAAGTACACTTTAGTGAAGAATTTAGGCAAGGCATCTCAGAAGATAAGAATAAATACAAAAATTGATCATTAAAAAAAAAGCTACTGAAATCTAGACATATAATATTCATCATTCCTTATCACTGAAGTAAAATAGTAGCAAAGTAAAATATCAGCTGCACTACAAAGTGAAATTAACTGGCTTCCTATTTTCTTGAATATTGAATTAAATATGCTCTTTGCCTTCTAAGATGACATTGTTTCTTTGTATTTCGATAATCTGATTCTATCCTGATTATCTATTTGATCTTTAGCAGATCATACATAACAAGCAGAAGAAAAAAAATTTCCCAACACATAGGCTGTCAAAGTATTGAAAACAACTGCTTCTGGATTTCATATCCAGTGTTTTCCTAGACACTCTCCATTGTTCTGTCCATCTTTGATGCATATGTAGTGTGGGCAAGTTAATGCTGTTATTGAAACCTAGAATTTTGCATTTCTCAAATTCAGCCAAAACATTGCATCTATAGGGGGTTTTTGCATTTAATTTCTCAGGTTCCTTTTAGGGGAAAAAAAGGAAAAAGTCCTTAAGGCAATATAAGCACTTAATCCAACTCAAATACTAAAGAGGACATAACCTTTTAAATCATCTTAAATATTTACGATGCCATAAGCTCTTAAACTTCCTGGAATACTTAGCCTTCCTTAAAACCTCACAGTACTCAAAAGTCCCTAGAGCAACGTAAGCACCTAAACTGCTTCAAATCCTTTCAAAGGACACAACCTTTAAACCAACATTCAGGGTCTAATTTTTAGAAATATTTTTGTTCCTTCAGGCACAATTCTGCTTGGTTTTGTCCACAAGTCATGTAACTATTCAAGTACTATTCACATGCTTCCCTTGACACAATACTTCCATCTGATGGAAGCCCTTTGCATGGTATGTGCAAAGCACCCTGCCAACACTGGGAAAGTCAACACAAGCAATGGAAAAGATTCCCTTGGTCCTAAACCTGTCCAGCATTCAACTTCACTGAGAGAGTAACAGAAACACAAGACAGTCACCAAAGCTTTCACAGCAGCTTGTTCATATCTTTACAGTGTCTGATAATGAATCAAGTTCATAATATTTCGCCATTAACTTACAGTAGCAATCAAGAAATCGCAAAATCGACACCTGCAATGACAGCAGCAAATGTGATCTCTGGGTCGGAACCCAGCAGTAAGTATTAAGAACAGAGCCAGTACGAGAAGTACTCAGTTAACATGTACACAACCACACACTACTTCAGGACTTTTATTCCTCAGGATGATGTCACTTCCCTGTTCATTTTCAAACCCAATTTATCTTTTTAACAACTTTGTGGTGAACTTAAGTTGCTCTGTTTCCTTCCTCCATAACCCTTTTAGATAGGCCTGGAGTGAGGAGAAAAACATTTCAAAGTAAAGCAACCTTACACACACAGGCTTGAAAGGCAAAGGTCCTTCTCTTTCCAGAATTTCCTGGTTCAGGCTTTCAGTGTTTCCTATAACCTAGGAAAGGTGTGTGTGTCTGTGTTCCACTCTAAAGGATCTCACTTTTGATTGCAGGAGTGAGCGGAGCATTAAGTGAAACATTAGTGCCAATGATGTTCTCAAGCAATTCAGAAAAATTATAAACACTTCAGTTTTTCTACTTTTGAAATTCACATGACAAACAGTAAACAGTAGGTCAGTCATGTTGCACATCCATAGGAAGTAAATAAAGATATCCATCTTCAGAGCACACTTAAAAACTCGCATTTGCCAGACTTCTACATGACAAGCAAAGTTTTTGATTATATGCATCTCCAATTTTTAAAAAATTATTTTACATGAATCATAAGCTGTGTCAATAAAAGTGCTGTAGCCATCAATGAGCAAAATACTTGGAATATACAGCTCAACATTATAAAATTTACTGTTATGCTGATGTTTCCACATCTTGAAAACCTGTTCAGGAGTGCCCCTACAGCTATAAGGCAATGGCTTAAGAGTTTTGAAGAGTCTGTGTTTATGTTGAGCCTGGTGAGCAATTTCAACATTGTACAAAATACTATAAAGTTCACTTCATCAATTTTCCTAATTTTTTTTTTGTATATTTATCATCTTACCAATGAAATAAATTGATGTTCAAATATATTGGCTGGTCTAACATTACTGAGAGTTAATGGGCATTTCATAACTAATGCCCTCCTGTCATTTAATTAGCCTCAAACTGGTTTCCCTAAGTTGTTACCAACTCTTCTTTTTCTCTTTTTCCTTGGTCTCTTTTACACACATTTACAAACTGCCTATTTCCTTACATCCCATGATAATCATTTTCACCTATAAGCAAAAAAAATGTACAAAATTTTCAGCTATTTGAGTCAGCATGACTATTTAAAAAATAATGCTAGAATGAGCAAAGTTTAAATTATTTAGCAGCAGGCAACAGTGGAAACAAATGTTGGTTTTTCAGTAATTCATAAACAAAATATTTGGATTTTTACCTTTGGCACTTCAGAACATCATCTTTCTATTTCACAGTGTATTACCAAAGTAAGTACCTACAGAAGGTTTGAAGAGCATGGGGATTGGGTAAGTCAGTGTCTCAGTGCCACACACAGTGTCATGGGAACAGAATATTGGCTGATAGGCCAAAAGGAAAGACTTTGACAACTAAGAGCTCATAAATCACGTTTAAGTGTCCAGTGAAGAACTACAGATACCATCATACAGCAATTTCACTGACAAACACTGACTAGGATAGTAAAACTCTAGAAATCCACAAAAGATTAGAAACCTGGGAAAAGGCAGTGACACTAAATGCTTCATCTTTCAAGCAACAAGAACAGTACTACTTATTACAACCAATGCCCTGTCCAATGAATTACCTCATCAATATTGCTGCAGTCAGCAATACCTTTCACTATATGCTATACTAAAGACAGCATAATATATATATTTATGTGTGTGTACACATGCAGGTGTATATATATATATATACACACACACATAAACACACCCATACACAATTTATTACAATACAGAAGATGATAGAAAATTACAATAAAAAGATACTCAACTTTTAGCTTTCAGTATTAGCTTCCATTTTCCCCCTAACTACTAATAAACAAGGTATAACTTTACCATTGATTTTTTATCATATAACTATAAAAAAGGGGTTGAAAAGGACAGCCCCCCACCACTGGTCATCTAGTTCTTCTCTTTAAGATATATGTCCAAAGTTTCCCTTAGAAGCATGAATAAAGAAGATGAAATTAAAAATTCAAAACAACACCCTTTAAATGACAGTTTTAATGGAAACAGACTATGTAAAAACAACTTCTGTTTCAGTACAGTTTGAAACATACAAAACGAAAATAGCCCACGGGTCAGAGAAGTACATGTGATTATGTGAAAACATTTTAATTTCAGAAGAGACCTCTACAATTACAGACTCTAATCTACTATCTAAGCAAAAAGCAGTTTTACAGACTTCTTTATGAGAAGGATCCCTGTGGTCTTATAAAACCAAGAAAACATCAAAATTAGGAAATAGTTGAACACAGCAAAACTAGCTTTGTACAGTAGAACAGCTGGCTGAGCACTTTATACTCATGTGGATGTGCTTCAAGACACTTTATTTCATGCTACTGCATATGTTTGGTCCATTTTCAGAGTACTTGCCCTTGTCCAGCTTCATTATTAGGGAGGTTCAATGGAAGATTTGTCTATCCTGATGCTTCTCAAGTGCAGTCCTGATTTGAACTAAAATACTAACAGAGATGCTATAGAAGCCTAGCAATACTATGATGATAACCATTTTCTGTTCTAGGCATAAGACCATGTTATTTTTGTTTTGCATGGCAATTTGTAAAGATTTCTTTTGCTGGGTCAGATTTATGTATTTTCTCTCTTTAGACAACTGAGTATTTCCAGCCATATACTGGGGCTCAGCTTCATAAGCCAACTTCAGTACAGGAGCAACTCATTTGCAGACAATGAAGATCTTTGGAATTTAGCTGTAGGGCTTAAAAATGAATTTCTCCAAAGACACAGGAAGTCTCAACTTCAAAATACCCAAAGGCTTCTATTTCATCATTAATTGTAGAGGACTTCACAGTAATGTATGCATGGTAGGGGATTTAGAATGATAAACATCAACATGCGTGCATTAAATTATTGCAAAATGAATTAAAATTTATCTAGAAAAATTTGATCAGAGTCACTGATTTTTGCAGTTTTAAAAACAGAAGTACATCTTTCACTAACATATGGCTGGGGATTGCTCTTATGAGTGCGCAGTTTCAGATAGTTCATCTGGAGCCCATCTCCCCCATATTCAACATTCTCATCAGAAACAAAAACTGAGAGATAAAGACCTCTTGGGAGAAGGTTGATGACCTTGCTTTTGCTCTTAATAATTGTCTCAGAAATCATCTATCTATCTTGCAAAAATACAGATGTAACATGCACCCTGAGAATCAAAATACCATTTATCTGCTCCACTGAAGGACTCTTCCTCCCTAAAAGACCTGATGATAGACCATTTTTTCCCCTGGGCAAAGATACCAGCTAAAACTGTGATTCTTTCTCTGTCAGAGTAAAATTAGGGGAAGGGGGTGGAGAGAAAGGGGATCACATTTTGGTTTTATTCCACTGATGCTGCCGCCTGTCACTAAAAGATGAAGGGCTGAAATCCCATCCGTCTGGATTTGCAGATCTGAGGATGAGGAATTAGTATTTTTCTGTTTTTGCAGAAAACTCCTTGATGTATGGTTCTATTATTGAATGTTAACAGCTGCAGTTTAAATTACAAATGAGGTGCTATTAGCATAACCCTTACTTGGTTTCTTTTTAAAAATATGATTTTAGCCAAAATCATGTCAATTGAGAACCTACATGCTTTCATTTGTTGCTACAGATAAAGGAGAGAAACAATTTTATATTTCACTATCAAAAAATATGAGGTCTAGAATAGCAAAATAACAAAGGACATCTCTAAGACAATATTGATATCTCCTTCCACAAAAAGAGGTGAATCAATGGTCCTTAGGAATGACGGACAAAAGGCAGCCATAAACATGCAGCAGTGCTGATGGGGCAAAACCCGAAGTGTCTTTTACAGAGTTCTCTCTCCAAAACAATTTCCTAAATAAGATTATTTAAAAAGCCCTAAATTGCATCGTGGAATAACTGTTAATTAGTTTTGGTTTCCACCATGTATGTTTTCATCAAAATACTCTACACAACAGATGGTTTCTGCTCTTATACTTTTCAAGTACAGTGTTTGTGTCTTGCCCTTGAAGAGATGTTTGTTTAGTGTATCTCCTACCAATGCTTTCAACACATTAAAAGAGTCTGTTTTTCTGACATACACATGTATCAGCATATCAGAACTCATGAAATTGTCACTCTAAATGGCCAGGTTCCAACAGCACTGTTTGCACAGTGTTATCTTCTGTAATATTACACAGAGTTTCAAACTGTACAACCGCAAAGAGATCCAGAAGCCCAAGCCAACTATCGCTGAAAACAGCCAGACTATTTTGTATGATTTTGGTGTTGAGACACTTATGCTGAAGTTAGTGTTTGCCTGGACCAGGTCAATCTGTTTCTCTATGCTTTATGATCTCCATGTGGAAAATACCAGTCAAGATATATATGACTGATGGTTCCTGAATTACTTGTGTACAGCAAGGGTACAGTGACCAACGTGCCATAAAAATGACATGGTATTTCTGCATTCATTTCTGCATAAGTCTCAAGTCTTAACAGTGCTCCACAGGGGGTTAAGGTGCTACTTAATTCAGTGATGTTTTCTATAAAGTTCTTTGAAATCCTCAGATGAAATGCACCGTATTATTACTATTACTATATGTCAAGAATTATGCCCCAAAGGATCTCACCATGCTTTGTTAACTGTATACAAGAATCCCTTCATTACCATCCAAACGCTTCTACCTCTGAAGCATAACACTGCAGGTCTTTACCAACAGACAGTAATCCTATATAAGCATTTATTGATCTTATATGAAGAATATTTTGTTCCATCACATATGTATGTTTCACACTATTGCCAATTCCTGAACAGCTGAATGCCAGAGAACTGTAACTGCAAACAGGAGGACACCAAACTCCATAAAAATGTCATTTTAGCAGAAGGCATGTGCTTAGCTGGCATCCCTATTTAGCTTTCATTCCCTTATCCCACAGGAAAGAACTCTAAAATCAAAGTAATACAACTCTACCTCTCACAAAGTAGAAAATGAAGAAAATTGACAGTCAGAACAGCATAAGGTCCAATTAATTGATGCTCTCAACCAATTCAGAAATCTAAACATCCAAAATCCACTAGAGACAAGAGAGCTTACATGGGCTAAAGAAACGAAGACATGCTGGCAAAAAGTCTTCCTTCCTCTCCTGCATGTTTGCGACTTGAAACAAGATGCATAGCACATAGGTAGTTTTAGAACCCCTATCAATACATATTTATATGTTCCAAAAATGCCTGCAACAATCAGAATATATTTCCCTTTTCCTTATTTGAAACTTCAGGTTGCTTACAAATTTTGAGTCAGAATAACAGTGTGATGGGAACTTGACTCACTTTGTACACGGAATGGGATTGACCCCATGTGTAATTTAATTATTAAAAACTTTCTGATGATTTAGATGCCTGTAGATACTATGGACAATATTTGCTCTGTTAATTTTGATACAGCCATTAATGAGTTTCTTGAACAGATAACTCTTCAGGTTTCTATACTCAAATTCATTCACTGGACCCAGATATTCTCAGACTGCTGGATGTCCTCAGTTTGAACCTCTAACAGGGTCAGGACAAAATGTCAATCATAAAATTTACAGTTCAATAAAAATATGCAATTATTCACTACTCACACATCCTCTGTTTAGTGGCACCTTGGCTGAACTGCCCTTTTTATTTTCTCAGACGTGGGGTCTTTTTAGTGGGTTTTTGCGATAATGCATAAAATTCATTCAAAACTAAACGCCCTTAAAGTAGCAGAAGGATAGGAATAGTACAAATCCAGTCCAAATAAAGCCAGACAATCTTATAGGTTTGAGAAAAATCAAGCCTATAAAACTTGTACCAAATACATAAAAAGCCAGCTTGTCAGCTTCAGTGAAGTTCTATGTATTTACCAGTGAAAATCTCAGCCGCCAAGTACTGATGTAACAGGGTTTCTAAGAGAAATATTTTGTTCTTATTTAGAGCACATGGCTTAGTGATAGTGAGATACAAACATTGCTGAATGCTATTTTGTGCAAATATCAGAGACAGAGAAAATACCTTAAAATTATTAACGTGAGATTACTTCCCTTCTCTAAGCACTTTCTTTAGGCCAATTTGCAAGAACTCCTTTTAAAAAAAAACAAATTGCTTCCTCAGCTGAATGTAGATTCCAGGAGTCAGGTATTCACTGTAGTGTTTACACTTATACATGCATGCTGCTACTATGCAATACTGAACTAAATGTACCACTTTTTAAATAATAAAAAGAAGAAAATACGGAAATTAAACATTCCAAATACAAAATGTAATATCCAAAACAAAATTATAACTGAAAGAAAAATTTTATACACCCCAATAAGGGTTAATCAGTCAACTGTAAATGGAAGTACAGAAACAGTGCTTACCATGAGCAGTCCTGCTCACACCTGTCCTTACAGGACAAGTGTAATACTGAGACCCTCTTAGAAGCATATTCAACTGTTGTCCATAGTCTCTTCATGGTGATGTTAAAAACACATATAAATTAAGTCTAGGTAAGTCTAACCATCCAAGGTAATAATTCAAATACATGGCAATTAGACACAAAGAGACATTTAATTATAAGTCACACTACAATTTCTTTGTCATACACCTGTATTTTAGCTAAAAAGGAAATAGAAACAGTGTACAATCCTTCTAATGCCTTTTAGACCCCTTCAACTACTCCATGGCAATATAGGGTTCTCCTCACAACAGCCCTTATCCATGCAAAGTGGGACTGAAGAAGGTGTCATAATCCTGCATTAGCCAACGTCAGCCATTATGCAAATACAAGCAACAGTTTAGACTATTAAAGAAATCTAAAATACTTCAATACAAATGGAAAATAGCATTTCATCACAATCTCATTTAACAGAACACATTATCAATATTCTTTGATAGCAAGCTTTTTCAAACTGGAAAGCCAACCAAATTGCTTGCTCTTAAAAATTAAAGTTATTTTTGATTTTAAAATTAGCTAAAAGTGCATTTTTGTCTGTTATATTAGCACCAGATTTTTTCAGTCTTCTATTGCAAGCTAAAAAGTAGCAATGCAAGAGTCTCATGATACATCTCTTTTATCTTACTAGAAACTAAGTAATGACATAGAGTTAAAACATTTGCATTTCTTGACTTAGAAACCAAATATAAGAAAATACCCAGTATTTATTGATACTTCATAGTATTAAGCGCAGTATTTAATGGTTACATACAATATCTAAGCAATATGGAAAATTTGCTTTTGATAAGCTTGCATGTATCACCACAAGCATAAAGAAATAATTTTTTAAAATAATTTTGTTTCCTTGTGAAAGCAGGACGTTTTTATCAATGTCAGTGGTAACTGCCTTACTGCCTCTTAAGTCTCCCATTATGTAACATGAGGTGGAATTTATCTGCCTTAATGTTTAATAGAAAAGTTAAAAGTTTAAATTTGTGCCAGTCACCTTAGGTTGCTTTTATTGTCAGTGACAAGAAACTGGCATCTCCAAAGGATGAATCGTTTCATCTAAAGACAGAAATAAAAAGAGTCTATGGGAATCCTCCCCTGGAAGTCTCCATCTCTCTTCACTGACTAAAGAAGCCTATAGTGACCAGCTCAGATATACAACACCTATGTTTTTAGATGTAAAACATCAGGGGAAATTAATCCCACTCTTAATATCCTTCTCAAAAAGTACATGGGAAAAGCAAGTAGAAAATGCAGAAAAAAAAATTAAAAATACACTGTCCCAGAAAAATTCAAAAAACAAGACCCTTTTGTGAAAATAGCAGGGGATCTGTAAATTTGAAATGCCATACAGTGTTTGATCTCCAAGCCAGGACAGACTCAGTCATTTCTAGAAGATTAAGAATATACAGAGAATATTTTCAGAATATGCTGACAAAGTAATATGCCTCTTCTGATTATGAGTAAGCAGCAATTCTCAAAAGCTTATAATTCAGTGCAATAAGGACAGACATTCAGAAGCATGGCAAAAGACACATCTTGTAACCCATTAAAGCTTTCCTTATAAATTTCAAGTCTTTGATCAAAAGCAAAGAAGAGGTCATAGACCTTTTTTAGACCATTTTTTTTCTTTTTCACAAATGATACACCCATCTCACAGAAACTTTTGCCTATAGCAAAACTGTGAACAGAAAATGTCTGCCAAAATAATCGAAGTTAAAATTCAAGAAAGTTGACATTTGAAGAGAGAGCTCCTTTCTCCCAACTATTTCAAAACACAAAGAAGCCGCTCAATCACACATTCATAGAAGATAGAAGACAATGTTGTGAAGTCTCACAGTACATTTCCCCAGTTTTTACATGTTTACATTGGCATCCTCTGGAATTATGGACTGTCTCAGAATACCCATTTGCACGTAACGGAAAACAGTTTATAATTAAATTTTTAAGTCACTTCATAGGTCTCATTGACCTCTGAAAAGACTTCAGGAAGACAGCTATTTGTATTGGAAATTAATGGAGCTCTCCTGAAAGTCTTTGCTCCTAGTTATATCTTTTTTTTCAAACACAAAATGATACTAAAAATGTATCTTTCATGCCATGGATCAAGGGAAAAAGGTACTATATTAAACATCTAAAATCCCCATCATGTGATTGTCCACATCACGTGAATCATGGTGCTAATTCATAGCTGAAAGATATTTTCACAGACTTCAATGTGATTTTCATAGTTATCATTACAAGTCTTGAAATATAATTTAACACATTTTAGAAAGCTCTCAAATTCTGCCATATCTCATTTTTAGCCAAAACTTAAGTAAAAGACTAAGCTGAGTACCCAAATACATCAAAATGTAAAAATTTTTTTAAAAAAATAAATTTTAAATGTCATAAAATAGCAGAACATTTTCTGATTTTGCTTACCTATAATTATTCCCAGAATCATAGAATAGCTGAGGTTGGAAGGGATTTCAGGAGCTCATCTAACCTAAACCCCTGATCAAGCAGGGTCAGATGCAGAAGGCTGCTTGTCCCACTGGGTTTTGAGTACCTCCACGGATGGAGATTCTACAGTCTCTGGGCAATTTGCTCCAGTGTTTGACCATCCTCCCAGTAAAGAATTTTTTTACATTATTTTTCAATGGAAACATAATTTAATTTTCTGTATTCAGTTTGCACCCACTGCCTCTCATCCTGTCACCAGGTGGCATTGAGAAAAGTCTAGTTCTGTCTTCTTTACACCTTCCCATCAGGTATTTACTGTGAGAATGAAATGTTATTCAGTATTTCACTGTTCAAGAGAAGCAAGGATCTTGTGCCTAAATTAGTCCAGCCATTAATCATTCGGTATCACCCAACCCACACATCATGCTTGGTGCTATACAAAATCAGGCTAGCATCTTTAAGATTCAGAAATTATGTATGTATATATGAATTATACAGTATCATGCCTACACTATAAATCTCTATAAGACACCTGCTTACTTGCTAGCCACTGGTGACCATTTTCTGGCTTTGGAGGCCTGAATTTTAATTTACAAAGGACATAGAAGACTCTGCTCTACCACAGTGTGAAATGCACAACAAAACAGTAGTTCCCATTAGATAATAAGTCAGAGTGCCTCACTCACATTTTTTCACTCTTATAAATGGCAGAGCACTAAAAATATCTAAAAGGTCTGAGACTATAGCTCACCAGGCAATTTAAGCTGCAGAAACTAGCACAGCTGCCAAAAGAAGTTATCGTGTGCTCCCCCACGTTTTTGGCTGCTAATTCCCACCCCCATCACCCTTTGTACCAGTGACAACCCTTGGACAGCCATATGGGAGAAGGCTGGGATAAACCCAGCTGAAAACAAAACCTTACAAATAATTGGCTATTTTCAGTCAGATTCATTCTCCAAATTTATGAACAGCCACACGTGCTGTGTGAGGGAGAACGACAATATAGGGAGGAGAAAAGAAGCTGGCACTGCATCTTACACAGGCGTGCCAAGTTAAACTGTTCGCTTAGGCTACAGCTAAGCAGTCAACACAAGCTACTCAGTGAGTAATACTGCATTCCCCAAGAATTACTTTCAGAATGAGCTGGACTGGCCTCTGGAGGTACCTGCTTCTCTCCTCAGGGCAAGCAAATCTAGGATGTCTGAGATTCAGCCGCTTAATTTCTACCTATCGAAATCAACCCAGATCTAGATGAGAATGGTAGAAAAACAAGTTTGTGACTCTTACAGCACTTCATTCCCATTAACAATTGCCATTTGGGAAAAAAAAATAATTGTAGCATAGCTTACCATCACGCAAACATAGAAGGGGTACGTATTTTCTGTATGCTCTACAGATTTTTTCCTAAACCATATTTTACATCTATAAGCAATACTTTTCAGTGATGTGGTACTGTATTCCTCCCACAGAGCATATAAATCCACAGTAGAAACAGGCATAGCCACAGTTCAGTTATAAATCACTTACATTTCTTCAGAGTCACTTTGTCACTTTGCTGTGCTGTGGGAAGAGATGGTCTTTTCCTTTTTGCTCAAACTGGTGCTCCTTACAAAAGTGCCTGTCTCCTCTACGGCAAATAAGGACAAAAGGTCCTTAATTTTCACTTGAAGTTATCTAAGAATAAAAAGGGAAAGGAACACAGTAAGTGCAAGCATTCATATTGTGTTTTATTGCAAGGTATTACAACCACCTCTTTAAAATACACTTCAGTGTCATTCTTACACACATGTACTGCACACTTAGGAAGAAATTGTATACATTTCACATCTATGTATGAAATATGTGAAGTAGTCACTACTCCTAAAGCAGTCACCTACTTCACTTCTGAGATGCATAATAACAAGATTATATTACTTTAAAAGAGCAAGTATACAAATTAAAAGATATTTTCCCATTATTGACTATTTATTTGGTACCACGAAGACACTGTGAATACTTATTGCTGAGTTCAAGCAAGCAATCACAATCTGCTGAGCACAGGTTCACTGGAAAATTAGCCATTATTGGTAAATATTATAATCTGAATCTTCTGTTAAACAAAACAGCTCTCTATTGCACTACATCTTATTGCTCAGAAAGTGAGACCTGGGGTTTATGATGGGTAGCTCCATGAAAACTTAAAACTCACCACTCCATCCAAGTCAAATCTATAAACTGAATATTAAAAATTTTTGAGAAAGTAATAAAGAACAAAGTGTAACATGTCACTTGCTACTGTATTAATCCCTATCTTGAAAAGCATGATCCAGTTTCTTGTCCAACACAGAACATAATGCAACAGAACTACTTAGCAAAGCTTCAGAGAAGAAAATATACATGATCAAAGGCTTAGAATGGTTTCCATATATGAGGAAGAATTCAGTATACCACCACGATCCAGAATGGAAAAGAGATGACTTCAGGAAGGGTATGATAGAAAATGACAAAAGTCTGAAGAAGAAGGAAAGGTTGCACAGACATCGTCTGTTCCCTATCCCTTGAATTCAAGATCTGCCTAGTAAAAGCCAAGTCCAAAAGAAAAGGCATGAGTTTTTTCTCTCCAAAAATTGGGTAACAGAACTGTGAACTTCTTCCCAAGGATGCTATTGATTTAAAAGGAGGTTTCATGAGTCAAAAGAGAGCAGAGGTACCCTTGGAAGAGAGCCATCACTGGATATAGAGGATGGCCTAAGTGAATCACTGGTCTGAACCAGGATGACTTGTCCTATCTCCTTGTATGTTCATTTATGGTAGTGCTAAGTCAACAAATTTTATATGCATTTCACACTGATCTATTCACCAGTCAAGAACCAGAATTACTGCATTAGGTACACAGGGCATCTAGTCCTAGTTTTATTTGAAGTACAGGCTAGATCCTTTTGAGCAGCAAAGTGAAATCCCATGGCTCTCTGCACTTTGCTCCTTCATTTGATTTTATTTTATTTTTTTCAGTGGTGAGGGTGTTTTGGAAAAATCAATCAAATTTATTAAGCATGTAGTAAAGTCTTACTGTAAAGCAGCAGTAGCCTTCCTCTCCCCGGTCCGCAGTCCCAAAGCAGGCAGAGTGGAGGGCTACAAAGCAAGGTTCTGCTTCTCAAGTTGTTCACTGATCTCATGGGTTTGAGCCTGTAACTTCATCCATGTGTTCCACTCAGTTCAACACTTATATAAATGCAGGTCAGCATCTCCATGTCCCAAGTTTCATCTCAAAGCAAACCTTAAAAATCATATACTCTGTATTCCAATATCTTCTCTTTTGCTTTAATCTCTAGGATACAGCACTGTTTCTGATTTATTTTGGGTAAGTGCAGATCAATTAAAATTCCTTCAGGGAAGCCTTCTGAACCAGCAGAAGTGAATGACTGTCATCAGGAACAAACAGTTTTCGCTGTCGTGGACTGGCATGTCACTTTTGAGCAAAAACTATGTTAATTAATTCTATCCATAACTACCAGGTGTACCAAAGGAATATAACCAGTCCTTTCTGCTGTCTTGCTAGATACAGATCTTAGTGTCTGTGAACCGAGTATCCCGATATGGAGACTTGTGCATTGGCACGTTATATGAAGAAGCAGCCTGTACTAGCACAAAAAAACATAACAGGACAGAAATAACTTTGTTCAGACATCAGTATGCAACCAAAGTCCCTTTTGCAAGATGCACGAGTGAATACCCTAACGTTTCACTCAGAAGTCAGAAATTTTCCACTACATCTACACACTCACACCTATTTATTAACATTCTTTTTAGACCCTACAGTGAGGAATTTGAATAACTGACACTTTTTTTGGTCAGCTTGATATATTGGATCAAAGTATGTTTACTGTTCGATCTATTCCCCCCTCTGAAAAAGAAGAGGCTGCTACAATGTTTTCTGTTCTGTTTGCTTCTGCAGCTCAAATGGCTGCACAGAGGATGAAAGAAAATTCACTGTACAGCATGCTAATGATCAAAGACCTATGTACCACTGGCCTATAGCAACATTTTAGGCTATCTCTCCCTCCTACCATTTGTCCAACTTTTCTGTTTAGAATGTTAAGGGTAGGTTTATAACCCAGACAGCTCAAAAAGAATCCAAGATCTGTTTGATATCCTTCATGTCACTGTGATTCGAACTATAAATAAGAGCAAGCTGTAGCGAACAAGAACCAAATGTCTTAGAACTGATATATGAGCAAAGACAAGCTTCTTGCAAAATGGCAAAATTTAATGAAGTGGACTCCAGGTATACTACAGCAGGTGAAATACTATTACAGGATAAACTTACTGAAAACAGTCTGACAGTAGCAATAACAATGCAGAATTATCATTGCCACTACTTAAAATTTAAGTATATTTAAGTCTTAAATATTCAGAAAGAACACCATGAGAACAGGTATTAGAAGGTGGCTACCTACTGGTTGTCAAATAAAAGCCATGATTTTTACTCTTTCCATAAATGGCTTCAAGTTACTATTAAATAAAAGTTTACAAAATCTTCCCATGAATAGCATCTTGACTCTCTCACACAAGTGCACATAAAGGGGGAAAAGTTGATACGCGATTACCTCATTTGCAAGCACTAGAAATCAACAGTTACCCAAAAAAATGTATAAATTAAAACACTTTCTTTTCAACTACTTGTTATATAACTCCATCTGAAGGTTAAATGAGAATTCATGCCTGCTTTAAAAATTTATTCCATGTATTCCTTAATTCAATTATACTCCTGGTGGAAATCCACTTATATCAAAGATACATGAAGAAATTTTTACATGAAGAATTTCTTAGCTTATGTTGGGTTTTTTTTCCAAAACACCACAGTGATACAAGTAACCTGTACGTTTAAAGACACAACTACATTCCAGAGTACACATATATTAATATGGTGTGTTAAAAGCTATGCTTGTGTGCAAGCTTACACCATTTCCACAAATTACCTAAGACAAAAAGTAAAAGCTATATATTGTAATGTGATCTTATTAGCATTATAGATATGGGACTTTTTTGGCAATTTATAAATACACAGCTGTATTACAAAGCCATCCCAAAAAAGTGCTGATAAATTACTTTATCTCATATTTTTAGAGTACACTACAGAAAAATGCATTAGAGAAAAAGTACTGAGGACTATACGTGCAAGTTTCTTACTTCTTTAGGATTAATATAATATAAAATTCCATTCTTATGTTTATAAGTGTCCTATGAATTTTACTTTCCATATCTATAGCCTACTGGGTGTACCTAAGTAAAAGACTGGAGGATTTGGCCTGAAATCATAGCATATAAAAAATCAAGGACTGGATTGGCATTTTGGTTTGGTTTAATATTGAATAATATTTACTCTCACATGTAATTGTGTAGTTAGACTAATGTAGTATTACAATCATGTGTCTTCAGAAATGTGTTTATCTAAAAGCCTTTACCCAGAAATCTTATCTCACAAGAACATAAACTGCAAAAACAACTACTGCTTTGCTAGTAAATGCTGAAAACATTGTCAAGGAAGATGTATTAAAATACAGCAACAAAAGACACGAATATATCAGTGCTAAAATCCCTTCCAGCTGATCTGTGGCATCATTGTCCTAAACTGGAAACAAGACAACAAGTAAACAAGAGATCAATCATGATATAAATAATGAAAGCAATAAAGCTGTTATACTGCAAACATCCCTAAATGTTGTGCTGTTAAACTGAATGAAGCTGTTTGGTTAGTCTGTAATTTAAGAAATCTTATTATTCTATGATCAAAAAAGCAATACTTCAGAAAACATAAGAGTTAGCATACTTCCCTTCTCTTACACAATAAAAAGAGATAGGCAGGACAAATTAACTATGTACAGGTAAAATGGTCTTTCTACTACTAGAGCACATGCATCAGCCCCATTAAGATAACCAATAATCTTCCCTATGCTTTCTATATGAATCTCCTGCAGGACCTGAAAACACACACTAAAATTTGTAATATTTTAAAATCTATTCCTCTCATCAGTTGTATACTGAATTCTTCAAATATTTTGGATTTGGATCAACATTAAGAGTTAAAGAAATACTCTTTTTTTCACTTGCAGATTTATTCAAGACTTATTTAAAATATATTAAACAGAAATACATCCTTAAACTGAATTGTAAGGGAATGGACTGGCATGAAAACAAAGGTAAGACCTGTGTCTAAATAATTCCTTGCATGGTTACCTGTCTACAGTCGCAAAGTAAATGCTATATACTAGATGGATGGGAGAAGACACAGGCTAACTAACTTTACAAGGCAATCCACCAACAAAGATATAATGCTCAATTTGGGACAAACAGATGCAATAGTTGGTAAACTGTTGTTAAACCAATATCCAAGCTTGGAAAAGTTAAAGAGATAGTGGTAAATTTGTATAGTACTTCTTGTGGCAAATATGTCTGGGAATATTTTTCTCCAGCAATCCCCAGTGGAAAGAGTGCCATCTCCTTTCCCCTATTCCTTCCAGCTCTATCTGCCCTTCTCTTTCCAGGCTGTCATTCAGCACAGGAACACACAGCAGGAGCTGAAGAAACGAACACGGAGCAGTTTGGTGTGATTCCAGACATGCAACAACACACACAACTCAGTTCATCAGGGTACATCAGGGTTATGCAATCAACACTGATATCAGTGTGACAATATCAGGAATTCAAGTTTGATTTTTTTTTAATTCACCTCATTGCTAACTGGTTTGGAACCCTATCACCAGAGAGAAAGTCACTCATTAATGTGAAGTACTGTTACAGTGCTGCAGCACTCCTGTAAGACTGGCAGGGGTGTAAAAGGTTTCTGTAAAGAGAGACATGAGAAATTCCATAAAACTTCATTTTGCGCGCTTTTTTTCCCTCCATTTCTCCTTTATTTTCTCTCCCACTCTCCCTTTTTCTGAAAATGTTGTCCCCTTCTGCAGCTCTGTGAGGAACACAAAATGTGCATGGAGCCAGCAGGGACAGGAGGACAAGAGGCGAGCATTCAGTGACAGCCAGGATCCCTCCTTGTCACCTTAGGCAATGCCAGAACACGGGATGGGCTCAGACTAGATGGAGCGAGGATCAGAGATGCTGAAGCCAAAGGTACAAGGGCATGAGGTTTGAAAAACAGGCTATGATTGATAAAACTCTAGAGACCGTGGCAGGCCAGACAGTAAGAGCATATGTTTATTTGAGGGGATCATTTACATTGTTATACAACAGAAGGTAGAGCTAAACTAAAAATGTGAACATATCTGGGCTTGAAGGGACTTGCTCTTGTGGACCTGCTTGCTCCTGGCTGCTGTAAGTAAGATGAAATCCTTGGGACATCTTTAAATTCAAAATTTCCCTTCTGAATTTTGGCAGATTTGGCTGTAATTAAATGTTCATGCACACTGTGGAGTTTTCTATGAGAGTTTGATTTATTTAATTGTCATCATTACGTTAGCTAGTATACAGTTATTTCCCAAAGCAGTGCAAGTCAGCTTTTTGAATAACTATTTGTACTGTTTACTTCATTTCACACATACAGAGCATACAGTAGTCTGGAGGGTAAAGGTAAAATTTCCAGACAGAATGCAACAGCACAATGAGTTGAACCACTCTAATCTGGGGCTGAAGCAACTCACTTCTCTCACCTTCAGCTTCACCTGAGACTTTCACTCCTTCCTTTGGCTGACTTTAAAACAGTCCTGCAAAACAAGTGACCAACTCTTGACCAAAAGATGATCATCCCTGCTAGAGCAAGAGGAAAGTGAGGACACGTAACCTGGATAAAGTGGAACTACACAGTCGTGATGTGGCATGGCTTGCTCTGCTGCAGAAGCTCACCCTGTGCGTCTTGGGGTGTAGACTGATGAACACTTCTTCCAGTGGCAGAGGCAGCACCAGTACCACCCCACCTTTCCCAACACTGGCCACTGAGCTGTGCAAGGCAAGGATCCATGGAGCTACATGGGGAGCCCTACTGAGGAACTAATCCAGATAAAAAGTAACTAGCAAAATGAAAGCTGCTGTCAAGCTTATGGAGTCCACTTTGCAAACTCACAAACCATTGTATGAGCATCTTCAGAGGTATAGGAGTGAAGAGAAGGAACCAAAAGATGCTTAAGGCAGTACTACTACTAAAAAAGCATTTACCACCCTATGATCTGATTAGGCTCAAAAATATCTATATATAGCAGTCAAAAGCTATCAGATATCACTGCAACTTACCAAGCACCATCATCCTCACCTGCCTCCCCCTTCGCTCCTCTCCAGCCTTCAAAGACACACTACAAAGGAGTGCTAAGACCCACACTGCAAATGAGATGGATGTGCAGTCCTCAGGGCACAGGTGTAGGCTCTGTGACAAAGACAGGCTGCAGAAGGGCAGCAAGGACTACAGCATTAACATGCAGCAGCTGCTGGGTTTGATTTACATGTCTTAGAGAACTGGGTCCCATTATTAGAGTGGATGCATACCAGCCTGGCATGCCTTGGTTTATTACTGTTACATCTGTACATAGGTATGGACGTCTTGTGTTCGATACTCTGAATAGCCCATTGTTAGTATTTATATTATAAATTGAAAACTAAATCGAAGTAAAATTCTGGGTTTTGGCCTTAAGATTAAATAACTATTCCAAATTCCAAAAGGAAACCCTAAATTCTACTTTATATCCCTCTTCATTTTAATGATATTGAGCTTTGCAATATATTTATCACATTTTTTCCAAATGAGATGGCTGTACTGTAGCTAATACAAAGTACCTAACTTACATACTCATTGTCTACAACATTTAAAGCACATATAAAACAATTGTGGTCCATCATTCTAATAAACTATCGTCCACTTTTCAACAATTTCATTTAACAGTACAGGAGGACAATCATTAAATGAAACCTTAATATGAGCTATCAGTTTGTAAACTGAGCAGCAAAGTATAGTATGATGGAACTCACAGTTCAAGTAATTCTGTTTTTTATATTTAATAATTTTATGTTTGCCTATGTATTCATTTTCTACAAAATCTAAAAAATAGTAATTAAAAAAAAAGACCTGAGAAAGTGGGAGAAAATACCTTATCTGCATTTCTTTTCCAATTCCATTTGGACAACAGTATTTCCTAAATGTATCCTATTCACTGCTGGATGTGTAATTACCTTCAGTTCATAGTCTAGACATTAATGCTTTCGTAGTATTTAAGACTCCTTGTAACATGCTTGCTGCTTTAAGTAAGCAAGGCTAAATCTTGACCAGATAAATTAGCAAAGAATGCAATAAAAGCTGCAATAAAAGAACTTTATCCTCCAAACCTTCAAGTTGCTGCTAAATGAGATTTCTTTGAAATGCAGATCAGTTGAACTAGATTAGTGAATTTTAGCTCCTGTCAACATCATAACAAAATACAAATACAATTGTTCACTGGCCTTATCTCCATGCTTCCATCTGCTGCCTTGTTATTTACTTTCCTTGATTTACTATGCAGATCTAAATAAGACACATCAAGGAGGGCTTACAACACAATGGCTTCTTAAGCTTTACATCAAGGTATTTGAAACTGAAGCCCTGAAAGGGGCTGCCATCAAAGACATATCTCTAATGAACTTCCATATCAGAGAGGTTTGGTATTTAATACTGCTGTGAAAAGAAAAAGCTACAAATCAGAATGGCCTATGAAGGAAAATGTCTGCAAATCTTGATGAGATTAGCACCTACCAGAATTAATATCCCAATAAAAATGATATCTGGTTCACTGAAGAGTTAAAATTCCAACCTTTGCAAAAATAATGCCTAGTGTCAGAATGGGAAAACTCAGCTGACAAGGTTGAAAGGTCAGGGGGGTATTCTTTTTTCTCCACAAAATGTTCAAAAAGCAGTTTTGCTGGTGGCTTGATTAATATACTGTTGACAAACTAGCCATGGAATGAAATAATTAACAGACGACAGCGCTACTGTGGTACTTTCTGCAACAGTGGAATTTTACAGTGTCTTTAAAAAAATTAGCAGCAACTTCATGGCAAAACAACATAATCTAAAATGACAGCATGCAACATTTCTTCAATAATTTTACTATTTCCCTTTCTCCCCCACAGCAATCTATGGCAGTGCAGGATAAAATCTTCTGTCAGTTTGCTTAAAAAAAAAATCCTTAAGTGCCATTTCTATTACATGCCACAGCCCTGCTTGCAAAGTGCAATAAACAAAGAAGTTTCCTCCTCATGATTTAAACTCTCTCTATATATATATATCAGATACATTAAACAAATACAAACACCTTAAAAGTTTCCAAAGCCCAGGCATAACCTTGTGCAGTAAATCCCCAGCTCTCACAGTGTGCTGCGATTTGACAGGAATTTTTTTGCTGGGCTCTGAAGTACATAAACAAATGATACTTTTCTTTCTTAAGAAAGCATTTCAATCATTTATGTTCTTCTATAGCAAGGGAAGATCCCATAAGCATGTTCTGTACTGTGGATCAATCAGCTCCAAACTGAAGTAGACATGTTGTATGCTCCAGTGCCTGGAAATCATGCTGCAGGCTCACCAGATGATGAAAACAGAGGTATGCAGTGTAGGGGAGCCCCACATGGCACCCGCTGGCTTCTGGGCATGTCAAACTTCACAACTACCCTACAGTCAATGACAGCAAACACCTTCCCTTTTCTTCTCGCCTCCAAACATATACTTGTCTTTCTATCCTCCTTCCAAATTACAGGCAGTCTTCCAGAAACAAAGCCCCCAAACAGAAGCAGCATCCCATGGCTATACTGCAGAAACCACAGTTGTCTTCTTGCTACATTTCATTTTGTACGGGCTATGTTCCAGACTTACTTATGGCCAAGAGAGACCACTACTTCTCCTTGTTTAATGAAATGACAAAACAACAGATTTGCATACGTAGAAGCAGGTGCTGTAACAGGTTTGACGACTCTTGACCTAAAGCATGTAAAATGATTTATCAGCAACAGCTGTCCCTAAGGTACTGAGGCTCTGACGGACAGTCAAAACTTCACCATCTGCACCGCCGTGTGTTAAAAATGACAATCTGAATTAAAAGCTGGTCAACAAATCTCATATAACTAATGTCTTCCATATCCCTATCCATATGTTGAATTCCCAAGACACACAACACTTGGATTATCTATTACAAATACCAGTCTTTAAATCTAAATAAAATAAAACAATTTAGGAAGATGTGAAAAGTAAGTTTGTGGGACTTGCTACTTATTCATAAAACAAGCATTTAAATTATTCTTTGAATGTACATACATTTGAAATGCTTCTACAATTTCACATCAAGATATAAATAAATTCTTTCAAAATAGCATTATATTTCTTTTCAGAATTAAAAATATAGCTATAAATATCTATATAGACTAATTTGAGGAGTGCTAACACATTTTTTAGCTTGTGAATTATTAAACAACACTATTTTTGTCTAGCTTAAGTTCTCTGAAGCCTTTCTTGAATGCCCTGACAAAAAAACCTGATTGATAGCAAAACATCTCCTGGCATCTCTGTGTTCTCTACACTATGAAGGTATCCCAGAGAAGTGAGGTTTGCAGTTTATGTTCTAATTTTTCCATGTGAAGGGGAAATGCATTTTTTTCCCCCAGACCAGTGGAAGGAACCTGAGAGTCTGAATATGACCCCTTGGTGAACACAGTGACTTGTTCTGGAGCTATGCTAGCAGAAGGTAGCACCATATGCCCCGAGCCCCAACTTGGATGCTCTTTCTACAGTCTAATGTGCTTGTCAAAAGATGTTAAAATCACAGATTTACTTTCTCTGGATATATTTTATTATTGTACAAAGTAAAAAGAAAGGCAAATAGAATGCATTATGACATATATAGACTATCATCCAAAATGTACTTCCGCCAGTTTAAACTGCAAGATCTTTTTTATTGGTGAACAGTTTCTGAGGTGTTCAACATTACCACAATCTTGTATTTGATATCAAAGTTATTGCAACTCTTATTGATTACAAACTAACTACATTCCAAACTTCAGTATTAATAATTTTCCTTCTCATACAAGTGTGGAAAAATACAGCTCATTACCTGGAAATGAATGAAAATTACTGATCTTTGCTCCACTGAATTTCACTGAACTTTCAATTATTTCTTTTCAAAGGTTCAGAACACCACAGATCTTACCAATGTAATACAGGCAGAAAAATTACTAAAATAAGAAAAAAACTAATCCATGGAGAACATACTGGAATCAAATCTAAAGTAACAAAAAATGTGCTTTCCAACATTTCTAATGATATCTTTAAATGCGGTGGCACATATAAATTCATTTAGTTCATATTTTGATCTTTAGTTTTTAGGTACTGCTTAAGGACAGGAGGTACTTTTTTTCTCAAGTAAATAATAAAATTATCTTGCAGAATTTTGTGATATTCAAGTATCTTTCAAACAGAATTTCTAGCAAAAACAATGCAGGCTTGGAAAAAAAGAAATACAATTTATTTACTTGCTAGGTTGTAACTGTCTGTTGAGAGTTACAGTGGTCCCCTCAAGAGCATAAATATTTAGACAAATTTTAAAATCTGTATTATATACTTGACAGAACATATTTACATGACAGATCAGAGCTTAAGCAATCTGATAAGAAATATTTCCCCTATAAAACAAAGTCAAGTTAGAAAAAAAGTGCAGCTCAGCCATGTAAAGAGGTTTGAGATTAAAAACATAACTATTTAGAAACAGATTAGCTATTTAAGTGTTTGCATCAAAATTGTGATGTTCATCCTACTTCCCAATTCACTGGATCCTATGTATGTGTTTATGAAAATCGAAGATGAGCAGCACACGGTATTTACTCTGTGTCTTCTTTTACTAAGCCGTTTAATTACCTGCTCGTTATCTGCTGCCCTCTGCTCCCACTGGTGCCCCATCCCAGGCAGGCAGAGAGGCCCCAGCATGGCAGGGATGCTCATCTCACCCAGCCACCATGGGGAAACTGAGGACTGGGGCAGGAAGCCTCTCCTCTCCTGCCTGGCAGAAAGCTGGAAGCCCAGCTCCCTGCCAAGGTGATGTCAAAGAGAGAGACACTGGTAAAAGGTGGAAATAAGCCTTACTAGCCTTGTTGGCAAGTGCAGACTTCCGCCATCTCCCTGAAGCACAGGACAGCTCTTCCCAACACAGCCACTGTGGAAGCTGAGGGCTCATTTATCACTCCATGACCTACTGCTCTTTATCTTGGCGGTACTTAAACAAATTACATATTTTGGGACCAGATATTGTGTCTTTAGGTTTGGCTTACAAAGCACATTTGGCTTAACATGCACATTCATCAAAGACAACTCTAAAATACCTCCATGATTCAGGTGACTCCTCCCTCCTTCCACAAAGACCATGAAGAGCAAGACTTGAGACCTCAACGTGGCCAAAACAAACTGCAAACACATGAGAAACACACATACAGACAAATCTAGTAAATAAATTTAAAGGCAAAATCTCCCAATGTATTCTTTCAAAAGGCAGATGAGCTTTGGAAGGAACACTGAGCACTTGATAATGAATTGCTGCTACCAAGCAGCAACTTAACACAAAAAGGGTGTGAAAGGTTTGTAAGAATACAAATATCAAAAAAGTATCATGTAAGCAACTTGGAGAACCTTTTATACTCTTGTCAGGGAAAATAGGTACCTCAGGGAAACTATGTAGACTAAAACAAGACGCAAAAGCAAAGACCAAAGGATTAACAAGGAGCGAACTCAGAGTCAAAGAGTAAATTGGAAATGCCTGGTCAAAGAATTTAGGTTTGGACCATTTTTACTCACTTTATGCAGTACTAAAATCAGATTCATCCTACCTAACTTTAAATATCTACACAGGGTGTAGTCTCTACCTAACGCAGAGCTCCTAGCAGGGCCGGTGGCTCTCCTCTGCATGGGAAGCCAGGGAAGAGGCTCTCCCAGCTCCGGAACATTACGGAAGAACATGATGTTTGAATGGACAAATCGAGACGCTGTTAGAATGAATCACAAGAGAGAGCAGACTGTAAGAAAAATTTTTTTTGGAAGAGAGAAGGAATTGCTGGATATTTTTCTAAACATAATGAGATCTGATTTTGAAAAAAGATCAATTTTAATTAGTAGGAAAAAAAAAAATCTTGAAGTCCAGATTGTACTTCAAGTTTAACAATGGATATGTCCACAGAGGAATAGAGATTTATTTTTTCCCTTGTACTTCAGACTGTTTAAATTCAGTGTTTACTATGGAATTCTGTGAACTTAAGAGTATCTGCTAAGTTAGCTAGTTCAGCTACAGAAACAAACATTTTTTGTTACATTTAGCTACAACGTTCAACATTGGAATAAATTAAAAGCTAGGAAATGGAGGTGAAAAAAATGCTGAGGATATTTGTTTTTAAAGCCCCAAAACAAAAACAAAAATCCAGCACCTATAGACATCGTGTATTTGTGGACCATAACAAACAGTACACTTTTCAAAGAAATTCTTTCTTCTTCTACTCTCCTTTCAAGTTATAAAGCAATCATTTAGACTTAGTATTGAAAAGCGTTGCCTTTTGTAAAAATACATGTGTCTCATAACGTACACAGAACGGTTCTCTTCCCACAGACTTGTTAAGTAGCACACAGAGGTAATCTTTACGTTTGCAGAATATAAAATATTGATTAATAATTTTTTATAATAAAAAAGGTCACAACTAGTAAATTTTCTGATATAAGCTCCCTACTAAAGTCTATTTCTTTTTTGTTTCCATACAACAATTCTCCTTCAAAACTTAAAAGTGGGAATCTTAAAAGTGGAAAAATATAATTATAAAATGTTCTTTATTTGCAATTAGATTCCAAGGTTGTATCTGTCCCAATTCTACAAAACTGCTTAAGGCATCTGCCAACCAAGTTTCAAGAGGATTAGCTGTAATGAAAATGCAACATATGTAAATACAACCACGTATTTAAATGTCAAATATTTCAAACACAATAGAAAAATTACAAATTCACAGTTATCTTTCCAAACATAATTCTATCAACTCCTTTCATGAAAGATAAAAACTTAGAAACAGCATTTTTATACTGTACAAAACACACAATGTGGCAACATGTTAACTTGGCCTTCTTAATGTACCTCATTATTGAACTGAATGGGTTTTCTTATGAACACACAACATACTCCACCTTTTTTATCAATTTCACATACTTCAGATTCACCTTGTAGATTCAGAAGAATCTTGTTCCTTGTGCTAAAATCAGCAAAAATAAGGTATAGTATGAACTTTAAAAAGCACCTTTTCCTTTGAGCTGTTTGGATATCTTGTTTACTTGACATGATGTACAATATTAGCACAGGAGAAAGAACACAATTACACAAGAAAACAAAACCATGCCACTAAAACTACTCTGACTTCAGACACATTTTTCTCATCTCTGGATGTGGTACTACCTTGCTGTGAACTATTAGCTTTCCAGTACTTAGAGACAGACAGTTTCATACTGCTCAACAGAGATTACTGCTGTCTATCTAAATAGGGCTTACAGTGGCATCAGCATATTTTATTAACTCAGAACCATAAATCCTATTCTTATGTGCTTTAAAAGACCAATACTCCTAGGGTCAGTTAAATTTACAACAGAGTGGCACCTACCAGAAAGAAGCTTCAATATAAGGATATGCTGCTTTCTGCTCAAAAATCCTGCTATCTATTGAAAGGTTAATAAACAGTACCTCATCACTGAAACTGAACAACAGTTTTCCAAGCAGATTTTTAGCTCACCACAACATTACACATTACCACAATATACTCTATAATACCTCACAACACAGGTTTTGTGTTTCAAGAATTTTCCCTTCTTTGCATTATAAGCATGGCATTTGCAGGTGAGCAGATCTTAACATCTGCTCTTCTGTGAAGCTTTATTTAAAAACATAAGCTGTTACCAAGGTTCTAAAATTTGGGGACTTGACTTTAAAGTAATAAACCAATTTTAAGCAAGGTCTTCTCTAATTGCAGACTGTTTACTATTTTATCTTTTATTGTAACACAACACTATTCACTGGAACTACACTCTCAACAATATAACAATTCAATGCTATCACTGCAATGAAAAGAAAAACAGTGAGCTTTGAAGCCATTTGATCTTCTCCTATCAAAACTGCAGTCTTTTACTGATTTCAGAATCTACTTAATTTGCTATTTCATAACAAAAAAGTAAAGAGACTACAAAAAGTAAAAAGTCAGAAGTAAACATTTTGATCAACCTAATTCACTTTTAAAAAACCAAACTCCTGCTGTTCCTTTTTAGAAAAATACCTTGACATTTAAAGAGAAAATAAGAGCATGTGTGTGACTTGTTTATATGAGATAGAAATAAATTCTCCCTAAATGTAGAGAGCACAAAGTTTTCTTTTGATAGTTTATGAATAATATTTAAGGAAATGCTTAAAACACTTAGCAAATCTTTTGACAATTTAGCAACTTACCAATATAGTTGCTCAGACACCATGGTGATGCGCATCATATATAGACTTCTGGAAAAGCATGATCTACTCAACACAAGCATTCAAATTTAGCATATAGAGAGGGACAGGGTGCAATTATACTGTGTGTAACCAAGTAGGTGTTGCAGTATCATATGGTGTATCACCAGGAAACGGGGGAAACACTGAGTCGGAAACACTGATGACTTGCTATCATGTGCATGCCAGCAAAAATATGGTTTTGGAAGGAACTAATAAAGTGGTTGGCCCTCAGAAAAAACTATACACAAAATACTTTAAGTATGAAGACCTCTCATAAATACAAAATTCAGTTACCCAAGTAACATTACACAGAAGCTCCTCTCTTCAGATGCACTCCAGCATGCATCTACATGAATACCATGCAGGCTTTGAGCAAGTGGCCACAACCTCTGGTTTCTTATGTCTCAAACTCAGTAATTAGTAATTAGTAGGTTTTTTAATTCAGAGATTTCCCAGGTGGGCAACCCCCACTCTGACCACTGTTTTGAAAGAACATAATCCTTAGAGACACCGCTCACAGTGATGCAGGTGATTCTTTTAGGTCAATCAGTGCTCATGGGATTGTTTCTTAAGACAGAGCTCATGGGTTCAGCAGCTCACTATTAGCACAAAAGCAATACTCCCCACCTCTTCTCTCCCTGCCTTTCCACGTCAGCCACTGGCTCCCACTGCTTACCTTGTACAACCTACAGCGATCTCAGATCCCTCTGTGAGCCAATACAATTCACAAAAAAGGCAGAAAGCGTACACATGCTTCTGCTAAGTTTGTTTTCCACTGTTTTGCTGAGTTAAGTTGATCCACAGAAGGGTCTGCTGAGCTCCAGATCAAGCCCAAGAGAGGTCACAAGCCCACATATGTGAGAAGAGGGAAGAGGATGGTGGGCTGAGGGCAGGGGACCAGGTAAAAACCCCTCTCTTAAAAATTAGCAACAGCATATTGTAACAAGATCAGCTGTCTGTGAAACTACACTCCAAAACTGACTGTCTCCAGCTTAATACCTACAATGAACCTATTTCTAGTTCATTCATATGTTATCTCTTTATTTTCTCAAGCAAAGGAACATTTTTTTTCCCAAGACCTACCTCAGATTTGCTTCGCCACAAATGCTGGGTATATTGTCCTGTATTTGTCCAGAGAAGGGCAACAAAGCTGGTGAACGGTCTGGAGCACAAGTCCTATGGGAAGAGGCTAAGGGAGCTGGTGGGGTTGTTTAGCCTGGGGAAGAGGAGGCTCAGGGGAGACCTTATCGCTCTCTACAATTGCATGAAAGGAGGTTGGAGCCAGAGGGGGTCAGTCTCTTCTCCCAGGGAACTAGTAATAGGACAAGAGAACAGAGTCTTAAGCTGTGCCAGGGGAGGTTTAGGTTGGACTTCAGGAGGAAGTTCTTCACAGGAAGAGTGACTGGGCATTGGAATGGGCTGTCCAGGGAGGTGGTGGAGTCACCATCCCTGAAGGTGTTTAAGAAAAGACAGGATGTGGCACTTAGTGACATGGTCTAGTTGACAAGGTGGTGCTAGGTCATAAGGTAGACTCGACCTCAGAGGTATTCTTCAACCTAGTTGATTCTGTGATTCTGTAATTCTGTATACGTCGTCAGAGCATTGGCTATCTGTTGGCTCCAACACCTACTGCAATCCTGGCCAAACAAGCCCAGATTCACACTTCTGATGGCCCCCAGATAAGTCAATTTGAGGGTTACAGTCAAAGTGCTACTCAATCTGTCTCACAGTAAACAGTATCTAAATTTGTGTAACACTTCCTTCCAGTTTACACAATGGAAATGAGAGCTGGGTTTGTAAGTTATTTGTTTGTTTATGTACTTAGAAGAGGTGGGGAGGAAACAGAGAACAATAAAAGGAAAAAAGGAGCATTTTATTGAGCCATCATGTGTCCCACAGAATGACTATTCCTGGATTTACCAAACCAATTTACATACAGTTATATGTACTCTGCTCTTATGCTCACTTTCAGCCTGTATTAGAGCAAACTGCAAAAAGGAGAGAGACGTAAGACTGCTTTGTCACTAGTGTGAGCAAAGGCTACTACAAACCAAAACACTCAACACTGAGAACTCTTAATTTAATGAGTTTTTGGAAGAAAGCTCTCACACTTCCTGAAAGTAAAAGAGCAGGAGCTTAAGCAAAGAAATGGCATTTTGGCACACATTTGGAGAACTAACCACCATTTGGTCCTGCTAATAAACTGGAAGTGAGACTCCCAGGTAGACATTAACCTAAAGGTTATCCTTTAAGTCATGATGGCCAAAAGATGTCAGGGGATAACAGATAGGCAAAACAAAATTATGAAAGTAGTAGAGCCACGTTTTACTGGTGACACTCAGAGGTCAGAATTAATGATAACTACGCATTTTGTTATCAACAACTTGAAAAGCAGTTGTTCTAGCTTTCAAAGCTTGAAACTAAGCTCTTGAGGCTTTTCAGAACACAGTACTTTTTATACAGACTTTCCAACTCAATCCTTGAATAAAACAACTCTTCTTTAGGCAAAAGTGGCTTTTGAGAATGATTTATTATCGAGCTAAAAGCCTATGCTGCCAAGTGCAAAAAGATTCTCCAACGGACACTCATCATCACGGCCAGGCTCTACCCACGCTTGCTACAAGCACGCTGATGGCTAAAAAGGCCAGTGTGAGATAGACAAGTCTGGTTGCGAAACACTACGTACTGTGTATTGCCAAAGAATCTGCAGGAGGCTGCAGGTCCAGACCCAGACACACATCCAGCTGCTGATGCATGTTTCCTGTTTGCAAACCCAACTGTTTACTCAGTCCATTTTGATTCTACCTACTCATAGCAAAGCACATGCCAATTTTTTACCCACAGCAAATACCCACAGTTCTTCCAGAGAAGCATCTGTATTCTCCCCTTGACAGCTGAGTTAGTTCACTATTAAAGGCACTATCTGTGGTACTGGGAAGATGTGGATTTGCTACAATACACAACACCTAAAAAGTGTAAGATACTGTTCTGAGCACAAATCTATTTTCATGCAAATGTAGATATTATGGAAATTAAACTTCAATATGGTAACATCAGTGATTCACAAAAACTCCAATGCCTTATATGATAATTTGAGAGAAATTTTGTCCAGAAGAATGAGCCTAAGTTCCTTTTTCGTTTTACCACAATCCTGAAGGATCTCTCCTATTACACAACAGCCTTACTTGTTTACCCTCTGAAATCCTGGAACTGCAAGAACAACCTGGAAGATGGCTCTGCAGCAGATCTCAGTACAACTGCTCTGTGGGTGACTCCAGGTGCAGTCCTACTGCACCTGAAGTCTACCTCTTATTGAGCCCAGTCCTTCATGACCTCCTTCCTCCCCAGCCTGCTCCCTTCCACTTTTATGGAGCTGCTGGCTGGACTGTTTCAGAACAGCATGAGTTAGGAGAAAACTAACATCACAAATACAACTACAAAAATTAAAACGTATTTATCAACTTGGCATGCTGAAATGATTTAGAGAAATCTAAGAAATACTGGAGTTGATGCACTGAAATTAGACCACACTGAAGTGAAACAGTATCACAGACTTTACTGAAAATTATCACAGTCTCTGGTTTCTCTTATGAAATTTTTCATTTCATTATTTTAAATGTACAGAAGTATCTCTGAGATCCTCCCTCTGCTGATTCTTCCTATTTCTTTCATAGTTTCAGTCCTTCAAATGTTGCCCCGCCTTTTTTATCTCCTTCAGAAAGAAGGGCAGCTTTCACTTGGTACAAGTCACAGCTCTCCTGCTATCGTTCCTTCTGTTCATATTCTTTATTATTATGTTTAACAGAATGAAGGAACACTACAGGTTCCTACTGAACAAAGAGATTTACAACAGAAATAGAAAACTGAGATGGCTTTAAGGCACTGGAGTTTATAGGTAGCTGCAGGAGGCAAAAGCACAAGAACACCTGGGAAAAAGTAAGGTATGATATTTAATGCCAAGGGAGTACTTTCTCAAAAATCTTGAAATTTCTCTTTTTTGCTGTCCACAGTATCCAGTAGTCAGACCTTCTGATGTACAATATTTCACAGGTGTGTCAAAAAGTTCTACATGGATACAGAGGATTTTATTATAAGCCAATAAGATCTAAAAATACACCACTTCTCCTATCAGAATTATTTTTTACTAGCTTATAATTTTTTAGTTCAGAGCAGCAATATTTGTGCAACTGAGATTCATTATGGTGTTGCCAGTTCTTAAAATGTTATTACAAATCTTTCTATACCAGCTTTCATACATTCCATGCAACTCTAAAAGAACTTCATGCCTTGAAAAAATAAATATCTGTATTTCATGTCCAAGATGGAATAAAGTTCAAAAATATGTATCTGAAGTCTTCAACCTCCGGACAAGGTTTTTAAAAATACCAGAAATAATGAACACTTTGTACTTTCTGATGCCTCTGAATTTTACATGAGTTCCTAAAAGTGTGTGATAATACTGCTTGAAATTACTGAATTCATTTTACTGTCCTGTTCTGATTCTGAAAGGTGACACTTGTAACATTCTTTAAATAACTGGGACTGAGACAGAGATGACAGTGGTGATTTTTCATAGAAAAAAGAACCTAACTTTGTTACAAGGCATAAGGAGTGATGCAGAAAGCCATGCCAGAGCTGGAAATAAGGCAAAGGTTGTGCATATCCATACCAAACTATAAGGGCTGCCCTCAGTGCTAAACAATCCATCTGAGATCTGAGTTTACAATGTAGGATGTCTAAGGAGCTGGCATCAAACCAAAGACTATGTCTGCACAGTTAAGAATTTTACAGGGTTTGACTTGTATTCTATACCAAGTTTTAGGAACGTTACATAATTTTGTCAGTCTCAAGAGCATTGTAACAACTAGAAATTCCTTACGAATGAATGTTAAAGACCTTTGCGCAGAAGGAAGGTTCTAACATCATAAAAACACAGGAGAGGTGCAAAGGCAAGCACTTCTTTTCAGAGGAGGAGTCCTGTCTTACCTGTCTCACCTCCTCCCTTCTCCATAAATGTCCATTTCATTGCCAGTGCCAAGGGAGGCGGTGAACAGAAGAAACTGAGAACTTTAACGGCACTCCCCAGAGCTGCTCTTCTTCATGAAGCCCCAGTTCCCTGGATTGGAAGGCAACACTGGAAAAACAACTTCCTATGGACATGGAATCCTAACCTGAAATGTGACTCAGAAATTTAAGTATCAGGGATAAAAAAATGGAGAAGCACTCAACTGCTCAGTTTAAAGTAGAATTCTGGTTTTTTTCACATCATGTTTCTACCTAAAGCATGATGTTAAGTCCTTCTGAATAAATCTATTTTCATATTAAGCATATTCAATGTTGAGGGCAAGTTGGATGAGAGCAGAATGGACACACTTACCATGACTACTCAAAAGAAAGCAGAGTATGGAGGCAATACCAGGCATGCTTTGGGACAATGGGACAGAAATAGCCTCTTACAGGGAACAAATAACTAAAATAGAGACAGTTACACCTCAAAATAGCACACACAGGAACCAAAAGAGCAGTTATTAGATCAGAAAAGAGACAATTGATGATCATTCCTTGCCTTTGTAATGAAGGTTTTTTTGTTACTAGAAATAATTCTTGGAGTCACCAATGATTTTACAGTATCCATCAAATTACACTTAGGTTCCTGCGAATTGTTAAGTATTTTTGTTTAAGATAATTTATTGGGCATTTTAAAAATCTAGGCTTGTATCTTCGTCACTGGATAGAAAAACATACAAAATGTTTAATGAAATAAAACAACTGTATATTCCATTAAGCATATAATATTTTAACTATTATATGCTATGTGATCAGGCTAGTAAGTGGAACCATCATGTCTATGCCTGCCTATTTCAAGTTACCATATTTTAATGTTCAACAATAATATTTCCTCTATTTATTTATCTTCTTATGTCAGTCTCTCAAATGAAACCGCATATAGTTTACAATTGAGCAAACAGAATGCGTAATAAACAAATAAAATTCAGCACTAAATTTCAAATAGATGATTGGCAGATGACCAATTTGCCATTATAACATCAGTACCAAGGTTATACCTAACCTTAAGGACCAAGTCCTCAAGAAGAATAAATGATATCTAAAACCACGTGTTTTATTCCTTAAGGACATTCAGAGCAAATCTGCAAATGGTCCTATGCGGACATAAGAAACAAATCAGCTAAAAACACTGGAAATGCAGAAAAAAACACTATGGCCAGCAAACACAATCTCTCAATAGCAGGTCAAACTCAGCAGCCGAACAGAAGATAGCAGAGGACAAACTGCTTTGAGAATAAGAAGTCATGATGTCCGGATATAGCTGTTATGAACTATTTCTCTTAAGAGATAACATCTTTATTTCCTATTGGAAGATTCCAGAAGTCTGCTTTCTCCATTCATGTTAGATATTAGCATTCTATTAATTGGCTGAAATAGCCCCATGTTGCAATCTTCAGTGAAAAAAATAAAGAGAGTAGTAGCCACCTGGTTTCTTTGGCCTCAATGCAAATGCACAGTCCTACACAGAAAGGGGAGAGGGATGGGAAGGGGAGGACCGAGACTCTGCCACACGCTCCCTTTACTGCTGCCATCCTGTTTTCACAGGGGAGAGCAGTATTCATCAGGGGCTGTGTAGGTTTTCTTTCTTCTCTCTTCTCTTTGGTGCTGATGCTAACACACAGAGAGATTCGATGAGAAATGACAGCACTACCTTAATTATCAAAGGACACCCTGGGATGAAATTGTGCTGGTACATACTGCACCCTGCACCTTCCTGAGCTGCAGTGCTGTGCTGTACAACTAAAGCTTATGTTGCTTCTAGCCTTTAGAGTTTTTCCAAATAATTTTAAGGGTGCTAAACGTTACTTATTAGCCACTGGAATTTTTCTTGGTGTGTAATATATAGGTATGTTCACAGTCTGAGAAAGGATTTATTACTAGAGAGTAGAGAAATTTTCTCCTTTGCAGGGCCAGTATAATCTTCTTTTATGGAGTGAGTGAGAATACCAAGAAGGGCTTTCCAAGTGTCAATTTAGTTCCCATTCAACCACATAGAAATACAGAACTTCAAAAGCTCAGAGATGAGAAAGCCAAGCAAAAACAGATGCAGATGAGGATAATTATTATATTGAAAAATAAAGCATGTAAACTATGCATTTTTCAGTTGAATGACAGACCACATGTACACTCGGCATGAACGTCTCCAAACCATTAAGCCTCTGTCACAAATTACCTAGCAGATGACTTCAGAGATCTCCAGGAAAACACCAATGCCATCAGCCACCAGTGTCTCAGCACAAAATGCCTGATGAAGATGTGTATACAGAATCACAGAATATTCTGAGTTGGATTGGACACGCTAGGATCATCAAAGTCCAACTCCTGGCCCTGCACAGGACTATCCCCAAGAGTCACACCATGGGCCAGAGAGCATTGTCCAAACGCTTCTTGAACTCTGTCGGGCTGGGTGCTCTGACCACCTCCCTGGGGAGCCTGTTCCAGCACCAAACCACCCTCTGGGTGAAGAACTTTTTTCTAATATCCAACCTAAACCTCCCCTGACACAACTTCAGGCCATTCCCTCAGGTTCTGCCGCAAGTCACCACAGAGAAGAAATCAGTACGTGACCCTTCAATTCCCCTCACGAGGAAGTTGTAGAGTGCAATGAGGTCTCCTCTCATTCTCCTCTTCTCCAGGATGAACATACCAGGTCACCTCAGTTGCTCCTTGTACGGCTTACCTTCTAGGCCCTTCACCATCTTCGTTCGCCTCTTTTGGATGCTCTCTAAGAGGTTTATATCTTCCCTATACTGCGGTGCCCAAAATTGCACACAATATTCAAGGTGAGGCCACACCAGTGCAGAGCAGGATGGGACAAGCACCTCACGCCACCAGCTGCTGATGCTTTACCTGATGCCCCCCAGGACATGGTTGGCCCTCCTGGCTGCCAGGGCACTGTTGACTCATATTCAACTTGCCATCAACCAGGACCCCCAGGTCCCTTTTTGCAGCATTGTTTTCCAGCATCTCATTCCCCAGTCTGTATGAACATCCAGGGTTGTTGCCCCATCTCAGGTGCATAATCTGGCACTTTTCCTTGTTAAACTTCATATGGTAGGTGATTGCCCAGTCTGTTTAGTCAAAGTCTCTCTGCAGGGCCTCCCTGCCTTCAAGGGACTCAATACCTCCTCTGAATTTCATTTCATTTGCAGACTTACTTAGTATTCTTTCAAGTCCTGTGTCCAAGTCATTTATGAAACGGTGAAAAGCACAGGGCCTGAGATAGAGCACTGACCCCACTAGTGACAGGTCACCAGTCTGATGTTACCCCATTCACTATTACTCTCTGTGCTCGACTTCAGTAGAAAAGTCCCAACCAAGGTAAAAGATCCTGCTTTGGCCACTAATGCAAAACTTGACACCAATCTCTATTCAATAGGAAGGCAGCAAACATATAGAAACCTTTAATCCTTTCAGCAGTAGTGTGGAGGCTCTGTCCATACTACTAAACCTCAAGGGCCAAGACATAGGCTCAAGTGCTAAATCTGTGAATACAAAAACACGGTACTCACTTGTGCTGCCCTGACATCAAGTGCCTGAGCAAGGAAACTTGCAGGTCTGAGGTTTAGGAGGAAAAACAGAGATTAAGATAAAATGCAGCCACAACTATAGAAGTTTTCCTCTATATATACCCAGACTTAGAAAAAGACCTGCACTTATCCCACTCCTTTTGCACCTCCACGGAAAGGTGAAGCTGCAAGCGGGCAGTTGGGAGGTTACAAGGCAAGTTCCGTGTGGCTGTGCATAGCTAGGTTTAAATCAAACCAGGCACTAGACAAATATCTTAACAAGCCTAATAAAGCCTTTGATGAACCTGGAAAGGAACAGAACAGAACATGGAGGCTTACTGTTTCAGTGAGCACGAGCAGATATGTTTGACAGATGGGCTTTTACAGAGCTAAGGGAGAGAATACTGGAACTGGTAACAGACAAACACACTAGATGTCAAACATCCCTCTCTAGAATTTATAGGGACTGGTCTAACTGAAGTAAAGAGTAATGCTCTCACTTGTACTCATAAAACACTAACAAAGCTCTCAGAAGTCTTCAGCATCCACACAGTGACAGTGGAGTATTTTGGGAAGGTTGCAAAAGTCAGAAAAACTCATCTGGCAGGCATCATTGTCTGACCGGGCAAGGAACTAGAAGAGTATTGTCCTATGGCCTAATATTGACACCACAGGAAAAGTTTCCCGTAGTCTGAGAAACAATAGCCAGGCTGCTGAAAGGATATAAAGTGGGAGAGCTCACAGAGGGGTGACACACTTAGTATTAGGTGATGTGTGCCACAAGGCATCACAGGTTAGCTGGGAAGTATATTATCACAAAAGGAAAGCAGAGACTACAATCTGTTCACAGACAAAAGAGCTCTCACAAATTGAGAGTTAATAGTTTCTCCAGTTAGCCCAACGATTTGCAGTAATATAACTTTTGTTTCAAGTGTTCACCTTGGGACCCAGATGCTTGGAAAGAGGTTGAGACATTTGGAGAGATTCAGGTTTTGCACCTTTGTGGTACCCTTCATCAAGGAAACAATTGGAAAAGTAAGTGAAAAAAGGCACACAGAGACACAAGTTAACAGCAATGACTGCCACCACCATGATGAAAACTTCAAGTGTTACAGAGAGGACACATGGAAAGGCCCTGAAATGAACACATTTATCATCTGAAAAGAAAATATATTATTGACAAGGGGTCAGACTTATAACTATTTGACAATATGTACCTGCAATACTAAAAAGCTACAGACCATCTAGTGAACATCCACAAAAATGTTACCTAAATCCATACCAAACTTCAAACAGGAACAGAGTGCCGAAACACCCTTACACTTGTTAAGAAACAACATCCATATAATCCACTATATTAGGGAGTCCTGCAAGTGGCTGTAAGGCACCTACGATGTAAAGCAAAATCTATTCACACATAAGATAAGCTTTCATGGAAAGGGTGTCTGAATAAGGACATAGAAGTGGGAACATATGATGAGCTGCAACACAGGCTCATTGCTTATTATACCTGATACACAAACAGCTGATGTTCTGCTATACCTATCAGAAAAAAAAAAAAAGAAAAGAAAAAGAAAATAAATTAAAAAAAAAAAAAAAAGAAAACAGTGGAAATACACATTAAGTCAGAAAGTAAAAAGGAAAATTGTAAGACGCTGGGACAGCATCAGTCCTGCTGCCTGTCTCTATGTCATGACATAACAGAGTTAGTATCTACAGTTGTCAGCCACAACTGTTCAAATTGCCATCTGGAGCAGACTGCCTGAAGAGGGCATGAGGATCATTTGGAGCCCTGTCCTGACAAAATACAGACTTCTTTCTTAGGCTACATGACCTAGAAATTGGGTGTCCGTCATAGTTTTGCAGGAGTATAGAATTTCACTTCTCCAAGAACTGAAGAAAAAGGAAATATTTATTAGGAAGTCCCTGGCAGATGTCTGGAGCTAAGATGAATTTGTCATCATAGGAATGGGCAACACAGATTGACCAGAAGATTCTATGATGTTTACAGAGATTATTAAGAATATTCTGTCAACTGCTTGTGCCTCAGACTATATTAGAGTACAATCTTCCAACATGTAAAGGGAGGAAATCTGAAACAGGTGACATCAGCAATCTCATTTACAAGACAAAACTGCAATGATGCAGTTGAACAGACTTACACCCACCCTCCTGAATACAGCAACTGTTTCCAGGGCTGAGGAGTTAAGAGGGAAGCAGAGAAAGTCCACTCTCCCTGGAGCCTGCTGTTTCTTGCCAAGTCCTCCTGGTGGCAGAAGGAGAGTAGACTGAAGCAGAATACTTGGCTCTAAAATTACCTCAATAGGGCCACTTTCACACAAAATGTCCATGCATCAGGCTTTATCATGATTCCACTTCTTTATTAAGGGGAGCCCTAAAATATTTTGTGACCACTTTAATTAGTTCTTAAAGCAACCTTTGTCTCTGATGCAGAAGTAAGACAAGTGAAGCAGATATGATCAACCATTGGACAACACTGTCAAGGTGAGATCATCTTACACACACTCATGAGTAAAAAAAAAATTGATAATGGGGAAGCAATTAGGAAGACCTTTTCTTACCATAGGGCAAGAAGGATGACAAATAACTATTGGATCACTAGCAAGTTTTTTACTGAAATAATGCAAACAGTTTCTGAAGAGATTTCTGTATCAACCAGATCAATACAAACTGAAACAGTGATAACTGAGCCAAAAGGCTTTATAAAGCAGATATATATACAAATTTGAAACAGATTTCTCAAATAATGAGATAATGTATAAATATGCTTACAACATGCATCCAGGTAAAGAACATTGTGAAATATCCTTTTGACAGCCTAAATGATTCTGTGATTCTGTGAAATGCCACAAAAGGGAATACATCTAATCACTTCACAGTAGCAAGGTATTTTATTCAAAATTTTCATTTCAGATATTAACCAAACTCATACAAGCACATGGCTTTAACTTCATAGCTCATTACAGTACATTACTTTATTTGCCCCCATATTTCCTTTTTCCATATAAATATTTCTGTCACATTGCTTTTCTTTTTGAAATTCAGATATTTAACTGGTGTTTCATGATGAGGCCTATGAGGAAACTCTCACATGAAATCACAAAATCTTTCATGTTCAAAATTAAAATAGAAGAAACTTTGAAGTAAATTATTGAATTAAAAGCCAAGGATTAAAAAAATTCTAAAATTTCTTCTCAGAAAAATAAAACCACTGAAATTTTAGGACACTATGTTATTTTAAAAAATCAAAATTGACACTTGCAGAGCAGTATTCTCTTATCAATGTCCATCTGCATTCAGTTCAAAAAAGATTTCTGTTGCCTCACTACTGTTGATGTTACCATGTTAGGAAATAGTGCTAGTTAAAAATAAGTCTCTCAAGTCAACCACAGTAATAAGGAAATAGCTAAATGAGAGACATAATAATTCACTACAACAGGCCTGATTTTGCATTATTTCTGTATTACTTTTAACTTGCAGGTTACACTCATGGAGATTGTTATTTGAAGATTCTTATGACTTTTAGAACTTTCTTGAGCAGTATGTTATTGTCTTGCCATTAAGAATGAAGGAATCTGAAAGTCCAGTGTTCCCATCTCCATGCCCGCCCTCAAAACATGCCATATGTAACAATAAGAGGAAAACACATCTCCTATATTTTTAATCTGCAACATTCTTAGCTCATTTTGTACAACCTTCTCTTAAATACAAACATGATTCTTTAAATTATTAGAGTTTGAAAAAGTAAGATTCCTCCAAATGAAAATGCCACCGGCATTAGTGTATGAACCGCTTTCACACAATCTGAAATTTAGTAATACACAAAGATAGATGATATCTGTGGACACTAGAGATAAAGAGGTTGTGCTGAAAGTCATAAAAAGCTTTGGAAACAAGCAATCCATATCTGTTTTTGTCGGATTGTTATGTATCAGAAACCAGTATGTACCAAAACAGATTGCTAAGGAAGTTTACCTTATGCACTCCTTGAACTACAGAGGAAGCAACTTAACATCATCTTAAAATTCAGTGCCATGGATATACAGAAACAGAAATATTAAATAATCAGACTGTGTCTCAAACTGTTTAAAATAAAAAATTTTATCAATAGAATGCACCATATGCACTACTGAGTCATGTCTAAGTAATGTTGGTCAAGTTCAAATAAGCAGAACACATAATTTCAGTGAACTGCAATCATCATTTCAAATTAGCCTAAGTACAATATTAATTAAGCATTCCTAGAAAGCAAGACAAATTAGGTATGAAGGAGGATATGAAATATCCGTGATTTAAGAACTCCCTAAAATCTTCTGCAATACTGTTGTTATAGGCTTTTTTTTTCTTAATTTGACATGTTAAGGGTTACCATACATGTAAGACACCGAGGAACTTTTAGACCTATATATCATAGTGTGACAACACCATCACGTTAGGCAACTAAGCATGTCTCTTTTGCCACCCGCCACTTCTGTCATCTCTCCTGAGCAGTTCAGTAAATCTTCAAGTAGAAAACAACAACATGCCATCATTTATGTTCAAATTATATGCTTTTTAGCTAGGATCTGGTAAACAAGCTCTGAAGGACTCCATTAAAGTTGTCCAGAAGTTCTGCAACCACTTCACTCGAATTAGACACGGGCAGTCATTAATCAAAAAGAAGCGATACCATGAATTTGTACATCTATATTTAGTATTCACATCATTCTCTGCAACTCTCTACCATACAATTTTTAACAGACCAAAAGTTTTGTGATAGTAACACTGAACAGCTTTGTCAAATGGATACCTGCAACCTGTGAGTGGGACAACAGTTTGGAAATCCCATTTTAGCAGCCAGCAGAGAAAGTAAGGGATGGGTATTTCTGCTGAAAGAGCCAAGCACTGTAACAGGTAACCCTGTAGACTGCCCACCAGAGAGGGGCTTCACTTGACTCTGCTGATGAAAAAAACAGAGTAAACATCAGCATTAATATGGGTCTCAGTTCTCTAAAGAGTATACTTCTAAATCTGGTAATGGCATGTCCTTTTAACAGATTTCCTTCCAGAGCTTCTTACAGAGCTCTTGAAGATTACATGTTAGGAGTACAGGCCTTTTAATAAGAGTACAGCTTTAATTTCTCCATTTGTTCCACAGGTCTCCAGTTTTCAAAATCAATTAACAGTAACTACCAGAAAATAGAGAAAGAAGAATTACTGCTGCAAAATGGTTTAGTGATTTTTTTTTGCCAAATAAACATTATTTTTTTAATAAAATAAAAAATTAGTTTTTATTTAGGTTTGTCAAATGTGGGCAGGAACTGAGATGCAGCTAAAATATCAAGGAAAGGTTATATTCTTTTAGCAATACAATTAACTATGGAAAGAAAAGTCACAACATTAGACAAGAAAGTTTCTCTTTTAAACTTGTTCCATTGCAGAGAACACTGCTTCCCTTTCTGTATCTTCTCCTCTTTTGGATTGTCTGTGCTTTTAAATGAACCACATTACATGTCTGACAATCTAGCCTACTTTTAATTCTCTTTAATTTCCTTCCACCGCAGCTCCATAATCCTAGGAGTTCCTTCCCATAAGGACCACAGTCAGAGATCAGTGATCTTGAGACTGCCCAGTAGTTTGGGACCTTCTTTCCTTTTACTGCACAGCACAAGGTTTTCTACTTCTCTGGGGTCTGAGCCCAACCAGAACTGGTTTCAGAAACAGCTTTAAGAGAAAACGGACTCCACATATGACTTATCCCTGCTTCCTCTTATTCCATCTCTTCTAGCAAACATTCCATCTCAGATTTCTTGTACCAGCCCACAGTTCTGTTTCTCACCTGCTGCTCAGGGAACACACCAGAATTCTTTTTTCTACATCATGAAAGAGAAGTTAAGCAGAGGACACAAGTTAAGGAGAGGGAGAGCTGAAGATTTCTACCTGGAGAAGATGACAAGATGACAAGACAGTGATAGCATGATACTGAAGCTCCTGAAGTCTGCATCAACAATTGAGGTATGACGGGTATAACAAGGCAAAGAGATGGAAATTAGTAAAAACAGAGAAATATTACAGAATCTTCTGAATTGGAAGGAACCCACAAGGATCATCAAGTCCAACCCCTAAGTGAATGGCCCATACAGGGATTGAACCAGCATTCTTTGCATTATTAGCCCCATGCTCTAACCAACTGAGCTAATCTCAAGTCTACCATCTGACCTTACACCTCCAGGATCACTAGTTTATTTGAGAAGGAAGACTAAAGGAAAAGAAAACCTTACCAATTTCAATCATATGAGTATCAGCAGGTCTGGGAAATCAAGCAACTAGCCCAAAATCCCAGCTCACAATAAAGCCTTTGTGAAACTTTCAGATGATACCACATTTCATGGAAGGCTGATGGAGAGAAAACTAAAAGAGTTGCCAGATTTAAATACTGACAGATTGTGGCAAGTTGTAGCACTGCTGGTGGACTTTGAATGTAAAAGTCCTTTTCTTTCATTGGCCTAAGATCATCAGAGGCCTCACAGAAAAATCCTTTTTTTTCAGCAGCTATTCTGACAGGCAGTAGGACAACCAGGTCTTGAGACATAAATGAAAAAATTTATTCCCCAAACCAGAGTTATGGTTTTATAAAACTCTACAATTACTACACTCAACTCTGTATGTGCACTCAGACATGTTCAAAATTAAGAGGGATTACAAGAAATTATATACATGGAATGGACACTCCCTTTTCACCTTATCTCCCATTTGGAATAACAAATACTGGTAAACCACAAAAAGAAAACTTTTTAAAATGGAAGACAAATTTGTCAGGAAACTGGGAATGGGGGATGCAGCAAAGAAAGAATGAACAAATAGCAGAATATGGGCAGCAGAACTGACAGCAGATTGTATCTACGCTACCTTTTTCAAATTACCCAGAAAAAACAACACATACAACAAGTATGTGTATGTGTGCTATAAGTAGCAACACATAATATTTCCCAGGATGGGGAACACCTTCCTGGGAAACATTAACTGTGAAACAATTACAGTGGTTAATCAGCACGAATATGAACTAGCATGGAAAAGGGACTAATGTAATCTCTGTATAATCAAGGAAATCTAACTGAGAAGCAATGCTACCTGAGCATTTGACACTGGGGTCACTCTTAACAAAACAGGGTTACTAGTCTGATAGCTACAATTAAAATGCTCAAATGGGGAGGATTCACAGGATACACTTTAAATATCATTAAATGACTGAAAAAGAGGACTGGTAGTGAAAAAGTGAATCTGTTTACAAAACAGAAGATTATATGAGAGTTAACCACAGTCCATAAGTACCCAAACTCAGGGCAGAATCTTAACAATGCTTTTTTTATTCTTTCCTCTCCTTCTCTAAGGAAGGTGTAACAACACCCTGGAAAGCTGAAGCAAGATAAATTCAGAAGAGAATTTAGGGATGAGCAAATATCGAATCACTAACCACTACAGCAGGCTGCTGAGGGCTACAAAGGATTCTCTGTCACTGGAAGTTTTCCCTGCCTTTACCCCTGCCTTCATTGAGATCAGCTGTTTTTCTAAGAGGTATGATTTACTCCACTCTTTATTGACCTTAAAGCAGAAATGGAGGAAGTCCTCACCACAAAGGAAGTCATACCCAAAGATTACAGTAGTTCTTTACAGGCTTAAAAGCTGTTCAAGTAGGACAACAATAGCTCAAACCTCTTTTAATCCGTTATGCCCTCGTGACACACTCATCAGCAAGGAGCACCTGCCAGGGACTAAGACCCTGCCCTACTCCATGCCATATAAACACAACATGTAGGTAATCCCTGCATGGGAAAGCTGAAAACCCAAACACATGACACAAGACAAAACAGGTGGATTCAGTGGGAGAGCAGGAGGAAACAAGGAAACAATATGGGTCAGCATGAAAGGCAAGAGCCCTCCTATCCAACACATCTATTGTCACGTTTTCTGCAGGCAACACAGCAAGGGAGAGTTTTAATGAGGGATTTGAAATCAGACAAGTTTAGATTAAAAATAATTTTTAGTAGTGAGGATAATTACCAAGTGGAGGAAGTTACCAAGGACTGTCATGAGCTCTCCATCACTAGGAGTATTTTAAAACAATGTTGATTTATTTTCCACAAAAAGATATGCTATGCTTCAAATAGAAATTAATTCAAGAAGATCTATAAATACTGTTATGCTGAAGACCATAATGGTCCCCTCTGACTTTACAGACTTCATTTTCCAAGTAACTTCTGCCCCTTTAAAAAGATGTGTCATAATCTCATGTTAAACAAAATTATTAAAATCAGTTTATGGAATCCCACAAACCCAATAAAATTATTTATAAGGTATATCAGCTCAAGACCATCTCAGCACTCTTTTCCGCCATTACTTTTTTTTTCCCTGCCATGAAATAATGAAACTTGTAGAGAAGCAGACTTCATTAAGCCCACATGCCTGCAATACAATTAGGCCATTTACACCATTGACTGAATTGTCAAGTTCCTCAATGAGGATCATAAAAATATTACAAGAAAAAAAAATGACAATATTTCACTTGTGCCACACTACTTGCTTTGCTTTAGAGAAATAAAATGAAACACAGAGAAAGGTAAACACAGTCTACAATGTTAAAGAAAGAAGAAACCTGCAAACCATCCATTCAGAAAAGATGGCGACCATTTGCTAGCAGATTACAAGAACATATCTGTCTAACAGGAAGGAGGATAAAGAAAATAGTTATATTGTATGCCTTAAAAAAATTACTCAAGTTCTCAAGTGCAAGCTAAGCAGCTTCAGGCAGTACTTGGTCAGTCACATAATCACGGAATAGCTGAGGCTGGCTGGGACCTCAGGAGGTCTATAGTCAAGCTCTGTTCATGGCAGGCTCAACTGTGAGATCAGACCATGTTACTCAGTACTATCAAGGGGTCAAGAATTTAATACTCAATTTCAAAAACAAGGACTTAACATCCCTGATAGAACAACAGCAACAACATCAAACATACAAGCAATCAGGCTTATAACCTAAATGAATTTGTATTGATACATTTTAAAAAACTGTGTGCACAAGCCTCCTAAAACTGCAATGGGGGGAAGTTTTTAATCGGTCAAATATTACTATATCTACAACTACACATAGGTTCCTTTTAAGAACAAGCCTGCATTGCTGGATAAATTTCAAAATTACTTAAATAGTGTGTGTTTGAGCATTACAGTGGCTATCTTTCCAACAGCAAAATTTTTAACTAATCAGCCATGGTTGGCATCTATGAAATACCTAGAGTAATAAAACTACAGTTGAGTAAAAAGTCTTTGAAATAATGTTTTGTATAGCAGATGTTCTCTAAAGTGGTTCAACTAACTTTAAAAGCATTATGGAATTAATAACACGCAAAGTAAAAATACAAGAGGAAAGTGAAGTCTTGGTCAAAGAGTTAAAAAGACACTGAAAACTGCCCTATTACTGCATTTGCATAAAACCCCAAACCATGTAGTGGGAATATAAATCTCCTAACAAGGTATCATCATGGAAAGATAACAGATCAGCATTCTGAAATATTCTCTATAGGTCAAAACAGATATTGTCTTGGACTATTCTTTAAAGTTTCTTTTGCATTTTCACTGGCACAGACCTAAAGTACAGTAACACAACAACAGTTGCTAAAGTTGACCAACCTTTGTAACACCCTTCCAAAAAAATTTCTGAGGACATTCAGATAATATATTATTTGCCTTGCAAGTAGACATACAATCCAGTAAAAGCTTTTACCTTTGCAACTTTATTGTAGAGAGTATGAGCAGATCATTCCTCTCACTTGGCATATGAGTTCACACAGCCAGATATGTTTAGTTCATTCCAGTTTTTAAAAATTTTAAGACAGGTATTTTAAAGGACTGAGGAAAACAGAGGAACAGGCCAAACTAACATATACATGGACCATGTATACAGAAAATTCGTAAAAGTCAGCTTTTCTTCTTTTGAGTAATAAACCACAAGTAATAAACATCTCTTTGGGTAATAAATGAAAACCACATTATTCACACCATCAGTGATGTCTAACAGTAATACAGAACCAATTATTTTGAGGTAGAAGTGATGAGTCCTTCACCTAAGCAAGGCTCCAAAAGTGTTTCTTGAAGAAACATGACAGACATTGACTCTGGATGTCTTTCCAATGAAACTTAGTGAAGTTTGGACAGGATTCCAAGTAATCCCTGACTAAATGATGTTAATACAGATATTTAACAATAAGACATCGATGTATCTTTTACTCAAAGGAAAATTCACTTTGTGACTACCACGTAGTGCTGGCTCAATCTGCAATTTTAAGACTCTGCATGGAGGTAGCTTTGTATCTGACAGCTACTGGGACAAAAAGTCTTGGAAGCCATCTAAAGAGAGTGATTGCATCCATACAAAAGCAAAACCCCTTTTGATGCTAAGGCAATCTCTATTTCAGATATAGAATGGAGGATGGAAAGACTTAAAATCATTTCCAGATTAAAGAAAATATTGGAAATCAAGTTTTTAAAATCCTGGGAAAAAATGTTATACTGACGATATATACGTATCTCTTGGAAATGCATTCTTGAGACAAAGAGTAATTTCTGAATATAACTACCTGAACATAAGGAAATACATTTTCACTCTTAGGTGTCTGAATGATGCAATAGGTTGCCTAGAGTTTTTGAAGGCTCTCCATCAAGGTTGCAGGCCCTCCATTCCTGGAGAAATTCAAAATGCAACTAGAGGAGATCCAGGACAACCTCGCTCTAATTTGCTTAAGAAGGGCAGTTGGAATAAGCAATCTTCAGAGTTCTCTTCCTCTTCATATGCATGCCTAGTTTGTTTGGGTGGCAGAGCCCAGTATGATGCATTATGCTGCCATATCAGAGAGCCTATCGGGACTTTGCAAATACAGTTCAGCAACTGAGTACTTCATGACTAGAAGTGCAACCTTAGCAACTGTCAGATTATAAGAACATTCAGTACATTGTTTTAGTTTCTGAAGCAGGTTCAAGAAGATTTTGAAGTCTATTTTACCAGGAAACATGAGGGACTTTATTTTAAAATTTGCGAAGCCCTAGGAAAAAAATAATCTCTGAAAAACCTTCGACCATGAGATTTTAGAGCCTCTGAGCTCTAGTAGGTCAAGACAGAAGATTTGGGAAAGTGATCTGTCATTTTTTACTGAGGATTCACCAAAGGAATACAAACAACTATGTTTTAAAGAAGGACAACTGTGCTGTTTGGATATCTATCACAGAAGGTGGCTTATCAGCACAGGGTAATAGACTAACAGGCTTTGGAATTATATATTTCAAAAACAGAGAGGACAAGAAAACAAAAGATTGAGGGCATCTCTGGATATTCTCCTCTTTTAAGTCTCCTGGACCTTCTTACATCAAGAAGAGACATCTAAGCATGAGATCACAGTGGCAGAATGGCCTCAGATGAGGAGCCTGTATCATTTTGTCAACAAGACTTCTTTGGCTACTAAGAGTTGGAAAATTCATTCAAGTGTTTCTATCCCTGATGTGGTGTTCCCACAGCAATTACTTTAGATAACTTCTGTTGTGTTACATTTTGAGTACCACAAAGTATTGACAAACTTAAAAAAACAGTGTCAGGACCTTAAGTTATAAATTGAAAATGAAGGCTTGAATTAATTAAATAAATGTAGAGTGGTTACAGAATAAACTATGAGGAGTATGGTAATAATAACCTTATCATTCCAATTACATGGAAAATATCAAAGGGGAAAAGGCAAGATACTTAGGTTGGTTAAAGCTTGTACCCAACTACAGCAGGATGAATCAAAACAAAAATTAAAAGCAGTACTCCTATACATCTAAAACAACCAAGAAAAAAAAGTTTAAAAAGTCCCAGGATGTTATTGTCAATAACACAGAAGAACCTTATCTGAAAACAAACTGAGTAATTTACCCAAGAATTAAACACATATTGGAACTGAAATAGCAAAATAATTTAAAAGGCTTCTCTTAGATTCCATCTACAAGTTTTCACAGTACTGTGGAACAAGGAAGCGTGGGAGTTTATGGATCTAGTTAGGCAAGAAGATGGGCATAGAATTAGAAAGAACAATCTGACTGACCTTGTGCAATCTTTTGCTAAAGCAACTATATCATGCCAATTTTGTTGATAAGATTCCCTCTTCAAAATCTCCGGTCCCATGCTATTTAAATGCTCTCTCTTCCAGCTCATATTTATCCAAGGCTAGTTTACACTCATTTGTACTTGTTCCAACAATGTCCCTTAGTTTAAATGGTTCTTCCCCCTATATGATGCCTTCTCTGCCCTTCTGTACACACTTACAAACGTGAAAGAAATATCACACCCTCTCTCTGTCTTTTTTTCGTTAAGCCGAACATGTCACACTTTCTTAGTCTCATTTTACAAAATAAGCTTTCCATTTCCTGATTATACCTCATAGACTACCTCAGTTGCTTTTCCAATATGAATTTATTTTTCCTGAGAAAGAAAATAAGTTTTAGGGCTAATAGCCTGTTTGTCCATCCCAGTCCATGTCTATCCACAGTACTCTTCTGTGTCATGTCACCAGAGTCACCATTCAGACTTAGGCAGTGTCTACTTTATACCACAGTTACAAAAATTCCAACAATTACAGATTACAGTGTGTTACTTCAAACATGATAACAAACTACTATTTATAAATTCTAACTTAGGGAAACAAGCACACAGTGCTTATTTGTATCATACGCTTAAGTACTAGACAATCTTTCACAACCAAGTGACCACCAAAAAAATAAAGACTGCTTCTTAATACTATAATAAAATATATTCCTTCCAGTAACCCACAAAATGTTACCTGCAAGGATATTATAAATTGGATTTTTGGATTCTGCACTCAGGTAAACTGACTTAGCATAGGTTGTTTACCTCAGTTACCTAACATAGACCTGAAGCACCAAGCTGATCTAAACTGAAACTCCTATTAACTTAATTTATATCTAATTACTTTCAAAGAGACCAAAGTAAAAGTTTGAAGGGTGTTAGTGGACAGTAGCTATATTCACTGCACATACCTCACTAGAGACCAAGCCCTCCAGCTAAAACAGGTCAGAGATTGGAAAGAGTGCACGCAGGGGTAGCTTTGTTCACCCCTTACTTCTCTGGGAAGTTTCTCCTTAATATCCCAGCTTTCCTACACAAAGGAAGGCACAACAAACCCTGAAAGATGAGATGAAGGTAACATGGTAAAGGTAGCATCTTACACTGATAGTGTAGAGAGAAGTCGTCCATCTACAGTTTGAAGTTAGGGTAATTTAGACATCTAACTTCAACACCTCATTTCTCTCCTTAGAGTCATGGTCAGCAACCATATTAGCAACTTCTGCCTCAACAGACAACACAAACACCATGCAGAAGCAATGGCATCCACATATACATGCACAAAAAAAATCTTAACTTGGGCAATTGCAACTCCCCTTGGTTTTACCAGATCACTGAAGAGCAAATCAATCGCCTAAAAAACTGATGGTATCATTACTGGAAATAATAAACATTCTGCAAGCAATTACTAAAATGAATTATACATCCAAAAGACTGGAGTCCTGAATATAAATGATGCCTTTACATGCAAGACATGCAAGACATGCAAAAAGTACCTCATCTCATACTTGAATATACATGAGTATTATTAAATATTATGTTCCCCCAAACCAAGGTCTCTTTTGTAACAAAATATTTAGTCTTTGTTTTGAAACAGACTTTTAGAAGACACTGCAGTACCTTCCAAATACTCACATTTTTCAACTAATCAAAACCAAATGATCCTGTGCTACACACACACACTCAAGATTCAAGAAGACACTCATCCATCAGCCTGACAATGAACAGACACATAACAAAAGCAAGTTGTTCAACTCAGCACAGGTAACGCCTTCGAACCTACAGCTGGTAGTAAATGCACCTGCTGTAGTAGCAGTTATTAACTGCTTGTCAGATCACATAATAACTCATCCATTCATCTTCAGATGCTCTACCTAGACAGTGCACCATGAAGAGAAATATCTCACACAAAAAAAATTCACAATTTTCTTCTGAAAGCTTTCTAACTATCTGATAGACATGCACCATACAGAACAGTCTACCTGTACTAGTATTATGTTACAATCAGAGGAGATATTTCAGTCAAATCTTAGGTACACCAGCATTTTTTTAAAACTTGGGAGACAAAACATCTGAAATGGTATTTTTCTTAACAACGTACATAACTAGTGTATTTCAGCTTTCAGCATAATGACCTTTGTCAGCTACATACCAAAACAGAGCCCAGAAATTCTAATCCACAGTGCCAATAATTACAGCACTTACAATTCACCCTGTACGATATAATGTGATTTTTATCACTGTAAATAAAATAAATTTAAAACAATGAAGCAGCTTTTAGATTACTGTTTTCCAAAAAATATAAATGAAAAAATTAACTCACCATTAATGCCTTGGAACTTATAAATCTAATTTTTTAAGTGCAGTGAAGCAAATGGATACTTTTGTACTGATGTGAGTAATTAAAGTACAAGAGCTTCACAGACGCAGAGATGTAATGCAGCCCTTTTATCAAAAGCAGTCACTCTATCTCAGCCTGACAGTTAACAGCATATGATCTAGTAAACAAATACTTTCACACAGTACAAAAGTGCCATTAAAGGCCAGAACTGTCAACACAAATTCCATTCTTACAAGAGAAAAAAAGTATATAAACTGTTGATCACCTCTGGTTGCCTTAACTAGCATGGAGGTTGTCATGGAAACATTTCTGCGAAGTTCACAGTGATGAAACACAAACACTTCCAGTTTAATTGCTATTAGGTTTAGCATAACAGAGTTTATTTATACTCAAAGAGCATTATGATAAAATGCCATAGAAAGTAAAGCTAGTAATGACCTGGCATAATAAAGCCAACGGATTTGGGGAAAAAAAATAAATAAAAGGAAAATAAAGCCAAATAAGACTTTTTTATTAGGCTGAAACATGACAAAAGCAAATTACGTCTTTCCCAAAAATATTAATCAAACTTTCAGCTGGAAAGGGCAGTTGTCCAGGGCAGTTTTAATGTAACTGTATTCACATACTGACATGTGAAGATACTAAAGAAAAAAAAATCTTCAAACAAAGCAATATATGTTTGAACTACAATATATATATATATTTATTTTACAGATTTAAAACAGATTCTTAAAAAAAATTGCATCACGTTAACTTCTGCAGCACACATCACATGAATCCCATGAATAGGCAATCCCTTTTTTCCAGAAAAAATAGACCTAGTCCTGCTATATTCTTACCAACAGAGCTCCCTCACCATAAATGACAGTTCTGTTGTCCTTGCAGATATATTGAGCCCAATGAGATTTCAAATAACAGTGCTGATTGACTACCTAAATGTGAGTCAAGGAGAGCTTAATTTTATTTCATTAGTTAATGGGGATCCACTTTTATTTTATTAAAATTAAACAAACTTTATAGAGATGCATGAAAGTTAGTACTAAAATCTGCAGGTTCTTTTCATTATCATCTGATTTTGTTGTTTAATACTCCATTCCTTCTTAGTGCATTATTTAAGTTAATGCAAAAGCTTTAATAAATTCCCGTGGCTTTTTATCTGTTTTGATTAGCACAAGTTTACTCAACTCAGCTGACAGCCTGCAACACTGAGAAGCTGAACAGAGGTCAGGGCTCTGGAAGACTGACTGGAACCAGTCAGTGCACTGAAGTGCTTAAGGCACGAGCACAGAATGAGGGTTCAGCTGTGGTGCTATGAGCACAGGCTAAACATGGATGGGGAACAGAAAGATGAAATCCTGTAGGAGGCATCACGCTTACTTTAGAGACAGAGTCAACTCCTGGCTGCTGACTCTGGCATACAAGGAACACAATCAATCACCCATAACCTGCCATCAATTTTTTTCGATCACAAAAGTGGTATGTTTTGAATGAAGGTATGGAAGGGAGAATGATCTATAATAAAATAACTATATTTTGAACAATTTTCCACTACCTGCTTGTTAGGTCTAATATCAAAGTAAAAATACACTCATCTTTACAATTACCATATTTATGCCTCTTAACTCTGTTTTTTTCTTTTCCCATTTGCCTATCTTGCATTTATTCAATCTCCACTTTTCTTCTTGCTGATGTTCCTGACAATCATCACTCTCCCCTTCCCAGCCAGAAAAGTTATCATTAATGAAATTGTTAATGCAGAATTTTAAAGACCATTATTAGGTTTAGAATGAGTGCCTAAAAAAGGATTAATAAAGAAAATGGAATAAGGATAGAGTTGGTATTCCAGATTACTAGCAGAATCAGGAAAATATCCCAGGAGGAAATTTACACTCTCAAGATTACAATTATTACCACAACATGAATATATGGATTTGAAAAGAAAGTTTAGATCTGGAACAATCTGAAAAACATCACACATATTTTTGTCAAGTAGGCTCCTATCCACCACGTGGAGAATAATTTCTTTCATACTGCTTTTATTAGCTAGCTATACTTCAGCTTCTACTACATAATTTACCTTCTAAGATGCAGCTTCCTGCAAATTAATAATATGTTTCTGATCTATACAAACATTATTTCTGTGATAACTACTGGAAGACAGCAGTTTCTTTAACCCCAATACACTGTTTTGCAGTATCATCATGGTCATTGCTAAAGAATTTGAATATACCTAGTTCTGACACCGTAACGTGTTTCTCTTCTGGTCTTCTTCCCACAAGGGAGAAACATGCAGATGAGTGTCCTGTTTTGTTAAAGCCCTTTTCTCTTCTGCTTCCACGGGTTATTTTGTCCTAGGGGCTACTGGAAAGTTGGTTTGTTCTAAGAACACACATACAAATGTACTCAATGAAAAAAAAATTCAAAAATATTTTGCATTAGAAGTGAAATATGATTAAAATCATGGTGGTCTTAATTTCTTCTTTCATCAAGACACTGACAGGCTCTTGAACAACATCTCTACCCTGCACAGAGAATCTTTAGCTTTTTCATCACTGTGAGCTCCCTTTTCCTGGAGAAGCCCTGTGATCCAGCACAGGCTCTGCTCCCGAGCTCATGGGGAACCAGGCCAAGAACTCTCAAAATAAATACAAAAACACCAAACTTCTTCCAAAGTCTTGTGAGGAGATGACAGAGATAAAGATAGCATGTTCTGCCCACTTCAACATTTTCAGCTGCTATATCCTCACATACAGTTGTGCTACAGGGGTGGTACTGAATATATAGCTTGCAAAAGGTATGGATACTGAAAATTATATCACCAGCTGACAAGATGGTGCAGTGTCCTAGCTTACAGAAAATCTTAAATCCACATAATTCCCCATAAAAAGACACATTTGGAGTTTTTATGCATCTTTGAACAGGCGTGTCACAACTGTTCACAGTACTTCACAATGAGTTTTATGACAATTTATCATTATTCCAAGTAATACTTCAGTGAACTCTCTAGTGTTGTCTAGGGAGTGTTTGATAGAAGGTTATAAAATCTAGAATTGTTTTGACCCCAGCTTCAGATATGAGATACCAGAGATACCTTCTCATTCAGTTTTCTTGGCAGAAGCCCAGCGACAAAAGATTAAACAAATGCCACGTTTTTTGCTCCATCTGGACCTAGGACGGATGTCCCACCAGGAACACATGGTGGGAAATCACCTCACAAAGCTTGGAGAAGGTGATGCTCTGATATTAGCCCATTTTCTTGGGCCCCTCTTCCCTCCAGGGCTTTATCCCATGGTACTCTACCAAGCAAATCTCCGAAGAGGCTGAAGTCTGCTCTCCTTAAGTCCAGGGCAGCAAGCTTGCTGTGCATTCTCCTCACTGCCTTAGGCATCTGGAACTCCACCATTTCATGGTCACTGCAGCCAAAGCTGCCTTTGAGCTTCACACTCCCCACCGGCCCCTCTTTGTTGGTCCAGCACAGCACCTCTTGTCATCAGTTCTTTTATCACTTGGAAAAGGAAGTTATCATCAATGCACTCCAAGAACAACATGGATTGCTTATGCCTGGTTGTGTTGTCCCTTCAACAGATATCAGGAGGTTGAAGTCCCCCATAAGGACCAGACTGTTCCTATATATCTATGGAGGGCCTCATCCAGTTGGTCTTCCTGGCTGGCCGGCCTGTAGCAGATCATCACTACGATGTCACCTGTCCCTGCCCTCACTCAAATCATGACCCATAAACCCTCTGCCAGCCCCTCCTCCATCCCCAGGCAGAGCTCCAGGCACTCTAGCTGGTCTTTGACATTGAGGGCAACACCCCTCCTCGTCTCCTCTGCCTGTCTTTTCATTCCAACATTCCAGACATAGGAGCTATCCACACATCTGCATGATACCGATAAGATCATGGTTTACCTTTCTTCACAATTTAAAATAAGAGTAGTGGAACAGGAGCCTGGGAAGGGTTGGATGGGAGATGTCTCATAGCCTTAAGTCAACAAGGAAAGCCAGTACAGCTGAGGAGCCATAACCATCTTTGCTGCAGTGAGGAAAGTTGAACCAGCAGAATGAGAGTGCAATGTTTCAATGCTGACATAAACTAACAAACACTAAAGAAAGGAAGACAAGAGAAAAGAAGACCCATTGAAGGCTTTGGTAACCCGTCAACTTGAAACAAGCTGTCTATGAGGTCACATTCCCCTAGCTGCCATTCCTCATTTCATCTGGATAGAGCACAGAGTGAGAAAAGGAGGCAGACATAACTGAACACTAAGCAGTGAGCTAACCCTGCAGCCTAATTTCATGATTAAAAGGCCATGCAAATCCAGAAGAGCAGAACTGGAAGTCTGGGACTCTGTGAGAGAGCACAGTTCCTTGACAGCTTAATTCTTGATTGCTGCTCTGTGAAAGGTAAAGGAGATATGGGAGAACCACCACCTTCCTTTCAGTCTTTGATTGACTTTTTCTCATCTGTTTCCATTTCCTCAATAACAAAATATGGCCTTAGGTACACCGAAACTACACCTTTTCTAGACAAAAATACTCACTCTGAGTCAATACTAGTGCTCTATATCCTTTTGGCAATGAAGAAGAAAGAGGCCAGAAGAAAACAAATCCAATAAGGGTTATCAAGATCCTTGATTATTTCCTTGCTTGATAAAAAGAAAAGGAAAATGAGACATACTGAAGTTGGAAGTGGAACATCAGACAAACTCCAGTATGCTTCTAGTAGCTTCTAATTGAAATAATCTCTATGGCCCCCTATTACTAAAAATTCAGGCACGTGAACCCCTGACATTCTTTAATACACTTCAGTACAAATGAGAAAGAAAAAAACAAAACAAAATACACTAATAGGATATAGAGCCTCTGTATCACTGCCCCCAAGTGATTAAAATCCCTTGAATTTTAGGCATTTGTTTCCCAAAAGATTACATATTTAAGGCACAAAAGCTGTTAAGATTATGACTGTTTCCTTCATTGGTGGCAGCAACTTAACAGGTGAGCAACAACAAGCTCTTTCTCACTTTCCCTCAAATTCATTTCTTTCAGTGGAATGACATTGTAAAGAGAAAGGATAGTATCTTCATTTTTAAAATTTTATTCATCATATTAATCAAAAGCTGCATAGTTAATTAATTTCAGACTTCTCTGTAGCACAATGGCAGTCTGTTAGAGGCAGCTCCAGAAAAAAAAACCAGAAATGAAATGAAATGAAATAGACCTCCAAGAAAAATAATTTTTAAACTTAAAAAAATAATTGCAATGCTGTTAATATTGTTGCTGGCAAATCTACACTAGCAAGTTTACAGTTGATGTGTTCCAGGCTACATCAAAATTATGTATGTGTAAAATGTCCACAATAGAGAAGAAAAAGTCTAAAATTTATTAAGGTTTCATGCTGATCCTCCAGTCTGGAAAATGTTTGCAAAAAGAAAAAAAAAATACAGTGTTAAGTAAACATTTCAGACCTGAACCTTCTTTATATGCCTTTGAACCTTTCCTTTCATGTGCAATACCTGACAGCCCACTGAGAATAAATGCTGAAAGCCCCAAAGATGGGTAAAACAGAATTTCTGACTCAGGAAATAAAGATCAGCTGAATATGATTCCCATATGGCAAACCAGATCAATGGAAAGCAAGACCAAAATTTACAATATCTATACTGTGCAGTACAACATGGAGGTTGTCTTTTATTGCTGGTAGCAAAACTCCCAGTGGCCAAGAATAAAAGCAGCCACAAAGATTATACATCCACTAATGGTGAACTCTAAAAATACACATTGATAGATTTCAGATTGCAAAAGGAAAAAGGAAAATTTTGAGCTTTTATTTAGTGTCACTGAATACCAATCAGCTACTAGAGCAATCAACTTCCAGCATAAATTCCAGGATTATTAATATAAAGGTATGTTTTCAAAGCCAAGGGGGAAAAAAACCCCAGCAGATCGGATTACCTGATATGAAAAGAAACACTCTGCTGTAAAACTAAAACAGCTTCAAGGCTACTTTTGTGATAGCATGTGTGGCAGAATGTGAGAGAATGTATAACAATATTATTACTTTTATTTCAAGACTTCCTGTAAAACCTCAGGTCATGCTCATGAAGACTTTCTTAAAAAGCAGTGATAAATCTGACGAACAATTTTCAGAACCTGAAAAAAGGACAATGGCCAGTGGGGAGGTAATCAAGCCGTCCTCAGTGACTGAACTGGCACAGCAACACTCTCACTGGGATTAGCAACAATCCTCTGTCAGGAATCCCAGAGCACCGTACCTAGCAATCTCTGGTGGAGTGTCAGAGGGCAGATGTAGTCAGAAGTCTGCAAGTAAAGAGAAAAAAGTCCAACCTTTCAGACTCCTCTAATAGAGTTCAGATGGAAACACACCAAAGGGAAATTCTTAAAAAAACCAAAACTGAAGATAATTTTAGCAAATATACAACAGATCTGGTCGAAGTAAAAAGATATAAAATTAGTTTCAAACTTCAGTACAATATTTGCTCTATTATAGCATAAAGTCTCAATCAAAAAAAAAAAAAAAGAAAGGAACCTCACAGTATCTTGAATCTATCTCACATTACACTACTGCAGCATTTTGCATTTGAAGTAAAAGACAGCCAGAGCAACATGAGAGACTCAAACACCAGAACTGGCCCAGACCTGGCTGTTTCAGGATGTCCATAGAGAGATGAGGGTGGAGGTCAAAAAAAAGGAACTACATAGTATTGTTGTCTCCTCTCTCTCTCTAAACAAGCAAATGAAATACCTTGACACTGTATATGGAGAGAGATGATTTGCCTAAGAATTTTCAAAGTATTTTTCCAGTAGGTAGAAATATATCCTATACCTGTAAAATAAGTGTCCATGGAAGAAATTCTACTGGCATTCAGCTTGGCTGATCTTCATAACCACTGGTAAGCAATGCAGTCAAGTCTATCCTGGCTCTAAAAAGCTAAATATTTCAGCATGTTACTATGTGTATTGATACATATATATACATATACATATATACATACTATGTGTATTAATACAATTCTGTGGTACTTCTTCAACAATGGTGTGATACATTTTCAGCATAACCTTAGGCTGCAAATGCTGACACTAAAGAGCAATACAGAAACAACAGAACAATAATACTTGAAGAACTTTATAAAGATCCTCTTCCACAAGAAAACTGGTAAAGAAGGACCTCAAAAAGACTATGGACCCCACCAAATTGCCACTGACCTGGGGCAGGTTGTTCTCCCCTTATCACTAACAGCACACTGCTGCTCTAAGCTGAACCACAATTTTGTACCATTAGAAGATAGTGAACACTCTCCTTTAATTAGCATTCATCTTGTCTCCTTCCTTGGGCAGTATTACCATTCGTTTAGGCCAAAAACTGGGACATCATCTCTCTCAGTCTTTGGACACAAGCATCTAGGTCCTACAGATTCACATATTTCCAAAAGATTTACATGCAAGTATCGTAGGAGCTTTACAAATACTACCTTTAAATTACCCTTCTCCTCTCAAACTGTACAGCTATTATACTCCTATCGCTCTTATTTCAGATCTTGTTCCTATCTTTTGTTCTAATCTTGACAAATGTAATCTCATTCCACTGACATAAATCAAGTATCCCATTATATATTAATCACTTATCTTCCATGTCAAAGCCTACCTATCATCTCTTATTCCATATCTAGAGGAAAACTCCCTTCTCCTTTACATCCAGACTGCCAGCTTCTATCATCTATGTGTTATTTTTTCAATTAAGTGTCTTCAGGCTTTTTATCCAGGCTGACACCTCACATGACTGTGAACGTCCACAAGACTAACTGATTAACCTCTTTCAAACTGCTTTGGCAGGAGACCTATGGAAAATTTTAAAACTGATTATTTGCTGATATGTTACGATAACTCCTTGGTTTTCTATCTTCCCTTGCCTTTTGCTAGCTGTTGTTTCTACCCACATATGTAAATTGTCCTACATCTAGTTTGGGACTCACAGTGGTTCTGTGTTTGCACTGCACCCAGTGGTGGCCTTCCAGTTCATATCCAAGTCTCTAAAACATTGTCAAAGAACAGGCATGGAGTTAATGAATATTGATATGGCAATAAGCACACTAAGCCCTCTCCCGCTTCTTTCAAAAGAAAAAATACTTGATATTGATATCCAACATTGATATTCCTGGTTCCAAGGTACTGCTCATATAATTCCCTCAACAAATTTAAGTGTGTGTTAGAAAAGTCCTTAAATCACAATCTAAGGTTTTCCAGTGCAATCTATTTTGAAGTCCTTAAAAATGCCCTCTTGCAAACAACTACTCTCAGTGTTAAAAACAACACTTTTCCCAATGGGCTTTGTTATGTTTTCATAAGGTGGATCAACAATCCTCTATCATCAAGTTTCTCCTCTCCATACATTCTCTTTTCCAAATAGCTTTTCAAAAATGTATCCAAAAAAAAAAAAAAAGGAAGGAATTTGGGTAGAAACATCTAGCTTTGTTATTCCTTTCTAAGTTATATATCGCTATACATCCAAGGGTATAAATTCCAAGTTTAAATATAAAATGTCATATTCACTTGATTAGCCAGCATAAATACACACACCTTTTTCACAGGCAACACTTTCCACTCTTGATGTGGATCCTGCTACTGAAAGCAAAACAAGCAACAACATCTCTTGACGTATCCCCTTGTATTTCCCTGTACTTAAATGCTTTTTTTGGTAAGGGCTCATATACTATTTCAATTGCTCAGTATCATTTCCTGTCTTCTTAATAACAGATTTGTTTTACCAGTTGGCTTATTTCCTCTCCACCTTGTAAAATTTTTGACGAACCAGCAAGTTACAAATATTTATGACACCTCCAAGTCATAAAAAAACCCCGTTCAAAAATATCACTGTTCTCTTCACCTCTTATTATTCTGTATTACTTCCTCATAATTTTTTTTTTTTAATTCCTAAAATCAACGTTATTGGAAGAAATGAAGCACTACCATCCAATAAAAACAAAAGCCAAAGCAAGGAAACTGTTATCATGTTACACACAATTGGGAGAGAAAGAGTCTCAACTCTCACTCATGAATCAGATCCTCAAAGATTTTCAGTATCTAAAAATACAGCATATCCTTCTCTCACATTTTTATCCCTGCGGCATAAAAATAAATAAAAAAAAGGCAAATGAGAGACACACCTCCAAACTGTAAACTGTGTCCCATCCCTCTTGCTCTTTTACAACCTGTGTTCCTACCAAACCAACTTCCCCCGCAGCATGCAAGATCAATGCAGTTCTAGCGTCTTCTCTGATGAGACCCAGCTGTGAAGGATGGAAATCTTGCACACTGCAGAACATATGGGGTACTGAGTTTTAACAGCCTGATTTTGTAACACTGGGTTCGGGAAGGTTTTACACATCCTATTACTTATAATAATATCAGTGAAGCTTACCCAGCAAACAAGCCAAAGCAGCTGAGCTCTGCAAGAAGTTTTTCAAAGGTATAATGGAGTTAACCAAAGGGCATTAGTAAGTACTGAAGGGAAAAGCAGGGGGGAGATAAAAAAAACAGGCAATCAGCTACAAAACATGAGATGAGACTTGAAGGCTACCATTTCCTCTTTCAAGCATAAGATTGATTTTCTACTGCATCCCTAAGCAAATTACTTGAATCTTTAGCCTTACAGAAATCAGGTTCCACTTTAACTTTTTCCTGATACATCTGACATTTCAGCTGACATGAGGCACTTTCCATTGTACAGTCATTTGGGTAAAAATGGGGTGGTTTCTTGTACTACCACTGTATTTTATGCAGCTTCTTCACTTTGCGGTATACCTCGCGTTAGGTAGAATTTTTAGGACCCTCCTTCTTTGACAAAATACTCCTTTTCTAGAACCACTTCCTCCACTATTAGGATCCACTTGAAATAAACACAAGAGGAAAGAAAACTTGAAGAAGTACAACCAAGAAAACAGAAAAATTTCAGAACCACACTCCTCAGCATTAGCAGTGCTCTTGAAAACTTCCAAAAGCAAAGATTAGAAAGGCTTACAGCAAAGGAAGGTTTCCTTGACCCATATTCCAGCTTCCAGAAGTATCTCATAGCCCGATTACAGGGGCACACTTGCTTAGCACCTCAGCCCTGACAAGCCACTGCCACTGTACAGGGTGTCACATGCCTTGCCACAGCTCTCATCCAAAAGCCCTGTCCTGGCTGTCCAGGAGGCATACAGGTACAGCTATAATGCTCTAATTTTTCCAAAACCTATAGACTTTTTACTGCTGAACATGAAATGAGTTAAAGTACTTTGGAGAGCTTGAAGCAAGTTAATCTGTCTGCACAGATATAACCTTTGTGTTTTCTGACAGTTCTATAGCAAAGAAAATGCATCATAATCCCAGAAGTTCAAAAACCATAACTAGTCTCCTTAAAAAAATTGAGAAGAATCGAAGTTCCCCCCTCTTATTCATTCTTTCATTATCAGCAGAATTATATTTCTTTCTTCCTGTCTCTTTTTTTCTTTTAATTTGAACATATTTTCCATCTGGCCTGTCTTAAGATTTCAGAAGTCTTCTGTCTGCCCATTATGTATGTAGGTATGTGAAAATTAGTACCCTGCCAATGCTGGGGGTAAATTATGTATTACTCATTACACAGTGACAACACAGCTTTTTTTATCAACCACACATCTATTTGTGACACAGCAGAGAAATGCGGTGAACCAGAGTTTCGAGCTTCTACCTTCCAAGAGCAGCACATAGTCAGACACTTCCAAAGATGAACTGTAACAACTTCTTCCTTTGCATCACCAGCCATGACTGAGTTCCATCCTGTAGGTGAAAATCATAGGCTCCTACTTTGGCCAAGTTACCAAGTAACTTATCAGTAAGATAATTATCCTTTGTAGTGTGGGTCACACTGTATCAGCATGACTTACCCAAGCACTCAGCGCAGTCTGTGTTTTCTGAAAGGCAGTGCAGCAAAGCAGATGGGCCACAGGTATCCCCAACTACATACCTGAATTGTATTTTACATTTTTCATAAAGTGTCTTTAGTCTCAACATTCATCCATCCATTTTACAGATAAGGCAACAGTTATCCTTTAGAGAAAGAGGACTGAGCTTTAGTGAATAGTAATTATCAGAGAAAGCAAACATATTTTAAAAATATTCAGTGTAAGAGATAGGCCTATTATTCTTGTCTTGTTTCTATTAAATCTGCTTTAAGTAAAGATACTTGAATGAAAGCAGGATGATCTTTTTCTCTTTCTAAATAAAAAAGTCATATAAAAACAAAAGCTTCCACAATAGGATCTACAGCAGGTGCAGAAATCATGAAATAAATTTGCAGTGTTAAGCATTTGTTTCAGTTTGCAGTCTTTTGTTATTGTTTTCAATCTTATTTATTTGTTTATTTAAATCCTTGAGTTATTAGTGGTCAAATTTAACATTCCATACAAACATACAACCATCAGCAGAAAAAATTACAATAGTCTGCATGTGATTACACTGAACTGCAAACAAAAGTGGCAAAAGCAATTAATCAACCTTAAATGAGCAAAAGCTCTAGATCAACAACAGCACTTAAATTAAAACTTTGCAAACGGTCACAGGCTTTTTTTTATTTCAAGTATAATGAATTTTAAGAGACTTCAAAATGTTAAAATTGCAACCCGAAGACAGAAAAAAACACAGCTTATGCAGCTACTCACTATATATATATTCATGATGCTGGATTTTTTTTTTATTGCTTTCCACCAAGAACAAAAATGGAGGCCTACATTGGAGTCTAGAGCTACTGAAGAAGCAATGATGTTATACTGGAAGAATCAAACTGGTCAAGTCACAAGTACAATGTATATCACACTGATTTGCAAAACAGCTAACAGTTGGGGTCTTTTGGGGGGAGTTTACCTTTGCTAGAACGGTATTTACTGCAAGTAAAATCAAGAAGTACAATTTTCATTTATGCAAAACATGTTTTGTGGGAAAGACACAGCAGAGCTGGAAGCACTTTGGAAACAGTTACTAGCTATTTTACACACTCCTTATTACAAGATACACACATATGTGAAGTAACTTTAACTTGAATTTATTTTAAAGCATTGGAAAATACCAGAATGAATTACGAGCATTTGAATAGTAGCTAATTCACTTTCCCTCAAATCTTGTATGACAAACCAAGCAGTACAAACCACAGCCTCTATACTCAAAATGCACAGAAGGCTTTGGAGCAATAAAATGTAGTTGATGGGCTTCAGCAATAGTAGGACTTCACCTTCCAAATATCATATCCATATTAAGCCTGTAGATACAATGTAGGAAATATCAAAAGGACAGGTCTCTTCCATCAGGTTTTTAAAGAAACTATTCCCATTCTTTCTATAATTGAAACAAAAAGAAGATTTGGGGGTTAAATCAAAAAGAACCTTTTTACAAAATCAAAACAATTCATCTTTTTTTTGTGTGTGTGTGTGTGTGTAGTTTTGCTCTTTTTTGGGTTTTTTTTACTGGATATCCATGGCACTTTCACCTTGAAATGGTCTCAAGCTCCACCAGGGGAGGTTCAGGTCGGACATCAGAAAGAATTTTTTCACTGAAAGGGTTGTTAAGCACTGGAACACACTGCCCACGAAAGTGGTGGAGTCATCATCCCTGAAGGTGTTCAAGAAACAACTGGACATGGCACTTAGTGCTATGATCTAGCTGACAAAGTGGTGATTGGTCAAAGGTTGGACTCTATGATCTTGGAGGTCTTTTCCAACTAAATGATTTTATGATTCTAAGTCCTTTTCAGAGCTCAGAGGGTTACGTTACAGTTATACCTCAATACAGTATCAAGCAAGTAACAGAAAAAAGTGTGTTAGGTTAGGAATACCTTGCAAAAAGACACAACACACCAAGACAAGACACTGACACTTTCCTAAAGAATGTATTTGCCCATACATCTCTATTCTTAAGAGCTCAGGTTAAAAGTGTAGAGTGAACACTTACCTCATGCAGTTAAACTACCCTTTGTGTGAAAGGCTAATTTCAGAGGTATCTAATTTCTCCACGGAATAATTTCTGCACACACTTAAATAATTCACAAGGAAAATGCACTGTCTACTGAGAGAATGATAACATTTGTTTAGATCAACCAAAAAGCCAGATGTGAGCAATACTGCAATACCAGCCAAAGAAATGGCCTTAGCTAATTTTTCTCATATCAACAGTGTCTTTTTCAATGGGTTGTTAGCTTCTTAATTTTTCTTCTGTGCAAGTGTCAGGGCTACCACAAACTGGCACAGAATCCGGGCAGTTAGTGAGAAACACAGTAATCACTGAACATGATCAGCAATGTAAAAACATGTTTCTGTTCCCCTTTTTCCATCCAGTATTAACTTATATTGAGGAAACACTTCTAGTCCTTATCCAAGGCTCTCCCTTAAGAGAACCGAAAGTTAGTTCTCGCAGTTACTGTCTCTGGAGTAGGGCTAATTTCTCAGTCTACAAAGCCTTTCAGCAAGTGAATGGGAAGCAGTAGATGGATTAAATTAGAAGACCAGAGTTTACAGTCATTCAACTTCAGAAGGCAATTTACTGGCATTCTCTATTTAATTATATCAACACCTCATAACCATTAATGAAGTTATCTTTACTGCATTGAGATTAGGCAACTCTATCATAAAGTTCCACAAGAAGTTTACATCTGAGCCAAGAATTATACTTATAAATTTTAGGATGGCACTATGTCTACATTATCATCATTCTTTACAATGTTAAGACCAATTAATTTTTCAACACCATGAGCCATGACTGCTGCCCCCTTCCCCACCTACTTAAGATAAAAAACAATGTTTGTTTCTCTTGTGGATGTTCTTGCCCACTACATGCCTATGGATGTGTTCACCCTTGACAGCAGTTTAAAAGAACATAAGAAAAACAAGTATTTTTCAGCTATATGCCTGACATGCGCAAAACCTGCTCCCATTCTCCACAATGCCCCCTTGAGGCAAAAGGGAAGGAAAATAAAAAAGTGGGGGGAAGGAAAAGAAAAATAAATATGCTGAACAGTGGGAAAGAGCTTTCTATATTAGTACAGGGGAAAAAAGAAAATACAAAACCGAACAAAGGCTGTCCACACTTACAACACTCATCTTATCTTTCTGGGGGTCTGGGGTTTTTTTTCCCCTGACCCTTTTCGTGGTATGAAATTACAACTGCCTTCACAACTGTTTAGAGCAGTTTCAAGAAGGGTGCAGGGAGGCAAGTTCTGAAATCCTTTCCACGTATACCGAATTCTACATATATACTTAGGTATCTGGTTAAAGAAAAAAAAAACATAAGAAATACTTAATTTTACCTTACAACTCTAAGCAAACCTGCACTTCTATAAGGCAATCATAAGCAGACAAACTAATAACCCTAGAGCAAAAGTGTCATTCAGGAAAATAAATCTTTAAATCTATTATAAGCTAGTGATCCCTGGAGACATCCAATAGACATTGGCCCATGCCTGTTTATCAGAAGTTAAACAAGAAAGTAAAGATTTCTGGGAAGCTTTCAGTTTTATGCCTAAAATCTTGGGTTTAGTTTCCTCTCCTTGAAATCAAAAGAAAGAAAGAATTGTGATTTATCTATTATATCTAATACACTTTTTGTATTTTTGTATGCATCAAAGTTCAACAAATTTCTGAAGACAGTAATTTGCACTAGGTTAATAATTACTTATAAGAAAGATACTGGAGAACAACATGGATTTTTTTTAATATACTGTACCATCTTCCACTAGCAGGCACACACAAAACAGAATGAGAACAAATTACATTTGGATGGTACTAATGTTCAGGATTTTAATACTGCTCTCCTTACTACAACTATATAAAACTCTCTGCATAAAGGTTACCTCTAACACATCTTCCAACTCTTAAACACGTTAGAAAACACCTTTATTACACTGCACATTTAACCACAACACAAGAAAAGGTTAGCTCCCAATAATAACCTTATAAAGAAAGTACAGTATCAGTTAAATGGATTTTAAGTAAGGGTCCAAGATCATATTAGGCAGCAATTATAAGCTACAAATTGTATTTCATATCTTCAGCAAGAGGTAGCTCAAGTCTTGCTGAGTCAAATCTCTGCTATAAAACCTCTTGCCATGCTTTAAATGCTGCAAGCAGCTGAGCCCTGAGGGGTTAAAGTAATGCTAAAGGTAAAGGCTTAAAGAGTTGACCAGATATGTCACAGCCATAGATCTCAGCATGTCAGTCACAGGCAAATATATCAAGCCGTGCTTGCCAGTGAAGGCCACGAGTAACAGATCAAGTTCATCAGCTGTTGCAGAGCCTACCAGAGGTACAGCAGGGAAAAGCATTGGTTTCACTGTGCCTACAGCGATCTGGGCAGTAAAGGTGACACTGGACAATGATTCTACATTTCCAAGAGCCAAAGAAAAATAAACACATTAAAAGTGTTTCTTCCAAACAACACCTCCTAACAAAGAAGCCCCCAACATGTCAGGAGAAAAAAGAGCCCATCCCAATTAGAAGGCCTCAAAGAAGATGCAATCTCTTACCACAGACCCCCATCTTAGCAAAGCAACCATCCTTGCAGCCTGACCCAAAGCATCACCTACACCCACCACCAGCCACTGCTCTCTGCAGCCAGGCTGCCAGCACTTACCTCGCCACCTTGGTCCCCCCAGCCCACAGAGAAGCAGGGGGACCCCTGGGACGTCCCTGTTGGAGGAGGTCTCCAAGAGGAGCAGCTCACTCCCTCCCAAGCACACAGCGTGAGGTTTGGGTCTGTGTCTTGTTTTGCTACCACAGCATTCCAGGCTGTGTCAGTTTGGATTGCAACATAAATATTGTGCAACTGCGGACTCCTTAGTTCCAATTATGGTAATATTGCAGGTGACAGTGAGAAAGATATTTTTAATAGTCTCTGGTCACATTATGCTCCGACTCATCATCTGTGTATTAGATGAAGAGAAATTCAGCTAAAGGAAATTTTGTTGATAAGTGAATTTGAAGCAAAACTGTATGCCTAGCACTGACTTGAAAAAAATGGTGTCTTCCCCATTTTGATAGCAATTTAGTGTTAGGAACAAAGACCCAAATGTCAGTTAATGGGTATTGAAGAGCATTTATAAAATTGTTTTTAAATGATACATAAGTATAATTAGAGGTTTGGATATTATTGATTCACAAAATGTGCAGGCACCTACGTATAATAAAGCTAATAGTTTCTGTTTAAAATTTCATTCCAGTTACTGAAGACAGGCACTGAAACATAGGTTAAAAATAGCACCTTAGTTAAGTCCAGGACAGTAGGTTCCATTTTTACACATAATCAAATAATATATATACGGAGTCACACGAAGATTTAAAATGCGAGTGCTCAGCCTGCAACTCAGTAGGACCAGTCAAGTATATGGTTTTCTCCATCTGCCACCTTTCTCAAGCTTTGCAGGGACAATCAAATAATAAGGGGAAGGAAGAGTCTCAAGAAGTGAGAGGAAGGTCCAACCAATAGCCATATCCTTTCTTGACAAATATGTAGTGAATTAGTGGTATTCGCACATGCCTGGCTGCCATGCCTGACTGATTAGCCTGGGCACCACTGATGTAAAACAAGTCTTTGTGTTCGTCTTTTTAGGAATGTCTTATTTATATGTCTTGGGATCCTCCCAAATTATGTACCTGAGTGATGTACTTTTTAAGATCCATTTAGTGAATAAATGAAAGTGAACCCCTCAAAATATTTAAATGTTACGAAAGACTCATTTTGAATATGGATTTTTCATCCTCATGATGAGTTGCTTCAGAGCCTATGAAACAGTTGGTATTAGAAACCTGTATTGAAAGAAAACCTGAAAAGACATGGCTTTGGTTTAAATATGCACAAGCAGTCCAACACCGATCTCACTCTAGGTGGCCTTGAAGAACAGCTAAGTAGCTGGTAACTTCTCAACCTCAGAAACCTGTTTTGCAGAGGCACATACAAACTCATGCAAAGCATTGACCAACCTTGGTGCCTAAGCCAAAAAAACGGGAATCTTCCAATCAGCTTCAGAAAACTTGAGATTAGTGCTGAAGATCTTGGATTTTTCAACGCAAATATATGGCCATTGTCTCAAGCATGTCCTCTCCTGAAGCCTGAGACTGGTCAAGACACAAGCAGGGCACCTGCATGCCACAGGAGCCGGAAAGCTCAGAGTCCTGACAGGTGGCAAGCTGTTACCAGCACATACCATCACTCACCACTCCAGACCCCACTGCCAGTCCAGGCACCCCTAGACCCCACGACCACCTCAGGGGACAACATGAAACTGGAGTACAGCAAGACACCAATGCTGCAAGCCACGCATTATCTGGAAACAAATGCAAGCCTAGTCTGAAAGCACACTTCCCTCATTTTCTGAAGGAAGACTGGAAGGCCAGGTTTTCCCATCACAACCCTTTAAACACCTTTTTCATATTGTAAAACACTCATCTGCATGGTCGGCTACTGCCTGGGAGAATCACAGTCCTGAAACACTTTTTCGAGGCATTCACGGTTATAACCAAGGACTAACTGCACTCTTCTTAAGAGTATTTTCTGTCCCATAACCTGAGATGCAGTAAATACATGCGGATACATTTATTTTCTTTCTGAAGGCCCCCGTCTCCTTCCTTGAAAGCTGCAGATGAAGCCCTGAGATGTTGTGCAGACGCATGTGCAGGCACAGACACAAATGCCCACCACTTACAAAGCTACATGGCTTCACAGAAAAAACATTGGATTGATCATCAACTTCCTCACCTAGCACTGTCCTGAAGCTATACAAAAATGTTTTGGCAGTTCCACCATTCTTCTGCTTCTCTGTGATTCGAGAGCATGATCTGGCTCTCAGATATAAAACCAAAAAAAACAACAAAAAAACCTCAACCAACATTTTTAAAAGGTTTCCATATTGCAATTCACAAGATTTACATTTCTGGTTACTCAAGTATACTTCACACCCTTTCCTGGTTGATAATAAAGTGAGGGCCAAGAACAGATCTATAATATCCAAAGCTAAGCACACCTTTAACTCTTTTACAATTTTAAAACAGAATTAAACACAAAATATATTAAAGTTTCTGTCGCAATAGACTTAATTCTTCTTCTTAAGCAAAAGAATGTGCAAGGAGTTACTGACACCATGTGAAACTTCTTCTGTATATTCAATATAGTTATCTGTTCAATCACTGACCATACGTATTCTTCAATGTACAGCCGAACAGTTATTGTGTACTGAGAACAATTGACTAGCATCATCACAACAATAAAAGTAATTTAAATGCATTCAACAGTGGTAATAAATGGGTCTGAATGAACTTCTGCACAAAGGCATAATGATCTTTAGCAAAGTTTCATCTTAATATTTTTACAGGTTTAGCACCCATACATTCCACTAACGGACTTCCAATGAAGAATGATTTTTGCCACATATCAAGGAGTCCTCAGCACCCTTTCTCTTCTATTCGCCCTGCTGTATACGTAACATTATTTATTCCTTATTGAATTAAAGATGTTATTCTACAGAGATGAAAACGTTGACACAATTGAAAAGCACAACAGTTCAGCAAATACGTGTATCTCTGCAGTCTGTGCACACCTGACTGCATTAGGTTTTCGTGTTTTCATTTTTAGGTCATGAGAATACTGTAAGTACTGCAATGAAACCACAATCCTGTTTGTGTTCTCTCACAGAAAAGTGCCTTGAATCATAAATATTTCAATTACTGTGTTTTAGAGTCTAAAAGACACTAGCCTCTGTTTTCTGTTCTCTTCCCTCTTTATTTTCAGAAGACTTCTGTCCCTTCTCTGTCACACTAAGAAGATTATACTTTTTTTCAGGAAGTAAAAATAAACTTTCAATGCAACAACTAACAAGTAAGTTTCCAAAGACACACAATGGAATTAACAAGATCTAATATTTAAAAACTAGCAGCCTCAGTTGGGGCCAGTATAACTCCTGTGCCTGTCAGAGCTGTGTCTGACCACGTGTGTAACATTGACATGCAAAAGTTCATTATTTCTTCCCACAGAAGACGTGAAGGTGAAAAAAATTATTTTCTATATTGGGCACCAGATGAAAATCACATTGCTCTTTCTTCTGAGAACCTGAGCTCCTATTTTCCAAGCAGCTGCCCACCTCCTGGCAGTGCTACCTGTGCTTTTGCTGGCTCTTGGCCAGCCACGTTTCCTCTGGCCTTTTTCCACAGCACTCCCCAACTCTCCATTGTTTGTGTGTTGCCCCTCTCCATTGAAAAGCCCTTCATGGCTTCCTACCACTAACCCTTAAAATTTCCTCCATATTATTTGTCCATTGTAAAACTTGACAGTTTCTGATCTAATTTCCAAGCAGTAAAATGTCAACTACAGGTTTTATTACACAGGTATTACCCACCACTTGTTTTACTGGGGCATTACAATTCCAGGAGAACAATACGCCTCCTCAACATCAATAGTAGACTTACAAAGCAAAAAATCAACAAAGTAATTGTAAGTCTTTTACAAGATAGCACCGACAGCATGGCAAAGTTTAAATGGTGTTTAGAAATTTCACCTCATTTAAGTTTTCTTCACCATTCCTGAGCAAATTCAAAATCAACATCTGATAGATACTTAACAAAATATTTAACTTGACATAGCTTGGCAACCCTAAGATTGTTTCTCTAAACACAAGTTCCTTAATTTTTCAGACTGAATTATCCCATTTGGTCCCACCGAACAAGCAATGTAATAAGCTAAAATTGCACAGCTATTCTCCTTCCTTCTCTGGAAGGACAGATCAAAAAAATCAAGGTGGCTATATCCATTAAGATCAGACTGTTTTAACATATAGATACATCAAAAATTTAATTAGTCAAATTATGTCAAATACATAGTTTCAAATTACATAAAATACTTTATTATTATTTCAATAATATGTATCATGTTGGTTTAGGTTGAAATACAGAAACTGAATATGAAGTAAATCAGAATTTGAATTTACTTAGGAAACAAATTTGGACCAAAGTTGCAAAATACACCTCATGTTGAGAAGGAAAAAATAATTATTTTAATAAGATCATCAACTAAACCTCAATCTTAAAAAATAAAGGATTTTTTTTGTAACAATATAAAAATGTACATACTTATTCAATGAAATAACGTGCTTAGAAAACCCCAACAACTTTCTAGCTATATATATCAATGTACCCCCTACCCTCAAAACACCACTCTTCAAATGAATTTCTAGTTTTGGGCCCAATGGTAAAGAGTATCTCCCACTGGGCCAAGGTTCCCACAGGCCTGCAGGAATCTCAGTCATCCTCACAACATCCTGGAGGCAAACTAGCTGAAACAAGACTGAGATCAGCACCTTACAGAAATACTTAATATGATGCAATTTGCAACCATGGTCTGATGCACTGCAGAGATCCAAAGGACCAGCTCACTGAGCAAAAGACTTATAGTTTGTCCTTGTGGACCTGCAACCACCAATGGACTGGCAACTTCTCAAAACAGACACCCCACCACCCACTTTCAGCACCTGATGCCCATAGGAAGGAGGGAGAAGACTGAAGCTCCTTGAAAAAGAAGCAAGCCCTAGAGGTAAGCCAAGAGCCACTCTGTGAACCTCGAAGAGGTTGTGTGACGGAGATCTGTAGTCACTCCAACCCAGAATGGCCATCACATAGCAGCAAGCGGGTGGAGGGGTGGGCAGGGCAGAAAATCTCCCTTCTGCACTTTGAATTAAGGTGCTGGCTGACCCTTAAAGCTGTCTGCTTGTTGTTCCTCAGCCTGATAAGTTAGGAAGTCATCTGCGCTACCTATAGTGAAGTGCTCTGCCACCCAGCAGAAGAGACACCCACACTCAGGGCATGTAGAGGGTACGGTCCACTGTACCCAAGGGAATAGGGTCTGCCCTCAGCAGCCAGCCTGACTAACACATATGGCTAAATAAAAAACAAACTGCAGCAAAATCCTTTCCAGCTACAGATGTGTGATGATTATTGCAGAGAAAAGAAATAACTAATTAATCACACATAAAGTTAAAACTACAATGCTCTTATTCTCTCTCCTCAACAACCTGTACAATTTATTAAAAAGACTTAAGATAGTTAATAGCATAAGACAGTGTGCTTAATATTTTAATTTTATTTTTCTTAGACTAGGAACCGAAATCCTGATATTAAACACAATTCCACACATAACTCACTCCTCAGAGTTCTAGTGTTACTTTCTCACACCATCCCAAACTACACTTTTGGTGAGCCAATAAACATCATAGCAACTGTTCATTAAAGAGATTATTTTCAGCTACTTCAGTGATGACAGCATAGGCAAGCTATTGCTGGCACTTTCAAATCCAGCTTTCTGACATAAAACATCATCTTGCCCTTAAAACACAAACCTATCAGAAATGGAGATTAAAAAAAAAGAAAGCAGTAAAGCCAAAACAGATGCAAATCTTGCAACAAAGGATAGATGTCTCTTATAATTTGCAGTAAACATTTTGAAAGATTTTGCAAGTAGGAAGTTTGATTAAACTAATGAAAGCTTCAGAAGGAGAAAAAAAAGATCATCAGTTTTAAATAATATGTGTTGGACTGCTCCTTGGTTTTATGCTGATCTAGAAGTTTGGAAATTTAAGTTTAAAGCTACCCCTGGTAATTATTACAATAACTGAGCTCGTTCTGTGAAGGAACAAACGTGGAAGAAAACCTTCAAACAACTAACAATGAACCATAGAACTGCAGTTTTAAGATTAACTTTAAAAGGTTAGTTTATTACAGATAAGCTTTTCTATAATTTCATCTCTTTTATTCTGTTTTTCTGGTGCCACTATTTTACACATAGGATCAAGAAAGATTTCAAGTCAAAACAGGGCAGGGAACAGGAATCTAAATGACAAATATTTCTTCTAACAAGGATTAGTTGAGGAGGTATGCTACAGCGGCTGTGAAAAAAAAATAGATAATTTGCATTACTTCTAGACCTACTAGCTGTCACAGAATTTAAAAAAAGTAATCAGTCCCAGTGTACAAAAAAATATTATTTTGTAACAAAGTTGATAGCATTTTTAAGTTTGATCATGATTTGCAATTTTCTCCAGTCAAAATCATTCCGTGGGTACTTCTCAGTGACCTATGTTCTAAATCATTTTCAATTCCTATGAGCAAGTGACCTCTTCACGATCTCACTCACAAAGAAAAAACATGATGACTCCCATGAACCATTAATTTTCAACCACCATCAAAATTTAATTTCTCCAAAATAAACCTGGTAAAAATAGAAATGGAACAAAAGCGTACTCAATGTTCAAGAAATATTAATTAATCACTCTATCAGAAAGATAGATAAATACCAGCCCTCACATTTCAATGATGAAAAACAAAGAGGTTAAGTGACATTTTCAATGACACATAGCAAAACACTGCCACAACATGGATCACATCTCAGAAGTTTTCTATTGTTTTCAGCCCACTAGCCTTGAATAACTCCTGCGCCTGCAATGCTGAATCAGGTATATTCCTCAGAATACAAAATGCTTATTCTAGCTCACATAAATCAGTCAAAAAAAAAATTCTTATACTAGAGTTGTTTTTTTTAAATACATTCAAGTCCAAGAAGAACTTCTCCAAAAATATAATGGAGTCTGACAGGAATATTTCTAAACAAATACACCTTTAATCTTAAAATGTTGGTTCCAACACATTCTATTACAGAAAGCATTTAAAAATTGTATAAGCAACAGATGATTACTGAAAAAACAGACCAACAAATAGTCACTACAAAAATCTATGAAGCTATTCACCTGACTATTGTATAAACCCTCGTAAAGCTTTAATACAGTACCATGTATACACTGATTAAAATGTCCTGAACTTGATATACTTCTTTTACTCTTCCTCACATTAAAAAAATCTCTAATGCGGTTGTTCCCTATAGACTCTCTTTGGTCATTTTACACAAATCTTCACTAAACAGAAAGCTACAAAACGTGTAGGCTTTTTCCTCTCTCAAATGTTATAAACACTGCACTGTAGCAAAGATCTTGTGACATAATGTAAGGATTGCTGCGGTTAAACTAAAAACAAAGAAATACACAAATATTTATACAATTGATTCTGCTTAAGCTTCCTAGTAAGGTTACTTTTAAACCTTAAAGCCTACACCAACAAGGCCTCACGTGAAGCAGTGTGTTTCATGTGTTACATATTAACAGAATAAATTAGGATGTCTAATTACATGACTTTTGTATGTCACTAAGTTACCTATCATTTGGCATGAAGGTTACTACATGTATTTTGGAAATGCCACATTTGAAACGCTCTTTCCCTCAACCGTTCAGAAATCTACTATTCTGAGTACTTAAGTGAATGATTTAAGTATACAAAAATGCTACGGAACACTACCACTTTGTAAGAACTACATTAACACAGCAAATTACTACAAAATAGGGGTCTTTTAGGTATTACATTTACACTACAAATTATTATAGTCAGGAAAAAAAACTTAAATTAAAAAAAATACTGATTTGAACATATAAAACCATATCTCAAAAGGATTCAGTGTAGCATTAGAGAAACCAACTTAATAATTAATCATATTTTCTTTAGAGTAATATTACTAGCAGTAGTCTTCTTCCTTAATGGTTTTAAATTACCTAGCACGCAGAAGGAAAAATTTAAACCTGTCAAAATCTCTTAAAACTTTGTCTCTGACTTCTCTCCCACCCCCCTCCTGAAATTAACATGGGGATATAGGCACCACTCGCAACTTCCAAGTCCCATATTTGTAACAAAATTTCCAAGGGCCTGACGAAAGCCCATGGAGTCAATGAAGCGATTCCTACTGATGTCAACGGAAAGATTCCCACTCACTAGAATGAGTTTGGATAAGGGCTTTAATACATGGAAAAGATCAGAGGAAATCCTCTTTGGAAGGGGAACTTCTGTGTTTCTCTCAGTATAAGCAAGACTTCTTAAAAGTAGAAGTGGTTCTCTGGTAGAGAGTACTGTCTATTTTTTCATCTGCGGTTCTGCACTCTTTACTAAGAGAGGACAATACTATAAATTTAGGGCAGCTACTTTTGAGATGATTTTTCCAGGAGAATATACCAGCAGCCTGCTTTCTGTCTGGACTATTCTCGCAAATCTTAGATGAATGTTTTCCTGCCTGTCCACAGCCCGGGCTTTTCCCCTCTCCAGGAGTTCCATCCCGGGACCTTACCAGCGTTCGCAAGTGTTCTCGGCTGTGGGCTGCGCTGGGACACGGGCCCGCTGCCCGCCGAACCTGGCACGACCCGAACTGCGGGAAAGAGCAAGAGCGGCTCACGGGTTGCCTTTACCTTGGCCGTGCAGGCATCGACGGGCGGCACAGATTTCCCGGCAGATTACGGGAGGCCAAGAACGCTGCCGCCTGCGCTCCCGCGCTCGGAGCAGCACAACGCGGAGCAGAGGCGCCGGCGCCAGCCCTCCCTCCCCTGGCTCCCCTGGCATTCCCGATGGCATGGCAAAGCCTATCCCGCTCTACAGCTGGGGCCGCCGCCACTCCCCTCTCCTCAAAATCAATCATACTTCCCAAACTTTCCAACTCCTGCAGCCCTTTTCAGTTTCGAGAGCCAATTTTAAGGGAAGGCCCCTATGTACCAGGCACGGAGGAGGCCACCTCCGGAACCCCGCAGCTCCAACATCGTTATTTATTAATTCTTGGGTTTAGGCAATTTTTGTCTTGGGTAGAGGGACAAGACTGTTCCCTGCGCAGCCCAAACAGCGCCGAGGGGCACCGCGAGCCCACGGGTATCTCGTCGCCTCTGCGCTTCCCCTCCCACGCCAGCGGGGGCGCCCCGGGGCCGCACAGCGCGGGGCGCCCCGAGGGGGCGGCGGCAGCGGCCCCTCCGCGCGGGCGGGCGGGCGGAGAGGCGGGGGCTGGGGTGCGCCTCTCCCTGCGGCGGGCAGGCAGCACACAAAGGAGAAACGTGACACGTTTCTTCACGCAGGCTGTCTGCTGGGGAGGTCTCGGGGAAAAACAAAACAAAACAAATTTTTGAAAAAAAAGAAAAAAAGAAAAAAAAAAAGAGAAAAGAAAAAAATCCACACCACGCAAATGGGGAGGGGAGCCGCGGGCAGCCGAGCCTCCCGCACAAGCTCCCTCGCAGCCTGGCCCTGAGCCCTCTCCGCCTCGCACTTCTGTTCCCGAGCGGAGAGGCTACAGGTTGTTTGTTTTTAATTACGCGGGGGGCGGGAGGGTCCGCGTCGCTGTGCGGCGGGAGGGCGGCCCCGCCGACCCGCGGCCACCCCGAGTGGGTTTGGGGGGAGTTTCCGCCCCGTTCCCGCGGCCGGCCCGGCCCCATCTCCGGCCGGGGCACCGGCAGCCGCCGAGCGCGCCCCCCGCCCCCCGCCGGCCGTGCATGTTTGGGAGCGGTGCCACTGGGTGCCGAGAGACCTGACACATGTCACTGCTGCGGCCGCGCCGGCCGCGGCCAAACTTTCCCGCGGCGGCAAGTCAGAGAGCGGCAGCGGAGCGGGGGGAGAGCGGGTGGAAGTAGCAAGTCACACCGGGGAGCGACGGGAGGAGGGGACGGGTGTGCGGGGCGGGGGGGGGTGGGGGGTAGCACTTACCGGGAGCAGACACCGTGCAGGGCGTCCCGGCGAGCTGACACTGAGAGAAAGGGCGAGCGGAACGGCGCTCAGCCGCGCACATGCAGAGTCCCTGCGGGCGGAGCCGCCGCGCGGGCCGGGGGCGCGGGGGCGGCGGGCGGCGCGGGGCCCTCCGCGGGCGCGGAGCGGCGGCGGAGCCTCGCGCCCTCCCGCCGGCTGGTGCTGCCTGGCGCTGGCGGTGCCGCGCTCCCTCCCCCGGCGTGCGGGTCCGGCCGTGTGCGGAGTGTGCCGCCTGTGTGTATGTGTTTTGTTGGGAATGCAAAAAAAAAAAAAAAAAAAAAAAATGGACGAGGGTTTCTCTGAAAGAAACAAAGAACAAACAACATATTTAAAACATTAAAAAAAAAAAAAAAAAGGACGAGGGGAAAAAAAAAAAAAAGAAAACCCCGCCGCTGCACACACCGGCTCCTTTGGCGAGAGGGGAGTACGGAGAGAGCCCTCCCTCACATGATCGCAGAGTGGCCTGCACAGAAGTGCTAATAACGCGGGGGGTGTGGGGGGGAAGCAGCGGAGGGGGAATGGCAACAAAAAAAAGTGAGGCGGGATGCACAGGGCCGTGCCCCGCTCCGCCCGCGCCTCCCCCGGCCGGTCCCCGGCGGAGCGGGCGCTTGGGTCGCGGCGGACGGCAGCTCCACCTGCTATGTAAACAAACCGTCGGGGAAGTTGTTTGCTGACGGCGGCTGCCCCTTCCCGCCCCCTCTCCCCTCCTGCCGCCCCGCTCCGCCGGCTCCGTTAGACACAACGACTTTAGCAGACGGGTGGAAAACAAAGCCGTGTGTTGTGCTGGCAGTGCCGGCCGGCTGCAGCTTGCTGGCAGCCCCCGAGGTGCCGCGGCCCCGCGCGAAGGCAGCCCGGGGGACCCACGTGGGAAGGGTCGGCGGGCAAGGCCTGGCCGCCGGTTGCTGCTTTGCTGAGGAAGCACGCGAGGGCCCCGAAACTTTTCTTCTCCCCGCCCCCGGTATTCGGAGCAAGGTGCAGGACCCCCCCAGCACCCCGCAGCGGCGATCGGCCGCCTCCGCCTGTCTGGGGTGGTGCGGCGCTGAGCGTGCGCGGCCGGCCGGCCCCGGGACTACCGCTTCCCCGGGGAAAAACACTTTTAAGTGATTCCCGAGTGGGGTACCGGGGAGGGGGCGGGGAGAGAAGCGTCTAGAGATGGGAAAAACTGGTCGTGTCCTCCCTCGTCCCCGCCGCGGTTACTGGTCATTCGGCGCCCAGAGTGTGTTTGGGTGGAAGTACTCGCGTGGGTGCGGGAGAAAGCGGACGGCGCTGGCCGAGCGGAACGTGGGGTTTGATATTTCGGAGCCCACCTTATCATCGCGCGGCAGCCCGACGCTCTCCGCGCGGTGCTGCGTTAGCAGGGCTCTCTGCTAGCAGGGCGCCGAGGGTCAGGATCACAAGTGACTGTCACTCAGAATTAACAGTCACCACATTTAATAAATACAATTAAAAATCCCATAAACTTTGCCGCTCGCTGTTACAGTCAAGTGGCAGACTGCCCACGCGCCGCTGCCGCGCCCCGCGCCACTCGCTGCCGGGGCCGCCGGCCAGTCCCGGCGGGGGCACTGCCGGCCGCTCGGTGCTGGGGGCGGGGGGGGAGCCGCTACCGCGGGGCGGAGCCGTCGCAACTCCGGCAACTCAGCGGGGCCCCCCGCGGCGGCCCCCGGCCCAGGCCGCCCTCCGCCCCGCCGCGCGGCCCCCCCCCCCGCCCCCCCGCCCCGCCCCCCA
>JAWWLV010000045.1:25519205-25574398 GCA_035041135.1 Platyrinchus mystaceus
CCGGGGGCCGGGGCGGTGGCGGGGCCGTGCGGGGCGCGGCGGGCCGGCGGGCAGCCAATGGGGCGCGGCCGAGTTCGCGAGGTGAAAGTTCAGCGCCGGGGCAGAGGCTCGCGGGGCCGCGGCGCTGCCGATGGGTGGCCGTAAAATATATTTATTTGCTACCCGCGGCTCTTTTGTCTCTTTGCCCCTCGCCCCCCCCCCGCCTCCCTTCTCGCCCCGTCGCTGCACGGGTTACCGGGCGCTGCCCGCTGCCGCGGAGGGCCGCGACCGCAACGGTTGCGGGGGACACTCGCCGCGCACCTCGCGGAGCCGCAGCGGCGAGGGACAGAGGCCCGGCGGGCATCCGCCTGACACGGCCCCGCGCCCCCCGGCACAGCGGGGCGGGTGGGGAACCGCGCCCGAGTCGCCGCCCCGCGTCCTGTCGCCCCGCAAACGAAATCAGGCCCCGCAGGGTACGGCCGCCGACGGGCTCCGCGGACAGCGGCGTGGGGCGCCGCGGGGGCTCAGGCTGCGCGGCCCGGGGACCGCCGCCCCCCCTCCCCGCGGGCGGGAGGCGCGCCCCGGGAGAGAGGCGGCTCTCCCTCCGGAGCCGTCCGCGGCGGCGGCCAAATGCGGGTGCCGGCGGGAGGCGCCGTGCAGCGCACTTCTTTGGGGGTAGCCCGCGGCACCCAACCGGTGGGGCGGCCCGGCCCGGCCGCGGACACCGCCAACTTCGTTGGGCGGCGGGCCGCGGCACCCCCGGCCGGCGGGACGGGAGCGGCAGCACACGGCGACCCCCTGCCTGGCCCTGCCCTCCCCCGCCACGGGCCGTCGCCGTCGGGCCGGGCGCCCTCCGCTCCCGCGAACGTCCGCAGCACTCCCAGCCCCGTCCCCCTGCCTGGGCTGCGCTTTGTTCCACGGAGCTGAAAGCCCCGTCCCGTTCAGCGGCCCCGCAGGCAGCCCCCTCTCTCTGGTGGGCACAACGCGCAGGTAACAATACGGTGCTTGGCTTCTGTTACTCGGCGGTGCTCGGGTCTGTGCGGCTCGGCCGTCTCACGCAAAATTAAAGCAAAACAAACACATACTTTCCCCACTTTTTTGTTTTTTCAACGATGATTAGGGTACAAAATATAACTCGGTTTTCTAATGAAAAAGGCTGGTGCGTTTTATTTGTTCCTGTTTACGGTTCGAGACTTCATCTGCACAGTTGTATTTCTCGCTTGAAATAAACTGCTTTAAAACTATCTTCCTTTAATTAATTAAATGTATTTTCTCTGTGCAGCTGGCAGTATTAGGTGTCTATCAGATTGCCATTTTCCATTAGAGGAGTTTAGAAAGTGAACAAGAACATAAACAGACACCTCTTCGAAAGAGGTTCGTTCCCTTTCCTCCCCGTGTACCGCTCCGAGACACTTGGGAAAGAGCAGAAAACGCTGGTTTTAACCAAAGTCAAACCGAGGAAAATCTGTATTACAACATCAAAGAAAGGGAGATGTTGCAAAATCGGTGGAGTTACACCACCATCTGTCGTTAAGCTTCGGGACTACAAAAGTTCAGATGTATATTAAACCTTAATGAGAGCTGGCAACTTTGTTTTTTCTTTTTCACCTCGAACTCCTGCCTCCTTGGCAGAGTGGGTTTCCCGGCGTGGCTGGAGACTCCCGAGTGACGGGCAACAGTTTGCCGATGCCCTTCACACACGCGTCTGTACACTGCCGCTTGCCTCACTGCCAGGCCAAAGGCACCTGATTGCCCCAAGCAGTTGGTCATCAAAACACATAGGCACTCACACTTCATAGCACTTCTTGGCCTCGGGAGATTGCCTTCATAAAAAGAAAGTCCAAATTTAAAGAAAATAACATTTATAATAATACAACAACAAAACAAATCACATTAAAAAAAACACAAGTAAAAAACTCAGGGAAAAAAAGCAAACAGATCTCTCATATTGCAGCTGTAGGATTCAATTTAGTCCATTTTGTATACCTATTCTGCGATGCTGCATTTTGGAAAGGAATATATAGAAGACACACCTTGGAATAATATCTGTGAAGAAGCTATGATATTGTAATGCAACTCTGATTACTCTTATAATTTTGAGAGCTGTAAGCAAATCCTTAGCAGAAGCATAAAATTATTTTATATTACCCAGGGTAAATATGGCAACTTCTATGTCCTTGTAAAAGTTTCACATCAGACTTTAGCTCTTTCTAAATTCTTCAGTTAAAGAGCTTGCAAATGCCCATTTGCTATAGTTACTGAAGAAACAAGAAGGAGTGTTTTCCTTGGGATTTTCTGAATATTGGTGTTCCCTGTGTTTCAGAGGCCAATGGCTACTTATGCAAGTAAGGATCATCACAGAACTCTGCCATGAAAACCGTCAAGTTTGTCATTATTTTATCACAATTCCTATTTCAAGACAGGTGTGCTTTAGTGAATATTGATTCAAATGTGTTGCTGGATGGAATGCTTATCATTAAAGGTTAACTTTCAGCTTGTTTCTCTTTCACTGTAGAAATTCAGGGAACTTTGTCTTCAGCCTGGCAATTTGCAAGTGCTCACAGTCCTTACACTGTAATTAGCAGTAGGCATCTCCCATTACTATCTGAGGTGAAGATGGTGGTTAAACACATTCATAACAATTCTGCTTCCCAATCTGATTCCCACTCCTAGAAAAACTCTATTTCCTATATCCTACTGTTGACACTCAGAAGGAAATTTTCACTTTTAGTTTGTGGATATGTCAAAAAAGAGAAACTCATTTCCTCTGAAACTCTATGTCCACTTTCCAGGCTATCTCATAAACCGCAGAATTATGCTTCAGGCAATAAACACTTTCAGTATTCCTTTGTCTACCATGTTCTTTTCATGTTACTCAAAAAAAAATTACATTTTCTATCTTCTCCATAGTGAGCTAAGTTCTCATAACCAACTAAGCTCTTTGAATCAATATTAAAAGCTACAGTTTGTGAACTGGTGAAACAGGTGTTTAACATTCATCTGATTGAAATAAATTTTGTGACCCTTTCAGCTTTGAGAAAGAACTAGGCCATTACAACCAATTACTGATTTAGAAACATATGGTAAAAACCGTGTCCAAAAATTTGCTGATGATCTCGGTGTTTGCACTGCCTACAGTTTTATATATCCATAATATAGTATAATTTCATTTTTAAGTTGTTCAATAGACATTATAGCAGCAACCAAACTTTAAAAAATCAAATAATTGAGAAGTGCTGGGAAAAAGAAAAACAAAGCGTGACTCTCAAAATTGTCTTGCTTGAGTTCATACAAATGCTGCCCTGAATTGACCGAAACAAAGGGATTACACTGTGTCATTCTCATTTCTTTGATATGCAGGGGTGGGGGGGGGGAGAGAAACAACCAAAAAGTTGTGCAAATCTTCAAACTCGATTTCTGTATTGGAAAAACACGTCAGAATTTTTGACATTATGTTTGACATCTATATATAAAGACAACCTATACATCTTTCTGGATTCTTTTCCTGGTTTGTGGCCATGTTTGGATAAATAGGCCATCCTGACTTTTCAGGTTCTGCTCCCCAACCATTAGTTGTATATATGAAAGTCTTTTTTAGCCAAAGGTGAGGAAAGTTTTAAACCTTTGCTAAACCTTTGGTGAGTTTCCAAAGTATAACCCAGGGAGCAGTATCACAAACATACATAAACAAGTAGCTGTGAGTTTCATGAACAGCTCATAACTTCTGAAAAGTTTGGCATCTGACCTGTAAGATGGTACTAAAATTTAGACTTGTAAATCTAAGATTGTAATCTTTCAAAACGTTGTTTAGCTTCTAGGAAGTTTACATTGATAAGGTGCCAATAAATTTGCTTAGGCTTCTAAGGTATCACTTCTGAAAATACTCAAATTAATAACTGGCAGGCCAAAGAGCTTGGTGAGTTTCCTCAACTTAACCAACCTTCTAAGAACTAGGCATGTTCTGTGCAGCTGAGCATTAAATTGTAATTAGGTCAAATGTCCAGTCGGTTCTTAGAGCAGCCACTGACCCAAGGCTCCCATTTCCTTGGTAAGTGTCCCACCTGCTGGGCTGTGCACCCACACTTCTCCTGCTGCTCCAGCTGGTCTTTGACCCCTGTTGTGCAAAGGGGCACTACAGCCCTACTCCAGATCAACCCAAACCAAGTGCTTAGGTCATGGTGCTGGGAGGTGACTGATGGCCTAGGCCCAAGAAGGATCTAGAAGCCCATTAGAATATCATCATAATTTAGTTATTGTGTATAAATATATAAAAGACATTGCAGCAACTCCCCTTTGCTGTCATGTTTCAAACCATCAGTGAGAAAGCCTGTGGCTTTTATGAAACAGACCATATAAACACCATCTCCGGAAGAGCTTCAGGGCTCTAAATAGCAAAGTAGCAGGGCATGGCAACCCCAAGAAGGGAAGCAGCAAAGGCAATGTTGTTTCTTCAGCCTTTTCTGCGATTGCCTTGAGCAACTCAGAGCAGTGACCACTGTGAATTTCACTCCGAAGCTCCCAGCTTTCTCAGCCTGGTGCAAAGGCAGCCCAGATGCCCATCTCAAGCTTATGGAGTGTCTGGGATTGTATATAGGGGCCAAGTAAGTCAAAAAGCAAACTCAACAGGGAAAATGTAGTCTTGACTATAAAACAATGAGTCTTCACAAGTACCACCCAGGTCTGAAGTTTAACTTTTCCTTTTCTATCCTGTGCTCATTCATTTGCATTTTTCCCTTTCATGATTTCCACAGAGCAAAACTTAAGACATAGAGACTTGCAGAAATTTTTCATTAAGGCTGACAAAAATCTTCCTCATAGGGAGATTTTTCTATTTTATTTGTTCTGTTGCTTCTACTCTCCTCTTCCAGCTACAGTACCTTCTCTCCCCTCAGGAGAAGGTTGTATAGAAGTGCCTCTGCCATAAGCTGTGCTCTGGTGGGAAGCATCATCTTCAGATGGACTGATCCAGCCTCACTCAGAACAAAAAAGGTCTGTGGGTTGGTAGTAGAATAGAGAAGTAGAGGAGTAGTAAATGAGTGGGCTTTGTAATACCAAGAAGAGCATACCTTTATGTTCTAGATCTTTCTTCTTAAGCAAAAAATACTTGCCTTTAGGGAAATAGATTTAGTAAAAAAACAACAGTTACATATGTGTCTGGACAATGCTTTCCTTTGGTACAACAGACACATAGATCACATTAAAGATGCAAAATTCCTTTCAGTTTCATGACATTCACATATCTGCAGCAACATTCTGGGAATTCTGGAAATTCTATCAGTATTTAGGATTAAGGGACAGAGCTGTCTTTTTAGAAAACATTTCTATGTCATACACACAAATTAGCATGTATTAAGTAGTCATCTTTCTAACCACAAGCAGTTGTATAGAATTCATGGATTTGGGAAGTAAATTGAAAGCAGATAGTGGATGTTAACAATATGGTTAGATGCAGGAGTTTTATGTAAGTCAAACACTAAATAAACAAGTCCATTTCTTAGATTTATTTAAGAGGACTTCAGGACACAACCTCAGAATATGTATTTTTAAGGCAATAGAGATACAGCCTTGTAGATGTGAATTACAGAGTTCTGTGATTCACGAGCAGCAAAGTAACTTTGTTTTCCAAATTTGTAAAAAACTATAATCAAATAAATGACAATATAATACTTGTTTCCTCAGCATTCCCCTTTTCACTTTCCTTCAACAGAAAAAAACATTTTTTTTATTGCTTCAGCTACACACCCTATACAGCTAAGAGGAGAATCAGAGACATTTGAGGTGAAGCACCATCTACACAAGTGGATATCCTACTGCTGCACTTTAGATTGTCAGTTATTTTACTCATTGTGCAAGAAGCAAAAAAGATAAGCAACTCAGAAAAACAGTATTTTTTAGGACAAATTATTTGCAAGGAGAAGTACTAGAAGTTCAATAACTGTATACCCAGTTGTTTTTAAAGACATTATTTTTATTTGCACAGTCTAATTTTTGATGGTAGACATATTTGCTTTTCATGATAGAAAACTACAGCTACACCCAAATCCTTTTCGTAATTTATCGTTCCTGACTGCAGTCGAAGGACGGAACTGTGCTAGCTCCTGTGGTCCATATTCCCAAGGACAAGGCTGCAGCTGAAGCTTAGTCTAGTCTTTGGAAGGTATGTTGAGGCAGCTGCTTGAACCATATGCACCTTCCTACCTCAATCCAACCATCCAGTAATTTTGTGTGCCTGTGCCGGAGTGCTTTGTCCCAAGAACTTGGCAGCAAGCATTGTAGCCACAGGAGAGAGGTCAACATTTTATCATCAAAGGAACGATTCTTCCATCCATGAGTGTCCTTTATGTGTCAGACTTTCACAAGTCACCACTTTAAGAAAGAAGTCAGCACCATTTAAAGAAAAAAAATTATCAAAGGGATCAGCTGACTGTTGAAAATTTGGTCTTGAAAAGTGTTTAAATAGATGCTGACTTCTTACAAATCTCTTCAAGCTACACACATAAAATTCTGGCATTCTTCTTTATTGAAAATCTACCACTACAGCTCCATGCTGCACTGCATGGATGCACAGAAAACCTTTATTTTGAACCTACTCCAGATACATGTGGAAGAAGGGAAAAGCAGTAAGTGCCCATTTGAAGAATTACCTATACAGCAGATATGTCTGCATACTTCTTACAGTAATTTATTGAATTTAATATAACAGGTGAACTGGTGCTACTTGCTGTAATAAAGGTTTAAGAGGGATTATTCTAGGAGATAACTGCTAGTTTATTCATGGATTTTAATGGTGGCTGGTCTGGGCCTAATACAAGTATTATGTAAAAGCTTACCCAATGCAAGTATTACTAAAAATCTACAGAAAGATTGCTGGTGTCATTGTGACTATGACAAGCTAACTACAAAGCATATGAAGACAAAAAAATTTAAAATAAAAAGGTCCTCAATAAATAGTAACAATAAATCAGTAAGGCACTTCTTGTATTCTTTATACTGACACAAAATTCATGTTATAGTAGTTTGTATATCATAGGCTATTTAAAATGTGTAACTGTAGTCTAGAAGCGGGACAATAGTTTGGCATTTCAAAAAATAGAAAGGTAGAAAGGATTTTTTTTTCTTAAAAATTAAGATTTAACTTATTTTTGGGCAGGCATGTTTAAAGGGCTTCAAATACTGTGGAGAAACTTTAAAATACTACTTAGCCATCAAAACCAACCCCGAACAGTTTCTGCACTGTCCTTAGCACGTAACTCGCTCTACCCACACTGATACCAATAGATACGTAAGCAACTATCTATGATATTTCAGTAGTGGATTAATCTACAAACCAGAACAGATACACTCATTTTGAATAAAATTCAGGTACTGACAGCAACATAAAAGATCAAATTCAATACTGTACATCAGTGTCAGGGGCCTGAATGCTAAAACAAGTGAAATTGATACCATTCATTTATGAAATGAGCTTGTCTTAGTTGTCCCAAAAGCTGATGTGAATGTATATTTATGACTGGATTACTAAAATGAATGTTAGAACTTCCTTAGAAAAAATATAGAGCGGGTAAGAGAAGTGAGAATGTAATCAAACAATGGAATTTTAGCATTAGCAACTTCATTAGCAACTTATTTTATGAATGACATGATGTCTTCAGGTTTTTTAAACTGTTAGATGAGACAAGATATTCATGTTGATCCTTTGAATCCCTTCAGTGTCTTTCAGTTGAGGATAGGGAATGAGACCAACTAGCCTTCAAAATTGAAGACTTAGTTTGGCTAATACGTGCTATAACCACCCACTGAGTAGAAGAGTGGCATCATCATTTTCAAGTTGTGACAAACTGCAAACACTGATACATGGAGGAACATGGGGTTGCCCACTACAGACTGTCAAATCATACTGTTTGGCAGTACTTTAAGCACCCATCTGTAGCATTGAAGGCAGAAAGATTGTCTTAAAACTAGGAAGATCAACACAAGCTTAATAAAATAGCATTCAACACTGCCATTTCTAAAAAAATGCAATAGAATTTAAAGAGAGGGTCACTCTTGCCATCAATAATTTCCCAACTTAGAGAGTTGCATCCATCATAAAATAGAATTGAGGGACAGTGTCATATATAGAAAATGTGATCACGAAATTAGAAATCATAAAGATAAAGCAGAATTATTTGATCATAGCACATGATCAATAAACCATTTCAATTTTCAAGCAACAAAAGAGGACATCAAGCAGCAGTTACAAGAGCTGGAGATTTTTAAATAAATAGACATAGATAATTAATATTTAAGAGCCTAAAAAGAGTGGGATGATGTTTTGCTTTAGCATTAATATGGATTTCCAATAAATCTGGGAAAACAAATGGAGAAGTTCCAAAAGAATGGAAGAATGCAAAAGCTCTAACTGTATTTCCAAGTGGTAAACAGGACAGCATGGACAGGCTTGTCAATCTGATATCAGTCCCAAACAATTAATGAAATAACAGGCTAAAGTGATAGACGGGAAAAAGGAATACAAAATGAGCAAAGAATATTTGCTGGGAGGTGCTGAGGGTGAAACAAATAGCAATTTGGGAAAAAACCCAGCACTTTTAAAAACCCACAGGGATCAGGACAGATAATCAACCAAACAAAATCCTCAGTGCAAGGCTGTGATCAGAAGGAATGTGTCTGCCCTTGTAGAGAGATGGTTAAAACCCAGAAAAGGCTAACAGAAGAGGATCAAGAATTCAAACACATTTAAAAAACATGTATTCCAATATCTGGAATGTGTTTTGATAATAGTGGGGTCTTCACTGTAGCAGACAATGTGTAAAAGATTCCAAAGGATGGCATCTGCAGTGAGACAAATTCAGACTAGAGTGCAGAGGGACATCTTTAACAATAAGACCATTCTGGACAGTGAGACAATAATCAAATTATTTCTTACATGCTGTCAGGGATTCCCCATCACAATCAATTTTTAAAACAAGTGTGGAAATTTTCCTAGGAATATACTATTATAAAATAAAAATTCATTCAGGAAAATTGCATAGCCTAGGTGATAGGTGAAGGTTTTAAGGCTCCATGGTCACAAAAGCCAGGTCTGACTTTCTAATCTATGAGCAGTGTTGAGTTAGAATTGTCATCACCAGGTACTTTTCGCCCCATGAAGATAAATGGGACCATACATACTATTCCTTATGGTGGCCCTTTCAGGCAGTTTAAAATTTCAGGAACACTGCTATATTGTATTTCATGTGGGAAGATGTATTCATAAACAGAAAATTAATATTTCCAAAAGTAATGTGTTATTATTATGAATATTTAAGATTTCTATGTCAATAGCAGTTAACACTTGCAAGTTGAGTACTCCACTGTAAAAAGTCTATTTCAGTTAGTTCACAATGGATCTGGCAGCACAATTTGAAGACAGTAGTAATTTGTAGCCAGTGAAGAGACATAGCCATAGCTGTTCAAGGAACACATCCTAGGACTCAGAAACACTCTTCCACTAATTCATGTGGCACGCATCACTTTACTACAGCATGGAAAAATTCTGGGTTCAAAGCTTAGCTGGATTCTGTTTTGTAATTGTTCTTGATCTTCTATTAATGTGCTGAAGCAAGTGGGAAAACACAAGTATAAAAGTACTGACAGCACATTTGCAAGTATTTAGTTTGTTTTGTCAAACAATAGTCTAAGGTGTAAAATTTACAGGGTTTGGTAGTCCACAAAATATTTGTGTAGCAGTAGTACTGTTCTTTTTGTATTTGACTTCTCTGTAACATTGCAGATGAGAGGAAAATTTTTAATTAAATGAAGGATCTCTCCTCTCTGGTAAAACAAAGGGATGTTCCTCACAAACTAAGATTACAAGTATTAAAGAAATTTGCAATTATTTCCTTTCTACCCCTCATTCTCATATCAGTTAAGGGTGCTGGGTGCAAAAAGCTTCATTTGAACTAGCCCGAGTGATCTCCGTGGCCAAGGAAGACTTTGCAAGGCATAGCTGCACGGGCTATGATGTAATGAGATCTTGTTAGCTAAGCAAGACCAGACCTCAAGCTTAAGCAAAATAAATTTGGATACAGTCTCTGCCCCTTGACCCAGCTATTTTGCAGTCTTTGAACAGTAAAGAAAGTTGGAATCTGGTCAGAGATGCCAGTGCAAAAATTCTCCTGGCGGAAGGGAACTGTCAAACAGTGTAAAACCAGAGAAGCTGGTTCCCACTGCTTTCTGTCTTGTCCAAAAAAGCATGTTAATCAAAAGAAAGGTTGGGAAATTCAGAGAGAAGATGAACTGTATCTTTATTGTGATGATATCTGGCCTGAATATGGTCCCTTAGGGGCCAAAGCCAGCATCATAAATTACAATCATATAGAGTTAACAAACTTACTTTTTATTGTGACTTCAGCTGAGGAGCAAAGCAAGTCAAGACAGGCAAAGAAGAAACTGTAACTAGTTCTGAAAACACCTCCGTTTCCTCTGAGCATATTTATGAAGAGGAGCAAATATGCACCTCTATGAAGCTTTTTGCAAAATCTTCATTGTTTGTCCCAAAAAAACAATGGGACAACAATAAATACATTTGCATATATACAATATGTATATATGCAATATACATATATATACATGCAAATATACACAATATTACATATATAATAAATAAATCTGAATAACACTGAAGAAAATAAGCATTACAAACTAGAAATAAAGGAATACATAGCATATATGTAGTATTTCTAGAAAGAAGTACAGCCCACTGAAGGTTTCTTTCACTTCTCATTACTTAATGCTTTATTTGAGACAAGTTGGAGAGATAGTAAATCACTGAAATCTTGAGATTATCTACAGTCTGCCTACTTTAAAGATGAGACTTGGTATAAAATCTGTAATTTTGTGCAGGACTTGCTCAAGTATCATCTTTGGCTAAATACTTTTCTTTGTACCAAATCTTACAGCCTAAGTGTTTTTTTAACAGACCTGTAAATTTTTTTGTTATTTTTCAATTAAAAATCATCATATTGTGAATTTCTTTGGCTGAGAGGTGAGAAAGGATGTTCTAAACAATAGTTGGAATTCAGGAGGACTAGTGTTTTCTCTGACACTGATATTATGTAAGTTTGAGGAGATTTAATTGGAATTTTTAGAATTGCAAAGCAAAATTAAATCTATTTTACCCAGTCTCTGCACATGCTGCCACAATACATATATACAGTATCAGTATCAGGTTAATGTAGGACAAAGGAAAGACAATACATTTTCACACAAGTTCCTGAACTGTGGCGTTCAAGAACAAAAGAGGGTATTGAGTACCTTTACTTTGAAAGGTCTTTCTTATCAATGGCTATGTCCAAATTTATAACTGGTGGAATGAAGGTGATCACCTTCCTTACTCATCTCTGTGGGATTCAGATATGCATCTTACCAAGTTGTGCCTGAGAATTATATCATTCTCACAGGAATATGTTATGAAAGAATCTTCCTCCATCTGCTAAAAATTAAAGACCAGGTGAACAATCAGACCTGGGCTGTCAGTGTCCACATTTGAAAACAAAACAGTGACTGGGGGAATGGTTGTTACAAACAGCAGGTAATCAAATCACTTGCAAACAGCTTACTATGGCAAATAATTTTAACATAACTAAAAATCTAAAAACTAGCATTTCAGCCTGTATTTAACAGAGTGAATCCTCAGTTTTGGGAAGTAATGCTTCTCAAAAGGAGTTGGGGATCAGAGTTCATAGTCATCTGGGTATAATTTCCAAATGTGACACAGTGCACAAAATGTCTAATGTGAGCTTAATAAATAGGCGTCAGAGGAATAATGAATGAAGATAGGTGTCAAGAGTTATTATGCTACTGTTGTATTTAGCACTGATGAAATCATTACTGTAATATTTTGTCCAGTTCTGGGGTCCATGGTTCAGGAATATTGTTGAAGAAGTTCAGAGAGGAGTCACAAGCATGACTTGGGGACTGTTAATCATGCTTCAGGGTAAAAGATTCAAAGAGCTCAATCTGCTTAGTTTATCAGTTGAAAATACTAAAGATTGATTTGGACCTAACCTCTAAGCTGTTACCATGGGGAATTATACAGGTTTGATTATGGACTCTTAAATCTATCAAATAAATGAAATTAGCAATAACATAAGGAGGTAAAATAGAAAATCTGGACAAATTCATGCTAGAAATAAAGATGCATATTTTTGCCAACCGGAGTGAGCAACTTCCCTAGGTCTGTGGCAGATACCTTCTCAATAGAAATCTTTAAATGTTTTTCTAAAAAATAGTTTGTAGCTCAAACAAGAATTAATGTAGGCAGCTCTAACAGCTTGCTCTATACAACAGTACTTCCTGTTTTATCATCTGCAAAACTTTGAAAAGACCAGGCTGAAATACTGAGTTTTGGGACCTTGCAGCCATCAAAACAGATGCCTCCAAATGTATCTGTACAAAGTCTGTGACTCTAAGGAATGATGGGAGTTCTTACTGGTAGCATATAATTTTCAGAACAAGGCTTTTAGGAGATACTACTCTATTAAAAAAAAAAAAAAGGTCCCAAACAAAAGAAAACAAAATAAAACACCAAAAAACTCAACAACCAAAAAAAAGCAACAACAAAGAGAAGCTCCAGAGAAACTATAGTTATGGTGGCACCGGAAGTTGTTTTAGGAAGTTTAGACCAGTTTGTTAAGTGTATACTAGTGTATAATGCACCAATAGCTTTATAAGTAAAACTAGGGTCTTTCATATTACTTGCCAGCAAAAAAAAAAAATTCATATATAGCAATTAATGAGTTGTGTCACTCAGAAATCCTGTGAATTCAGTAAGTATTATTATTTGTGTTATATAGATGACAAATTGAGAAACAGAGAGTGCCCAAGATCAGAGAGGAATTCTGGGACTTGTCTGGAAAGGAAACAAAAGCTTTCTGAGACCTGTTCCTGGGTTTTAACCAACTTATTTAATTTTTTTACCAGGCAAGCTGTAAAGATCCTGGCAGGTGACATTCCTGTTCTTGCATCAGTATTGATCCAATGCTGTGTCCAGTGCCAGAAGACACTCTGATGCTGAAAGTGCCGTCTCTTTCCAATGACACACAGAAAGTGAAGTCCTGAGCATTTACCCTGTAACTTATCCTCACTGCATTCATATAAGGAAGAGGTGATATTGATTTTGGTGTCTTGTCAAAATTCCAACTTGGGGAATTCGTTTATTCTTACCTAAACTCCTTGAATTTCTGTATTGATGATACTTTTCATACACTTCCCTACAGAAAAGAATACCTGTACTATTACAACAGAAAAGTCTGTGGTATTAAATGAACCAAACTGTGGAAAAATAAAATATAGCTGCCACTTTACACAATTTTTGTACAGGAAATCAATTAATGGTGCATCACTGACTTTAAAGTGGTACAAAGAAAAATAAATTTTAAAATTATATTTAATGAAAGAGTGTTCTGTACCCCAAATCTATAATATATTTTTATACCTGTTTTTAGAAAATTTAATAATTGCCTTCATGATACCAAGTGTCCATCCTTATGTGTATGTTATGGGTGGAAGACAAATTCAAGGATAAATAACAAAAATGACACCTATTAAGCAACAGTCAGCTTATTGCACTTAGAACAACAACAAAAAAAGGACTTCTAGCAAGAAAAAACTCCAAGTCCCATTTGTCACCAGCATTGAACAAAATCAACATAAAATGAACCAACATTATTTTGGCCTTTGATCTCTTGGATGTTTTATGACAGAGGTCATAAATCAAACAATTATTATCTGATATCAAGACAGCTTGAACTAACCTCTTACATTCCTAAGGCAGTGAGAGCCTTCATCGCAAGTCAAAATTGCTTGTGTGGAATAAGTAACCTTTCTGAAGGAAACTAATCCCTTTCAGTTTAATCTGGACTTTTGAAAAGTTTTTAGTGGTTCAGAGGTGGAAAACGTCATACTGAAATTCATCAGATCACAGACATTTCCCATTTGTTTCTGGAAGTTGTGGTTATGAACCGTAAATCACATCATCACTTGGGTTCTGGCTACTTTTAATTGTAGACTTCCTCCTTCCTTTTGTACCTCTTCATCAGTGGAGGTCAGCTCAAGATGGCTCTAAGTTTTGGCTGTTAAGATCCAGGAAAATTTGGAAGGCCTTTAATTCTGTCATTTCGTTCCTGCCATTGATATGAAACAGCCTACATTCGATAAGCTTCAGAAAACACAGAAGAGAAAAGTACACACTTGGATTTTCTTTTCTCCAATAGGCAGTATTGAATAAGACTGGGCTTTGTTTTTTTACTTCCTTGAATAGAAAATTTCCAGGAATACCTGTGCTTCCTTTTCTTTTTTTAAAACATTTTAAAAGATTTACTGTAAATTGCCTAGCAAGAATGATGGGCACATCATGATTAAAACACCTTATTTTTATGTATACAGCAGACAATCATTTGCAGCAGGTACCATACATATATATTGTGAAAAACAGGCACACAATAGAAGTTCTTTCACAAAAGAAATGTACTTTTCCAAAAGAGTGATGTACCTGAAATACTGTGTAACAAAAATACAGCAGCTAGACTAAGAACATCAGAACCAGGTCACATAGAACCATGACCAATAATTCACCATTTCCAGTACAAGAACAAGAAAAGTAGACAATACATAAGCTTCATAATGAAAAACATAACAGAATAAACAGAGAAGATTCTTTTTCTGCCAATACTTGGAGCTGAAAGGCAGCTCAAAGGGAGATGGGCCAGGTTTTGTGCACATCCTCACAGGATTAGGTAGCACATAGTCTGTGTTTGAAAAACAGTTATGTATGATGGCTGCCCAGGCAGATGGCAGGTCCTGTTTTCAGGCAGCCCTTGCACTGGTTTCTCCACCACTGAAATAAAAAGCTAACAATAAACACAAATTTGAGAATCAGGAGTTTCTTTTAGTAGCATGCTACTTTCACTCTGATCAGCGTCTTAATGTTAGATTGAACCACTGTTACTTTCAAATGTGCCCACTTCTTTGCTCCACTCCACTTTTTGTTCTACTTATCAATATGCCTTAATGATGCAGCATTATTATTTCTCTGCTTTTTAAATTTTAGACTTAGAATAATAAAGATGACTGCTAGAATTTCTGAGTACTTAGCCAGAATTTTATATACAGATATTGTATTAGAGACTGCCATGAGGAACATGAGGCTCCATGGCCTTGTGTCCAGCTGGATGATACAAACTAGACCCAGAGCTCAAGCCAGCATGTAAGCTGTGCAGGGTGAGCTCCCACATGAACCAGAGCGTTGAGCTAACACAGCAGTGCAGGTGTACCCAAAGCTGACATGCTGTGCAGTCAGGGCCACACCGAAACAACCCTTCTCTTTTCTGCAAATACTGCATTTGCCATTGTCTTGGCATTTGCAAGAGATTCTTAAGATCTGAGGAAGGCTCCTATTGCCCTTTTGTTTTGCATACATGAACAAAAGACAGGGACAGACCCATCCAGTTCACAAAATATTCAGGCTACAAGACACTGACTGTGATTAATATATCTTAATTTGTCCAGTGCTTGGGGAATAAAGACGTACACAAGTGAGCAAGCACAGTTTACCATTTTGATAACACACAGCAAAAAGTTAGGAGATTATGTGATATTGAAAGCTTAGTTCCATTTAGATGGATAATTCTGACACTGGGATCATCATCACTACCTCATGACTCAGTGTTCCTTCCTCATAAGAAAGAAAGGGAAAGACAGTGTACAAGTATGGCTGGCATAGGATCAGGTCTCAATCTCATGCAGAGCTATGAAATTATGAAGGAAATTACATAGTTGGATATATATATTTCATTATGTAATGAAATTAAATAAAGACAAGCTATGCATATTTTGGTATATTATAAGGTTTATTATAACCAGAAGGAATGGAAAAAAATATTTCTGAAAAAATTCTACTAGCACTATTACCTAGACAAGATTAGTTCTTTTGAGCAAAGTCTATGTTCGACATACCACAATAAATTAGGGTGAAAGCCCTTAAAAATAGCACAGATATTATTAAAATCTTCTGCAAAACACAGGAAAATATTATTTAGGAGTAGAGTCATGGAAGAATGTAGCAACTTTTTTTTTTTTTTTGTAAGCTAAGTTGCAAATACTCAAGAATTTCAGATGACCTCAGACTCCTCTAAAGAAGATAAACTCCAGGGTAGGCCGTGTCTCATGATTAGAATAATTAATCACCTGAAAGCCCAATGTAAAGTCCATAGAAATCAAAAGAAATCTATTGACCTCATGGAATTTTAGATCAGGCTCTGGAAGAACTTGGGGAAATAACTCCTCCTGCACATCACTTCATTCATCTGCTTAGTGACTACAACATACCCACACATTCTGTGACAAGCCAGAGTCTGTCAAATGACTCCCACAGCATTTTCCCCTTTCATCTGGTAAACTCCCTCATTAGTGATAAGCCTCTGTGCCCTGGCATCCATGTACCAGCTGAGGGGAGGAACCTGTTTGTAAACCAGATGCTTTGACGTAGCTGGAACTTGGAAGGGAGGCAGCAGTACTTGGCAAACAAACTTGTAATAAGTGCACTTTGCTTGAAATGTTTATAATTTGTTCATGAAAAATATGCTGAGAAGATGGGCACTAAACATACTGCTCAACTTTGAAGTTCAAGTTTGAAGGTGGGGATCCTGAATACCTCCCAAGGAACATTTGAAAAAAACAACCTGGTGCTCTATAAAGTAAAGAATGTGCTTGAAGGAGAGGGGTAGGGAATGTTATTAAGTCCCATTGTCATGCCATCTGCAGAGAAATTATCAAGGTCTGGGGAAAGGCAGTTTCATTTTTGCAGCAACAGTTAATATGAAGCCTTCCTAATTTGCTGGTAGATTTGCTGGTAGGAAGCACAAAGATATACCAAACATCCCTTCCAAACCATGTTGATACTTTGAATTCAGCAACGTATGCAAAAATTAGACAAATATGTAAGTACAAAAGGAGTCTCATTCGCTGCCTTAGACTCTCTTAAAATGAGACATATAAAGGAGTTACTTTGCTCAGCTGAGAGGTATGTGATGATCCACAAAATGCCACTTCCAAGGAAATATCCATCCAAGGAAAGACCTTAGAAGTCTGCCTGGAAACAGCCTGATAGAGGAGGAAAAAAACTCAGGTGCTCAAAATGTGATGACTAACCTGGAAGTTTCTTCCCTTTGACAGTTTCATTGTTCTGAGGACAGAGGAGAACTGAAGGTATGGAGGGTAACCTGAACAATTTTCTGAAATCAGGCTCAGCAAACTTATTGACATTTAGAAATTGGCTAAATAAAAAGGGGGAAAGGTATGGCACTTTTATCTTTACGATCAAAAAATTGAGCTCAGTTTAGATCTCAAGCTGTAAGGGATGCTACCAACACGAAGTGGGGCTGAGGGAAGTTCAAAACACTCAGGAATATTCCGTCTAGTTCACCTCCTGTCATCTCCATTTCTTTTCCCTCCATCTTTGCACTTTTCTCATACGAGAAAGTGCACTTTGCACTCTTCTCATCCGAGAAAGACCTCTTTCCTGTAAGTCTGTAACAATTAGTGTGAACTAGTAAGGACAGGGAGTCATGGAGCTTGTGTAGCAAGTGGCTGCCCAGACAGGAGATAACTCCTTGACAAGGAAGGTGGTTGGTTTTGCAGGGGGAAGATCTGTCTTTGGGGGATTCTGTGAAGCTCTGGAGGCAGGTAAAAGGCAGGGAAGTGGCATGGGCAAGGTGCATTGGCTATGGCTGCCTTGGTGGGCAAAGGAATAAAGGAGTACAGAGGGCTTCTGTTGGAACATAAGTAGCAAGATCTTGGGTAAGGCAAGATTGGAAGGCTGGACTGAGGCATGTTTAGTGGACCTGGAAATGAAGTTTCAGCAAGGCGAAATAGACTCTTGTACTCCAGGAATGGTCAGTGTGGCTGAAGGTTGGGAACTAAAATCCCACAGAAAAGGTAAAGGGCTGAACTGAAATGACTTGGGAACCACTGCCTTAGAGCCTAAGTCAAAACATATACAAGATGGATAGAACCAAGGAAAAGAATACCTAGGGATTAACAGTTGCATAAAAAGCAAAATAATAATATTACAATTTTTTTCTGTGTTAAATTAAGCATGTGAATAGTTTCACTGATACCTAGTGGGAATACACGTGAGTATAGAGAAATACACAAGACAGAAACCTGGAATAGGAAACGGTGCATAAAACCAGGAATAATGGATACAGAATAGGAAGGGCTGAGGAAAACAAAAGTGAAGAGAAAAAAAGAAACATAATTTTTAAAAGAAAAAATCCCTGATTTTTAAAAGACAATAATTAGATACAGGAAAAAAAGATATTTTATTGATTATTTTCTGTTGATGCTTTTAATATACGAAAACAAATTTAATACTGATAATGCTTTCAAAGGCTCAACTTAGAATATATATAGAGAAAGTATATTCAGCTTCTTTGGATTAGTAAGTAGCAAGATTTGCATTTAAAATAAGAGTCCAGATCATGCACCCTCTCAGACAGGGTTAAACTAGACCAGAAAAAATGGCAGGGTCAGGGCCAAGGCAGCTGCCTGCATGCCTGTTATGTCTGTCATTGTTTGTTTTGTCTTTCCAGACTTGTAAGCTCTTCAGGCCTGGAGCACTCCCCATGGGGCCTGGCCAACCTCCACAGCTTTCACGGGCACTGAGTAAGGCTTTGTTTGTCCAGTATTTGGCTCAGAAGAGTCAGGGCCTGACCAAGACTTGTAAGTTATAGATGTAATAGTGGCAAAATATCATATACAGTCGCTAAGATATGGCTGAGCTTGAATGTTTTTTTCTGATACTGTGATTCTGTGCAGCCATGAAGTTGGATCCACGTAGAGCAACACAGAGTTTTGGGGTCTTTGACACCATTGTGATTGGCGAATGCAATGTATATAACCCAGAACAGACGAAAAGGCAGTCTAAAAGTTGCCCTTAAAAGCACATATGCTTATTTTCACCTAGCTGTGGTGATGAGCTCTGCTGGCACTAGCACCATAGGGCAGCACTCAGTGGAGGAGGCAGTCTGGTTACTCTTCTGGTGTAGATGACTTGCTGTCCCTGTTTCCATGTGCCAAGAGTAGAAAGTATTACAAGGGCAGAGAAGAGCTACTTTTATAGAAACCCTGCCAACACCCACACCTGCGCCCTGGCGGTGGTAAACCCTCCATTCACATCTGGCCGAAGGGGCAGTGAACGCGCCTCGCCCACGACATCCTTCAGACGGCTCTTCCCTTCGCTGGTTCCTGGCTGAAGGGCCATCGCTGGGCCTGCCCGTCCCGCCGTCCGGCACTGGGAGCTCCCGCGCGGAGAAGGGAAGCGCCCCGCGGCCGCCACGGCTGCAGCGCTGTGCTCCGCCCGGGAGCGGGGGATCGGGAAGCGCGGGGAGCGGGGGATCGGGAAGCGCGGGGAGCGGGGAGCGGGAAGCTCGGGGAGCAGGGATCGGGAAGAGCGGGGAGCAGGGATCGGGAAGCGCGGGGAGCAGGGATCGGGAAGCGCGGGGAGCAGGGATTGGGAAGCGCGGCGCTCTGGTGCCCCCGCGTGGCGGACGGCGGAGCAGGGGGCGAGGGCCGCCCTGGTGGTTCGTTACTCGGCGCCGTATTAACGCTGAGGCGTGGGGGGTTGTTCCTTCCAGGGTAAGCCCGTGCGAGAGGCACACAGAAAGATTCCAGGGTTCAACAGCACTTAACAGGAAGATTCTTCCTTTTTCCCCCTCGAAATTGTTGTTGTTCGTTTTGGTTTCTGTTTTGTGTAGAGTAACACAGGACCCTCAGGAGCGGAGGAGCTGCGCGGGGTGGGCGCTGGTGCCGCAGCTGCCCCTGCGGCGCAGAGCAGTCCCCGCGCAGTCCCTGGGAATGCGGCGCTCCCTGCGCAGCTGATCCAGTGACAACAGGCGCGGGTTCGGGTGGGGGGGAGGTTCGAGACAGCCCGTGACGCCTGGGGTGCAGCAGGCCGAACTCGTCTTGTCTACTTTACTTTTTGCAAAATGTGTTCTTATTTGGGGTTTTTGTTTGTTTGTTTATTTTTTCAAACTATGTGTTCTCCGGGCATATCTTTTAGAGTCCTTGGGTGCAACGTTTCTTTTAACATGGTGCCAGAAGTCAGGAATTGCCTCTGACAGGCTACAAATCCAGAGAAACCAGAATAAATCTCAGAGTAAACTTTTACTTCTGGAATTGGAGGAGTCTTGAGGTGAATCAGATCTGTGCCACCCTACAAGTGTTTCATCTGGAAGCCTTGGCCGTAATTCAGAGTGTTAAAGGTGGTGTAGTTTGGGCTGTTTCACTCCACTGTGTTTATTGCAATAAACAAGCTTTGAATAAAGTCTGTCAGAGAAACTAAGAGTAAGTATAATGCTTGCAGGGGAAGGATGATCCCTTATTTTATGATGCATCTGCACAAGAGTTGCAAAATGTTCTCATAGTGCAGCCACTTACCTATTTGGCCCAGCTGTTCCCCTTCCTTCGTGGTGCTTACCATCTGAGGAGCAGTATCATCCTTCTCTTCACATTTAGGGCATGCAGAAAATCCTGTGAACAGCTGGTTAAAGGACTATGAGGGCCCTGAATACTCTTCATTACAGACTCTATTCTTGGACCTTTAGAGTTGAAATTTAAAGTCTGGGTTCCTATTGCCAAAAGGATATTTCAAGTGTTACTTGCTGTGTGCAAATATTTATAATGGTAAGTGTAAGTCAAGGTTGCCTTTTTTTTTTTTTTTTAATTCTACTTCTCAATTGTACTTGGTGACAATGTTGTAAATTTAAGAAAGCATGCTAAATCCAAAACTACAAGATACTGCTTGAGCATTTGGACAACACTCTTAGTCACACACTTAGTGTGATTCTTGGGGTGTCCTGCACAGGTCTGGGAGTTGGACTCAATGATCCTGATGAGCCCCTTCCAACTCAGTGTATTCTGTGATTCTATGAAAGTAAAACTTGCTGTGAGTTCAGTGGCAAATTTTGTTTGTGCCCAGGAAATTCTGGTTTCATTGAATGCAACGGCAGAAATTCTGGTGTTTTGAGAGTGCAAAAATTGCCTTCTATCCTTTATTGATATAAAATTGCTCAGGGAGAGTGACAATCATTGCAGAGTTTTAGAGCTATTCCAGGAAATAAATTGACCAGAAATCCACAGGTATTTTATGTTCTCCTGAGTATTATTTCAACTTATGAATCAGCTTTGGGACTGCAGAAAAAGGTTCTGTTCCTAAGGTTAAAGTTAATGTATAATAGTTTAAAGGTTATATAGTGTCTCAATCCATATATACATCTAGTTTATGAACAAAGCCACTTGTACATAGCAATGGAAAAATGCATAAGAACTTTCATGTGGAAAAAAAATTCAAATATTGCAAGCCAAGAGAGATAGACACCAATACCATGTATTGCCTCCAAGTGGAAGATGAGGACCTTTCACATTCTGGAATTTAGCGATGACCCATCTTGCATACCTGAACATCTGCAAACTACTTAGAGCTACCATTAGCAGAGTCACTAGCTACTTTCAGTTATAGCTCCCTCACAGAGAAGGTGTATTAGAAAAATCAATAGAGAAATCAATACATTTTACCCAAGTTATCAGATGTGCTCCAGATGCTTAAGTTGCTAAATAGCGTTTGATTCAAATAAAATGTATTTCACATCCTTTCTATTAAATTGAGAGTTGGCATATATTTCCCTTCTCTCCCTCTCCATTCCCAGTTGAGAAGCATTTGCGCTCTGGCACCAATTTATGTGGAATTTCAATGTGTTTTTGAAATAAAATTGATTAGCATTTTCTCTCCTGAAAAACTGTCTTAACATCATCCCAACAATTATGGGAAATTAGATTGTATAAAAAAACACTTTTTAGTATATTTCCCAAATAAAGTAATAATGCAACATAATGAAAGGTTGTGCAAGAGATCTCTAGGAGTACTTGGAAAAAAAGCAACAATCAGTGAAGTGGAAAAATGAGGGAACAAAGACCGGATTTCAGAGTAAACTATTTCCATTGGATTTCATCTCTAGATATTACATTGATATTTTATGAGCATACAAATTATGTTCCCTGGGAACAGTATGGGGTGAATTAACAGTGCATTGCATGTGGATTTAGGCATGCAAATAACAAAAGTGGAGATAAGTATGTAGAAAATATATTCCTAAATCAGCATGTACTTAACTTATTGACAAACAGGAACATCAGGAAAGAATTTTAGGACATACTGCATTCTAGAGGAAGATGCATAGCTTTTGGTAAAAGTGTTGGTAACGCTCTCTCATTCATTATCTCACAACAGCATTAACCTTTAATGTAAGACTGATAAGCACTTTTTTGACAAGCTAATTCTTATGGTAGGTAAATGAAAAAAGCCAAATCCAGGGACTGCAAAGTTTCATGGTTCTCGTGGGACACAGTGCCTTTCATATGTAGGTTAGAATCACACCTTGGTACCTGTCAGTGAACTTCCAGGGAAACAGGAATTTCAGTTATTTCCAAAGCTTCATAACTGTATCACCAAAGAAACCCACAACTATAGTTTGCAATGAAGATAACCCTCACTGACTGTCTCAGTTTGAGACAATTTGGAAACTTCAGACAGAAGTTTCCTCCCTCAGATTCAATACCCCTGGTTTCTCCAGTACAGAGAGAGAGACCAAATACACTGGGATATAAGTGAAAAAACAACTCTTTACCAAGAAGAAATGCTAATAATACTGATAAAACTGGGTTAAACCAACCAATGAGGAGAAACTCCCCAAGTCCCACCCACCAGACCAAACTGGGATGGCAGCCAGCCTCCCCCACCTGCAAAAAACACATGTGGCCACAGGACAGAGACACAGAGACACGAAGGCCACTCTTCCACGTAGTTCTCCTCCCCCACACCTGGAAAACAGGCAGGAATGATTGGAGAGTCAGCACTGGCAGGAAGAAGCAGATAGATGGGATTTGATACCAGAAGACAAATGTAGTGCTAGAGTGAGGCTGCAGTGCTGGCACAGGCAGTCAGAGCAGGGCTGCAGACCCCCCAGGTGATTGGAAGGATCTGCAACACACCCGTTGGATCCAGTGATGAAATTTGGTTGTTGCAATTTCAATGTTCGTTGGTCAAAGTGGTGGTTGCAGTCCAGATCAGCCAAGGTAGTAGTGGAAACCTTGGGTGTCCTGGGAAGCCCCAAAACTTATATATGCAAGTGGGAAGGGCTCTGGGACCTCCCCTGGGGCAGGAAGTTTCATACTGGATGATGTAATACTGTGAGTCACGCGATACTCTGGGAGTCTTTGACACCTCCTGAGATGTTGCAACTGTCTCTTATAAGTTCACTATGGTCCATTATGACTCATCAACAAGAGATGAATACCTTCAGGCTTGGTGTCAGTGTCCTGGGGAATTATCACAGCTGAATCACCTGTGTAAGAAAAAAGAAACACTACCCCATCTTGCAGGCTTTGCCCCTTTCCTTATCCTGTTTAACACCCGTCTTGTAGCCTGAGGTGTCGAATGCACACACCTGCAGCACCTGGCCGGGGTGCCCACTCTGCACATGGTTACAAAGCACACTGCTGATTGAGCCAGGAGCACCAATAGCCCAGTCTCTTACAGCCCCTGGGCTGTCACTGCAGGTGGTCCAATGTTTCAGTCATTAATCACTAGCATACAGTCTCGTTAAAGAAGGCAAAACACCAAAAAGTGAAAAAGGCATATTTTGATAAAAGAAGAAAGAAAAGGTGGATACCAGAACCTTTGTGTAACCCGGGACACTGACAGTTCTAACCAGGTGACCAATGTTTGAAGGAATGGGAACCTTGAAACTATGAAAATCTGGGTAAAAGAGGAAGGTTATAATACTGCATATGTAGCTCACCCATGCATAATGAATTGTATCTGTTTAAACAAGCTTGCATCCATGCAGTATAACAAAGTTCCTCAGGGACTGGTATTTGAACTGGCACTGTTTAACATCTTTGTTGGTGACATGGGATTGAGTGCACTCTCAGCGAGTTTGTGGATGACACCAAGCTGAGTCACAGCTGACACACTGGAAGGAAGGGATGCCATCCAGATGGACCTTGTCAGGCTTGAGAAGTGGTCCCATATGAACCTCATGAAGTTCAGCAAAGCCAAGTGCAATTTCCTGGACCTGGGTCAGGGCAATACCAAGCACAAATACAGTCTGGGTAGAGGATGGGTTGGGAGCAGTTTTGAGGGGGAGCACTTGGAGGTGTTGGTTGACAAGAAGCTTGACATGACCCAGTAATGTGCATTTGCAACTGAAAGCCAAATGTGTCTTGGGCTCTGTCAAAAGAAGCGTGGCCATCAGGTTGAGAGAGGTTATTCTTCTCCTCTACTCTGCTTTGCTGAGACCCTACTTGAAGTACTGCATCCAGCTCTGGGGTCCCCAGCATAAAAAGGATGTGAACCTGTAGGAGCAAGTCTAGAGGAGGGCCATGAAGATGTTCAGAAGGCTGGAGCACTTCACCTCTCCTATGAAGACAGGCTGAGAGAGTTGAGCTTGTGCAGCTTAGAGAAAAGAAGGCTTCAGGGAGACCTTCTAACAGCCTTTCAGTACTTAAAAGGGGCCTACAAGAGCTGGGGAGGGATTATTTACAGGGGCATGTAGTGATAGGAGAAGGGGTAATGGCTTTAAACTGAAAGAAGATATGTTTAGATTAGATATTAGGAAGAAATTCTTTGCTGTGAGGGTGGTAAGAGACTGGAACAGTTTTCCCAGAAAAGTGCATTCCCCATCCCTGGAAACATTCAAGACCAGTTTGGATGAAGCTTTGAGCAATCTGGTCTAGTGAAAGGTGTTCCTGCCCTTGGCAAGGATTTTGGAACTAAATGATCTTCAAGGTTCCTTGAAACCCAAATAATTCTATGATTCTATAAGATACTCTCAGAATAAGCTGTTAGATTGTTGTTGACACAGACTGCCAGCATCTCCCAGCATCTTTCTTCAGATACAGTCAATGCACAAAAGGTTTGCATCTTCTGTCTCAGTCTGTTGTGACAGTCTTGTGTCACTTGCCTCCATAAAGAAGACTGATATAAGGCACAGCTTTGGATAGCATGGTGCTATTAATTCACCCAAACCCAACCAGGACCTCAGAAAGATTGACCTAGCACCCTTCTTTCAGACCCATTGCCAACCGACCTTATGCAACCAAAAATATCTCATTTTGAGCTGAGTATCACTGCTGAGAGAACTGAAGAGCATGATTGCACATGCTTTAATTAAAAGTCACAGGTCTGACAGGCTGTGACGTTATCTAACATATAGCTTTTCCTTTAGAGCTGCAGATCACCATTTTGTGAGGCTGTACTTTTTCTGAGTTCTGAGCACTGTCCCCAGTTTACTGACTCACACTACTGATGTGATGGACCCAAAGTAGTGAAGAACTTTGTGAGAATGCAGTAGCTCAGGTGCTGCTTGTGCCAGGTCACTGCGACTCTTCTCTTTTCGCATTTCCTCCTGACTGAACAAGGTGTTTGAGAGGCAGCTGGAGTCTGTGATAAACCAGAGTAAACTCTGTAATTCAGGAATGGACAGACTTTTTGCTGGAGTCTATCCCTCTTCACCTCATTTTCTGTCTTCTCCCCATTGAACAAGTGTCTCCATCCTTGTCACAAGCTCAGTGTGGTGGCTCCATCTGTATAAAACCTTGTTTGTCAGAAGTCCTGTTCTTGGTTCCCTTAATTTCCCTTACACACATATGAGAACTGCAAAATATTCAAAAAGAGCAAACAGTACAAGCTTGTGTATTTGCCTTCCAAATCCAAGTCCAAAGTGAAGAGAAATTCTCAAAGACAACAATTTAAAGGACACAGAAGAAAGAGGAAGGGGAAGGGTTCTTCCCCTTCCCATGGCCTCTTTGTGGGAAGGTAGCTGCCAGGGAAAGGATGCACTGCAACTGGGACAAGCGTCCATGCATGGCATAGGAAAATGCCACAAGTGGACAGAAACATGGTAAAGCAGGTGATGACATAAAATACAGGGAAACTTTAGTGAGGAACATACACCCACATGCTGCTGTTGTCCTCGGTATCTCTATATCAGGATCCCTGGAAAGTCACATCCACCTTGACCCTCCCTGGCTGCCATTCTACAAATTTGGGAGCAATTCTTTTGTTATCAGCCTTCGTTCAGTTCATATGCTGTTCTTACTTCTATTTCCCTTATGAGATGTGTTCTTATGACATGTCTTTTCCCTTATAACCCCTCCAATCAATCAGCCTCATTTGGTACAATTTCAAGAGTCTGACCTGATCTGAAATACTTCCAAGAGGTTGGGATAATAAACAACTGTGAGATGATCTGCACTGAAACAGGGTTAACACATTTTGAACCCTTCTTTTATTCAAAAATATGGTGTTGGCACTTTTAGGAACATGGAGGTGGTTTGTTTCAAGTGTCAAATAATGATTGCCAAAAAGCCACGTGTATTAAATGTGCTGGATACCTCTCTCATGCTTAGTTAAGAAAATATACAGCTCAACATAGCAGATACAGAAAACCCTTCATTTAGTCTGTCTCCTCCTGTAAATCACAGAACATAAAAATTCTTAGAAATATATTTGAAACTAATGTCTTCAGTCATATATCCAGAGGAACAGACTTTGTGTCGATATTGGCTTACACCCTTCAGTATATCCTGTACACCATTATTTTGCAATAGGTGTACCTATGTACTTTGTCTGGAAGAGTCAATTCCTAATGTGGACAAGTCTTAGGTATTTTGTTAAGATACTATACTATTGCCATCCTGCAGACAAAAGGGCAATTTTGGTGTTCAAAGTAGCTGCTTTAATAGTTTTAAAGAAAAAGAAATTTCTTCTGAAAAAAGTTCTGTTTTCCAGTAAAATTAAAATTTTGTTTCTACTTTCAGTATTTATCTCTGGTAGGTATTATTTAAGTCACAGCATAAATTCATAGCAACATCCGCTGGCCATGTTAGGCTATATTCCTTCTTTGGTCTTTCAAGTGAGAGTATTCTATTGAAGTAATGGCCAGTCTTCGCGAACGAAGATCTGGGAAAGGTGTTCCCACCTTTCAAGCCTGCAATCCCGGTCCCCCGGGTAGATGGAGCTCGTCAGCCCCTAAGGCCATCCATCTAAGAGAAGGTCACTCTAAACAAACCTCACTGCCATTGTCCAAGCCTGCTTGGCCCGGCAGATGAACCTTAGGATTAAAGGGTGGGCTCAGTTCAGCGCAGGCTGTGTCTCACCTAAAAAAATCTATTGAAGTAAAGTTAGAAAAATTAGCCATTCCAGTTGTTTTTCATATGCATACATCAAACTGCCCTTCTAGGAAACAATTCATTGGCATGTTGGATTCTGGAAACTTGTCTTTGTTTTTTTTTGCTAGTAGAATACTTTGTTAATTCCAAAGGTTTAGCAAGCAACTTTTTTTCATCAGAGTTTAATTCATCTCTTCTCGTTCTATATGAGTAGATGTCTTCTGGTCACTGAGACATAGGATGTTGCTTTCACATTCATACATTTTCCCCATGCTAATTATTTGAAGTGTTTGATACCCCAAAACAGCCATTAGCCTCTGTGGAGTTTGTCAGACTGCATATGAGTGATGGATTTTAGCAAAGCATTTGGACATGTTCTGAATCTGTAAAACAATGTATTCACTGTTGTACATTGGACCTGCTCTCTACTGCTCTTCATAATCTTTTACATTGGCACAAAAGTCAGAGCTGACTTCCATGAGTTAAAGATCAGGCTATTAAGAGAAAAAGTAAACTGTAATATGTATTTGACAAATGGAATTCCATTTTGTATTCTTAGAGTTATCATGACCAAAGTGGGTTGTTTTGTTGTTTGTTTTTTTTTAATTTTCTATTGCTTAGATTCTTTTCTTAGCAAGATACAGTGCTACCAGCAATCTCAAACTTTCACAAGTCAGGTCCCTAGAAGACCAGAAGACTGTCTTGAATACTGTCCATTTTGACTATAGTCTGAGACAAAGAGGAAAGAGAATTGGAGAAAGGAAAAGTGAGAGTCTGTCTTTTGAGAGGCAGAGGAAGATCTCTTCTCTGGCCCCAGATGTACCATGTATTTGGAGTGAATAGTGAAGGATGTGCTGCAGCAGACAGTGCATTTCAGACATTACTCCTTGCTACTAGTAAGCTGCCCTTTTCCACAGGCAACATCTAGTTTAGCTGTTACTGACTGTGTGTTGCAAGGTTTGCAATGCAGAGGGGAACACCTTCAGCAGGAAGATCAGCCTGGAAAATATCCCATGACATCTTGGGTGGTGCATCTTCCTCTAAACTGAGGTTTAAATCTTCTGAAGATGCAAGCAATGCAGATAATTGCTTTGAATCTGATAGAAAACAAATTTTGATTTTTAATTTAAATAAATGCACACCAAAAAATAGTACTATTTCTTCAGCTTGCCACAGGATACAACAGGTTTACCAAAGTCTTTATGTCTCTGTGCTTGTGATGCACAAAGGTCATCAAGCAGGCTACTGAATTATTTCCTTAAAGATCACTTAACTTCAAAACTTCATATTATACAGGTCACATGTTCTGGTGATACTCAGAAGGGAATTGTCACTTTTAGACAACTAATATCAGTCATTCTTCTATCTATATTTGGATTGCAGGCTCAGGAAAGTGTGATGGCAGTTATTAACTGCTCTCAAGAAATCCACTTGCAAGATGGATTTATTTCTTGATTAATGATGGAGATTATTCAAGTATTAATTCCAGTTTTTTATATTGCAAACTTGATATCATCCTTGTTCTCTCCACCCTTAAAATTACTATGATTACTCTAATTGTTAGAAAGCTATTATTTGATTCAGATTTGCAAAGTAATTATCAGCTAGTGGCACATCTGCCATTTCTTACTAAATTTTGGTATGTATTGTTGTATCTCAATTAACAAAAGATCTACTAACCGAAGCCTTGCTGTGTGAATTCTAGTAAGGCTTTCAAGCATTACATAAATTTTGTCCTGATTGATTCTGACTCTTACTGTGTGCTGTTTAATTTGTTGCTTTGCATTTCAGAATTGCCTGTGAACCCGGTGCTTGATGTTTTATACAGTGATTTCTTCTTTTGCAGCAATCAGATGTACATCTAGAGGTTTTAACTGACGAAGTATCCTTTATGATATTATTTTTACTTTTGCTTTGTGAGTTGTATTCTCATTACCTTTTTTCTTTGATTGTGTCACAAGCTACAGGGATTAAACAGAATTACAGTTTTTAATCTCATCTTTGAGTTAGTACTATTAACATAATGGGATAATTATCTGTACGTACCTAGTTTTTCTGCCATGAATGTGAGGAGGAGTAAAGACAACCAACATACCAACTATTAATACTGGAATATCGATGATATGCTTTTTACACCAGTTATACTTTTTAAATGAAGTTGCTCAACTTGTTGCAAAATTATAAACCATTTAAGGATGAGATTTTGAGCATTCATAAATATGCACAGGTGCTTGCGTGCACACCCAAACCCACACACACACATACTTCAAATATCTGCAAACATTTCTGTATCAGATAAACAATCTCAACAGCCTACTACTGAGATGTTTAAAATATGTCTTGTACCAAAAATATACTGTTAGTTCAGTTCATGTGCAACATTGTTTCTTAACACTGTAAACTCTTCTAGATTATCAAGTTTAGTTTACATATGCTTTCTGTAAAAATACTTTAATGAAGTTTTTTAGATGATATTATCAGACAAATTACATTTCAAAGAGTCTTCAGGCTTTTCGCAAACTCCTCCAGTCTCCAGATTTAGAACAATCTCTGATTCCAATGGTTTTCTTTTACAACTTTCTTATTTCAGTGATTTTACTTGCTGGTTTTACACATAAGGATAGTAATTAAAATAGTCCTAGAAAGTTCAAAGTTAGAAAGAAAATTAATGTAATTTGTTGAATCTATATCTGGATTGGGAAGAGTGGAATATATGGTGTTTCAATTTCATTTAATGGCTGTTTTAAATGACTATTTAGATATTTTTATTGTCCTTAGTATTTACATATATTACTGTCATATGAGGAACCCCAGCATGTTGCCTGTGTATTAGACTTATTAAATAATTCCATAAGCCTTGAACAGACTGGATTGTGATCTATAACTTCAGAATTTTTATGGAAGTGAAGCAAAGAGGGATAATAATTTTTTCTTGTATAGTGGAGCTGTATATCCCAGGCTATAGAGATATTGCTTTTTGAATTGTTATCTGGACTTTTTTTAATTTGCTGGCTTTTGAAATGGTACAGTATTCTAATTATATTTTTTGGGGGTTTAAATGTTTATTTTTAAAATGGAATTTCATATTCTGCTATTAATTCTGGTCTGAGCACATATGGCTAAGTCTGATCTATTTACAGTACAGATATACATATACATCTGTGTCATGGCTTAACCCCACCCAGCTACCAAGCCCCACACAGCCGCTCACCCACTCCCCCATCAGTGGGATCAGGGATAGAATCAGAAGGGTAAAAGCTAAAAAACTCATAGCTTGAGATAAAGACAGTTTAATAGGAAAAGAAAAAGCCACACACACAAGCAAAGCAAAACAAGGAATTAATTCACTGCTTCCCATGGGCAGGCAGGTGTTCAGCTGCTTCCAGGAGAGCAGGGCCCCATCACACATAATGGTTATGGGGGAAGACAAACACCATCACTCAAAACACCTTCCCTTTCTTCCTCCCCTTTATATGCTGAGCATGATGTCATATGGTCTGGAATATCCTTTTGGTCAGTTGGGGACACCTGTCCCAGCTGTGTCTCCTCCCAGTTTCCCATCCATCCTTAATCTCCTCACCAGTGTGGCAGTACAAAAAGCAGAAAAGGCCTTGGCTCTGTGTAAGAACTTCTCAGCACAACTCCAAAACACAGCCCCATACCAGCCACTGAGAAGATAACTAACTCTATCTCAGCCCAAACCATCACAATCTGTTAACATCAACACTAGAAGATTGGAGCATTTGAATTGCTTGGTACAGAATGTGCCTTTCCTTTTAGACTTGCCGTGGAATAGGCTTTTACAACAGCAAACTGCTCAAATTACATGTTTAATCACTTTATTTAGGGTGAAATCTCTCTCTCTCATGTACAAAATTCTGGTATGTCATTAGAGTAGCTATTTGGATCAGAATTATGCTCTCCTGGGCATGGAGAGTGAGGCAGTTTCTGTGACAAGTTAGGTGGGCCTCTATTCCCTCTAGTTGCAAAAGTAAGTATATACAAACTGATACATAGGGGGTTAATTTTTTTTAATTATTATTTATCCTGGCTTGGTTCTGTCATATCTTTACTAATCTTACATGCATTTGGGCAGCATGGAAGCATGGAAACACTTTTCCAGCAAGCAGGTTGATATCTTTCTTCTTACTAATAGGAGTGAGAAAGGTGTTCTGGTGCAACTCTCTACTTAAAAAGGCAGATGTCTCCAGCTCCAAAACAAAACCCATACTCTGTAAGATAAGCCTATTCTTATGCTATTTCTTTTCACTACAAGTTCAAATTTATTTGACTTTTTTTCCTGGTGCTAAGGTTTCCACCCCTTCACTTGAAGACAGGCATCCATTTAAACATCCATCAGGTCTGGCACTTTGTCTTTGTTTCTACCTAATCAGATGTTCATTTTCAGCTTAGACACACTAATACTTCACAAGCATGGAGTAAACCACACGCTGTCTTCAAAGCACACAAGTAGGTAAGCTCTATATGCTGAAAACACATTATGAAAATGAATGTTCAAACAGTTAAATAAAAATTCTAAGTGTTGAAAGCTCCAAAGGGATTTTGAATAGCTGACAATTCTGTCTGGAGATAAGAACTTCCCAGGAGCAAGTCCTTTAACTGAGACTTTGCTTGCTGAGCTTTGAGTTTGAGTCAGTTTTACTATAGATTGTGCTAAGAAATCTGTAGAGCTCACAGGAAAACCGCTGCAGTAGGGTCTATGATAGAAAGAAATCTACAAGCCTGAGTTTTACTTTGTGGTCTATTGCCCATAATCAGGCCCTATAGCTTCTTTCTACATTGTTCTTACAGGAGTGTCATGAAAGTGGGAGGCTTTAGATTTTTGCCTGTCAGTGTCCCCAGGAAAGTCAAGAGCTTTGTGTCTGACAGTCTGTCAGCATCTCTCAATGCTACCCTTCACCTACAGGTTCTCAGCATCGGAGGGTGATTTGGCTGCCCTTGTCAGGGGAGCTCAGTCAAGAGCACGAAGACCCCTCAGTGGGCCCTGCCAAAGAGTTATTCGCTGCCAGCATCTGGAAGCACTCAGTCTAACAGTTCACAGAATAAAACTCTTTATTAATACAAATTGTGACAGATTAATAAGGTTCAAGGGTTGTTGGTGATAGTATCTGACTGCAAAAATACGTTTTAAAACAATCTATTGATATATTACGCAAGCACAATCTCTAATACAAAGCAATTTACTAACATACTATAGGGCAAGCACAAACACAAGCTCTAGTCCTAAAAGCAGCCTTCAATGCTTGTAGCGTATAATTCTTATCCAAGACATCCCTGTGGGGGGAGAAGATGGACTTGGCCTGTCAACTGACCCTAGCAGTTTCAGTGGAGTCTTCTCTAACTTTCCCCCTATCCCCAACTTATTTTTATACTATTTTTTTATGTTTAGGTGGAGCTTGAATGACTTTAATCATAAATACCTTTTATTTCTGATTGGTGTAAAGCTCTCTCGCCATACCTAATGCCAGGGGGAGGGTGCGTGGTCATGGCTTGGCACCTGAGGGGGTTCGACATGGTTCTTGGCTCAGCAGCAAAACACCTTGATTCTCCCTTGGATGACAGGTACTGTGCAGTCTCATGACCTTCAAAGTACCACAGTGTTCCTCTCTCTGCTGGAATTTCAACGGAGAGAGGCCACATAGTCTTCACCTCTTTCCATGCTCTGTTCCATCCTCTGAGCATATTATGATTGTATGGGGAGCACGTCGACCACATTCTATCCAGGCAGTAGCAGCTACCCTAGAATTCCTAGTGTCCCCTAAATTTTAACCCTATCCATCATCCCACATGAGACTTAAAGCCTTATTCCAGCATGTTGTCATAAGCTTCATTCTGTCTCTGATGAACTGGGAATATTTGGATTAAGGATTCTGCTTTGACAGTGAGCCATACATAAGAAGGTAACAGAGTAGGGCCACGGGAAATCTTGAAGTGGGAAATTCAGATTGCAGCTGAAAGACAGCAAAGTGAACAGAAGGACAGAATAAATGTTGGAGGAAAATGAGAAGAATTAAAGGATGAAATAATTGATGCAGCTGACCAGATGCTCAATTGTACTAGGAACAGGTAAGACACAGAGGAGCCATTCATGGATGTTATATCTAATTTCCTACCAAAACATAGTGTAAATACAGGCTAAAACAGTCTTAAAGATCTCAGGAGAGTCTGACCTCCAACTTTTTTCATCCACATCATCTATGCTAATATATCATGGAGGCAAGGTGGTACATGGCTACTACAGTGGCTTTCAGGTATTCCAGATGTGTCTTCCAGGGCATTTCTCAAATGCTGTGTTGCATCTTGTCAGGAGCCTGTATTGGCAGAAAGGTTCAAAACTTGGTTTATGGTACAAAGATTTTGTTGTTTGGCCCATGTCCACATGACACATTTGGAATGACACTACACCTTATTAACACAGAGAGAATTAAATTTTTAAGTAATTATCATTATTTGGTGTATAATATAGATTAGGAATGTTACAATTTTTTTCATAGTTTCAACATACACTCATAATATTATACCAACCTGGGAGGATCATAGTTAAAACTATATTTCAAAGAAATTCAAAGATTTAGGTACCGGAGGGCATATTTAAATGAGTCAGCCGTATCTGTGTCCTGTATTGATGCTGTATTGTTTCTGTGTGATTGGGGCCTTTTCGTTTTCATAATCTCCTTTCCGATTACACAAACTCTCAAAGAAGCTTTGAGTGTTTCCTTTTTTCTTTTTTTTCCCCTCATGGTGTCACTAGAGCCTAAACCTGACAAATCCTCCTGCATCCATGTACACTAGCCTCAGCACACTGGATGAGGTATTAGTGTTCTTCTGCCTCCAAAGGTTGTCTTCCATGACAACCATGTTCAGAGAGTAAAAGAAACAGATAGCTGTTGGGTGAGCGTAAGTTAGTGTGCATAACTACTTGAGTGGCTGTAGGAGCTTGGAGGCTTCTTTTTCTGCAAAGCTTTGTGCCTCTGGAGAGTAGTTATTTTCAATTTGAAAGAGGACAAGTCTCAGAGTCAGCAGTTTTGCTGGGCAGCAAATGTATCAGAGATTAAAACAGTATACTAACTTTCTGTGCTCAACAGGCAGCTAAATTTTATTATAGTTTTAGAATAAATATTTGTATAAATTGGTGAAAGTCAACTGCAAAGGCAGTGTTATTATCTTGCTTAAAATTATGACCTGTATAATGTTGTGAATAAAAGGTTCTCATGTTCAGGCCTAGTTCTCTTACTGCTCATCATTAAGATACAGCTTATTGAAAGTGCTAGTAAATGTATCGTTCAAAATTTTACCTAGTGCAGAAAGAAGAGGAGCACAATTGGCAGTTTTTATTTGTGAGAGCATACGTGACCTCCAATCCAGCTATTTATGTCATACACTGGCATTGCATCTGTGGACTTCCAAAGTAGACCTTCTGTAAAAAGATGACCTCTGTCTTATTTATGGGCACAACAGAGGACAATAGTCAAAATACTGAAATTCTGACTTCCTGGCATTTTTATCAACCCCGGAAATACATTTCAGCTGGAAAATGCTGATGTTTTCAACATGCAGTTTTTAGATATTGTGTTCTTGTTGGATTTTCTGTAATTCAGCATCTCTAACTGTTGGGTTTAATTCTGAGGGAGTATCTTATGCCATAAGTACTGCCTCAGACATTCCTGTACAAGCATGTAATTATTCTGTTCAATTTGCAACAACATTTCTGACTTCTCATTAAGTGGTAATTTCCTGTATCAGAAGTCTAATGTCTTCCTTAATTGGAGGATTATATTTCAAGATCATAAAAATATTTATTTTTCTATGGTAAGTGGATTTGGGGGTTTAGAATTCAGGTAAAATACACAACTTGATTTGTTTCTTATTGCTTTTAAATTTTTACTTCAAGTTTTTTGCAAAATAGTACTTTGACATTTTCATTGCAAAATGACATACTAACCCTACCCCTTCATCTGAAATGAAAAAAACATTATGAAGATTCCAATGTCAGGCTTTCAGAGGCTAGGGGGGAAAAATGGCACCTTGTCTAAATAGTGTATTTATAACTTTGCCCTTACTTCAGCTGAAGGCATTAAAATATTGCCTTTAATTGTATGAAAAAGTCTGATGTTGTCTTGCCAAATTCAATATCCACGGTAGACCTGATTTGTAGATTAACTGGAATCATGCAATGAGGAAATTATGGGTATTCTTTGCTTCAAATTCTGTTGGGGATTATAGGAAGGAATACTGGTGTCTACATTGTGTCAGTTGCAGCTTGTCTTAAAGAGATGGATTCATCTCTTTCATTTGCTGCAGGATTTCTGGACAAGTTACCAAAATCAAACTTATCACAGATGGCCACTTGTTCCTGTGTTTCTTGGGGTCTTGGAAACATTCTGAACACTAAGACCTGAAAGCTAGAGCAATGGGAGCTGGGCTACTGGGCTTTGAACACAAAAAATGTTACACAGTGATTTCACAAACATAATGTCCAAAGTGAACATGTGCATTTGACCTCAGACTTTTACGCCTGTGCTTCAAGATGTTCCTCATCTCTCAGGTTAATTTGAAAGTAAATTATATTATGGTTTTGAAGGATAATAATAAAATAGTGATTGGGTATTTTTTTCTTCAGAGCAGTGTTTGAATTACACACAGTAAAAAAGTGATGGATACCCACTGAATGATAAAGGCAAAATAAATAGTTGCTTATTACATGAAAAGAATTTTTCTCCACTGCAGTATGCCGGTGCTGTACAAACAAACAAAAAAACCACATTGGAAAAAACGAAAACATAACAAAGTGTACTGACAGCTACATAATCAGAGTGGAAATATCTAAGATGGGAGTTCTCAGCCTATGGTATGTGTATCACTAGTGGTATGAAAACTATTTCAAAGTGGTCTTCAAATAAAATCTGAGCATCTGAACAGAGGAATGTTTCCTCCTTCATGAGAGTTCCCAGTATTGCATTCCCATAGGAAACTGGGACAAAGATCTGGAAGCGTGCGTATGGTTTGATATATGTCACATTTCCACCATTGTCACTAATCTGGTAAAATACAATTCTTTTTCCAAAGCAAACTAAAATTGTTACTTAAGGAATGACCTGGTAAGTGGTAAATCAGATCAGCTCAAGCAAGGTGTCTGATTACACTTACTCTCCTCTTCCAGCTCTTCACTAGCAGGGAACATGAAGTCAGATGACATCAAGTCATTCTAGGAATATCCTCAGGTGTACTTCATAAGCTTTTGCCAAGTAAGCTAATGTAGCCAGTGAGAACAAACAGGAGTAATGTGTTCTCTCTGTAATTTTAAAGTAATCTGCTGACAACAAAACAACTATGAATATTAAATTCTTTTTCAGACATTCCAGTACATAAACTATAGCAGGCAGAGACTTTTCCCACCTGCTACTCATTAAACCTGATTTTTCTTATCCCTAGATTTCATTCTCATCTGGTTATAATTGCCTTGAATTCACAATCTGTATTCCTGAAACTTCTCATAGCTCCTTGACCAACATGCCTGAGCATTTTGTCCCAGCTCCAGTTATCTCTGTTGTTTCCTCAAGCTGATACCCCCATCTGGCCAGCTGCTGCACCCCACCTTCCCTGCCTTTGTCCAGGTCTTACGTTTTGTCCACATACAAGGGAATTTCGTGACTGAGGCACTGCAGTGCCTTAATCTATATTTTCAGTAAGCAAGTATTTCAAAGGAAGTTTTTCTGAAGTGCTTGCTGCACTTCCCTGGTTAAAAGTTTCTGCTACAATGATGTTGCTGAATAGATGCATAGATTATAAAAGTATATTTAATTGAGCACTTTATATCGTTGTATACTCTGTAGCTATATAAGCAACCACGTACATAGGTATGACTATGTAAACTAGAAGTATAGTTACAAGCTTAAGCAATTTACATAGGTGACATTACCTGAAAAATGAAAATTTATTAAATTGATTATACCTAACTAATGGGTAGATTCATAATTAGTCATGCTGTCATTAACTAATCACATAAGTAGGTTAATTAATGTGTGGCCATGCATTTAAGAGCCAGATTTGAACTTAAAAATGTATTATAGATACTACTGCAATCCTATTTCACTTGGAATATTTATTAATCTGAACATTTATTCAAACTAGAACAAGTATCCAACTTAACTGCTAAAGATATATAAATGTACAGAGATTTTTGGATCAATACAGTGCATCAGAATTAATAATCCCAAGTGAGTCCTAACCAATGTGTAATACTAAATGAGTAGAAGAATAATTCAGTATTTTCAGCAGTATGGGAGGTGAAAAGTAGCATTTCAAAGACATTCTCAACTGACAAAGAAAAAAATGTATTAGTACTTCCTGATCAAAATAATATAAAAGTAAATATATGGGTGTACACATTTGAATAAATAGTCATAATTATACATTTATTTGTATTAATTTGAATCCAATAGAGCAGTAGTGTACAGTAATGTGATTAATACAGGGCAATTTAAAAATAATTTCATTGTACAGTCAGTGCTAATGGATTTACTTTTATACTAAAGTAATCTATGCATGGCTAGCCAAATTATTAAAACCAGTATTCATTGTTATGGTTTCAAAGCTAATACACTTAGGTAATAATCATGGGTAATCACTGGCATATATAAGAAAGCAAGCTCTTCTGCTGTCTTTAAACATATACAAAAGTTCAAAACTGTGCTATATATATTAATGCATTGTATCTTGACAGTTGAGTCCCAAGCTGCCTGTGAAGTTATTGCACTTCAAATACTTTCTAGTACTTACAGATGTGCCTGAATGCTTCACTTTGCTGTTTTTGAGATGAGAATAAAAGGGTATTCGGGAAACCCTGTTGAATATTTAAGAAAATATTCTGCTGCATAACTGAAGTGGCAGGAAATCCATAAAACAAGTCTCCAGTAATGCTGTGTGGTTTATCACTCTGTAGTTGAGGTAAAAACTTTCCCGTGATTATATCACTGTTTACATTGCATTTTTGGTATTCATGCACAAATGGCAGTCTCTCAGCATACAGCATTTTCCACAGAGGATCCAGAAAATAAGGTGTTTGGTAAAGCCAATTTGGTGCTGGGCAGAAACGATAGTGTCCCCATGGCATGAAATAATTCACAGCAAGGCAGTGCTCCAGCTCTTTTTGATGTCCTCGCTTTCGTGACCTTCGATGTTGCCTGAAGTCCCCATGAACAAAGTCATTTAAATTTGATGGGTGAATACTCCAGTAGTTTCCTTTGCCATCCTCACATCTTCCCACCTTGATGAAACAATCATTTAGTGAAAGGTTATGCCTTACACTGTTCCTCCAGCCTCGACCTTTGTTCCTATAAAAGGGAAAGTTGTCTTCAATATATTTGTAGATAGCGGCTAAATTCAGCTTATTTGTAGGGGAAGAAAGAATTGCCTTTGCAATCAAGGCTATGTAAGATAGAGATGGTTTTTCCAGGAATCTTCCTTCATCCACAGTCACAGGAAGACCCTTTTTTGCATGTATGTGAGAGCTGGGAATTTGAGGTGCAATACTGTGAACCAGCTTTCCTTCTTCTTCTTCTTCTACGGTACAGATGTCTAGACTTTCTTCATTGTTTTCGGAAAAGTCTTCACTCATTATAACAGAATGAAACCTAGCATTTATTTCAAGCGTCGTGATACTTTCCTGCAAGTAGCCAGTTGAATAATTGGTCTGCTGAATATAGCCAGCAGGAGAAATGGAAGTTGGACTTTAATGTGCTGCTCCCACATACCCAGATTCCTATTTTATACTCTGTTATGTCAACATTCTTAACAATGAAAATCAAACTGCCTATGTTTACAAAAGTCAAGGTGCAAGTCCTAGCTGAATGGAAAAAAAAATTATACTATGTTAAGTATGAAGATAAACAGGCCATGACGTTAGCCTCTCACTTCACTATAATCTGAGAAAACACCCTTCAGTGTTCCCCACTGAAACGTAATGATTAATGAGAAATTGATGGTGGCTAGACAGAGTTGTGAAAGGATTAGACCCTCCAGTGATATGCAGAACAAACTGAAACCAATATGTTGGTTCCTGTGTTCTACACTTAGTCAAACATGTTGTATTTAGTACAATAAACATTTGTTTTAGGCACTAATAGAAAGTACTGTGTGAAAGGAAACTTCCCATGAGATTTTATAGCTGCCTCTTCTTGGTGAAATTGAATTAAAGCAAAAAAAACTCCAAAAACCCCAACCAGCCAACCAACCAACCAACCAAAAAAACCAAACACAATTTGCTCACCTTTTTTCCTTATTAAGTCTCTGATCCCAATTGTGTAACTAGTTTTCATGCTGAGTATGCATGTGACCGGTCCTGCTGACCCAAGAAACTTCTTGAGGGAGCAAGAACCCCACAGAGCCAGTGAGTGCTGTGCTCTGACACCCTCAAAGCACCCATTGTCGCTTGAACTTTAACATGGCCCTCAGCCTTCTGAGGTCAGACACTGTTAAGGAATAGACAGTTATCTCATCTTGGAAAAGATTGCCCCGAGAAGTTATCGATGCTCCATACCCATAGGTGTTCAAGGCCAGGTGGGACTGGTCTTTGAGCAATCTTCTCTGGTGGAAGATGTCCCTGCCCATGACAGGGGGGTTGGAACTAGGTCATCTTTAAGGTCCCTTCCAACCCAAACCTTTCTATGATTCTATGATCTCACAAGATTAGTCAAGGGAGGTAATTAAATATGTTGAAATATGTTCTAAAGCAAATCAAAACAAAAAGGTAGAATCTTTGAAAGAATATGTACTGTCTTCTTTTGGGTCACTTTTGATGCTCAAAATATCACCAATGAGATATGTGTTTTGAGGCATCAATAATGTCATTAAAGATTTAATCTTACGAAGCTGAAGTTGATGCTGTTGTTCAGACTCTTATGGGTTTTCAAAATAACCCTTGTTTTGTCTCTTCAGACACTAATTCTGTCAAAGAGAGAGACTAGGGTATCATTAAAATGATTCCTTTCCTCCCGAGCTTGAAGTTCACATCCTGACTGATCATCTTGATTGGGCATTTGTAAGCCTTGTCTCAGGTTTTCAAATCCACCAGCCCATGTTTCAGTTGGTAGCCACAATGTTTTTAGATCAGACAACAAGACTCATAATGCAACACTATAGTTCTCATGGGTTATCTAATATTTTTGTGCCAGAGCAGAATTGTCACCTTCTTGCTTGCAAGATTTAATAGAGCACTTTTCCAGTAATCATTATGAATGGGAGATACCTGGTATTTTGACAGCCTTGGCTGTTCAAGAATCCTAGTGATGACATGATGAGCTATTTAACTGTTTTTCCTAGATCTTGAGTCTCAGCAAACACCTCTTTTGAAGGCATTCATTTGACCTCCTCTATCCCTACTAGAAATTCCCTGCCAGGAACATCACAAAGTTGCCATCATCTTTCTGTTACTGGTAGTTTTTCATAACCTTCTGATGACTTATTTACCCAGTTTGTTCTCCTCTCTTATTTGCAGCTGAACAGTTGCCAAATTGTAGCAGAAATTTTTGAGATTAGCTCTGAAATGTATGATCTTGAACTTTAGACTATTTATTACAATCATCCCATTTCTGTTGCTGCAACTGTAAGCAGGTCATGCCTAAAGGGGTTCCTACAATAATAACATCAAACGTTTTATTTCAATTCAGCATACTGGATTCGCTGTAGATTATTAGGTTATTTCTACTGAGATTTGTGTTTTTGTGGAACACTGCAGTTGCAGACTGGAGAACAAATGCTGCTCACTGTGACAAGGACTATGTGTTCTTTTCCTCATGTCTCCAACAAAGAAACACATAATCAACTATGTTTTGCTATTTTGGTAGTGAATTTGTAAATTGAGAGGATTTAAAGGACAAGGCACAGAACCTAGACTTTGAGTGCCTACAAATATTCCAATTAAATTAAGGAAAACAGTCTATTACATTTTTCTATTTTAAGGACCGGTTTTCAGGAGCTGAGGAAACTGAGGTTATTGAATGGAACTGAAGAATTCAGAAATTTAAATGTGAATGCCCAAAAGTCAAAAGCGTGAAACTTGAACTCAAATCCTAAGCAAGAAGAAAAATTGTGTTGAAAATGGCTCCATACCTGAACAGATAAACAGTTCTTTCCATAAGTAAAGGAAGATTCTACAGGGAATGAAAGATAAAAGGATGAGCAAAAAAAGCTACATTTGGAAGGGCTGAAAGCCCTGATCACCAAGACTACTCTTTTTTTTTTCAGATATGCCCTCAAGGAAAATATTAATCCCATGCTTCTGTGTCTCTTGCTTATTCCTCCTTTCTCCTCGTTATTTCTGGAGTTAACTTTTATCCTCTAAGTCTTACTATTAAAGGTGAAAATCTCTCTTTCCCAAATCAAGGTTCCTTCTAAAAAAGAAAGACAAATTCCCTGTTTTATCCTTATTCTTTGTGAGAACCCTCTTGTCACTATCTGAAATGTCTGCAAAGCTTTTACATTAGAGGGAGAACAACTGCCACTGGCCCAATGTCCAGTTTTATCAGAAAAGAAGAATGAAAGGCAAAGAAAGTATACTGTCTACTCTTACTATGCAGACTTTTCCCAACCTGGGGAAGGAGATTCCTCTTCTAATGTCCACACACACCTTAATAAAGCAGCGTTTTTGTTGCCACATTCTCTAAAGAGCTGCTAAAACACTGGATGGTTAGAAATCTGAGATCTCCCAGAAAGCACCATAGCAAAGAAGGGACTAGCCTTATCACTCAGATTATTTAAACAGTTTATGCTGCAGATTTGTCAATAAATGAAATATTCTTGAAAAGATTAATAAGGGTGCCAAAGTATTTGTAAATTCTGTTCCAGTAATGTTATCTGTTCTGTATTTTCACTGTGCAAGAACTGTTTTTTCCTCTGTCACTGTTTGGCTCTCTGCCACCAATTTAGGTTTAAAGAGAGTTTTGTCAGTGACTTAGCTGCGATTGTATGAATCCAGGCTATCCCCTTACAGTAATTCTAATGTTTCTTTTTCTATACATATATTTACAAAGCCTGCAATTTTTCTGCTGGCACTGTTAAAACAAGCACAAGTTTTAAACAGTGACATGGTTTCTACTGTGGGTCATGGAGTAGACCAGTTGCAGTCATAGGAAAAGCTTTCTTTAAAAAGTCTGACAGTGCATATAACATGTAACTAAGAGCAGAAAACAATTGAGGGCAACCTTTGCCCTCAGTCACCCTTTATTACTGATATTTAACTACAGTCATATAGAATTTAGAAAGAAAGTCTTGTGTAAATGAAATACTGTGTTTTCTTCCTTAGCTCTACGTACTTTAAGAACGAATTACTGTTTCAAAATACCTCTTGCAATATGCCACCAATGTTTTTTTCTAAATATTTCTTCTACCTCTAGTTCAGCACTTTTGACCATTCAGGAGTCAGCTAGAATAGTGTTCTCTGCAAGGTGAAAATCTATTTATGCCTTATCCTAATAGATTTATTTAATAGCAGTGCAGCAAGTAATATATCTCATACTATCAGTTGAAGAAGTGCAGTTTTCTAGGGCACTGGGGAATACACTGTTAGAAAGCCAAGTGGAACCAGATTTTATACTGCCTATCTTTAGTCCATGCTTAAAGACTATTGTTTTTCAGTTGACACAGAAAGGTATAGTCTCTTTCCTTTCAGTTAAGGCAAAGAAAGATCAATTGGTCAGTGCTAATTATAGATACGACAAAAACATAGGCAGGGACAAGTATTTGTTAATTAAAGGTCTATTTGACTGTAGTTTTTGTTGCTCTACTGTGTGTTTAATTAGGTCGCAAACCTGCTAATTCTGTGATGTTTTTCCCTGTAATGTTTACTATGCTGTTCAATAGAGGAGCTACCCCAGCTACACATTCTTACTCAATTCTACCTATTGATTCCACTGTTATTTAAACAGTGTTTAAGGACACCTGGAAAACATTTGTCTTGGTTCGACACTTAATTTTGGTGTGTTCAAAACCAGTAAAGAATGAGGCTTTAGAAAAAAAAGTCATTAAAGAAATTATCCCATTAAAATGTTCTAAAATTACCTGCTACTGTTACACTTTGAAAGAAAATAGTTACTCTGTTGTCTGATTTAGGTATTCTAGGGCACTGTATTGTTAGGTGGAGAGAACAAATGTTATTATTTTTCATTATGGTATTCTCAGTGTTAATGCAGTCCTTACATGTATAACTGTGCTTGATTTGGTGTAACTCTTTCTATATACACTTTTGATGAAGTATGTGCACTGTTATGAAAAGTTTAACTCAGTGCAAACTGTCGAGACAAGACCTAAATCAGGTGGAGAACAGACATTAACCCTTATCCCTCTGCACTGAAGAAGATGAAGCTCATGGATAGGAAATTGTTTTCTACAAGAGAGTGGTCTTCTTCTGTTCCTAGCTATGCTTATTGGTCTCCATCTTTACAAGCACTGGTATTTCTCTCTTGTACAAAGGCAGAATCTTTTCCCTCTTTCATATTGTTTAATCCTTACACAACATTTTTCTGTTTCCTATTTTACGTGCCCTTACTAAGTACACACTCTTTCTCTAACTAGATAATGGGACAAAACTGAATATTTTGTTGTTCAATGGTAGCACTTAGACTAAACTAACAAATAACCCTTTGCTTCCCAGCTGACTTGTTTCTTTACACCCAGGACAGAGGTGTAAGAATGGCAAGACAGATGCACAGAATAATATGTGTTAATTAATGTCACTGGCAATACTTGATTTAAACAAAAAATGTCTTTGAATATGTCTTTGTTTCCAGAACATCCTGCAACAAATCCTTCCTTCCTAAGCAGCCTCTGTCATGGCATGACAGCATGCAGTGATTTCTTTGATAGCTTGGGAGGATTGTCTGACCTAGTACCAATGAAGCTAATGTGAAGGTTCTCCTTAACTGAACTAGTGTTGGACTGGACCAAGACAAATCACTGTTTGGTGTCAGCAAACATTAAGAAAAGAAAAATTAAAACAAAGATAATCAACAGACAAAGACCCTCTTTAACCAGACTTCAAGCTGTTTTTATGCAGTCTAGTGCCAATACTAGTTTTCACAGGTTTTCTTTTTCTGCTTTTCTCCTTCCACTTTCAACTAGAAATGAATTAATTCTCAAAGTTTGCCTTAGTATGAGATGTGCCCAAGATTAGTCTGTCAGCAGTCCTCCTCTTGCCTGTACCTCTTAACTCCATGTCCCACAACGGTCCACCACAGAAATTTACTTCCCATTTGCATTTGTCTGTACAGCTTTTTTTAAGAAATATACAGAACGAAAAAGAGGAAATAGCTTTACACAGAAACAGGTGTAACCATTAAGGTAACAGTATAATAAATAAATTCTCCTTATTTGCATAATTACTACAGTAATATTTTTTTAGATTATGTCGACAGAAGAAACGGAGTTGTCGTTACACCAAGAAACCTCATTTTCCAAGCTGTACCTAATTCACACAGTAAAAAGTAAAAATGTGCGTGCAGCAAATCAGCTCTGCGTCTCTGTGCACAGCCATAAGCAGGAGAAGGTAGAAGTGCTGTTTCTAGTATCCCACTGAGGAAAACTTTCGACTGGTCTATGGGGGAAGTTCTGGAAATATCATTCCTTTCTTAGACACTCATGAATACATGACTGGATAGTACTGCCATCTATCTTTAAATAAGAAGTCTTGAATGCTTTTACTGTTGGCCCTTTTTGAAAAATACAACATTGTACAGCATTGGCTCAAAATAAATAACATCCCTGGAGTGTAGAGGTTATGTTGTTTGTGGTAGAAATATATTTTTTAAGTCTCTCCTGATATGTCTGTCTCAAAGTATGATGATATTAGGGAATTAGGAATGTTTTTACAATAGCAGGTGGGATGGCTATTGAGGGGTTAAGATGGGGAAGCATTGGTAAGACCTGGAGATGATCTTATGGTGTGGGAGGATGCCTCATCAGAAAAGATGGTACCAGATGATTCATGATAAGATGCGGTTTACCTTTTAATCTGGTAATAAACATATCCAGGTCAGTGCTAAAGTTACCTATAAGTGAGACTACAGCAACAGGTTGAAGGATTCAAAGTGTTTCTAACGTGTGCTTAGATCTGTAATCATGCCACTAATGCTGTGAGTCTCTGGCATGGCTAATTTCAAGACAGTCTTGCTTTATTTCTTAGCTTTTACTGTGCCATTAAGATTATAGTGTAGGATTACCCTTTGAGACAGATGCAAGGGAAGTAGTAGAGGTTAAATAATATGACGGAAAAAAGGTGACATTTTGAGTTCAGGATCTTTGTTCTGTAAAGACTGAATCTTTCCATGCATGGAATGCCATAAAAGTAAAAGCCAAATTCTAACCGATTTAGTTGATTAAGAAGGCACTGTTTCATTTCATATTATATGAAGATGACCTGTAGAAATGTGAAACACCCTTTAAAAAGTGCAGTGTGTTTCTTTCTCCTGTTTATAGCTGTGTGGTACAGATTTGTGTTTCAGAGTCAGCTACGTAAGTTAATTTTTTCCATTGCTTTTCTCTCTGTTTGGCTGGATGATGCTAAATGCAGTATAGAATTAGATGATTTCATAGTCTAATTAGAGTTGAATTCAGCCATATTTACAACGGTGCATTACAAGTTCAGCTCCAGTGTACTCACATCAATGTTTTATAGTATTTCTGGTTGATTTGTGATGGCTAATCCTTAGCTAGAAAAAGCTGGCATAGTCCCAGTATCTGGCATACTGAGTCAGTGTGGTATCATGCTAGGGCAGCACATGACATAGCATTTTTATATCTGAAAAAATTGTAAAAATGGACTTGAAAATATATAAAGAAATAATTTACAGTATAGGAACTATTTACCTGAGAAGTGTATATCCTAATCAGAGGTTAATAGCTCCTCATTTGTCCAATATGATGAATTTGTTGTGCAACATAAATTGATCACCTAAAAATAGCTCTATTTGTGCAATTTAACAACATAAAGAAGTTAGTTTTTTAATACTGTTCTTCTTCTTACAACATAGAGCCACATAAAAATAGGTAATGCAATATTTGAAATGTATCGTTGAAATTATAGCACCTAACACTGTCAGATGGAGAAATGCCAACATAGCTCTCACACCAGAGCATCTATTAATAGGCCTGACTCCCTCTTGCAATGTCAACTGTAACATTAATCCTTGTTTTAAATCATAGTGTCTCAAATATCAGCTGCTACTAGTTGTACAGTTCTCTTTCAGTTTATATCAGAGAGCCCAATGGAGTCTTTTGAAGAACCTAGTCAAGTTAACAGGGCTAACTTATTACAAGTCCCCCCTGTAAGTGATTTCACTTCAGAGGATGAAGATGTTAAAATTGACATTGCACTTCGTTTCTCTCCACGTCCCCGAAGGCGGAATTCTGCATCTTCAGAGGAAGAAGAGGCATATACTCCCACCAACATCTCAAGAAAAGTTTCATTTGCTGATGCATTTGGGTTTGATCTTGTATCTGTTAAAGAGTTCAATATCTGGGAATTTCCAAATACAGGACAAGACAATGATATAGAAGATGAAGTTTTCCCTCAGGATGAATATTTTTTCTCTCAGCTGTTTACATTACCTCCTTCTCAAGAAGAACTTCTGCAAAAAGTACGAGAGCAAAAAGTAATGTTGGAGTCAATTCTCTTCCTGCCTGGGATTACCTGTATGAATGGCATTATACGAGTCCTCAATATATCCTTTGAAAAACAGGTGTATGTTCGAACAACACTGAATAACTGGCTCAGTTATTATGATATCCTCGCAGAGTTCATGCCTAATTCTTGTGGTAATGAAACCGATCAGTTCTGCTTCAAGATTTCCTTGGTGCCTCCTTACCAGAAAGATGGAGTTAAGGTGGAGTTCTGTATACGTTATGAGACATCAGTTGGTACCTTCTGGGCAAACAATGATGACAAAAATTACACACTGATTTGTCACAAGAAAGAAACTGCATCCAAGGTGGATAATAAACCCCAGAAAGAGGTTACAGATAGGAATCTTAAAGGCTGCTTAAAGACAACACAAAACAGGTGAGGTTGCACCTTAACTTTTGATAATTTAGAATATAGCTGGCTAATTCTGACTTTCTATCAGTGGTTGCTGAAGCCAAGACTGCCCATGCTGTTTTCTTCTATTTTTTTTCTTTTTAATGAAAAATTTGACCAAGACTTGTTTTCAGTAAAGCTCTTGTATCTACCTGCCAGTGGTTTTCTGCAGACAGATTAGTTGGGATCATGGTTTTAACAAATGGCATGCTTGCAATTAGTTTGAAAAGGAGTGTGAGGGTCTATACATTATGGGCTATGTACCTATTTTGATCTCTGTAGGACAAATTGAGCTGACATCAATTGAGAGCTTTGTTTCAGATTGAGGTCACTGTACAGTTAAAACACTCCACATTCACTTCCTTTGTAAGTTAAAAAAAAAAAAAGAGCAAAAGAAAGGTGGGTTTTCATGATATTTATTTCATGGTTCATTCTCTACATGCAATAATAAAATGGCACAGGTGGTTCAAGAAGTGGATAACTCAGGGAAGAATCCTACTGCAATTACAATAGCTAGTACAAACTTTTCTGCAGGTGTTTGGGCTATTCTGCAAGGCGTTTAATTCCTTTTCTCTGCCACTAGTTGATGCTTCTGTTTCACAAATGGTGAAATGAGTAATGACTTATAAGGCAGAATTGTAACATATTAAAGAAAAAATATATAGAATTTATCTTTTATATACTGTTCTAATTAAATATAGACAATTAATGTTAATTATAGAGTGGCAACACTTAACTTATAATTTAATTGCATATAAAGAGAGGCAATTAGGAGTGGTAAATTTTGGCGTCCTACCATTTTTAACTATCTCCTTTCTCTAAGCAAGGCAATGTTGCGTGCGAAAATCTAATTCTCAATTTCTTTACTCCTCAAATTTGCTATGAATCAGTTGGAGTTCTGCAGAGCCAAATCTGTATTTTGCCTGTAGCGTGCTTTGCAATACTTAGATCCCAGAACTGAATTCATGTTGGGTTTTTAGTTCCTATACTCTTTCCAAATAAGGCAGTGCTGTTTGATTTCCCTGATGCTCTTCCACTGGACTGAATTGGTGGGGAAGGGGAAACAGAACTGCAGCAGTGGTGGTAACTTAAGGAGGAGGGCGACAGCCAGGGTTTCCCCTGTGCAGAACCTCCCTTCCCAAAACCCAGACTTGCTGCCCTGGGAGCTTCTGCCAGCTCTAGTCACACATGAGCCCTGTGAGGAGAGGTGTGCAATAAATATGGCTTAGTGCCTGCGTCAATGCCGCAGTGTAAGAGCAGCCACAGGGCTAGCCCAAGGCTTGATTCGGAGCCAGTTCACAAAGCTCTCCTGATAAGTGTCCCTTGGGCCAACCCTGGAGCCATCATGACGATGCTTCCATGGGGGAACATCCCAGTATGTCAGAGCAGAGGGAACGATGCTTTTGCATGCCATGTGGTCAACTCCTGACATTTGAGTCTGCTTCTGTACATAATTTTTGTCCTTTAAGCAATGTCACATGACCCATTCTGGGTAAATAGGATAGGCTGAGATAGCCTGCAGAAGGACACTGATTCAAATACCAGAGGTGTATGCAGGCACTGTGACTCCCATCTAAGTTCAGGTAGCCCACATTGAGCAGATGACGGACTTGGAGAGCTGAGTCTTAATTTAGTGAGCCCTGGGCTTCCAGATGCTTTCAGGAATTATCTGAAAATTTAGATACAATTGGGCATCTAAGGCTGAATGACTCCTAAATGTTTAATTCCCTAAAGTTTCCTGTGACATGCATGGTGCTAGCAAAAGTTGTAGAAGCCTTTCTTCTGGGGGATCCTCTTTCAATAGGATATGCTAAATGATTTATGTGTAAGTCAGACAGAGAGCTGATTTAAAAAATTGGAAAGGATAATATGTCTACTCCTGAATATAAAATTTTCTGGTCTCTAATCGGATTGTAAAGTTGTCTCCTTCTCTATCAGGCTGAAGAGGAACGCAGATGTGTGAATGGGTTTACACAAATATATGTGTATATGTACATGTATGTGCATATTTGTCCATATAGACACATGTACACATGGATGCGTAACATATATAAACCAAAGTGGTCAGATTGTCGTCTACATTGTGATCTGCTACACTTCTGTCAAACAGTTAATTAGCGTGCACTTTCAAGACCTTCTTTAGTCACAGAAGGATATATAGAGATCTCACAGTAAATGCAGAAATGAGCTGAAAGTATCTTTGGAATGTGGTTTCAGTGGTCACCAAGGCATCTGAAACACAGTTTTGGCAGTTTGTAATCCAGGATCAGTTTTATGCTACAGAGACTTCCTTGACTTCACAGGAGTTACAGCTTTCACCAGTGTAAATGAGGTCAGCATCAGGGACTTTTGTTTCAAAAGAACTAAGATGCCAACTTCCATTGCTCACTTGTTTTTCAAAGTGTCTTTGTACATGTTACCCCTTTGAGTGAGGAGAAATACCCTGCAGACATCTGCAAAAGTACCTTGTTATTCTCCTTCAGACCCTCATTATAACTCCTTTCCTTTGATGTCTAGAAAAAAGAGCAGGAAAAACAAAACCCCCAAAACTGGCCAAGTGAGGCTGTTGATGTGCTATAACTCCTTCATATCACATTGCTACCCATTTATCAGCTCTCCTCCACCAGCCCATCTCTTTCTCTCTTGCTTTTTGTCTGGATGATAAACTCTGCAGCATTTATATATGCTCTGCTGGATGTTTATAAAACATTTAGCAAAGTGGGGGTTCCTCGACCATAACTAGCCTGTCTTTGGGGCTGCAGCAATGCAAATAGATATAAACAGAAGTAAAAACAGTTTTACCTTTGATTCACAAAATAAGGAAGCAGGTAAGGAATACTCGTATCCATGCCCATGAGCTGGACATTTTAGATTAAAGATTTTTTATAGCAATCTGAATAGAAGGATAATTTAAGAGATCACTAATTTAGGCCTCTATTTCAAACATATAAGCCTGTAATAACATTTTTTATTTTTTTTTAACTCTTGGTTCCTAGATATTTATACTTTCTCTTAAAATGTGCAATTTACCTCTTCAGTTAAAAAATAGGGCATTAAAGAATCATGTTTTTTAAGCAGAGAGTCTGATCCACTCTAGGGCATACTTTTGTGGCTCATTAAATGTCATTAACAAGGATTAGTTGGCTTAGTTAAGTTAAAGGAATAATATGCACTTTCAGAGGAAGTTACTGAAGAAACACAACATGACTATATCATGTTACTCTTAGGGAACATGATCCAGGACAAATTTGAGTAAATGAGGGCAATAAGGTGGATTCTAATGCTATCATTCAGAAATAACATAAAATTGACTTCAACCTCAAAAGTTCCACCTGAAAAAAAGAATGACAGTGAAAAGCAATACTGCATCAAATAATTAATGCTGAAAATTGTCTATATTTGGATACTCAGAACCACATGACTTAAAAGCCTGCCTATTCATTACATGTTTCATTTGCTTTTCCCTCCATGTCTAGGTATGTACAAATAGTCTTCTCTTAAAATTTCATGCAGTATTTGCTTCTAGATGTATTTTTCCAAGCTAAAAGTATTTCCTCAGAAACTTTACAATTTTTGTGGTTTTCTAAAGTCTTGAAAGGATGTGTAGGAACAAAATATAGTTTGGAAAAATAGTGTTAAAATTAATTAATTAATGTTTTATTCTATTTGAAAGCATTTGTTTAACTTATATAGAGCCATAAATATACTTTGGGGGAAAAATTGACTCCTGATATTTTAAGCCTGTCACCAGAAATGAAAGCTTTTCTGCCGATAAACAGGCCTGATTTCTATCACATATATATATATATACATATATATATATATATAAAAATAAATAAAATGTAAATTAATTATATCAGCTCCACTCTTTTCTCTTTTTGTTTGACTGTCATGCTTTTGGGACATGGATAATGATTCTGAACATGAGTCTTTCCTGGTCCTCAGGTTTGGACCACATGTGCTTTTTTTATGGACACCAGGCTCCTGCATTGACCTGATAAGACAGGAACTGGCTGGGTGTTGCATGAGGCAAACTCCTACAGATCATGCTGCACGGTGCAGTGAAAAAGTCATGTAAACTATTTCCCCTGTCACTGATGGAGCTGCATCCCATTTCTGTGCTTTGCCCTGCATTGCCATCTGTCAAGATCAAGAGCAACAGCCCAAGGAAAATGGCTGATAATCAGGAGAATTGTTTTACAAAAGGATATAGCATGTATTTGGACTCCTCTGACAAGGAAGGGGAAGGCTAGTATTTATGTCATAGTTGTTAGAGTTATCCCCCTCTGAGGCCACAAATCTATCACTCTGAACTGATCCACGGGTGTATCAGTGTGATCCAGCTGATGTTGGTCCTATGCTTTTATTTGTAATTGACAGACTGTACCTTTCTTGAATAATAGCACATCAATTCACTTACCTCCATGATGCCACTTTAAAATGCAGCACAGAGTAGGGTGATGGCTCTTACAAGAGTTGCTCTGTGTACAAATCATGATGAGAAAGAAGAGATTAAAAACCCTCTGTCTATGGGCCACCAGTGCCAACTGTGAAAGCATAAATACTGAATGGTCTTAAAGCAATTGCTAGTGAGAAAATTTCTTCTGTGCATGAGTAGGTTCCCGTCTTCAGCTGTTGCCTTATCCCCTTTCTGATGGGATGCAAATGAAGTTCCTGAAGACCCAGCTTGGCAGGGCTGCATCGTGCTCAGTCAGTCTTCCCCAGGCAGATGGCAGACCTGTGCCTAGGTTGCCCTGAGAAATGAAGTTTTGCATCAGCTCCTCTTGGCCTTTCCCACAAACTCATGATGTGATTAAAAAAATCCGAGGGAGATGTTTGGAAATAGCTTCTCATGCACTTTGCTATGAGGAACAACTGTTTTATTCCCATCAGGACCATTTAAAATATGACATTTAAAATATGGCATTTAAATTATGTTCCTTTTTAATCCTTGTTCTTTTCATTGTTGTTCGCCATAATCAGAAAAGGGAAAGAAAAGCAGAAAAGGTGTTAAAACACAGATCTTTGTGTACCTCTATTTAATCTCAAGGTTGTTTCTGGCATTTTAAGTCACGAGCCTGATCATCATACAGATATGGGATTTGGCTAAAGTTTATTGCTATTATTAGGAAGTAACTGCAGTCACTGTTTTTATCAGGAGAGCAGCTGCTAGAAAAGCTATCCATTCACAGGGAGCCAGCTAAAAACAGCACTCCTCTCTTCATGTTCCCAGCCCTTCTCTTGTCTCCTGGTCATTGCCAGTCTTTGTCAGTTGCAGAAGTAGGTAGGACCGGCATAAAAAAAGACTTCTCTAGGTACTTGAATACCATGATTATCAGGGACACAGGGTAATTATTTAAGGTGCTCTAAAATATATTATTCAGACAAGTGGGGTAAAAGAAAGTTGTAGATCTGAGGCTGAGTATTAGGAATGCTTCTTAATAGCAACTCTAGAGTTATCTTTTAAGGAAATTGCTGCAGCCTTACTCTCCAAAGTAATTTAAAATAAGCTAAGATAAACCACTTGAAAAATATTCTATAGGGAACAATCCTACTTAGCCAGAAACTACGCTAAATGTTTTTTTTTTTTCTGTCTGTTTAATAATAATATTTCAAAATCCAGGCATACTTACTATTTGAAATATGAAACTTATTAAAGATCCTAAAGATAGATATCTAAGTTAATGGCTTAAGGCTTTGAATGCTATCATAGAAGTGTTAAAGAAACAGGTGGAAGATATGCATGAGAATAGCAGGCACTGACAAATAAACGTATGCTTCCTGTATTTGTGGTCACCCAATTGGAGAGTACCTGAAGACTGAAAACCTGTCACATTTTAGCTTTTGGTGATTGTGAACTGTGCTATCCATGTGCCATCCACTTATTGCACTAGAAATATTAAAAAAATCTTTTAAAATTTTGGGGAACAACAAATGAAAATAGCTTGTTAATGTACTGGCAATCTTAGCATAGTATTTACTCTGGAACTCTATCAGTGGTTTCTCATTCACTTCCATGATCTACCTTAGAAATTGCTCTCAACAGTGCTACAAAACAGAAATCTGTGTTCTCATAGGTGGGAAATATTGGTTGTTATAAAGCTTATAAAATCCATATAAAAACCATATAAAATTGGTGCTTTGTAATCTGAGTATCATTTCTCAGCCATATGATAAGTACTTGTAATTATACATGCATTGCTTGGCTTTACACTCGTAAGACTTTCCAGCTGATACAATTTCATCAGCTTATTTAAATATGCCAATACTGTAACACTATTAAAACTGACTTTTAGAACTTTTTAATTCAACAACTGGCTTGATCCTGCAATAGGCGCAATAAATAATTTAATGAACATCAGAAGTCTCACTGAACTTTTTAGGACTCTGCATGTCTAAAACTATCATTGAATGTTAATATTTACAGGACCAGAGCTTATTTCTATACTCTTTCAGATTGCTTTGGACAAATAGAAATATATTGCTAAAGGATCTCCTGTATGTTCAATGATTCTTTTGTATAGGGAGGTATCTATTTTTCAAACTGAACCAGACTGTAAATACCCGTTTCAAAACTCTCTCCTGTCCACCATTCAGGTATTTCAGTTCACAAACGTTCAGTTGGAAAAAAAATTGTTCCATTGCATTCACCTTGACCTGGCTAAATGTTAGTCTTGAAAAGATGTTTAAAGTTAGTGCAACATTAACTGAGAACCCTGGAGCCATATTTAATCACTGCATTCACTACCAGTGTCATTTGAGCTGTTTATGCTTATTCTGAACTTTAAGCCATGATCCAGTCCCAACACTACAGATCTGAAATTAAAGCAATTGATTCCGCTGCAGTTTAGATCCAGACAACCAATTGCTCATCACATTTTTAAGATAAAATGTAGACTATCTTCTCAGCTACTAAAGGTAAAAAGAATGATTCAAATAAATATTTTGTAAGTTAAATACAGTCCCTGCCTTAGGGCAAAGGAAAGGCTAAGACTTTTTAAACACCATGGGAGCATGTTAGAAGTGGCTATTTGATCCCTGGAACTTCAGTGACACACACACAAAAATATTAGTTGACATGCCAAAGGATAATACGGGCTTAGTTTTCCGAGTGTTTCTCCACTCTCCTCCTGATTTGTGGAACCAGCTGATACTCTAGCACTAAACCTGAAGATTTATTACTGTTGGTTACTAAGTGCAGTCCTAACAGGCACTGAGCTAAACAACTGAATGTGAACTAGGTAAAGATGGCAAATTTTTCTTACCTTGCTCTTAGGTGCACCAAGTGGATTTGCATTTACATTCTGTTTTGATGCATAGTTGTTGTCCCTGCAATGTTTATGGATGCTGGGCAATAAGCACAAGGTGTTTCAAGCCTGAATCACAGAATCACAGAATCGACCAGGTTGGAAAAGGCCTCTGAGAACAAGTCCAACCCTTGGTCCACTACTTCTGTGATTACTAGACCATGCCACATCCAGTCTCATCTTAAAAACCTCCAGGGACAATGAATCCACCACCTCCCTGGGCAGCCCATTCCAATGTCTGGTTATTCTCTCTGTAAAAGATTCCCTCCCAATATCTAACCTAAACCTCCCCTCGCAGAACTTAAGATTGTGTCCTCCTGTCCTACTGCTGGTTGCCTGGGAGAAGAGATCGATGCCCACCTGGCTGCAACCTCCTTTCAGGGAGTTGTAGACAGTGATGAGGTCTCTCCTGAGCCTCCTCTTCTCCAGGCTAAACAACCCCAGCTCTCTCAGCCTCTCCTCATAGGACTTGTGCTCCAGTTCCTTCACCAGCCTCGTTGCTCTTCTCTGGACCTGCTCCAGCACCTCAATATCCTTCCTGAACTGAGGGG
>JAWWLV010000045.1:25578270-25592449 GCA_035041135.1 Platyrinchus mystaceus
AGTAGAAATTCAGGTGTGTGCATTAGGAGCCCAGAACGAGGAATGATGCTGGCTGAGTTTCAGCTGTCCTCTGTTTTGTTGTCAGCACCGACAGCAATGCTCCACACCTTGCTCACACTGCTCTGTGCTGGCCTAGTCTGTCTGTGATTACTGCAGCTGTTGATTTCTGCTGTACCTAAGTAAGGTCTAGTTCCCAGGACTCTACATGGAGTTTTGGTAGGAGGCAGGTATTTCAGCCTGAGGACACAGCCACTGCCCAGGTCCACAGCCTAGCCATCTCCCAAGCTCTGCTCCCCAACACCACCCTGAACTTCACTGTGTCACCATCAACATCCAACACAGCTCTGACACCCTACCATTAAGATCAGCTTCTCTTAACAGTATGTAAAAGCCTGAAAATTACATAGAGAATTCTCCTGAAAGGTGTTACAGCTGCACGCATAGTTTCCTTGCAACTTGCTTTCAGACATTTTACAGCCTCTCCCCACCTGCTCTGACTAGTGAGTTCTGTAGTTCAGAGCTTTCACGTGCTGCAGACACAGACTGCCCTTTGCTGCTTACCACTTTTGCTCTGCTGCTCACTTTGTCCTCTCCTCCAAACCTTGGGCAGATCCTTCCCAGTTCTGATTTTATGTGCTCAGAACCTTTGCCTTCTGGAACAGCCATAATTCTGTGTCCAGTTGTTTAGTGCTCTCCCTAGGGTCTAATACTTGAATTTTATTTCATTGTCTTTTATCCCTATGTCTTGTCTTAAAGAAACAGAGGACTGTTTAATTTTCTCATGCAGTACTGTCAATTTTCTTTTATTTTCTCTCTATGTGCCATAGTCTATTGCAACACATAGGTGCAACACTCGTAGGGTGCACACCTTTTTTTATGCACCCTAATCTTCATATGTTCCAAATCTGGTTTGAACTACTGATATTCTTTATCAATCATAAAACCCCTTTTTCTGTATTTAGATGATTCCTAAGAAAAAAAAGTATTATCTTAATTTCTGGAAAATTCTTATCAATATCTTTATATACAAATTGTCATAAAGATAAGCTATTCTTATCTAATTGTTTCTAGGAGTTTAAGATTGTCTCAGCAGGAGTTGCTGAGGGATGAAACTTCTAATGATGATTTAAAGCAGTGAAGTGTGTAGGCTGAAACTGAAATAATTATTGCTGTAACCCTCTAAGCACTCCAAGTTCCTCAAGAGAAAATACTTTGTTCAGAACAGACCCTGAACAACAAAATGCTAAAAAAGTAAAATAATAATAATAAAAAAAACCCCAAACCCTTGGAGCAGGATGATAATTTAAAACTAGAATCAGTATAATGTGAGGATGTTCTCAGCAACTGCTCACAAATGCATCAGACATCACAATTAAAAAGGAATAATAATTATGGCCCCATTCTAAAGTATGGAATACTTTATTCCATTCAATAAGTCATGAACACTTTAAAAGCATCAGTGTAATCCACAAACCTATATTTACAACATTAAACTGGATGTTCTGCCTTTTCAATAACTGTCATTTCATCTCTATTATTTTCACCTCAGACTCTAATTGTTTCTTTTATAGGAGCTAACCTACCAGTGTCCTTGGCAGTACAGTTTATGGCTCATGCATTTACAGTAATTGTTTGGGCAATTTGCCACACAGTATAACAATCTTCACATCACAATCAGTTTTTATAATAAACAGCATTAGTTGTGAAAAATACAAGTGATGCATGATTCTTATGGTAGATAAAGGGCACTGAAGATGCCCTTTAGAAAAAGAAAGGAAAATGCTCAAGCCTTGAACTACTTGAGAAAAATACTGATGTCACAATAGAGCTAATTAATTTGATGGTACAAACACGAGGGGGAAAGAGCCTTGCATTCATTAGTGTCAGTTTCAAATGAGAGCATACTGTTCATAAAAATAATATTCTGCCTTCGTTTAGACAAAAACGTGCAGGTAAACAAATCAGAAATAAGCACCAGCTCCAGCAATATCAGTGATTACACTCTGTAGCTTTAGCAGTGGTCTTTCTCCTCTATAGCTGCAGGGAGTTCAGAGCCTGGGAAGATACAACTTGCAGGTAGAACTTCCGATGAGGCCAGATCCTACTGCCCACCAGCCTGGTTGGCTCCAGTGTGACCAGCCCAACCAGGCCCTACTGGGCACTGGAGCCTATGTACAGGTACTGGTCTGCTCCTGCGAAGCTGAGCGTGAACTTAATGGCTTCTCTCCATAACAAGTGGGTGGTTACACGTAAAGATGTCTCACTGCATGTATCTCTGCTGCAGGCAGTTTGTGGTCTCCTGATTTTCAAGTGGCCCAAAATAAGAGGTCAAGCACTGCTCAGCGGGGAGGCTGTTGGACACACCTCCAGCAGTCAGTCTCCCATGTTAGTAATTCTCCAGAGGAGAAATAATAAATATGCCCTCTAATGGCAGTGCATAGGCAGGTAAACCTCAGCCTCCTTGTCATCTCCACACCACATTATGGACCCTGGTTGGTGCTGAGGCACAGCAAGGCAAGGCCCCAGAAGGCACAAAGGTGGCTTTGAGCCAAGGCTGTACCTCACCTCTTGAGCTCAGAAGTGAATTCTCTGGTAGCACAAGGGCTTGAGACTAAGAACTGCGTGTGATAATAAACCGTGGAGTGATTGTATTATAAGACTATAACTTCAGCTTCTGATAGCACAGACATCAATTTGAATCAGTAGGAAACTTGTCCCTATAGTGAATTTTGGACTGAGACTTATGGAAGCAAGGAATGAGTGTATTCATTAAATATTTAGTTCATATATTTAGTGAGTGAAATAGAATAAAATTAACCATGGAGACAACATCACAAGAGAAGTCAAAGTCTTTACTTTGAAAATCCACATCAGGATTCTTGGCAGGTCCTGAACTTCTTTAGTTGTCATACAAAGACAGAGAGGTCAGGACACAGTTTGGATCTAGATCCTGAAGTGTGGTGGGATGTATCTTCAGCAGTTGTCTCATCATGATCAGATTATCAAGATTATGTTTGGGGTTTTTTTTTAAATAGTACCTTTTTCTTTCCCCTCCTAGCATTTCCATCTCCCCATGAACTGGTTTTGTTAATATTTTCTCCCCTGTCCAACTGTTATTTTAGGACCAGTATAAATAGATCAATATTTTAAATGTATTTTCCCAGTAAGCCAACTGTTATGAGGTTTATGTTAATTATGTTAGTTGTGTTAGTAAAAAAAAAATCACCTCAATTTTGGGATAGAATTTTGATTTTTTTTCAATTTATTTTGAATCCAGAGTAAAAATCGGAAGCATGAAAGATTCTTCATGACCCCGAGACTGTCTGGATTTTTAAATAAAATTGTGTTGAAAACTTTTTTCCTTTTACATATTTTTAACTAAATATTTAAGAAATAAATTCTTTGAATACTTTAACGCCCTCATACCTCTCTGAATTTCAGACTAAATAATATATTCCTACATTTTCTTTTAAATATGAGGTAGTATAAAATTGATACAGTTACATTTTCTCTTTCATTTCTCTGTAATTCAACTATTTTAACCTTTTTTGCATGCTTTAGAATAAATATTTCCTTATTAAATAGTAAGATCTAGTGTAAGTGGATATAACACAGAACAAAGTGAACAGTGCTGTGAGCTATCCAAACATACAGACACAATTTTTAGCCAAATATTGGTGTGTGAATTAAAATCATGACAAACTATGATAACACCACCCATTATGGAAAAGTTTGTAGTTTTGGCTATAGTCCCAAACCTATTTCAAACCAGACCAAAGCACCTGCTATTCCACAGTGGAATGTGCAGTCCTGAAAGCATAACTCTCAGGGCATTATAGTTGCCCAAGAACATCTGAAATAGGGCTGAACTGGGACTATGAGGTCATGAAGTCTTATCCCTTGGCAAATGTGTCGCATAATTCAGTTCACAAAAATATATCCATGTTTCCATACTGAGACCTTCTCAATTTCTTGTGTCTGGTATTTGAACTTAAAAATTACAGGATGTACTTTTCTAATGCGTACAGAGCTTGTTTGAAGTTTCCATAAAAATGTTTTTGTGAACTCTTTATATTTATTCATTAATAGTCTGGCTGCTTAATTATCTTTACATCTTCTGAGTACTTACTCCTTTGCTATATCAATGACATGCATTATTTCTCCTCTCAGACTTTATGTTATGCTGAAAATAGAAATACTCAGTTCATCTTCTTGGTTAATATAGATTTTTCATCCTACAAGTCTTCTTGTAGTCCTCTTCTGCACCTATTCCAGTTTGAATAAATCTTTCTTGAACATTGTAAACAAATGTTCCATAGGAGTTCTTATTGGTGCCTGGTGCCACAACATGAACATTTCCAGTAAATCTTTCATTACTGGGAAAACCTTCTCTGACTCATTACTATAGAACTTGATATCACAGTGTCCTGCTCATCTCACACCAGTGGCCTGGAAATGTTTTCTGACAAAAAAAATCCCTCAGATTTTTCTTGTTCATCTGTTTCTTCCAATTTCTGAGGCCTAGTTTTGTGGCGGAAACTCTTTCTAGTCCCTAAATGTATAACCTGGCACTTTATAATTTTGAATTTCATCCCTTATCTATTATCCTGATCCTCCAGGCCACCCATTTCTTTCAATCCTCCACTGCGTTGGTCATGTCTCCCAATTTCCTATCTGCCACGAATTTAATTTAACTTTGACTTCTTGTGCTTTGGTCTGTAATAACATGACTGAATAAGTCTGATTACACGACTGGTCCTCTCCAATTCCTCTGTGACGCCTGCTAGCTCCACACAGCCCAGCTTGAGGGACTCTGCTTGGCACTGAGAGCACCTCTCCCACCGCCCAGCTCTTGTACTCATATCCCTCTTCTCCTGTTTAATTAATAAATTTCCCATGTGGCTGCACAACAAATGCTTTAATGAAATCCGGATAACTGATTTTTAGACAAGGGAAATGTAGTAATCTTATCAAAGACAGATATTATCAGGTGAGTCTGGCATTTTTATGCCATTTTCCATTTATCTGTATTTCCTCTCTCATTTAAGTTTTGTTCTGAATGTATTGTGAAAACTTTTTGAAGACACCTGGGCCTGTAGTTGCTTTGACATGATTTTTCTATTTTCCCCTAAATATAGCTACCACTTTTTCTACTCTTGTAATACCATTACAGTGGTATAAGGACCAATTTGATAGATTTGAATAGCAAAGGTTTTAAACCAATGTGTGTTTTCCTCTCTTGGGTCTCTCAGATTTGGGTTGGAGATTATCTGCTTCTCTTAACTGAAGCATATTTAAACAAGTTCTGCTCCCAGACTGGATGAATTAATATGATTTTCTAAATCGCTGTTCACATCAGTTATGTCCTGTAAGACCTCTGCTCCTATAAGACTTGAACCCACTACTAGCACTTTGATAGAAAATTTTAGGAGAAGTCTTTTGATTCTGGGGTTATACATAGATAACCTGAAATCTTGATCAAACCTCACTTCTAAAAAAAAAAATCCCTATTTAACTTAAAAAGGTTATTAGAAAAGGTATATTAGAAAGGTGTATTAGAAAGCCTTGACATGTGTTAGTTTATCCCTACCCTTTGTGAAGTCAAAGAAATACTGTTATTGGCTAATTATTTTTTCCTCATCACTTATACATTGTCTATCTAGTCTTCACATCTTTAGTGTTCAAGTTTAACATTTCCTTTCTGGGATGCCAATTCCATGTAATTTTTGGACTTCTGAACTGCTTCGCACAATGTCCATCAAATTTTCAGTCCTCTCAGTCCTACCAACTAGGCCCTGAACTTCATATTTGTTCTTTATGAATGCAAAATTACAGTGATAACCTGTTTGTATTCCTTATTTATTTTTATAATTCAGTCCAAGTGAATGATAATTCCTCAAGAACGAATCATATGAGCATAAGTTGTTTGGTTTTTTAAGCTGGTAGAAATTCTTAAGTTCCTGGTGTACTTTATGAAGATGTGACCTATTCAGCTGAATGAGAAAAAGCAACAGAGCTTCTGCAGGTTCTGCTGGAGGAGAACTGCATCAGCTGACACCATGGATTTTTTCTAGGTTTAACTGTTGTCAGAATGCCTGGATCACTTAAAAATAAAAGTAAAAGCTTTTTAACAGAACATAAATCTGTTGTCTCTCACAATGTAGGCAAATTTAGACCACCTTTCACAACAAAGTGTGATAATTAATTTCTAAAACAAAAGCTTAATTAACATTCTAATTTAAAAATCTGCTCATGGAATTCTGATAGCGTGCTAGGAGAATATTTCAGAGAAATATGGAGAAAAACTAACTAGACAAATACCTTCTAATTGCCCATGTTTTATGAAGGAGGAAATTTTTATTGGCTTTTGGGAAGAATTCCAGTCCTTGGGGTATACATATATGTGTGAGTTTGTTCTGTAGTTACATGCACTCATAGTCTCAACATCTCTATATTACTTCTTAAATTGAAGAAGTGATTTAAATTACTATCGTTTTATGCTCCTTATGATCTTCAAACACTGCATTATCAATATCCTCAATTTAGGTTGATTTTAGATTTTCCAATAAAACAATGTTATGAGGATGGATATTTCTGATATAGAAATAAAATAAAAAAGAAAATACCCGTTACACTGAAATTCCCTATACTCAGGTATTTGTGGGACATGTGTGCACAAATAATGGGCTATAAACCAGAAATCTTTATAAAATTCAGTGTAACATGCAGGAAATTATGTTACAAGCCCTGCAGTGTGGATCCCAGCTGTGAGGCTGTTATCGTTGCTGTTTATGTGTTGCAGTTGTGAAAAGAAACATGTGGATCAGGGCTCTAGATGGTACTAACTTAACAAGAGTTAAGGAAAAAATCAACTCCAGTCACAGCAAAACTAAAACTGAGGGGCTCAGGTCACACATACATCAAGTGTTACATCCCCAGACACTAAAACTCCATAGCTACATTACAGTTTAAATTTATGCTTACAAGGTGAGATTCATGCAGCTTTCAATAACAGCCTAAGCGGTAGGTTCCCTTTATGGTCCAGAGGGAAAGAAGCTCCTTCGAAGGATATGTCACTTCATCTTACTCATGATGCCCATGTTAGAGGGACTACATCTCCTTTTGAAAGTGTTAATCCCTCACCACTGATGATAGGCATGATATACAAGACTGCCTGAATACAGATGCATAGGAGACTAAAGCTAGATAAGGTAACACCAACCCAGCACAGAAATTACCCAGCTTGAAGCATCTTTAAACCTGTTCATTTAAAGGTTTGGAAAATAGGTACCCATCCTCAGCATCTTATTCAAAGACTGTGTCTATATTTTTACACTGAAAATTTGTTAATCAAAACTAAAAATATTCACTGGATAGGGAATATAAAAAACGGGGGGCAGAATCCAGTTTCTCTTTTCTTAGGGAATGAAAATTAAGCTAAAGAGCTTGTACATCCAACTTCCTGAGGTGTATGCAAATTTGTCCTCCATTTTCTCCCCAAATGTTCTTTATCCCGGCAATTTGGATATGTTTTGGATGCATGTGCAGCATTTTTTTCATATGAGGGTGTGACAGAATCTGAAAGTGCCACTTCATCTTGGATGTGAACTCTAGCTGCCTGTAGACTACTATGCTGGGTATAGGCATCAGCATCTTCCCTTCTTCTGTGAATGTTTCTTGAATGAAAAACCTCCATTCCTTTAAGAAGTAGATAAGAGTCCCTTCTAGCAGCAAATTATGCCATCCCTCCTTCCCGAGAGTTGCATTCATATGGCTGAATGCTGCAGGTAGACAGCTACATTCAAAGAATTAGGCTACATTCAACAGCTGTGCCCATGTGGCTTTGGGATCATTATTTTGGGGTGATGATTCAGTTCATGTGTTTTACATATCTTGGCTCCTAATTAAGGGCTTTTGCAGACACCTATTAGCACCTAAATGTTTTAATGCATTTGCCTCATGGCTGAGCCCTGGTCTACAGTGTGTCTAAATTTATGGAAACAGGTGAGTGAAAAAGATGCAAAAGGGCAGAAGAAAATTGGGAACTAGATGTAACACTAAGGCAAGCATTTGAACAGTAAAAAACCCCCAACAAACAAACAAACAGCTCTCCCCAAATTCCTTTGTATAAATAATAAGCACTAATGATTTACATTAAAAACCCCACAGATCTACTGAAAATAAGGGCCTGGCTGTGAACTCAGGATTAAATTCAGATTATAGCAACTGCTGACAGGTGAAAATACATCATGGTGTGAGTAGGAGAGTGAGAAACATGTGGAGGCTATGCATGTACCAGGATTCAAGAGTTACATGACATTCATGCAGATTGCAAAAATATTCAGCATTATTGCAATTAATGGTAAAAAAGAACCATTGACACAGCATTAAATCTTATACTTCAAGGACAGCTTCTAACAAAAAATGACCAAGAGGAAATTTAATAGGCCAGTGCAAATTACTTAAAGTACTTTCCTACAAGAACTTTACATCTTCACCTGAAGTATCTGATGGTGGCCAGTGTCAGAGATCAGATGCTAGACTGGCAGCAACTTCTGTCTGCTTTAGTCTGGCAACCCTATAAAGAGTGGATTTTAAAAAGTTGGTGACAGTCAAAGTCTAGATTCTTTTGACAGAGTATAAATTTAGCATCCTCCTTCTGAATTAAGCATTTAGGTGGCAGAGTTAATGTTATATCAATTCAAATGAAAGACACTAGGAGAAAATAGAAGGGGAAAAGATTAATATTTGAAAATGAGAAAGTAATTTTCAGCAACTGAGGTGGACGGCTGGTTGAAAATTGCATAAATTAAAACCTACAGAAAAAAAATCGCTCCTCATAAAGAAGTCATTAGGAGTGATATAATAAATTTACATTTTACATAAGTGATACTCTTTTAACATTTTTTTTCCTTTTTGCACTAAAGGTTAGGTCCCTATAAGCATACAATTCAAACTGCTATCACTTTGCATTCATATTGATAAGGATTGCAGGCACTAAGCATCTCTCTGTAGGTGTTTTTCGTGTTGGACCTGGCCTTTGTTTTCACAGCCAGCAAAGCAACAGAAAAATTGCACTTGCTGCAGGGAAGCAGAATTCGTTCCTGCCAGCCGGGCATAGCTTAGCAACAGGATTTATACTGTACATATGCAGGGAGAATCTTTTGATTTATTTCAGGTAACAAAGATGTCTTTTTCCAGCCATCTCTGTATACATACAAATATTTGAAAAACACAAGCAAGGGAGAGCCCTGGCCTCTTGAACACATATATCCTCCCAGACCCTTGCCTGACCCCAAAATTACACTCTTCTGTCACTGACCCATCTAATCACCTTTGTGCTGCTTTCTCAAAAAAGGCCTGGGAAAACCCATCAGCTTTGCAATGTAATCTGAAGGTCAACACATTCTCATTTTCTTGGCCAACTCTTTCTTTAGACCAAGCCTTAATATCAGGTCACTCAAAAAAGCGCTACATTTTATATAGCTGTTATATTCAGAATTTCAAACAGCATTTGAAATTTTGTGTAATTAACTAGCAGTCTTTACATTTGAGTCTAAGAATTAGAACATAATTTTTGCAGAATAACACAAGAAGTTTCTTTTTGTTTAGCAGAAAGGAAGAAATATTGGCAACGTCTGATGATGACACATGGAATAACTCAAAGACTTCAGGTACAACACCCGGTTTAATTAGTTCTTCCTTACTGCACATGTTAATTAAAAATAACGTAACAACCAACCTCGTGGAAATTATTCAACTATGTTTTTTTAACTCTTCAGACACAAACATCCCAGAGATTGTTTATTCACAAGCAGAAGACAAGGACACCAAACGAGCTAATGAAAATATAAAAGAGAAAAATGCAGAATATAAGCAGGGTGATCACAAAGATGATGAAAAAGAATTAGAGTTGCTGGTAAGTGTTACACAATTATATCTACAGTATTAAATGATTTGAATCCATTTAGGCTTCAAAGCTGGTGAAATGCCCCCTTTTAACAGAGCTGACTGATGTACTAATTTACAAATGTAAAGCCTTGGTCTGTACTTACACTGAATCTCTAACTGATTCAACAATAGAAGGTGCTTTGATTTCAGTATAGTGCATCAACTTTTTCTGGTCTTAAATTAATGACTTCTCCCTTTTACTTCTTTACCAGAGGCTCTAAATGACAGTTTGAAGGAATTAGAAGAGTAGCATTTAAAAAATCTCCCCTCCTAGTCTCTAGGGTGGAAATATTCTTAAATGCATGCTTTATATTTGGTAAAATTTTTATACTTATACTACTGCTTGCTTTTGAGGGTTTTTTTCAAAGGATAACTATGTAGCCTGCTGTATGAACAAAACAGGTATATATACATATTTTTTATAAGCAGATTTTTATGTATCAGTATTTGACATTATATTTTTTACAATGAATTTCACACTCAGTGAACATTCAATCTATTTGGATTTGTGTGTGTGGATGAGTGTGCGTGGTTTGCCTTGCACTTTTCAGTATGAAAGAAAAAATGGCAATAAATGAGACACATACAGCAATCTATTATTCTCAGTGTCTGTTCTCAGCTCATATCATTTGGGTGCATAGATTCATAATCATAGATTATAATAGCTATCACCTGTGAAAATGTGAATGCTGAATCAGACAGGAGAGGAGGATGAGAAGCATTCTTTTTTTTCTTATTGCTATAGAGAAAAAAATATCTCATTTGAATATAATTTTTTTCTTACCTTTTACTTTAAAAAAGTTGAAAATTGTTACATATTGTGAGATCTTTCACTGACTGAAAGTCAGCGTCTCTTTATTTTTTATGGTGAAACATAGACAGGAGGACCTCTAAAATCCCTTGTTGTTCTCAGTCCACCTTTTTACAAAAAACAGGATCGAATATAACCATTTGTTTATCAATTGCCAGACTTGTCTATACAATAAATGAAGGGGGAGCTATAATTTAGATGTTAATTTCCACTATGCACTCTTTAATGAATTAAACAATGAAGGCTTATAATAGATGGAAATACAACCAAATCTTTGAAACGCACAGGCATTGGCTCACAAGACAGCTGTGCAGTTGACAAGTAACATGAGCCTTATGTGAGAAGAAGGGGAAATCGTAAGATTTGCATATAATTATTGAGATCATGCAAATGTCAGTTATGAGGAGGGGAAAAAAACACAGGCATCTCACTGTTAAATCCTGACAGTTGGCATCACCGAAGAACTCAAATACACTTGAGCGCTGGTTGGCAGAGGGTCATTAAAACAGAATTTGCAGAGACATTAGCTCCCTCACTTTTCTTTGAGTGACGTTTTACTATTAATAGTTTGCAGAGGCTTTGCAGAAAACATATTAATAAGAGAAACTGTAATGGGGGTATCTACAGCAAGTGCAGATGCATAAAGGGGTGCCCAAGAAGCTAGCCTCTAATTGATCAGCTAGTGCTATCAGTGTGACTGTGCTAAAGTGAGAAGAGAGTGCTATGACAAGCCAGCATAGCTGAATAATACAGTATGATATTTGGGAGCTAGGAGGGAGAGTGATTAGTTTCTGGCCTTTTACTTTGCTAATCTCATTTCCAACTCGTGTCTTACCAGATTGTCTAAAAACAGTCTGGTTTGAAGCCTGTAAAATGGTCCCTGAGAGAAATGAAGCACAGATAATCCTTACGGAGTTTGTCAGTGTGAAATGTGTCTTTGTTTTACTGGACAATACCGTACATTACTGGGCTTTGATGTACTGTATCAATGCCCTCATTTAAGCACCAATCCTATCCCCTCGCCCCACGACTTCCTCTCTCCAAACCTAGAATCAAATGTATAGAGAATGAATTAGCCTTCCTTTAAGGGAATATTCTCTTCAGATTTAATTTGTATAAAATGCACTAGCAGCTTACTGAACTCATGAATAAAGCGAGAGGGTTCTGAATGCTATTTTATTTCCTGCTCCTTTCAGCACCACCATAAAGCTCATTACCTATGTTAAAACATACATCCAATGTAAATTTTGCAAATGGTTTGGAACATGTTTCCATATAAGCTTTGTTACTGAAAACAAAACTTTCCATAATGAAATCCTGCCTCCTTCATTTGGCATATTTTTGCAAAGCACTTTTTGATCATTCTTTTCTATTCTATTGTTTCAGTTAAATCAGCACTTCACAGGAGCTAGAGGTACCTCTTCCAGAAATGAAAGGAATTTATACACCACAGAACCAGTTAATTTTCCAAGTGAAACTGAAAGACTGGTGAAAAAGCTAACCTATATAGAAAGAAGCAGTGACTTGCACCCTGTGCCTATCAGTTCCTCATCTGAAAACACTTCACAAGTGATAGGAGGAGAAATAAAAGATAAATTTAAGTATTCTGTTACAGATTATAATAGTCAGCTACCAGGGAAAGAAGTCACTGCTGGCTCAGTAAATGGTGGTGAGTGGTCTTTGGAACATACTGGTACCAGTGAGAGCCTTTTATCCACAAAAGATTTTCCTGTGATGAAGCAGAATGAGGCTACTGGTATTACGGCCACTGTCTCAAGCCGACCAGGAGAGAGCCACACAGATATTTCAAAAGGTGAAATAGATAGTGCCTCCGGAAGTAAGATGATGGAGAGTTTATTCATCAGTGAGGATGCTGCTGCTACCTCAAAAGGGGCTTGTGAAACAAGACCAGAAACCATTTCTCCAGAGCATGATGAATCCATGCAATTAAATGCATGCATAGCAAGGACGCTGGATGGCAATGCTAATCCAGCTCTAGAGCACCAGGCACCACAAATGTCTCACCAAACTCTGGATTCGTTGTCATCAGATGCTGACAAATATGAAGGAAAAATCAAGATGATTGAAAGCAGAGTTCAGTTACATTTAAGAGAAGATTTATATGCACATGCTGATGTCTCAATAGATTCCACACAAAGACGATATACGCAAAAAAAAGGAATTGGTGAAATGTCAGGAAAGAACTCTAACACTGATGCAGGGAAGGAGAAGAAAGTCATTGAAATAGCAGACTTAGCATTAATTGGTGAGGAAGAAACTTCCAAGCCTTTTAAGTCATATAGGAAACACAACGCCAAAGCCCTGAACACAACACCTCTGCCAGTCAAGAGCAACAAGCAGGCACCCAGGGCCACATGGGGGGATGAAAGGCAAGTCGAGGACACTCAGGAAAACAGAGGATTCATGAGGTTAAACGACAGACATGAACCAGACAACACAAATAAACAGAGACTGATTAGAAGGGAAAGTGAAGCAAACTCTGCCGAGCAGAGGTGGCAAGAAATGGGGAGCGAGGTTCGATGGGGAGCAAGGAGGAGCACAGAACCTCAGAGCACAGCTTCCACAAATGAGTTGTTTACCTGCCAGGAGGCAGAGAGTTGTGAAAAGTCTTCTGTCTCTAAGCAGGATATTACAGAGGAAGCAGAGGCAGGTACAGCTTATATAATTAAAACAACATCAGAAAGTGCTCCAGAAAAAATGTCTGCCAGTGAAAAAGCAGTAATTGCTAAGCTACCTCAAGAGACTGCACTAAGTGACAGGCCCACAGAGGAAAAGGAAACAGCGTTTGATACACATGAAGGGAGAAACGATGGTTCACATTATGCTCTTTGTCAACTCAACACAGTGGGTGTATTATATGACACTGAATTTGAAAAGGAATCAGTTTTAGGTATTTATAATGCATGCGTTCGTGAAACACTGAAAGGAGAAATGAAGTCTGTATGCAATAGCAGGGAAAAAGGTGCCAAAGCACAACCAGACATAGGCAATATTCTACCTGTAGGAGAAGCAGTAAAGGCTTCTGCTACAGGAAAAAAAGAAGATTTGCAGCAGGCATTATATTCAGAAGTATCTAAAAGTCCCCTGAGCACCCAGAAGCATCTATACAGTGAGGAAGCAGAAGAGCTCTATGGGGAAGAAAGCCACGTTGGTATGCTTTCCCATTTGTGTGCTAAAGCTGAAACAAAAATGCCATCTTCTGGTACAAACACTATTCCTAGTCACCATTTTAAAAGCTCTTCAGTAGCATATTCTGAAGGGTCCACTGCAGCAGGAGGTATGGAGCACCTGTATAGACACTTTGAATTCAAAGTCTTTGACAAGACTGCTGCTGAGTCAGGATACAATTTAAATCTACCAAATGAAATTACATATATTAAAAAAAACTTATCTCCC
>JAWWLV010000045.1:25593871-25606495 GCA_035041135.1 Platyrinchus mystaceus
TCAAACACCCAGAGAAAACACAGGGCACAGCACTGGTGTTCAGTGAGGCTTTGTGTGGTTTTGGTGAAGCAGAAAAGGCAGTATCTGCCCTAAGGAGAGTCCAAATTGATCCTGTGAAGCAGGAGTCCTGTGGGACACGCATGCTGGTGACTTTGCTGCTCCAACATTGCAGTTGTCCCACACAGGCCAAAGTTTGTTCAGAAGGAAAAGGAAGGGCAGGTTATGAGGCTCTTCAGCCATTACCCAGAGGATGGTCATAAATGCCTTCACAGGTAGCATGTTAAAAGAAGCACCAAAGCTGCATAATGTTACTGGAGCCCTAGAAATTAAGAAAGGAAAAGAGTTGGTTTTAAGCTCTATTTGTTTCACTTTCCTTACTGTCATTGTGAAATACCACAACTGTGAAAGTCTTGATTGCAATGTATGGCTGAAGTTATGTACTAGAAAAATTATTTAGTTGCTAACTTAGCTCTGAAATAAATCTTTTAAAGTCCATTTAAAACTTAATGTTTCAGGATGTTAGGACACTGCTACAACAAGCACCTTAGCATTCCCGTTATACAGGGGAGTAAAACTTTGAAGCATTGTGGGAGCAGTGCATTCAGTGGGGTGAGCAGGTGTGTGCGTGATCTGTTGCTGATGTGCGTGCTGATGGCTGGATACCTTGACAACTTTCGAAAGCAATCCATGAATATGTTATAGCAATGGACTAGAGGCATTAAGGAGAGACACTGAAGGTTGTGTCCAGATGTTCAAAGATTTATACCAGGGGTCGTCAAACTACAGCCCGGGGGCCAGAACCGGCCCCCGAAGCTGCCGAACCCGGCCCGCGGCCTCCCTCCCCCTCCGCAATGACTTAATCCGCGCCTCATTCTCCACCTGCCTCCAGGGGGCACCTCTCGGATACAAACCGGCCCACACACAGTTTGGGGGCCGGTAAACCGGCCCTCTGTTTAGAAAGTTTGGTGGCCCCTGATTTATACAAGCAAAATGTTAATTGAGGTAAAGAAATTCAATAGGCATTAGGAGCTGGATCCAATAAAAAACTTAGGCTTAGACTTAAAGCAGGATTGAAGTAAAATCAGTGTAATCCAAAATCATGATTGCAGACCCTTCTTTACCTGGAGATGCTGAAAGAACCTAGGCTTTTCATGATGTTTATAGTCACTTCTCCAAAATGCATGACATTGCCTTACTTTTGGTAATTCACTCTCCTCAGTGTGACAGGTCCCTGGTCTAAGTCATTCACAATTTCAGCCTCACTGGGATAGAGTAGTGTCTCAAGTAGTGTCTAATATATTCTGGAAGGATCAAGGTCCTCAGTTAAAGGGACAAAAAGGTGAAGAAAACACCCTGCATTTGTGTGATGCACCATGCTGAAAGTGTCTCCCTGTAGTAAAGTACCAGATTCCTCAGGCAAGAGAGATCAAGGACATAGGACACATTTTAGTCCGATAGTTAAAACCACCAGGGCAGAAATTGGAATTTTTAGTTTCAGTTGCTAGTTAAAAGCTTCCTACAGTCTAATTTGCCACATAACTCTTTAAAGCAAAATTCATAAAATTTAGAGCAAGGACCAAAGCCCAGGTTCCTGGCCTGTTAGGTAAAAGCTCTACACATGAAATCACAGGATTCAACCCCATGTTTGAATATCTTCAGCTTTACCAAACCTGGGCCTTCCATCCTGCAGGATGTATTTTAATGATTGGAGGAGGACTGTGAGGAGGACTGTGGTCCCGAGTTTGGTAGTACATCTGTGCATAGGTGGGCTTCTACTTTCTCAAATGAGTTAAGCTGAAAGTGATTCTCTGCTCAAAATAATAAATGCTTCAATTTCCATTTGTGGGTAGACACTTTCATTTGCAACTTGCATCCCAGGGTAGTTTTCTTTTCCCAGAAGTTATAATGTCTATTTTTTAGAGAAGTCTTAATCTGGCAGTCTAAATGCCTAAGGACACAAGATAACTAAAGAACTTTAGATGTCTTGGAAAGAGGCCTTATTGTAGGCAAAGCTGAGCAGTTCAGAAGAAGTGGGAAAGCCTGGTTGTGTTTTTTATTGAATCTTGGGGACTCCAAGGAGTGTACATTTTAAGGACTCTTGCTCTTTCACGTGGAAGCATGGGCATCCTGGAGACATGGGAACCTTTGTGTAGTGGTTGGTTGTATGAAAGCACAAGTTGAAAAGGGTTTTTCTGATTTATTTGAACCCAAAATATTTGGTTAATTGACAAAGATTCAGCTCAGCTGATTGGACAGCAAGAAAAGGGGTCAGGGACAATTGATGGGCCCAGGATTATGAGTGGAAGAAAGTTGTTGGATTGAATGAGTCTCTGGAGAACAGCAGAAAAATATTACAGAGAGCTCAGGAGAGTCAATATGACCTGCAAAAAGAATGCAGGGGACAAATAGAGAGGATCTATTAATACAGACATTCATTAAAAATTAGTAGGCTTTTAGTGTGTTTCATAATATATTTAAACCAGTTCCTTCATATCAGCTAACATTTAGCTAAGTTAGTTCAATCTCTACAGAAAGCATGCTTTGGCTGTACTCCTGTGTCCAACAGGTTAAACATCTTGATTTGCCATTTGAACACATACAGTCATTCAGAGCTGGAATTTAGGGCAAATATTTGAATGTTAGAATAAGCATCTTGCACCTACACACAAGTGGAATACTGTTAGCATTTCTCAGATTTGGGTTGGGATTATATGTTCTATATTTAAAATATTTAGTGAGCATAATCAGTTTTTGATTGCAAAACAGGACTCTAGACTGATCTGTGAGTGCAGGTGCCTGAACTTTAAAGTATATATGTGCTTAAAACAACAAAGCAAGTAATTTTATCTTTTTTTATTTATCGTTTGATAAGATATCTTTTAAAAATCCTCTTACTTTTTCTTGTTGTATAGAAGCAACACCTTTATAATGTTGGCAAAATATTGGGGGTTTTTCAGGGAATAAGTGCTGTGTTGTATTTTTGCAATGATTCATATTTAGCTTGCACACTAGGTCTTAGTAACATATTTCTAGTTAATACTTTTATTTCTAGTAGCTTCTAGTTATTTTTTCAAGCTATGCAACAGAAAGAAGGTATGATCCTATGTGGCAGGCCTGTGATCACAATGGGCTTGACACTGATACAGTGCAATGATTAAAAATAATATAATGGAAAAAGGCTTCTTTGCATTACTACTAGGCATATGAGCTATACATACATCCCTACCATGGGAGGTGTGTCCCATGGCTATTATCCAAACTGCACATGTAACAAATAAATTAATTTTCATATTGCAACACCCCCATTCTGTTGAATTTACTTAACTCTATATTCAGGGCAGCAGAGAGAGGAGTGGGAAGAATTTCTGTATTCAGATACCTTGTTAGGAGATAGTGAGAACAATCATTAATGACCCAGTACTTGTTGTTGCTAATTGCTGGTTCTTATACATCAGTGACTTTTGGATCAAGAGAGGATGGGCTCTGAAACAATATACAGCCTTTAAAGGCCTATTTAACACTGGAAATGAAAAAACAGGACAGGGTATGAACTAGATCTCTAAGGGAAGGTTAATATGATAATATTCAGAGTCACTATACAAAATTGTATATGCCTAGTGGCATCTACACCCTTGAATAAAACACCTAGGCACTCTAGTCATTGAACAGAAGAATGAGAATAAAAATAGACAATCTGTTAAATAGGGAGCTGCCAAAGTTTTCTAATAGAAAACCCTGATGGCAGAGTTGGGTCTTACACCCTTGCCCTGCCAGCAGGATTAGTTACTTAATGCTGGGTGGGAGGGACGTGCCATTATTGGTGTCAGGGACATGCTTTTATCAGGTCAGGTTTCATATCCTGAAGCCCTCTTGTGCTCTGAGGCACGTAAACTGCTGCCTTCAGAAACAGAATACTTTGCAGAAAACAATCCCAGAGTTTTGCGACTGTAGAAAGGGAAGGTTAACCCTTTAAAATGTAGATTGGAGGGATATTTGGATATAAACTCTGTTCCAAGAATAACTTGTGCATTTTATGTGAAATTATATTTAGATAGAATGCAAAACCAACATGGAGACCTTTATGCCTCCTCAGTGAGGTCTACTTCCTTAGTCTACAAAGTTACTCTTACAAGTCTACATCAGTGCCTCATGAACTAGAATGGGAGAATTGTTCTAGCCATGAGGGAACTGTGGATTTCTCTTTTAGACCTACGAAGGTTCTTAAATTCCAGCACAGTTCCACTTCAGGGACCATGTCCTTTTGTGAATCCCAGCTGAACTATCTAAGACTTGCGGCTCTTCTGAGAGCACTGCCTGCAAAAGAGACCATAGAGTTCCATGGATAATGAGTAGACTGAGGATGCTTTTCTGATCTAGAAAGTCTTGATGCTGCTGAGGATTCTGAGTTGAGGTGGATATCAGGGGAGATTTTTGGACAAAACTACACATGCCTGAGTGAGGAGAGGTTTTTTTTTAAAAAAGGATGGGTACGTTGAAGGGAACTGATAATTTCTGCACTCAGAGCAAGCATGATCTAGGTGAGCTGAGACATTTAATGAGTGAGGTTTGGATGGCTTGGTGGTACATATGAGATGTTTGTGTGTATATGTGTGTGGGTGGCACTAGGACAAGTGGGTTGAAAGGTGAGAACTAGGTTTCAGAGGTGAATGGGAAAGAAATAATAAACACAATGGCTAATTTGAAAGTTTCCGAAAAGCTTTCTCTAGAGATATGAAAGTTTAATAAGTTCTGAGTAGTTTGAACAGATAACACAAATATGGTATTGGCTATATAAAGTAGTAAAAATGGAAATATATGCTAACTTCTTTTTGTAATTTATCAATTACCACTTAGTAGAATTATAGTGGAGAATATCTTGTCCTTGACCTTAATATTCAATGATTCAAGATTAGAGCATCACTCTGAGGACTCGAAATGCAGGCTCCTGCTGAGGATGCTATAACCCTTCAGAGAGGGACAGCCTCAGGCTGGAGCCACAAACCCACCTCATGGCCATTTATGCAGGTCAGTCCCCAATGACTGAAGCTACATGTGTCAGGAGAAAACAAGTGTACATGTCCCCCTGTGCTTATGCATGCAGAAATATAAAACTGTCTGTAAATATTTAAGCTCTCACTCTCTCTCTCCCTGCATTGTCTGGTATAGTTCAGAGCCATGTAGGAGCTTCTTTGATTTTTTTTTTTTAATACATGGCTGCAGGAAGACTTTCAGATTCCTGGGGACCACAAGGCATGAGCATGTTTCACATATGTATGATGGCAGGGAGGTCACAGAACATACAGACTCATATGAGCCACTATGCCAGCTGTATCTATGTCGAAATTTCTTTTCCTCTCCATGAGGGATCTTTCTAGGGCCGAGTGTGCCAATTGCTTGTGCTCCTGGGACTACCTTCTCCAGTGGAGGACAGAAGGCATCTCCATACTGCCACACTTCTCTAGTGTCTCTGAAGGAGAAATGAGAACTGTTGAGGAATAGACTGTGAAAAAACTACCTTATTACTTAAGGCCCCTTTAATAGGAAGGAATACTTTCTACTCCCAGGGCAACCAGGGACAATTAGAAGCAGCCTGAATTCTTTAAAGGCAACAACGGTGACCTGCTTGGGAGAAAGTCCTGATTAAGCTCCTCAAAAACTCCTTATTTATTCATACAAGCTACATGCCTGTCTGTCCCTCTTTGTTATGAATGAGCCAAGTTCCTTGACTGATAGATGACAAGGGTAGGAGGTCTCTTGTGTAATTTCATACCTTCTTTAACGGTCTAGGCTGTTGAATGACTTGGGGCAGTTAGGTCCACTAAGCAATGCCTTGACCATCCTCAGAATAAGGAAAAGCTGTGGAAAATGAGACAGCAGGTACAAGGGCTCTTGGCTTGTACCTATTGTAGTTTCATGTTATAGTTACATATTAGGAGTCAGGCTTTTATAAGAGGTTTATAAGAATAGTTATGAAAGAGAAACACTGATTGATAAACTACCGATTTATCCACAGAAAAGTATTTGCCTAATGAAAGAACATTTTAAGTACTAACTAGAACAGTTTTACACAATTTTGTGATGTAATTTTAGTGTCTAATCTTTCATATAATGCGGCATCTTTGTAGAATTATGGCAGAAATAGTAATAAAAATTAAAAAACAGAGGGAAGAAAGGAAGAGAGAAAGAGCTGGAAAAGAGAGCAAGCAGCAAGCAAGCAAACAAGCATGCGTGTTCCTGCACTGGTCCATAGTAAAGGGATTCATAAATGGGAAAAATCTCTCCTTCTAAATTCAGATTGAGCTTGTGATCAACACATCAGCCATGCTGCTCTCCAGAAAAGGGCACAAACTCTGACAAGTCTTTTCATTTCCCCTTCTTGCTTATTAATAACAACAAAATCATCAATATTAGAAAGCCAATGAATGAAGGCTGTTGTTACTGCGGGCGAAGGCAATGTCTCTGTTAGCCTTGCAGTTGAGGTGGTCAGGCTGCTGTAAATGCAAAGTGTTTGGATGGTGTGGCCAGGACGTGCTAACAGTCTATTTTGCTGGAACTTGGCTGTGTCTCAGACACCCACTCATGTGACCATTAGCAACCACTTAAGTGACCTGTGTCCTAGACCATCAACACTTGCCTTCAATCTTATGCTAATGTGCATGGTAAACTGCATGTATGGTAATGCACTGTTTTATTCATTACACGATATATAATTTGGTATAAAGAAATGTTTAAACAAGTTGTTATTGTCTTGAAGTTATCAAACATTGCAAGATGTACAGTGTAAGAAACTCAATACTATCAAATGCAGCTGCGACCTTTTAGACTAAGTGATCTGAACAGACTCACACCTGTAGCTGTACATCATCCCTTAGGGCAGACATATTGAGCGAGAAGCAAACATGGTGTCTTTTCAAAAGTGTGTTGTCTGATACTGCATAACGCAATAGTATGACTTGTCATGTTCTTTCCTTTTAATTCTGAAAAAGTCAAGAACTTACAAATTCAATAAACACTGATTATAAGTTAGATTAATGACAACTGTAATCTCATTAATTATATTTTCAATAAACCAGTGCTAAACCATGTTCTACTGTGTGGATACAAAACTACATTTTTTTGCTATGCACTAGGCATCACAATTTTCATGTTTATTTGTTCCCTGTGATATTTAAGCCTGTTGTGAGCAAGTTTTCTTCACAGTCCACAATGGAGAGCTCAGGTGCCCACCAGCTGGGAGTGCAACCCTGAGACCTGAATAAGGCTTCAGTGCTCACTATCCAATGCAACAGAAAATTTGTTGTTTCAGAGTGACATCTCAGAAACTCACTGATTGTGGACTCATGTCTCTTTTGAACAAAAAGTCATGTGGTGAATCTAAATAAATTCAGAATTAGGTAGAAGCCACAGTCGAGCAAACACAGCAGGGCTGAGGTTCCAATTTTCTGGAGAGTCTTACCCTACCCCCAGAGAGCTTCCTGCTCCAAACTCCGAGTTGGGGAAGACTGGGCTGCCACACTACTCTGCTGCACATCTATATTTCCTTCTCTGGGGTCAAAGGGAAGAAGGGACATCAAGTATATGCCAGGTCTTTTGATGGGGATGACCAGGAGACCACACCTTGGGGAACGCTGTGGACCCTGTCTTACATGAGTCACTGGATTACGACTTTAGCTTTACATTATTCAGCTCCACTTAATTCTTATTTTAAGCACTGAAGAACTTTATTGAATATAAGCTAACATTAATCAGCCTTAGTACATGAGAAGAGACAGTATTTTGGAAGATAATTTAATGGTAATCTAACTTAAATTAGTAATAAAATCTTGCAACTCCCTTTCATTACCTATCATTTCTTTCTTGAGCTTATTTTTCCTCTTGTCTGGCATCATAGCTATAATTAAGAGAACTTCTTTTTCAGATGACCAGTTCTTTAATACTCATGTCCTTTTAAATGTTCATATTCCACAAGCACTCCCACTCAATTTGACATTATAGAGACCTGCATTTTGCTTTTTTTAGTTCTTCTTAGTACAAAGAAATATTAATGAAAAGATATTGCAGATACTTTACTTCTATACAAATAAACCCCTTAGGATTATTTAATTTATTACCATTACATTTGTGGTAAGCAAATAGCCCAAAGTGGACAGCTGCCAGATAAGCTGGTGCTGGCAGTCAGGCAGATATGGTGAGTCTGGATAGAAGTGACTGCAAAAGCCGAGAATTCAAACTCCTGAGTGTACAATACCTATTGAGTGGTTTATCTTTTAAAAATACAATTTTACAGTTGCTAAAGTTTTCGGAGAGTACCTCTCTAACTGCAAAATTAAATATTACAATCCCTTTTCTTAAAAAAACTACCTTGCTATGTTCACAATATTTTTCCTCTAATTTGGCATCAAAGTTGTTTATTAATCATGCTGTAATTCCCCCTCCTGGCACGAAGTCTCCTGCAGCTGTGCAGTGAATGTAGGTATGTCTAAACAGTGCATTGGAGGCAGCTGGAGGCTTGGTCAGCTCATACTCCAGGTCAACATGGGTTTGCTCTCCTGATGGACAGAGATGGTTGAGCACACTGCCAAGTGTGACCAGTGAGCCCTCTGTGGGATGAACTACTCTGAGCTCCTGAGATGGGAAAGCGGTCTTTGGTTGGCACTTACTATGGCACAATGAACCCATATCTGCTTGGAAGAAAGGAAGAAGTGTTGACTAGGTACTGGTGAATGTGCTGAAGAACTGAAGGTGGATAGGGAAGCTTAAATTCATGCCAAGCAAATTGCTCTACAATTGTCAGTCTGAAGTATATGAACTATACACAAACCATCATAGTGAAATCCATTATACCTGGGTGGATTTCCTAGCAGAAATCCCTACCTGACTTACAAGTACTACTTAGGCCAGCAATAGCTTCCCTACTGAGGATCTATCCTCCTGCAGAGCCTGGAGGACAGGACAAAGATAGTTTGAATTTGGGTGAAGAATCCTCAAGTGAATGACTGTCCTTCATGGAGTGTAAGTACATCCCCTGGTTATTTAAGTGAGAGGCAGGTCTAGTCTGCACTGCCAGCCAGACCAGCAGGAATGGGAAATATTTAGGGTAGAAATATGGTAAATTCTATATTGGAGTGGGATTTGACTCACTGCCGTTCAGCAGATATGAAAGCTGTTCATGCCTGAGACAGCATTTAATTCAGTGTTTGAACAGATCTTGGCACAGCAAGGGCCAAACATTGAAGTCTAAGAGGTAACAGCTGTGTTTTTAAAGGTTGGAGAAGTGAAATCAATGAAAGATGTCTAAAACACCTCTTAATTGGACTCTTCCATCTTAATGAAAAATGTGGGATTACTTTGTATTTTGAAAGGCACTTTCAGAGCAATTATTATATTATTTTTATTCTAACAGGTAAAGAGATTTCGAGGTGGAGGGGTGTACTAGAGGCAATGTGAAAGATGTAGACCAAAAAGGGACAAATATCTCTAAAACTTGATGGCTGTTTCATCTGCAGGACAGAGGGATTGAAAGCTGGCTGCTGATAGGAGCCCGAGCTCAGGGAGGTAGTATGTGAGTGTCCCAGGAGCCAAAATATTCTCTGACATCTCTGGCAAAAAATGACCATAATTATTACAATCTCCTGCATAGAACAGGTCATGGAACTTCAAATAAACAATCCTGGATAAGAGACAGTGTCTTTTGAAGATAGACCTACTCTTAATTTAAAGTGAATTATGAGAATGCATTATGTCCTTTCATAGCCTGTTTCAGCGGTTAGTTATTCTCACTGTCAAAAATTCATGTGTTTGTTCCTTATTTGGAGGGATGCTAATTTCAAACAGGTGTTTGCTTTTGATTGTGAAATTAAAATACTGTGGAGAATTCTACAAGGCACTTCAGACAAATGGAAATTCTGAAAAACTTCTTTATTGTAAAACTTCACAATTGTATAATGATAATAAAACTGTTTTTTACCTCCCTCTTTAGCTGGTTTGTAATGATTTTTGAAATAATTTGGCACTTTAAACCTCTTATTAGGAAGTAAAGTTGTAAGACTTTTTTCTATTAAAAAATAGATTTTCTTTTTAATTGGGAAAAATAATTTAAGCTAGTAGTCTATTACAAGCTTAACTGTTATAAGGCTACATATTTTGCCAATCCAAAAAGGATTCTGAGCCAGCCCCAAATATAAAGCTAGACTCAGAGTGCCACTGCTCAAAGAATAAAATGGAGGAAAAATGAAGTTATTAAAATTAAGATTCAAATGCTGTTGCTGCACTAAGTATAGAGCCACAGTATGCACCTCTCCATGGCTAATGATACCCTTTTGCCATGTCCATGATCTTGCAATACTTATTTGGCCATGTGAGAGTGTACTTTTCCAGCTCTTACCAGAGCAACTGCTGCCTGATGGCATGCACCTTGCGCAGCCCTGGCATCACATGCAGTTGCATCCAGCTCCAGGAAAGGCATCAGGTCGCTATTTAAGGGCCAGAAGTAGGTGTGAAGATCAGCCATGTGTGGCTGTGATGGTGGTAGTGCTGGTGGTTCAGACTAGAGCCTGCTCACAGGCTGGCGTAGTGTGGGCCCATATGATGGGAAATATATCTGGTGGCAGTGGCATAGCACGGGATGACACCACTCAGACTCTGCCTTCCACAGGTGTAGCTAGGGAGATGAGGAAGTTTGGTGTGCTGTTTGATGTCTTTTATTATTATTTCTTCTCTCACCAAAGCCCAGCATTATGTCCTCAAGTGTATATCCTAGCAGATCTCACTGGAATGGTCTGTGTGTATTTCATTTGGTTTCCACATGCATTATTAGCAATGAGAGCTTGAAACATCTCAAAGCACATCAGAATTCTGAATGTAGCAGAATCTTCCTTTTGGGATTAAGATCAGTTTTGGAAATATAGAGGAAATATACAGGACATACAGTTTGGATTAAATGTAGTTGGTACTGCTCCCTTCTTCCCTTACAGTTGCACAAGAGGTAGCAGAGAAACAACCAGAAGATTGGGAAGGAAAAATCTAATTGGTCAGAAGTATTTCTTTAGTTTCTTAAGCTTCCATGGCAGCTTAGATGTGATGCAGTACCAGCTCTTCCAGCAAGTTGTCAAGTCAAGATGTGACTTCAACCTGGCCAGTGGGAAGAAACGATAGGGGAGTTCACAAGTGAAATGTCAGGAAAGAGGCATAGCATTTGGCACATTTGTGAAGGTGCCTTGTGATTTTGGGTCCCGGCTGAAACAGAATATGGGTCAGATGTCTTTGATGAGCGCAGGAGCTGTTTTTGGAAATATTAGCTGTGATGTCTCACGTGCTGTAATCCCATCATAGTCAACAGGGCACTGTGGGTCATGATGTAGCACATAATTTGCACCTGCAGTGTTTGCACGGAAGGATCCATTGTTGTTCTCACACGTGTAAATCAACATCCTTTCCAAGATTTAAGATGAGCATTTGTTTAAATTATGACAAATAAGTTCATGTATTGAATAGTCATTGTAAAATTCTTGAATTATTACAGTTTGCACTAAGACATGAAAGCATATATTGAAGCTAGAATCACTGTTTTTAAAGCATTTTGATCTTATAAATTGCATTTGCTACTAACTCCATAGTAAGTCAAGCTAAATGAGAATGAGATTTACAGATAGTTTGTTAAAATGTTAGTTTTTCATTTATTGTTATTTTTATTTCAAAAATTATTGTCACATTCTGCTGTGCTCTTGTTAGGGTGAGATGTTTTTGTGAGTCACACTACAGTGTAAAAAACCGAAACACTGTGTATTTCAGCCAGCAGCACTGATGGAGCTATAGAACAGAGCTGTGTCCCAGGCACTGCATGAATCTTTAACAAGGCTATCAGTACTCCACTTAGATGCTATAGTTATGGTTACATTAGGAGTAACAGCTAAATCATCTAAAGGTGGCTTCCAAATCATTATTGCTAATGCTCAAGTACTAGATTTGGCAGAAAGAACTAAATTTCATTTTAAAATTGAATTTTAAATTTTCAGCACAGTCAATCTGACTTGTCAGTGAAAAAAAATTTGCTTTTGACTTTATCAAGTGAGCACATAAGTTTCCTGTGTGACTTTACAAAATTCTGAATTTAAAATAGCATATGTGCACCTAAAGTTGCAAACTGTGAACGTAAGAATGAAAGAGAAAATTAAGAATTTATGGTATATTAAATGATGCAAGTTTCTTAGATCTCATATATTCCTTTCAGTCTCACTACGATTACCTCCAATCCTTTTCAGTTCACCACACTGGAGCAGTGAGCTAGACAAAGTGAGTAAGTGAATTTTCCATCATTCGCTTCTTTATATTATAGTAAGGATCAATAGATGCCCATTTAAAGGGACTGAGTTTAAGCCACTCATTAATCCTGCCTCCCAGAGATTCTAAAATATTATTTTCTTTTCTTTGTCATCACCTTTAAGCATGCAAAATGCAATTTATGGGAAGTGGGAACTATACAGAAAAGAACTCGATGAAAGATTAGGCGAATATTTATATACAAAATTGAGCAAGCCCTCTTATAATCTGGGGTTCAGCCACTTGTAGCACTATTTTCCTTAGAATTTTTTTGCTTAGGGACCTGATTTCTCTCTGTACTCATTT
>JAWWLV010000045.1:25607859-25630077 GCA_035041135.1 Platyrinchus mystaceus
TTGGGACAACGGAGTCACGCTGGAGCGACTGCCGGCAGCCTCCGCCTCCCAAGGTTGACAAGGCCTTACCAGGCCTCTCTCTCCAACCCAGTAGACTCAACAGCAGGGAAACCCAAACCTCCAAAGCTGCCGGAAGGAAAGAGGGTAAAAGCCTCTTCTCCTTTCTTCTTATAGCCTGGCTTACGTAAAAATTGTAGGGAATATTGGGTAAATCTGGACACTTCCTTGGCTACAAACTGGTCACCAAGGAAGGCCCAGACCAAACTACCACAAGGTCTTAATGAAAAAATATTTTAATTTCCTTGACATGGGTATTTTTAGAACCTTCAGGATTCCTAGAAAAAAATGTACAGGAGTAGCCATATTTTACATTTTATTTCTGTGGAAAGTTGTTGAATTTGTAGGAAAGTCTAGTCACGTACCCTGCATGAGTGATAGAGAAGTATGTATAGAGCTTCTTGTCTAGATAATTCATTGCAGTACCAATCCTATTCTGTAATGTTAATGGGATACTGTACAAGACTATCACTGTATAGGAAAACACTCTTAAATCCATTCATCTCCTTCCTATCACAACCACAAGAGGAGAAAGACAATGGAAGGATGGATTTTATGTCTATTCAGTTACATTTTGTACACAAAGAGAATACAAATATATTGTTAGTCTTCGTCTTTATTAATTGCCTCACTAGCTATTGACTAAAGCTCAGGTGGCATATTTTTCAAAAGCGTTAATAACCTCTTTTTGTGTTCCAGGTCAGTCTTCCTCAGTCTTTTCAGAATGATAATTCCTTATTTCAAGTCAATATTACAACCACCCTTCCAACATTTATTGTAGAGTAAAAGATGTCCAGCTATGGTAATAGCAATAAGCAGGTTTAATCCAGTGTGTTTTGAAAGAGTGGCTCTATCCATGTCTAAAAATCAACCTTGAGTGTCATGCCCAGGGCCTCAGTACTCTGACTGCCTCCATCTGGGACGTGACCTATGGCCTAGGGGGTACCCATATTCCCTACCCATACAGGAGACCAAAACAGATGGCATGCATCCAGCTCTTGTTCCAGCTGTAACAAAAAAAAAAAAAAAAAGATCTGCACCCAAGCTGGAGAGCTAGGAAGGACTACACAGTCAGCATTTTTTTTTAGCCAGAAAACACCTATTGAAATAGCTAGAAAAAGTCACTTGTGGTGGTTGGGAGGAGCAGATCTCACAGATCTCAGGTACCTTGATGGTTTTGACATCCTGGGAGTTATTCTCCAAGTTCTTTTCTTTGATATGGGCTCTACTTATTATTTCAGCTCTTTGCTGACCCACTAATTTTGCAATCTCAAAGTATTACAGCATGATGACGCAGCACTGCTGTTCCAGACAGGTAGTGGCTGCAGGCTGAGGAGCTGTCTCATGTCCGATTCTGCGTTTCTTCTCCTATCATAGAGCCCAGATTTTACTTTGGAAACTACGCATACATTCAGATTCTATCACAAATGCAGTACCTTATTTCTTTGCCCCTCAGGCTTCAACTGGCCTTTTGATTTTGTGGAACCTCATAAATTGTCTTCCTCCAGTCTGACACCAATTCAGTGCAGACACCTTGGCAAACCAAAATCTGTTTCTGCACTTGAAGCCTTTTCTCACTGAAGCCATCACAGGGCAGTTTAGCCACCTGCCAGTCTTTCAAAAGCACAGTAGCATTAATTCCATACAAAAGCATATCAGAGAAGTAAAGGCTTCCTATATCTAAAATAATAGACAACCAGTGCTTGAGGTTGTATTAAAACTCAGATAAAATAGCTGAAGAGACTACAGGAACTCTGTTGTCTGTCCAAGAAGACAGATAGGTCCAGCTGGGTTTGCTGGTTTTGTTCATGTTTCCGGACCTTCTCTGGCCCCCACAGAGCTAGGAAGGAGCTCGCTGTCCTTGCGTGTTTGACAAAAACTGGCTGGCTAGGCAAACCGCTGGTCCTCAGATGGCTCATAATAGTACCTAATGGTCCTAACAGTACTCAGCACAAATTAAAAGTGTCCTTGTAGGGTAAGTAAAAAGTACAGTGGAGCATGAAAAAAGTGGAGCAACATGGAATCAGTTCAGATCCTACAGGGCTGTAGTAAATGAACGTGGTAGGAGCCTGTTTAATTCCAGGGGAATCAGATGAGTTTTGTTGTGACATTTCTGAGTGTTTCCTGCTCTGAAAGTACCTTCCAGATTTGCATGGAGGCAGTTGGGTTTTTGATTCCCTCTTCAAGCCATATGGAGAGCAGTCAAAGCCTTCCCGAACCCACATGCCAGGGCTGGAAAGGGATGCTCTCCCACACCTGCTGGACCTAAACTGTCACCTCCATCAGGGGCATGGACAATCCACAGCCAAAATCATAACATCATGGATACAAATATCTCAAAAGAATAAAAAAAAAATCACTAAATGTTTAAGTTTTCTCTTATGTTTTATATCCTGATAGATTCAAAAGACTTGAAGTATGACTACATGGCCTGTTTTTCTCAATCTCATGTTTTGTAGTTTGAGGTGGAGTGTCTGTGAGACAGAATACAATTTAAAATGTCTCTTTAAACCTTCACATGGGTAAATGTAGGGTGCTTCCTCTTCAAGAAGGTGAGTTTCTGTGATCTTTCAAAAAGCTTGTTATCATCCATCTTTGGCTGCCTTTATTTACTTCCTGCTGCCTTTAGCAACTGCAGTAAGTGCTACTTGTTGCGGCCACTTGGACACCAATGTTAGAGTTTGCAAGCCTCTGGAAGTATGTTTGTAATACTGTGCTCATGGTGTATTTAAGTAGTCTTGGATTCTGTAACATAGGTTTCACCCATATTCAGGAACATTTCACCCAGGCATCCATGTACTTAAAACACAGTCTTTAAATTGGAAATACAACTCATAGGGTGTGGCAATGAAGGTAATTCCAGTTTTTATCATCAGATGTTTAGTTTAGCAATGCATTGTTCTCTGTAAAAAAAACTTAATATGGGACTGCGTAAAACAAACTCAGATATGGTCGAAATGTATATCAGTGTTCCCAAGATAGAGAGAAGTATAGTTTCGCGTGCAATATTTGTACTCAGACATATTTTCTGCCTTTGAAATGGCAGTGGGTCAAAAGACAGACAAAAATGCTTGATGTGAATAATGCACAGTTCCCTTACGATTGTTATTTTCTGTGTGAAAATGCCTGAAGTTCATGACAAAATGTTACATTATTTTGGTGGGTTTGCATGAAAATTTTGCTGCTTTAGATTGAATAAAAATACTGAAAATATCCCTTAGTGAATTTCTTGATCACCTTACCAAAAAAATAAAATAGAATGGTATCCTATAGAAAATTACTTGTCTGAAACCAGTTTACTACTATGCAGAGTAGTATTCCATCAGAGTTTACATAGTTGCCATGTCACAGAGTGATACAAAAGGATAACATCAACCAATCTGGAGTTTGCATTATGTCTCTAGGGTATTTTAGAGAATTAAAATAAAAGTAGATGCACAGTGTTGGTTTCAGGTTTTTTTCTATTTGATAGGTTTCTTTACATTAGATGATGGAAGCACTTGAAAGTAAAGGTGGAAAAGCAAAAATTAGTATTTTTATTTGTCAGTAGTAAGTTTAAGGATCTTTGTCTTAATTATGCTAGAAGAAGCTTTATCATGACATATTTTCTGTGTCCAAAAGGCCTTCAGAATATATAAAGTCATAATGCAACCAAATAAAAAACTGCACCACAAAATGTAAATACAGTACATACAGACGAAACAGTAATATACATAAATAGAGGGGACATGAAAATTGCCACAAAATATGGTAATCCCAGTTCCAAGGAAAGACTCAAAAGTGGTGATTTCCTTAGTGAGTTATGGAGGTTTCCACATGAGTGAGGAAATAATGTATAATGGCTGCCCATTACATATCCTGTTTATCCATGGAACATCTTTAAAAAAAGTTTAATCCCCACTTGGGTTGGTACTAGGAAAAAAAAAAAAAAGGACTACCAGAAGATCTGCAGAAGAACTTCAGTTGTTTTGATTATGTGTGTTCTTTTCATTAAAATGACAGTTGGTCAATGCAATGGCAAGAAAACAAATGAATCAATTACAACAAAGAAATCCAAACAAACCTGAACTCTTGCCTATTTTAACATGTTTATGCAGATTTTAGAAGTTACTTGGTGAGTATAAAAGCAACATGTCTGCACAATGCCTGCAAACTTTTTCAGCATTGTGTTCTTAACTTCAAAGGTAGACAATCATGACAGTAAGACCAGGGTATAAATTTACAGTGTCATTCCATGGGCAAAACTTTGTATCTACAGAGAAGTATTTTTCAATCATAGAACTAAATAAATAGATCTATTTTTACTTTGGAACTGAAGAACAAGATAAAAGAACCAAAATTCCTGAGAAGAGTTGGAGGCTGTTGAAACCTCTCCCAGCCCTCCACAAACTCTGCTTAGTAAGGTCTGCCAAATATCAGTAACACAAATGTTCAGTTCACAAATAAGACACTGTGAGACACCCCATTAACCTAATCTCATCTGATTAACACCTAACTTCTCCCCCCACTAAGTATGGTGGGAATATTTTCAACCAGGGAATCTTGATTTTTTTTTCTTTTTCTTTACATTTCTGTTCGACGACAATTTTGTGCCCTGAAAACTGCTAAATACTCTAGTCAACTATTGAAACTCATACTCTTTTAATAGGACAAAAAATGGAGTATTGAGAGATGAATTAGAATTTGTGGTACAATTTAGAGCAAGAGAATATTCAAGAAACTGTGAGATTCTTTTTGGAAATACGATTTTGAACACTGTTGATGTTCCATATTTTATTGTTCTAAGCATTCTGAAAAATGTCAGGTTACCTTTTTAATATGTGCTGGGACAATTTTTCCCCAAATATAAGTTTTCTTTTCTTAAAATTAATATTTTCCAAGAATTTTCACTGCATTAATATGTTGTTTTCCTTCAGTGTGGGTTCTAAAAAAAAAATGGTGATTTGAAAATGTTTAAGCTTGAAACACAGAGAAAACTTTCATAATAAATATCACATTATACTCTCTGCAGACAGGATACAGTTTAGGCTAGCTTGCAGTACTCCTAATGGAGGGAAATGCTTTCTCTCTGCGGTCCCTCTTCTCACATATCTGTCTTAAAAATAACATAAATAAAGATGTGATATGCCAGTAATACTCATTAGGGCAGACCTGAAGCAATTCATCCTGTGGATTAAATTTCTAGATATTGAAAATTAATCTAAAATTCTGACACTAAGTGACACTCACATTAGCATCATAATATTTGTATCTGAAATGTCCCAACTAGAAGTGATGTGATTCGCTGGCTGATGCCCATTCTGATAGGCAACATGTAAGACTTTCTGGTCAGTGAAACAGTTGACTCAGCTACCTGCTTCAGGGAATGTTTCTGGTTGCTTACATTTCACATTTTTCAGGCATGGAAAGCCAAAAAGTTGATGAAAAAATAATTTCAAAGTAAAAAACACCACCCCCCCCCAAAACCAGAACACACGTGCTTTCTGCATGCCACTTTCCATGAGCAGTCTGGCTCTTTTTTTTTTTTTAATTTTACTCACATTTTCTGAAATACAACATGTACTACAGGGAAAGTAACAGCCTTTTTCATATGTAATCGATACTGTACCAACCCGGTTCAAAGACAAGTCAGACTAACAATACTTTTAGATGGCTGGCACATTATGCATTCTGAAAATTCTAATTTTATGTAAATTTGGAAAAATGTATGCATGTGCCAGGGTTTCTCTTTGTTCATGCACTGTTTTAGCATGTCTAAGTAGGAGAGGCTGCCATACAACATGGATTGCAAAACAGCAGATGGAGGTGATTTAGTCTCTGAGGAACTCTAATTTCCTCTGAAAAAGTACTCAGGTTTTGTATTTTATTACTATGGGGAAATATATATTTCAAAATATATTAACAATTAGTGCTTGTCTAGTTGGAAAATATCTCAGAAAACCTTTAAAAAATAGTTCTCTGTATGGACACTAATTCCTCTGTAGGAGTCCACTGTGAAAATGGATTAAGATAAACTGGAAAAAAATCCTGAAGTCTTAGTGTTGCAGAGCATCTACACAGAGACTTAGAGCACAGCAGTTATTGTGCTTGAAATTTATGCCCTGATGTATTTTGTTGTAACTTCCCCAAACAGACAGACCCACACTTTATTATCTCCAGATGGAGTTATGAAATGCTACTATTTCTTTCTGCATTTACTGATAAAATTCCACAGTAAAGACTGATTAGGGGGGACTAAACTTTGCAGTCAGAGGTTGAATAGTCCATCCCTGAAATACTCATTTTATGCAGATTTCAAAAATAAATACATTTACAATGGTTTCCTCTTTGTTCTGCCACTGTTCTGGCATGTCAGATTAGTGGTAGATGCCACACAGCAGGAGCTAGGAAATTCTGTCTGAAAAAGACATGGGGTTTAGAGTAATTTTAGTCACTGTCAAGACCAGAGTTCCCAAGTAAAGGGACATGTTTAATACTGTTGTAATCAGGATATTTTAAACATTTAAAGCGTTCATGTTTGTGTTGTCAGATTATTTGCTGGAGTTCCATACCCAAGCAATTGTATGAATGTGATGGGGGTGTAGGAAGAAAGGAAGCTTGTATTTGATGTGCTCCTTTGCATGACTCCAGTCTCAAAAGATTTGTGACTAACACAACTTTCATGCAGAATGTCAAACTGATATTCCTGAAATGCTCATTTGAGTTATAACTTTTTAGATATAAAATGTAAAGGTGGCTCTAGGTCTTGTGGGCAGTAGAGACACCCACCACTCACCTGAGTAGTGCAAGAGTTCACACTGATTTCAACTGTACAGAATCATAATACTTATGACAAATTTATCGTGTTTGGGAAAGTGTGGTTAGAATATGGAGACTACAACCTATGACTTTTCTAAAATGCCAGGATATATTTGACTGCAGAAATGTTCAACTGAAAATCCGTGATTTGCCTGTATTCAACTTGGATCTTTTGAACATGCAATTAAGAAACAAGAATTTGTTGCATTTCTTTGAAAAATACTTGTGGTGAAAAGAAATGCTGAAATACTGTCCACAAAGCAATCACAAAATTCTCTGTGCTGATGAACCTTTAGTGATTAACAGGCTGGCTTGGGTTTACAAAGATCCCCCACCGAGCATTTATTGGAATTCTAAGTTGAAATGCATGTGTTCACTTGAACACTTTTTAGCTCCAGTTGCTTAAGACAGTCATATAGGATTGTCCTCTTCCTTGGCCTCTGACTTGTATCTAGGCCTAGAGTGTCTATGAGGCACATCATTTTCAAAATGAAAAGAAACCCAAATAACCAAGTGGCAAGGCCCCAGGAACAGGACTGCTAAGTTTCCCTGGTGGGAAAAGCATTTTTTTCCTCAGAATAGTCCTTTCGTGGAGGCTTAACAGTATGTTTCAAGAAAATCCATTTTACTTTGCAGACCTCTAGGAACACATATATGGAGTCAGCTACCATACTTCAAACAAGTCACTGCATTCCAAAAGGAAGTAGGACGCCTAGCAGCCATGGAAGTGTACAGGACCATTTTCATCTTTCTTTTTATGCGCAGATGTGTATTAGCAAGATTCTGATGTTGGATCTTATATTCTGGTCAATGGAAGGACCTAACTACCCTTGTATTCAACTATGAAGAAATAAGTAATGTAATTTGGATTAGAGAGAGAGAGATTCAGTTTGCAAACTGGGATATAGAAGTCTTTTCATTTTCAGTTTTCATTGGAGAGGATTCTGTTTCATCCTATCTGTTGCTCCTTATTAATCATACCATAGATTTGAAATCTGAAGTCTGCTCTCGTTGGCATTTGAACATAATGCCAAAATGCTTTTGCTGCTTTACCTGTGAAGTAGACAACCTATGTTGAATGTCCTTGAAATAGTAGTTCTGGTAGACTCTAGCCTTTTTCATGCAGAGCAATCTAGGTTCAGAAGCATAGATAAACCAAATATTCTCAACATTCCCTAGCACATGCTCTCACCTTTGAAAAGAGAGTTACAAGTAGTAGCTATTAAAGTACCAGCAGGAGAAAAAAAGGGATAGCCTGACTACTGTTTCACAGTCCAACAGTCTTTAGCCCTAAAACAAAGGGGTGCAGAAGCTTTACTTGCCCAGGAGCAACACTGGCCACGCTTACATCTGCCTCATAAAGAAAAACAAAATCTATCCCATAACTGCTTCGATAACTTCATCTTCCCTGACAATTATACCATTAGTTTTACATATTCAGTAAATTATATTTTCATATTTTCACTATTGAGATGGTCTTGGGACCCAACCTAATAAGTTTACCAGTGTGTAACTTCACTTCGTAGTTTTGCATAGCTAAATATTTTCAACAAGTTCAGTAAGCTGTGGTTCACATCAATTCAGAAATAGGTATGATCCAAATAGGCACTGCAGAACATGATATCTGACTCTTCAGAATATGCAGATTATAGTAAAATCCACAATATGTCCTGAAACCTAGATCAAGATAAAAAGTTGGTAGAGTGGTATGACTGAAGCAATGTAAGAATGTATAAATAGTCTTCCTATTTTAATAAGTATTAGTTCTGCTCAAATTAGTAAGAAATATTTCCATAGTAGAACAGTGAATATAATTATAATTTTACCTCACCACTTATACAGTTACATTTTATATTAGTCATTCTTTTTTTCCTTTACATTTTTTTTCTGATGTGTTACAGTTACAGTCTAACACTGACTTTTTTCAGGCTACTTCTACAGCTCACCTCTACTTATGAAGGATGTGTCCTTCACTAACAAAACTTCATGCAGTTTTGTATGTGAGTTTTCATCTCTTGTAGTCATGTCCAGCCTCAAGGATTCACATGATCACTGCATGCCCTATGGATGCAGTAAAAGATGTATGCATTTAAAATTGTAGTGTATATTAGGGTTTGACTTAGATTTTAAGCTGCGTTTGCACACATAAAAACTCAGATTCTGAGGAGATGGACCGTGCAAGAGTTTTTGCACCCAGAACTGAAAAATGGTGTATTTAAGCTCTGCTTGTCTTCCTAGATGAAAATTGCAAAGAGTGGGTGACAGGGAAGTGTGGGTGTAATTGTATAATTAGGCACATGCTGCTGTATTTTAGCACATACTGTCCCCTGCTGGGAATAATCATATTACTGGTAAAAGTGACGGTGTACATTCATCCTACCATTCAAAAGGTAGGCTGGTAAGGCCTCCTTTGCCTTTTCCTCTCAGGCAAAGGCATGGTTTGCCTGATCCGTCCCTTGTTCACCACCATGCCGAGGATGTAAACACTTCAATTTGTTGAGGATTTCACCCCATCAGGAGGTATTGCTGGATGCAGGATGCAGCTGAAGGCACTGCAGAGGCTCCCATAGGAGGGGAATGGCATAGCTTGACTTCTCCGCAGGATGTGCTGCCATGTGCCCGCCAGCATGTCTGATGTTCATATTGATTGCCCTAGGGAAAAGCTTTTCCCAGTGTTAGGGATTGCCTGCTGGCTGCCTCACACAACCCTCACTGAGCTGCAGAACCGTTTTATATTTTCAGAAGGTGTCAAAGGAAAAGAAGCCCCATCTGCAACTCCTTGTTCTGTTGCAGAAATGAGAGATGAACATTGACATTCCCCTCTTCTTCTCAGAGGTCAAAACTTTCCCTCCCCCCTACCATGCAGAGTAGTAGGTGATCAGTGGAAAGCAAAGGTCCAGGGCACAAAGGCAGCCTGGCTGTCATGGCCTTGGGTCTGACAAACATAGTGGGGCTTCTGGCCTGACCATGACTCTGTGCCCATCCCCGCTCTTGCCCATCTCTGCATTGCATAAACTTCCTAGTCAACGGCATCCAAGGTTATTTCAGTGCCCATGCTCTCAGAATTGCACACCAGTGCAGTCCTATGATCAACAGCAGGGTTGTTAACACAGAGATAGGGGTTTATTTGCTTATAAGATACAGTGGTTTTTTTGGATATGTCTGACTATTCATTTTAAAATAGTTCTTTTGATTAAGTTCTGCTAGACTTCATGAATTAGTTTAAGCTCCTCTTTTTCCTCTAAAATTTGACTTGTTAGCTCTATGCACATGAGGTATATACTTCCCATTCACTACTGCCTAGCAGTGATAAGATGTTTCAGGGACGGCAGCCCCATATATTCTTCAACAAATTTTCAATTTTGCAGAATGAATTTCTGATATTCAAGGTGGCATTTTCTATAAAACTTAGCAGTGCATCAGATACAATGACTGTCTGGTGAAGGTTTTAAATAAATTATGTACATCTTGACAATTATGCAGTCTGTGTGTGACTTTCAGAGATCAAGAACAATTTTTGTTAGCTGCGTATTATGTTGATGTCCCTCTGTTTATCAATTACCATTTTCTTTTATCTTTCTCGGCAGCTGTTTGTCTTCCCTTTTAGAGGGTAGACTGTATCACAGACTCAATGTGTTACCAAATATTTGTTTTTCTTGGAACCTCAGAACTGAATGTTCTGGATAAGAGAATTTTTTACTGTGAACCACTGTTCAGATTCTTTTTCAACCCATAGTGTAGGTAATATTAATAAAGCTATAACACAATGTGTGAATAGGAGTTCCCAGTATTATTTGTTTCCTTATTTAAAAATATAGTAACAGATCAGAAATATGAGTGATCCATTACACATAAAGATTGTTCTACAATATCAGCCATGGGACATGTTGGCACATTGCATAAACTTTACATGAGTTCATTATTAGAGGATGCACATACTTTTTTATTGTACATTGGTAACTTTAATAATATAGACTAAAAAAATGGGAATTGTAGCAGAGGAAATAGTCTAATTCAGAGTAAACCTCTTGGACATATAATGTAGATGGGTTTTTCTTTGTCCTTAATGCCTTATATCAAAGGTTTCTTTGTCCTTTCTCTTTAAAAAATACTAGTTTTGTGTTAAAACAGAAACAAGACAAAAAATAAAAGGAAAATGAAAATAGGTGAGAAATTCAAATTGCATGCCACATATGTGCATATGGAACACAAGGGCTCTCTAAGATTCTGTCCATACAGCAAGACAGTGTATTAGACTTGCTGCATGGACAGATTTGATCAACATCAACTCATTGATGTTTTTCAACTAGAACCCCGTTATCAATTTTTCCTTTATCTAAAATATTAAGGAATTGTACAAAGAATTTCAACATCCATCATGTTCACAGGAGAAATTCAAACCGTAGATAACTGCTTAGCAGAACTGAACTCTTCACTCCTGTGTCCTTTCTAACTTACTGATTCTTATGCACGTTGCCTTCATCTCTCATCATAAAAAAAATGTGATATAGAAGTGTTATTTTTCAAACTAAAAATCTAATCATTAACATCATAAAAAGAAGCAGTTTTTGTGGAACATGAGGCACATCCATGTGGAAAGTGAGACTGGACTGAGACCCTGTCCCTGCTCCAAGCTACTGGAACCAGGCCAGACTCAGGCTGGAAATTGCATAGCCATGCAGAGATGATACTCTTTCCATGTTAATGTGATGAAAGGGAGTTTATATTGGTGTACACACTTTTTTTGGTTCTGTTTCGTGTTCTTCTGGAATTGACTCATTCCAGGAGAAAAGGTGGCGTTTCACCCTAGACCCTACTGCTTAAGAATTCCTCCTGAAAAGTGGGACATGCGGGTTCAACTTTCTTCATCAGCTGGGGATGCTCCGTATGTTTGGTGACTGAGGAACCGCACTGGGGAAAGTAAAGGATATCAATGATACCTCTGAAACATAAATCCAAGCCCCTACATCCACACTATCCACACTATCTGCCTTGCTTGAGAACAAGACTTGTTTTAACATAACTGAGTAGTTTCAGGTCTGAAATCTGTACCTTATCTAAGACTTTCATCTTCCTCGGACTGCCTGCTTGTGTAAGATACAGTTCTCTCCAAGGTCCTTACATGATTGAAAATAAAGTGTTATCAGAGTTGGACATTTGAGGATGTAAATTTGGATTTAGAGTATGAAATTCAAATTCACCACAATGGACACCTCAACTATTTTCTGGTAATAATCAGCTGAGGTATTCTAATTTATTACAGTTGGGCATAAAGATCTTAGAGAAACCTAGCTGTAGCCTTGGTTAGTAGGGGAAAATTATATTATTTGCTTCATAAAGTAAACATATTCTGATTCATTAATTTTAAGATACATTGAGTAAAAGAAATATACTTCACTGCACTTTAAAATCACTGTGAAGAAAAAGCAGGCTGTGGAAAACAAAAAACACATATGTTACTCTTTTATAAAATAAAATTGTTCGCCATGTTTTCAAAGGTTCAGCTAGAAGCTCGATATTCAGCTGTCACTTGTGACTTTAAAGTACTTCTCTAGTGATGAGCAGTTGCCTCCAGGAAAGGCAATGGACCAGGTCACCCTCCACGCTAAGGAATGTGGTGGGAACAAGTGCCTGACATTTAGGCAGAAGACAGGAGTGATAGCATGAGGTGAGTCACTTCTCACACCAGCTGCCTAATCTCTTTATTTTTAATACAAACATTTTTTGGAGTAAAAATGTCTGTGTGAGAAAGCCATCACAAACTGTGACCAGTCTTTTTCTCATCCCTAACAACAGGAACACTGACACTATTCTGTCCTGCTTGGGTTCCCTTTCTGCAGTCAAAGCTTAAAGATAGAATGTGCTTTTTCACATGTGTTTTGAACCTACAGCTTTTTGAAGAAAAAATTGCCAAGAGCAAGTAATAGAAAAAATTGTTACCTTTGCAGAAGTTCCCTTTCAATTTAAATTAGACTGGAAAGCATGAAAAACGAGCAGTTAGTTGTAGGAGAGGTATCACACCAGCACCACTCTCTTGTTCCTCCTACTGAAGAAAAGATTTTCATTTTGTAATGCATGTGATGTTTAGACTTCCACTGAATCACCTCTCAAATGTAATGTTACCTTAGACAATAACATTCATGTCTCTTTTCCTGAGCACTGTACTGGTTAGTACAATGACATCTACGTAATTAAATATGCAAATATGTAATTAAACTAAATTCACTATGTAAACAATATCAAACCACTTCACAAGATAATTATTCTGATACTGAAACAGCATGCACTGTGTTTTTTTCTCTCCCTCTTGTCACAACAACATGGAGTGGTGACAACACAACTGCATGCATTGCACTAGTTTTACTCCCATGCCATGTGTAGGGCACAGGTTGATGATACCTGGAAGCTGTTGAGTTTTTTTTGAAAACAGTCTTCACTTTGCTCTTGGGTTTATGGTGATTTTAGCTATTAGAAACATAATTAAATCATGTTATTTGAATCAGCTTATTGTACCAAAGTAAAGGTCGATAAAGATTCACAGAAGTATTGAATGGCTTTCAGAGAAACTGGTTTGGTTAAATATGTGTGTATTTAATTATCCCAATTATCCAAAATCTTTGTTATGCATATAAAGACAGAGACTATGTAAGTATGGTTTTCCATAGGGTAATTTACCACTTTTGCCCCTTTTCAGAGCTAAATAGAAAAGATACACCATGCTGTGTGATCTAATGGGTTAAAAAAACACACTTATTTGCCCTAATAGGGATTTAAGCCTACACATTTTTTGTGGGCAATCAGATTTTTTCCAAGCCAGTCTTTCAAGTCATCTCTTAAACACAATACATACAGAAGTAGTAACTAGATTTAAAATTAATGTTTGCATCACAGAAAAATAAAGTATTTGTATATACAGGAATATGAGACTTTGTAAGAAGAAAACCCTTACATATGCTGCCAGTTCTAAATATTTGTTTTAAGGAAAGTCAACTAACTCAACCTGGTCCAGAGTCTTATTTAAACTGAATAATCTGACCGTGAATCCAGTGCATTTTGGCTCATATTGAGCTGTCTGATTTAGGTCCTGCAGGGTGCAGTACTACCTTGCTTGGTGAGCTGAATAATTATTTATATTTCAGTGAACACTAATATCAGCCCTTATCTAACTTTACACAGGCTGTCAAGTTATCAGTTCCTGAAGAGATCATTCAGCTAGGCAATGTTGTCCCACATGGTGGATCAGAGTCCAGCTGCCCTTTTCTCATTCCGTGGGGATGGCTTAAAAGTGCTGGAACAATGGTTTTACACCACATTGATTTTATAATCCCTAATCCAATGTCTCCAGGGGGGACTATAATTCTATGTAACAGGCATAAAACAAAGAGATAAATGTTAAAGTTCCTAATGAAAATGGAGGCATCAAGGACCCACTGAGTGCCCCTGTGTCTATTTTTAGGCTAGTGATTCACTCTACTTAGGGAAATTATTTTTTTAAAAAGCATGTTTCTTATAACAATGCAGTAAAAATAGTGCATGAGGCAAAGGTTTGCCTAGTTGCTAAATTGAACCCACATTGATTCCACATTAATTGAGTTTATGAGTTTATATAATTTAGTGATGCTGGACAGTAGGCCTTTATGAAAGAGTATTTATACTTAAGGTATGCGCTGAGGCACTAAGGTGTGAGTCTGAATTTATGCCACTTAGCTACAAATACTCCTACAAATGTAGTCTAGAGAGTTTTATGTTGACTTGGAATGTGAAATTATCAAAGTTTAAGAAAATTATCTGAAGTCTCAATTCATAAAATACTCATGAATTTTGCCTAAAACTCTACAGTTATTTCAGGGTACAGAATGTAAAGTAGACACTAAATTCCATAAAAAAACAGGTAATTACCATCATTTCCGCCATTTGTCAAAATACTCTTGAATTCCTGCTCCTGTTTTCCATCACCCTTATAGCACTTCCATCATGGTGTGGTCTGCAAGTTTAATAAGCAACCTCCCTTTTCAACCATCCAGGTCTTTAATGAAGGTACTGAAAAGCAGCAGAACAAGACAGACCGTTGTGCAAGCCCACTCCACATCCTCACAGTCCTGACAGTGAATCACTAATAAGTTCTCTTTGAGTATCGTTTTTCACTCATCACGTAAAAAGTTTCATGAAAGCTATGTTTTCCTATCTTGCCTTTAAGATTATCACATGAGGTAAGTTTACTCCTTGCTGAAGACCAGCCACAGCAGCCCAAGGAGCACATCCACACTAGTTGAGCTAGAGTGATGCTCTTACCTTCGGGCCTTATCAGGAAGCCTGGTCCCCTAGCTAGCTTTGTCCCCACTGGGTGTGCGCAACAGGGATGTCTCCACCACTCAAGACAGCTATGTGCATATTGATGCCCCAATTAAAAAAAAGTGCCTCTGAGGCCTAAAAGTACCAAAGGGACTATGTTGATTAGTGAGGCTAACAGCTAAAATCTAGGCTTAACATATCTTACCCCCAAATTCCTCCAGCCCAGGGTCACTCATTATTGCACATCCTTTATGCATTTTAATGGCTTTTCAAAGTCAGCTTGAGGACAGAACTGAACGGGCTCTGAACAGTTGAAGGAATTTCCACAAAGAAACAATTTTTCTCTCTTTTCTCTGTGCTCACAAGAGGCTACAGGATCACCTAACATCACTACTTAATGAGGAACTAATTCCTCTTGTAAGTCTGGCAGCTATGGTGGAGCTTTAGCTAATCAGTCAGGAATATCCAGGAATATTCTGCTGAAGATATTCAGTGATGGAGATTTTACTGGCAATTGATAAGCTGTTACTCAGCATAAGAACTAAAGTCAGGTTGTAAGACTACTGTTTCTGACATTCTCGAGGTTCCTGGTAATAAATAGAAAGTGTCTCTGTGACAACAACCTCTTAAGGAAGTCTGAAGCTCTGTAGCATTCCCCCTACTGTATCCTGCTCTACTGTCTCATCTGTCTCTCTGCCTTCATCCTTGCAAAGATGTGTCCAGGTGTCTGTTTTGTGGCTGTCTGTATGCTTCAAGGAAACATACAGTGTAATGAAGGCTTCCAATACAGTTCCGGATATCTTATGTAGTAAATAAAGGCAGGAACAGAATCTCATCCTGTATTCGCACATTGATGAATTATACTAAAATTGATGTTTCTTTAACTCAGAGAGAAGTATTAGTCACTGAAAATATACTGAATGATGAAAACACAAAAGTCAGGAAGAAATGCCACTCATTACTATAAAAATTATGAAATTACCATTTCAAATATTTTAAAATATTGCAAACTTGAGAGGAATTGGAGTTTAGTGCACCCAAATTCTTTAAGGTACACATTGAATAAGTCCCCAGACTATAATTGATTTAATGAGGTAATTTTAACAAAACACAGAAAACTTCAAGGGGTATTAAGAGTTAAGGAAAAATATATAAACTGGTGTCTCAGTTTAGTGAGACACAAGTGTTTTGCTGAGGATGAGTTATGAGGAAGACCCAAACTCCTCCCTCTAAGCAATTGTAAATTCAAAATTAAGAGGCTCCAATTGAGGAAAAATGTGGAAAAGGAAAAATAACAGCCCTTTATTGAAAGATATATGTGTGTTGGCAGAAAAAAGAAAAAACAATTAAAACAACTAATAAATAATCCTATACCCACAAATAATCCCCTTCAAAACGAACAGATAAACAAACTAAACAAAATAAGGTAAACAGTTCAGTTTGTGCCCTTTGGTGCAATTCTAACCACTGTCAGCAGGGGAAGGTGTTGGATCACTGAAGATGCAGAGCCTGCAGTGCTCTGTGTCGGCCAGCAAGGGGCGCTGTTGGATAACTGGGGTCACCACATGGGGGTCCCCCCGGGTGTTCTGGAGAAGCCGAAAAAATGGAGGTCTTCCTTCCCCCCCCAGTGGAAAAGGGAGAGAGAGGAGGGAAAGAAAGAAAGAAAAATGTCCTTCCCTACAGGAACTCACTCAGTCCTTCTGGTTGAGTCCTGTGGCACAGCTTCCCCTCTCCTTTGATGCGCACAAGAACTGCCGCCAAAAAAAAGAACGGAGGAGAAGAGGCCTCTCAAACAGCTCCTCGTCGATGAAAATCCAAGCAAAATTCTCAGCTGGCAGCCAGGCTGAGAACAAAGCCACCTCTGAGCTACCTGCCACCCGCACCCCATTCCCACTCCAGTAGCAGCCGAACTCCTCCCCTCCTTTCCCAGGACAGGAGAGAAGAAAAAAAAGTAAAAAAAAAAAGAACTCACCCCTCCCCACAGACAAGGTCTTGAGAGCCATTAACTTGCAATATGGTTCTGCCAGACACTTCTTTTGTGTTAGTCAATGGCCCAAGCCACAGCCAACTTGCCTATTCAACATCCCTTTCACACCATGGGCAGGGGGAAGGGAAAATTCCTCCTCAGTTTCCCAGAACAAGCGAAACCATGACAACTGGAAAAGTTACTATATGAATTTCCTGTATCATGACTGCAAATTGAATTTCTCAATTTTATTTTTTAAAAAATATTGTGTAGGAAAAAGCACAAGAAAAGAAGACATGAAATGAATGTGAAATACCAAAAATTAAAAACAAAATATGAATGTTCCTCTATGTCTACTTCATATATAGTTCTGTAAATTAACTCTTGAAAACAATATGTATTTGATCCTGAAAGTCATCTGTCTTATGATATTACAAAGGTATCTTTGGGAAAATGATTCACTAATAATTCCATATGGTAACAAATCTCTTTTAAGAGCCAAGCATTCCAAAATGCTTAATTCCAGTTTTTTGCAACAGAAATTATAAAACAGAATAATATGCATTTAGTCAGAAAAGGCTTGACAGATCAAGGTATTAGGAATGAGCAAACATTTCAATTTGAAACACCTTTTTCAGGAAATGCTGTCAGTTGGTCAGCAATAAAATAATTCTTGAAAGCTTGAAATAATATTGCATTTAAAAACTGCTCAAGGGAAACTAAATAAGAAATTACCGAAATAACATTCAGAGCCATAAGAGACTTTCTAAACCTATCACTCTGCTTCTCATCCAAAGTCACTGGATAGGAGATAGGTATTCATTATCCATATAATAAACCATGACTGCCAGGTGGCAAAATGGCTGATGAATGATTTGCTGTATAAACACAGATAGTTCACAGTATGAGTCCCTTCAGTATCCTGGCTGAGGAACTTTCACAGGCAAGAATTTGGGCTTGTCTACTCTAGACAAGGCTTCACAGGCACTCCTAAGCAAGGCGAGTGACAAGGAGGCATAGGATTGTACACTGCACATTATGAGAAGTGTGGGTCTTAATAATAAGGCCAATCAAAAAGGTGTCAGGGAGCTTTGCCATTTTCTCGATGGCTTGACCATGACTCACCGGAAAGTGGCAAATCATGTATTTAAAAAAAAAAGGCAGGTGTCTCTCACCTGCAAAGCAATGATCCAAATCTTTTCAAGAAATAAATAGCAGGACACAAAGAACTGTTTAAGAAAGTATTTCTGTGCAGCTGTTTATATGACATTCAAAGGAAAGTGATCATAATTTTACATTGATATGAAAATGTATCAGCAATCACAGTGGACCAATTTGACTTTTCTCCGCAAATGTTCAGTTAAACACTGTAGCAATTGCAGGCTGTTGAGTACGTCCTCAAACAGAGCTGAACTTTCTAATTCACAACTAACCATTTAAGTAAACACAGCATAAATGAGTATACCTATTTTGCTAAAAAAACAAGATCAACATAGATTTCTAAAGTGCATTTCTTTGTTTTCTTAATCACCTGTTACTATCTTTTTTTCTTTCCCTTCTCCCAAGTGTAAATTATATTTAGACTAGCATACCAACATGTAATTACATGTATTTTCATTCTCTCATAATTTGGCTTGGGAATCTACACTGTATGCACAAAATGTTGATTGCCTGCAGCTGCGGACAAATGATTATTTAGATACGCAAGCTAGTTGATAAGATGAACCAGAAACTTGGAGGAAAGTCACTCTCAGTCTTGGTGCTTAGAGGAACAGCTCGAACCCCTGGGGCTCATTGATACTAAAGGGTTCAGATAAACTCAGATATTGTATTTGTTTTGGCATTAGCCCACAACAATATACAATGTCCTTGACAGCTTACAGTATAAATATTTATTTCTAAATGCTTCTGCAATTTAAAGTTGCTGAGTTTTAGGGATAAGGCAGTGAACAGCAAAGTACAATGGACTGACATTTATTTCAACCAACTTTTCTAAATGTATACCCCTGGTCTTCATTTTTTCACAGCTCACTGCTTATTTAGCAAGTGGTATCATTCAGATTAAAAAAAAAAAGGCAGACAAGAAAAAATGGAAAACTATGATAATGATTATTTCATGTAACTTTCTAACTGAGAAAATAAATGTTTGCAAATAATTGTAACACCTGTGTCAAAACAACAGCAAACCCCAAACAACGAAACAAACCCTGAACCAAAAGAAACCTGGAAACAAAAATTTCCACCTCCTAAAAACTAACCTTTCCAGGTACCTCAAATATTATCCACAACTTGAAAAACTGCTGGTAAGAAAAACCCTAAACACCTTTAACTGTCTCACTGTTCCCAAGCATCCGAATATCTGAAAGCCTTCAAAAACTCAGCCTGGCCCTATAATCTTGACAAGTCAAGCAATCCAAAGTACGCAATTGCAGTGATTTAGTGGCGGTAATACAGTAAAACACCTTTTTTACAACAATGAATACAGAAATGGATTATTTGAAGCTAATAGGGTAGGACTGACAACATCCCAGATGTCCAGCTGCAGTAACACATTCCCCAGGTCTGTGCAGCCTCCTGACACAGTTGGCCCCAGGGCTGCTGCTCCAAACCTCCAGCCCACTGCTTTCCTGCCTCTGCATTAAATGGAGTGGTGGTGTTCAACCATCTGATCCAAGCAATTGCTGCAACAGGACTCTTTCCCTACTACAGCCAAAATAAAAAGATGCTCCATTTTGGATCCAATTGAAACACAGTAGTGTGTGGGGACATCTGCTAAAACTAATTAGCAGTGTGGAAAACAAAATGGAAACGAGCATATATTAGTTACAAAAGAAGATTTTAATTTCATGAGCCACTATATCTTAGAGATAACAAAAAGGCAGTATGTTTAGGAGACATTTTTTCTGCCTTCAGACAGAGAGACATGGCTGAAGAGATGGCCTATCAATCTTATTTTGGGCAATGTTCTCTACAAATTTTTTTTTTAAAGAAAAATATTTTCCATGTAGTATGTAATGCCGAACATCACTGTAACCCTATATTTTCATTCAGTTTTGTTTATTCCTATTCTGGAAACACACCTTTAACAAAAAATTTGAAAATAAAATCTCATCTGACCTTCACCTGTGTAACATAGCTAGATTTTAGACAGTATTTGAAGATGAAATTCACTGTAGTAACTCAAGGTATATCAGATATATATAGATCACATGAAAAATAACTGAACACAAGAAGCCTTCTTTATTCTTTTTTCCTTTTTCTTTTTTTTTTCCAGGATGCAGGTGATTTTATTAGGTCAAGAACATGATTTTTTTTTTTTTACAGGGCAGAAAATAATTTCAGTGTTGGCATCCTATTTTTACAGCCTTACTGGAGCTGCTTTAGAAAGATATATATTTTAAGACTGTAGCAGTGAAAGGTCTTGGTTTGAACTCTGTCCTATATACACGGAATCTGATGCATGTATTAACTATTGAACTTCAGTGGGCTCGTGTAATTAGAGCTGAACCAGTGTTTCAGAGGTAATTCCTGTTCTATCTTGTTGTATTCATTTTTCATTACTTGTTTATTGTTTGTTTTCTCTTTACATTGAAGAAAGCAGCATCTAAAACAAGCTGTATGTGCATAACATTATCAATACTTTTACCTGTGAAGCTTTACCACTGCAGTCGTAACGCTTTAAGAACAAAAAGCTTGTATCTGTGTATTGTTAATAATTATTAGGAAAGTGTGTAGTCCTGTCCCAGGGTTTGGTAAGTAAGGTCATGGTACAATAAGGGTTGCAAGCTCTGTAAGCATTAGTTGTATTTGCATATGTCAGAGCAGTCTGTGAATACTAACGGCACAAACACTTCACATCTGCTTCTGTTTACTCCCATGCTAACAGTCAAAAGTACAAAAGTACTGTGTTAATTGCTCTGTTACATACTGACTGTTGACACATTCTCCATAGAGCTTTCATAAATACACTGTTGCAAACAAACTACTAATGACTTCGCTTATTTCCAGCCCATCTTTAAAAGAAATCCAGAATATGTACACAGATTAATGATTCCTCTATTTAGCAGTGTGTCTTGTTGCTTGCTATTGTGGAGGCTTGTATAAAGGCAGTATCAATTAAGTAGCAATTATCTATGAAGTGGGGGAAAAAAAGTGATGATATAAATAAGTAATGTGCATGAAGTGAGAATTTTTGAAAACAACTTGAGGTGAACTCTGAGGCAAGGGCACCGACTAGTGAACAAACCCTCTCCATCTGCTTTTCTATCTAAAACCATTACAGCACGATTTGAAGTCTGACTAAACAGCAGTGATACCTGTGGGCCTCCATTGAGATTTTTCACTCTATATGACATGCCCTGGAGAAATTTAAAAAAAAAAATAGGATGGGAGCTGAGGAAAAAAAATAAGACTCCTAAAAACCACCACTAACAAGCTAATCATATTTAAATTTGTGCTTCAAGTTTCTTTTTGCTGTGACACTTCAATATAGGAATACAATTATCTAGTTATTAAAAAACAACAAAGGACCTGCAAACCAAATCCACTGTCATAGTTAGTGTGGTACTCAGTTTCTGACAATGGTTTGCTTCTTCCTAAGGAGAGGGAAAATCCCAAGGTGTGCCTCACCTTCCTCAAGCAGCAAACACTGGTGGTTTTCACAATGTCCATTCTCTTCTAATATTGAATTCTGTTGTTCTTTAGGAACCTTTCCAAAATGGTCTTTTCTCTGCTTCCATCATTCAAGTATAGACATTAATTGTCACAAATGCAGCATAAGGGTAATTAATTATTTTTTAATGTCTTACTTTAATTTGTGTGAGAGGATAAGATAAAATGAAGTTAGCCTTCTTTATATTATTTGGTGTCACATGTCTGTCTCCTGTACTTACACCTTCACTCATTTTCATCAGCACAATGAGGCATGGATGACAGTCACCAGGCACAAGCCACTCATTAATTATCTTCATTCATGTCCTACACATTTAATCAGGTCCAATGAAGAGTAATAAAGCATTATAACTAACAATGCTTTCTTCCCCTATTTACTTTTGTGCAAATCTCCCCACTTGATCATGCATAATGCAGATGGAGATGTACAAGGT
>JAWWLV010000045.1:25631569-25643507 GCA_035041135.1 Platyrinchus mystaceus
TCCTGGGCATGATAATTAGACATTTCCGAAGAACACTAGAAGTGGTTTGCTCCTTAGCTTCTGTCTCAGCCTTTAAACTCAGCACTAAACATGAAAGCTGAACACAGGCTGGAGCCAGGACTGCTTGGCAGTTCTGCAACACATGAGGTGGGGAATCAGAAGGCACTGGCTCTCGAGTGTTGTTTGCAAAAGTTCAAGTTTCCCTGGGAAGGTTTCAGAGTTCAACCTCATTTAGAGAGTCCCTTACAGAGAGCTATTCAATGGATTATTATGGACTTGAGCTTCTCAACAGAAGAATAAAAGTGTGGATCATTCCAATGAGTAATTCTAGGGAGCTGGAAGATGTTCGGCTCTCATGGTCTTGACTGCTAGTGCTGGGGTTTGCCATGAATGTGGGAGTCTAAAGTTTCCCTGACAGAGTTGCTTCTGGCAAAGGCCATGGCTGTACTTAGGTTGGCAAAAGTAAATCATTGCTACCACACTTCCATTAGAACAATCCTGACCAATTTTCTATTTACCTGCTACACTGGTCTTTTTAAATTACAGACTTGGCTTATTTTAACAATGATAAGAGATTAAAAACAGCCAGGTTTCTTTGTTGCTTATTTACAATAATGTATCTAATCCTAGGGGATTATTTTTGCAAATCTTTTTGTTTTAAATGCATGAAAACACAGACAACCAGAGAACCTTTCTCTGCTTGCAAACCTCAACACATCAGTCTGTTCTATCAGTAATGTTCCCAGAAGTCTGACTCCTAAGGCTTCCTTATTCTAATACTGGTGTTTGGTTCTCTCATTCATCTCAACTTTTTCTCCTTACAGCACTATTCAGCAGCATCTCTTCATCTCTGTGTAGAGTCATATATACACATATAACTTGTGTTTCAGATTTGAAATTGGGTTGTTTAGACTAACTGATGCTATAAAGAAATGAAAAGATTTCCTGTGATTTTCTCAAAGAGAAGTTCAGAAACAAATGGTATCAAAAGTCTTCAACCAAATCTGCAAAGAAAAATATTTTCTCTTTGTAAAACGTATATAGAAGAGAAATCTTAGTATCTAAAAGGTTTGAACATGCCTAATTTGAACATTATCTTAGTTGATTTTAACTGTTCCTATGAGTTAAGGTGTTTGAAATAGCAGTCCTGAACACAGTAAGATTAGTACAACCCAGAGAATGCTGGTAAAGCAGCAGCACTAGGAGTAAGATTGCCTCATGGCTGGTTGAAGACAGGTAAAGTGCCCTGTGTAAATACTACATCTCTGTGGGTTCTCACTGAGTGAAATGAGGAAATGATACTTATTTTATTTATCAAGTGCTTTGAAGTCCTTAGATAAAAAGAGCGCCTTCAATGTCTTGAAAGTCCTGAAAAAATTGGTTTCTACCTTTGTCTAAGTGCTATTGAAAACCTCAGGTAAGTTATTTCCTCACCTATAGTGAACAGTTCAATACAGCTTGCTCAGGGCATTCCTAAACGCACAGACAGGACTAAGCTTTAAAAAAAAAAAAATCCATAGTTTGTGATGTATGTCCACCTTGTTAAAAACAAAAAAAGGGGGGAAAAAAAGATGCCTATCCTTTAATGTAGTAATATAATGAGGAAGAGCAAGGCTCAGTTCCTTTTTCTACTTCAAGGAAATCAGATACACTTTTCCTACCTTTTAGGCAAATACTGACTATCAGATTATCAAAGCCCTTTCTGGGGACACTCACTTCATTTTATATTCAAATTTAAAATTAAGTAGGTTGGCTCTGGGTCTGGATGTCTCTGTGGATCTAGCATTAAGTGATTCAACTAAACCTGCCTGGAAAGCATATGTCACAGCAAGGAAAATGTAATTCTTCTCTAATATCCCTACCAGCACATATAAAAGCAGGTAGGTAGATGGCTCTGTGGTTCTTGGATGCAAATTAAATGAACCAACAATGTTCCAAATCATGGTCATGTCTCTCATACTGAACTCATAAAAAGAGATTACAAAATGAAAACTATAGTGAAGTCCTTTGGTTTGACATTCTCAGTTGCAAAACAGGGTAATAGTTTTCTACCTATTTAATATGTAAATATCTTTCTTACGTTAGATTTGTCTTTACAAACTGCCACAGTGAAGAAAGACTATTAAAAATGAGATATTATGGGGAAGATAAGTAGTTGAATTATGGAGAAAAAATAGAAGATTAAGTTTAAGAACAGCTACTAGTCACCAACATGTCAGAGATGTATTAATGCACTCATTCTTTTCTACTACATATTAGTCCCTTATTAACATGTTTTACCTAAGCTTGTCACAGTCTTATTTCCAAATTACAACAAATTACAACAGTATTAAGTTAAAATTAAATATTTGATATATTTAAATATATGAGATATTTAAAAAGGTAAGACAAATTTTAAAATGCTGTCACATGTAGCAAAACAACTATGACATATAAATGCTAACTAATGAAAATATGTATTTAATGAAATATATGTTCAATAAGTATTTTGGATATTTAATTACTGTGTAATGTGCAATTACCTTGACAGAAAATTTCATTAAATTTTCATATAAAAAAAAAAGTCAGATAGGCTGACTTTCTTTTAAGTTAAGCATGGTGGAAGGAGAAAAACTGAAGCATTCACTGTGTTTAGAAGTGTACAAGTTTCTCAATTCCTGTTCATGTAATTCACTTAACTACATTTATCTCCAAACTCCTTCAATCAAACTGGCAATTTGAAAGACTTTGTTTTTTCTCCTTATGGAGAACAGTAAAGTTTAAACACATACATGCAAATAACTCCAATTTATTGACAATTTTTTCAGATACTCTTAAGATATTTGAGTGGCCTTAGACTTTGAATGCTGTTTAGTCAAGGCAGTAAACAGTTGGCTGCCCAACCTTTGTGTGGCATCACTAGGGCTGGTCTCTGTTGCAGACAAATATATGATAACCCTCAATACTCATTTTGCTTTTGACTCCCTCCTCCATGTGTATGGACACAGCTGGAACAGTTTCTGTCTTCCACTTACAAACTGAACTAAATATACCACAGATCTGAAATTGTGTGTGTAACAGAATATATGATAACAGAGCAGTAGGTGCCGTGTCAGGTTCTGTGCCACTGTTTCTTTTTCCTAGAAATATGGTTAATACTATATATTCGGTGATTAGTTGGCCATTAAAGAAACAGCCTCATAGCCATAGGCTCATGGAAAGTTTACAAGTGTCCTACCCTTCAGCATATGTGTGGAAACTGATAACTAAATGCTCCATGCTTTTCCCATAAAACCTGCTCATCTTGCTTGGGTTGACTTGCTCAGGATGGCTTGCTCAAGTGAGGAAGGGTTTAGCTCAGCACAATTATCCAGGAATTCTTCTTACCCATCTTAAATGCTACTCTATCCAGATGCCATATGCAGAGGATTGATACAACTGATACACCATAAAGATTGCAAAGAATAATCTGCCAATGTTTATACAATTGGCTCTTCCTAGAAAGCATCTTTACACTGTGTATGTCTCAGGTAACAATGCTACAGAAGTTTAGTGTGTCCTAAAGAAAATAGCAATATTGTGAATCAAAGTGTTTTGTGCTCATATTTTATTCTCAATATTCAGTTTTTTTCATTTTTTGAACAATGTTTAATAGGTGGGAAAGCTGTCTTACAACTTTAACTAGACAACACGTCTAACAACTATAGTTTAACATGCCCATCCTTTCCAAGATTTACCCCTACATCTTTTCAACACCTCATGGAGGCCAAACAGGTATGTCAGTATCAGAACATTTCCAGCTGCTTCCTGGCTCTTTTTAGTGCTCCGTATGATCTCCCTTTTTTCTCTTGCTTTCCCACTGGCAAAACTTAAGTCGAAAAACAACCTGATCTTTGTGTCAGTTTTCACAAGGGCCAGTGTACCATTCCAGAGTCCATCCCTGTTTTTTGGACTTTTTTATTCTGTGGCTCTATCAGAAATTCTCTAAAGGAATTTGCTTTGGGCTTTCTAGTTGAGGTTTGTAGTAATATTTACCAAGAAATTTAGAAAGCTGATGAGGAAAAAAAAAAAGATTATTCATTCACTAGCGTATGTTTAAAAAGGAAAGAGAATTTGTCTATGCGTTTCTCAATTTTCACACTTACAGCTTTCAGTTTCATGGCAATCTTAGTCCATTTCATGCTGGAGATGTGTCAAACTGAGAGCTGAGGGAAAAGGAAGGATTCCTTAGTGAACAGTGGTTAGCAATATTATTATATATCTAAAATAAAACTCTCCTCATTTTTAGAGATCAAAGTAAACCTAGGATATATATTTTTCATGTTTTTTTCTCTACATTTACTCAAAGCAGCCAGATGGATTTGAGGGTCAGTGAAATAACAGAGGGAGACCTGTCCTAACCTAATTCATTCATTTGCTAGCAATGCTGCTAGGAAAAAACCTTGGAGATCACTCTGCTGCCACAGAGGAGGTGGAGCTCAGCTGCTCATGCTTGTTAACAACTGAAATGAAGCAAATAATTTCCTTGAGCAATCTCTTGGGAAAATGTTGTCTGTTGGGTTTATTTGTGAATTGTCTAAGCAGATCATAAAATTCTTAGATTTCTCCATTCATTTTGAATATTTGGCTACTTCCTCATTGAGTAAATCTTGGTGTGGAACCATTCACAACTAGTTTACAGCATGTTTTTGAAATAAGCACTGTGCATTATTTTGGTTTTCTGCATAGGTAACATTGTACTGGGGTTTTTTTTCAGCTACAACTCAAAAAATTGCAAGAGTTACAGCTCACAGTGCAATTTTGAGGCTGACTTTGTAGAATTAGTGCAGCAGTTCACCTCCAAAGCCTGCACTTCATGAATATTCATAGAAGTAAGAGCTGTGTACTTGAACATTCCTGGAAAGGAAGTAAAAGATTGGTGAGAATGAAGTCAAACTAAAATTTAGTTTACAACTCTGATATGAATATTTATAAATATTTTTCCCAGTATCTGGGAAAAAAATGTGCTGCCACTCTATTCTTCTGGTTTGCCAAAATACACTTTTCTAACTCGGAAAGTTAAGTGAGCGCTTGTGCTATACCATATTGAAGAAAACTGAAATGCCCACATGGATTTTGGATGTGATTGAAAGAAGAGGTGATTACTCTGTGAAGAACCACTTTTCTCTAATTTGCTGAATGTCCACTGATGGAGCTATTCGCAAGTTCAGAACAGCTTATGGAGCTCAGTATCATACAGTATTATGTGTCTAGAACATTTTCATCACTTGCCCTGTGGTCGATGCTGAGGCCACAATCTTATGACCACCTACATGCTCACTCACCTTGGTAGAGCAGGATCTCTGATCACTTCACTGAAGTATCTGTGCTCTGTTATGCTGAGCAAGGCTTTAACACTCTAAGGTTAGCAGAGCTACTTTAAAATAAAGAGCATACACAAATCACTGAGTTATGTACAATAGTAGGGTTCTTCTTGCCTATTTCTTTCAAATTTTCTTTTTTATTACCTTTTCTATTTCCAGCATGTTCCATCAACCAGTTCCAGACCACTATTGTGCTGGGCGCTTTTTTAACTCATTTGTTTATTGCCCATGTCCCTTGCACTCTCACTTTTTTTTTCTTAAGCAAAACCATCTCATCTTCTTTTGTTAACCATTTACTTTGCTTTGCTTCCTTTCTTCTGCTTCCAGGCTAATCTTGGCACTCTGTGCTGCTCTCTCTGCCCTCATAATGCCATCTGTGTCTTCTCTCCATGTCCTCTTCACTAATCTTCATTTATAATATAATTCATAAATAATACTTAGCATTTACATATCCTTTTACAAATATTAATTAATTAGTGCTCGTGTACTTGTAGAAAGCAAGCACATTGTCCTCACTTGACAGATGGAGAAACAGCTGAGAGCACGCTGTTTGCTCTCTGCTTTCATGGTACCTAACACAATGGAGTCTCTTGCACAATTTGGTGTATAGACATCACTGTAACAAATTATTAACAAGAGTAATAAGTGATTTAATCAGAACAAAAATCAAATTGGAATGCAACTGAGGTTTCCCTGCACTTATATTTGATTCTAATTCCAACAGAGCACCTAATCCAGAGCATTGCTCTCCTAATGCTATTATGAAGGTACTTCAGTGTTCTCCATCACTGAAGCAGCTGGACACCTTCCAGATGTTTCAAAGGAGAAAAACGTCCTGCAGAGCAGAGGAGAAAAATACTACAGAATTTTAGTTTTCAAGGAAAAAAACAACCCTCTTCCCCTTCCCCAGGAGAAAAATACCAAAAGTTCAAAATACCTAAAACCCAGCTTTGATAAGCTTTTAGCCTTAAATATTATTTTTCAGTTTCTAGGGCCTAATATAAAAGGAAGGGCTGGGAATTTAATTTTTAAAGGATTATTCTGATTAGCCTTATCACATTTTGTGGCCAGAATCAGGGAGCTGCTTGATCAGGTTTTCCTGAACCTCGAAGGCCCATTGTATTTGCAAGAGTACATGTCTAAATATTGGACAGTACTGAATCTATTTGACTAAGTTACTACCAGTATCACAGCAGCTGCTGTACCATTTTCTAGCCTAACATGTGTTTGCCAGCCATATTATCAGATTTACACAGAGGTTGTTGTTTCCAAAAGCAGAAGAGAGGTAAATTCCAACACTGTGACCCTTTGCAATCAAAAAACCTGCATTTTTTTCCAGCACCTCTCCATGGAGTATAAGGGAAAGGCTCATAATGAACCCAGAAATTCATCCACAAAAATGAGTATAGGTTCAGAGTTGCAAATAACTCAGATGTCACTGTGAAAAGACAGTGAGCCAGAACACTAAAGAGAAATTTGTGGAAACAGTGTTTGGAAAAAAAATTAGGATAAGAAAAAATAACACTCTAAGTAACCCAAAATTTGAGAATTCACGTGAATTAATATATTTAAATATGTGTATACCCACAAACCTACACACACCTCTCCTGTGTTCCTCACATTAAGTCTGTGGGGAATTTTCCTAGTAATGAGCTCGATATTGAAACCAAGCATCCAAACCAAGCATTGCTGCACTGGACAGAGGTGCCTAACAAACTCCTCCTTCCATGTAGCTCATAACACGATGTCCCCAGTTAGTGTCCCTGCCCACAGAGCAGTGATCTAGGCAAAGGGGCAGTAAAGCAAAGCAAAGCAAAGCAGAGCAGAGCAAGGGCAGCAGCTGGAGCACCAGAGAGATTACGGCAGTTTGGGGGAATATTTTGCAAAAGGGACAGCCACTAATTTTAACTACACACGCATGGCAGTGAAAATCTGACGGATGAGGAGCCTGTTTTACTTTTGTTCTGCCAGAGATTCCCACCCCTGAAACAGCTTCAACTCGAAGGGAAAAAGAAAGCGCCCGAGAAGGGCCGCGGTTGCCAAATACAAAGCACCATCTAGTGGATAATGCGTGAACTGTCGCTGTGTGCTCCGGGACGCAGGGGGGAACTTTGATGTTTTCGCTGCTTGTGCAGCTCCCAGGCACATGCAGGGAAACTGCCTTTCCACGTGCCCAAAAATTCACCCAAATCTCGCTTACCCCAAGTGTCCCCGCTTCTTGGGGTTGCTTTTGCTCTGCTGGCTGCGGGATGGAGCCCACGGGCTCTTTCCTGGGTTGCAGCTCCCTGGCCAAGGGCAGTGTTGAGGGTGAGATATGCAGTGATATGAGAAATGTTCCTTCATGGACCAACCTTGGGCCTGCCTATGTTCTTACCAAAGACAAGCAGTCTTCTAGCCTACCAAAGGCTAGAAAAAATGGCTTTTTCTCATGACATAAATATTACCCTGTAAAAGGAACTTGGGAGACACAAATATTGCACTGACAAGTGATATTTTCCCCTTTGCAAGGAACGGTCTGTAAGGTCTTATCAAGTAGTTATGACAAAATATACACCATATTTAGGGTGCAGAATGTGAATACATGCACATGGTCTCAAGGTTAAAAAACTGCTCTTACAAACTTTTAGTTAGTCGGAAGTGTACAGATAAACCTGAGATTTCGGTGGTAAAAAGTACTTGTATTCTGGTTCTAATGAAGATGTCTGTCTAATCTTGTAAGAGGCTAATGTGACTAAGATATCTATTTGGTCCACAAGTAGACTAATAATTAAAACTATCTTAAGTGTTTGTTTTGTTAAAATGCAGCTTTTTAGTAACATTTAATAAAATGCAAGGAAATAGCTACACTGGTGAGTTCATGGCTTGCTGTCATGGTCTTGATTGTTGCTGCAACCATCATTTTTGACCAGTTCCCTCACATGTCCAAAACAGAGAATCACCTCTACTGCAGATTATCTTCTCTAAGACTGATGGCCACATGTAATGCTGAGATCATTACGCTGGGAAGTGGCCACGATGTTATGTGAAAGCCAAGGACTATACATCTTCAGATGAACTGATGTCTCAGATGAGCCTATGTAAAGAAATGATATCCAGCTCCAAGCCAGCACTTATGTTCCACATCCCCCCAAACCCCTTGACACCCATATGATCTACCACAGGCTTGTTCTTCACCCAGTGATCCAGACATAGATTCCCATCACATGGATTATCATGACCTGAAGAAAGGTAAACTTCACCGCTAAGGAGAAAACAAGTGATTATCCACCATTTGATAACCATTGTTATCCAGCAGTCAGATTAGAAACAGAGATCTTTGGTTAAAAAAAGAAAAAGAATCTCAGGTTCCAAATTCCAGGACACACTTTTCAGTGTATGGGCCCTAATCACCGCAAGATAGTCTCCCTTTGCTTGGTTCTCCTCCTGGCTCCAAGATTTGTGGCTTCTTGGCTGCCCAGTGGTCTAACATCTGCAATAGGCTGCCTTGCATCTCTGATTCTAATGCTGATGACTCAAGGAGATGGTATTCAGTCTTTTCCCCTGCTTAATGTCACCTCCTGGTTAGCTCTAGGGTGCTTTCTGCACACATTATTTCAGCCTGTTCTTTAGCACCACTGCTTTCCACTTAATTTAAGTGAAACAAAAATATAAGTCTGAAGTTTTGAATCTATTCTGGGGGTTAGGCATAACATTAGGAACTGTTGCAGCACCTACAAATCTGTGGCTGACCAGCTTCTCTTTTTGCTCTTATCTGGAGCCAAACACTTTACAGAAGTCTTGGGAAATATATATGCGCACACTCTCTCTACTCAAGCTGCCCCAACAGCTCAGGTACAGCATGTGCTGACGTCTCTGTGCAGCTTCCATGTCAAAGCATGTTGTGCGAGCTGAGTAGAAGAAACTTAGCAAAGGTCTGTGTCTGTGAGTATAGATGTGTTTGAAGAATTTAATAGCCAATGGACTTTTCTGTTATAAACAAATGGAGATTTTGATACTGTACGTAAGTAATCCTCAGCTGCATCCGGACTCTATGTAAACCTTACTTGTGCTAATGGCATAGCTACTTGAATCATCCATTCTCAAAGTATCAGTTTCTCATTGATGTCATGAGTCTTCTGGGATTTCATCTGTGCAATGTTGGTGTTGATTGTTTATGGCACAGTATTCAGCTGTTTCTCAGATGGTTTAACAGGTCTACCAGAAGGCTGTTGTAGGGACTTTGATACCTCAGTTAACTTGAACGTGCCAGTACTTTTCTACATCGTTTATGGAAAACTTCAGTTTACACTTCTTTCTTCAGCCATTTCTTTTAACATTTCTGAGAATAGTTTTCTGGCCCCAAAGATATTGAGACTTTGTGTTGTTTAAATCTTCCCCAGTGACTGAGGGAATAAAATGCATGGTACATAAAATCAAATAAAATACTAATTCAGTAGCATCCTTCTTTCAAATGTATCAATGATTTTTTAGTAGTTCATGTTATTCCTCTTTATTGATCCTAATAGCTTGTACTTATTATTTTTTGCTAGTACCTGCAATGTCCCTCTTCAGTTAAGTGCTTGACTTCTGATTTATACTTTGTCCATTTTCCTTTGTATTATAATCTGCTTTATCAATTAGATTGGAAGTTTTGCAACAGTTTTTTCAGCCTTTTAATGAACCATAGAGAGAGCTATCTCAAATTCTTCTGCTAGTAGAGAAGAAAAAATTCAGTCTTATAAGAATACACAAAAATAAGAATAAAAAAAATTGTTCTAAAACTCACAAGTGTTTAACAGGAATTTTGTCTAAAACCTATTTAAAGTACCCTTAAATCAAAACATGAACTGAGTATATGGAATTTTTGTGGGTGAGGATGTACACTTGGGAGCTGGGAGGACCTTATCAAGAGATTTCTTTCTGACATTTACATTCTTGGTAAGCTGTATAAACACACAGATAACAACTAACTGTGGCCTATCAAGCAGTGGTGTTTCCAAAATAATTGGTTGATTTCTTTAGTTTATTTCCACTAGCTAGAGTGACACCACAGACAGCTGCACATATGTTAAATACTTTCCTCATATTACTTTTCCATGTGAGCCACATGGAATGTTAATCACTCATTAAAGGGAAGGGAGCTTGCCCACAAAATATCAAGTGGGAAGAAAGGCTGGATCTGTTAAGTTGTGTTCTCCTCTATGAAAGCGTTTGAAAACTTCTCGCCTACAGGGTTTGGTATGTGCCATAATTATCAAAAGAAACAGCAAAGAAGGAGAAAGTTTCACCTAAAGCATCCATGAACAAAAGAGAAGCAGAATGAGTGTTAATATTTTTCTCTAAAGTTAAATTGAATTACAGCATAAAAGGCTGACTACAAACACTTGATATTTGTGAGTAACTTTATTCACATGAGAAATACTTAACTTCTTTGAGATTACTCTCAGTTACTTGTTTTCCTCTTGTACCTCCCATCTACTTTCAGTGCTTAGACAGTATTTCTGATAGGTTTACCTTCAGCAGCAGTTGTTTGACAGAAATATCAGAACCAGACCTAAAGCATCCATTTGTGGCTGAGGGGTTGATGGCTAATCAATTTCTTACTGTTTTTAAACAGCATACTTTTTCCCAAAAAATTTCAGCTAGGCAAAAAAAGAAGATGCCAAATGAAATATCCAAACCAAATTATTTCCTTTTCTGAAATTCTTCACCAAAGTAAAGAAAAGTGAGATTTCCAGGGAGTTCCAATGCAAACACAGGAAGGAGCAGCATGTTCCTCTCTGGAGTAAATTGCTACATGTTGTGAGCAAAAGTAGCAGAATTTTACTGCATATCAATAAGCTGATAACATTCAGTGTACATAAATATCTGTATGCACACGTAGATTGTGATTCATTGGTCTGACCAGGAGGATTATGTATACAGTACAGATAACACTGAAAGACTATAGACAAGGATATAAATTAGTTATTGTAAAGACTCATGTCATGGGTTTGTCGAGCAGCCCTCCCGGGCTGAAAATTGTTTTTCCAGGTGAATTTCCAGAGCAAAGACAATCCAAAGTTTTAGTAATTCCTCTGCTAATTACACATTTAAGAAAACAGAAGAGAAGCTGTGGGAGCAGAAGAGATAAGAGCCACGAGGCAGAAGAAAATTAGGAGCCATGTAAGGAGAGGTGACAGGCCCCAGGTGAGCCAGGCCCTCTCCACCACCCCGCCCTGGGCCAGGGGCAGGTGTAGCACTGAAGCCCCTCTGGCTGAGACATGTAACAGAGCGGAGGAAAAACTCTAGAGAGAAACTGCCTGGTTGAGACATGCTGCAGGAGGAATTCCAGGCAGAGAGATAGCGCAGCTTCCAAGGTCAAAACTGGCAGTCGGAGGAGAGAGAAGAAAGGCCGGGGGGGGTGGGGCATGTCCTTCTCTCCCCCCTCTCTCTCACTTCAGCAGGGAAGAGACTGAAAACTAAAAACCCCTGCCACCTGTGGAACACTGTTGGGGAGTGGAGACCCCCCTCTGCAGCTCATGAAGGAGCCCACACCGGAGCAGAGGAGTGCATGAAGAAGATGTGACTTTGTGGAAGGCCTAAGATGAAACAGAGTCCTGCTGGAGACCTGTGGC
>JAWWLV010000045.1:25651962-25663398 GCA_035041135.1 Platyrinchus mystaceus
GGGAAGGGAAGGGAAGGGAAGGGAAGGGAAGGGAAGGGAAGGGAAGGGAAGGGAAGGGAAGGGAAGGGAAGGGAAAGCATTTCTAGAATCACTGATGCTCTTTGTTCTGAGCAGGCTGTAGCTTCTTTTCAGGCCTGTCACTGTGTGACACAAGCAAAATTTTATTAGAAGGTGCACAATTCTTGAGTATGAAGTTACAAGGAGTTTAACTGATATAACTGTCATGTACCTCACAGGTTAATGTGTCCCCGTTTGCTGATGCCTGAAGGGCCCATGTACAGGTTGTTGCTGTGAAGAAGCTGACACATCTGAAGTTCAGTCCCATCAACTAACTAATTCTAATCTTGTGAACAATTTAGGTCATTTAGAGAGAAATCAATGGGGGGTTTCTGACTAGAAAGTTTACTGACATAATACAAATATTCTCTTTGTAAATGTATATTCCTCTACACATCATTGGGCAGTGGCAAAGAGTTGTTTTTTCTGGTGAACTTCTATCCATCTGAGATTTTCTGCTTTATACAGAAAAAAAAAAGCACTTAGCTCCTTCCTTTTCTGCAGGTGTGCAGAATCAAGAGGCTGTCTGCAGTGTAATGTAGAAAGGACACACTAGGAATACCTAGGAAAATTTCAGATTTGGTCATCAACATGGTTTATTCAAAAAGAGCAAGACAAAGACTTTGTGAATATAAAGAGGTCAAAAGCAAACCACAAATTAAATAGTGGCCAAAATGGACCATTATGAAAGCAAAGATAGCAATGGAAGAGGTCTATTCCAGCATAAATCCAGCCCTCTACTGGGAAGAGGTCATTAATTTTTTTTTTTAAATGGCTTATCCAGTTCCCATCAGCAATATATTGAGCACTCCTATGTCACAGACTTCTTCACATATCTGCAAAAAAACATACTTGCAAAATTTCAATCAGTCTCCTTCTAGACTGCCAAGAAGAAATATTCCCTGGTATCTACTATATCCCATATATTTGTCTCTTTCACAAATTGTTACGAAAAGTGGGACTGATAAAGCTAGATGTAAATGGTAATATACTTTAGCACAGTGAAGAAAGACCATACCATTAAGCCTAATATCAGTAATCTTATGTCAAGGACACTTCATTTTTCTTGAAGTTTGACCATTCAGGTATTAAGGCAGAGGCAATGATATTCAAGAATATATTTTCAATAATGTTCCTTCATTTTTCTCTCAATTTATATAGCCCTGGAAAAGTTCTCTGCCTGGAGTTCAGAGGCTTTTGAAGCCAGCTGGTCAAGTGCATCCAGTTGATCCCTAGCACTACCAGCCTCTAGTTGTAGTGCTCGAATGCCACTCATATAGTTGTCTTTTTTCTGATCACTGTGTTTCAGCCAAAGCTGCATAACAATGATCATTTTATTCTATGTCTAATTTTCGCTGTGTAGCTGCACTTTTTCCACTAATTCATTTTCTTTTGCTTATCTCTCACTCTTATCCACTCATCTTGTATGTGTGACTACTTTTAATCACTGTGGCATTCCCATCTGAGAAGTGAACGGGAGGCTTGATATTGCTTTGGATTGGTGCCCAAAAGGGCTGCACTGTCATTGGCCACTTGTGTATTTTCAAATAAGACAAGAGAACATTAGCAATATTGTGAAGCAAACCCAGCTCAGGAATGCAATAAACTGGAGCAGAAGAGTGTCTCAAGCTTTTCTCACACAAGGAGCAGGCAGGATGTGAAACTTTGTCTGTGCTCTAAGTGATGAAGGTTGGTCAGATGAAGTGGGACAAATTCAGTGGCCCATGAGCTGACTCTACTTGGTCATACCTTCACATATTTGTGGTGTTACGCAGTCCAGCTTTTGCTCACTCACCTCTTATGTGCCATGTGATGTTGTATCCCTATTAGAGCAAGGCACTTCTCTGGCCATCAACACTGTGTCTCCAACATATAGCTGTATGATTGCTGTTCCAAAGGAGATGAACTAGTTCACAAAGCAGTGGCAGCTAGTTGGCATGTGATTGACTTGGATGGGCATGTTTTCTAGACTGCCAGCTGGGAAAAGGGGAAATAAATCAGGAGTTCACCTCAAAGAAGAAGACCTCTGAGTAACATTCAATGCTAAAAATATAATTTTTATTTATCTTCGCATATTTCTCAGGCATTCCAATAGATTCTTCCCATTAAGAGCAGGAAATGGCTCAGAAACACAATGTCATGAGAGAAAGCTGGGAAAGAAATTTGAAACTCATCTACATACAAGAAGAACTAAAAATCATGAGAACTAAAACACATGCGTTGAAAAAAACAGAATGTGCAAGAGTGATTTCACTATACTAAAATGGAGAGGACTTCTAGACAATTAAGTCTTAAAGGTTTGGAATAGCTGGGAAACTGACAGATATGGTAGCATGTCATCAGTGTGTCATTAGTGTGTCATCATCAGCAATATGCTAGCAGCATATTATAAAAAGAAATAACTCATGGTTTTTGTCAGCGTGAATTAAATGTGATATATTTCTAAATAAAAATAAACTCAATGAAACACTTCCCTGCCAATTAACCTACTGGCAGCAGCACTGGCTGATTACTTCTGTGGCTATAAGCTTCTCATGAAAGAGTGACAATTTTTTCACAAAAGATACTGTTTTGTTTGTTTTCTGGTCAAGTTACTCACCAATTTTATTACATGCATTCATTTCTTTAAGGCAAAGTTTTAATGGCCAGATCAAAACAAGAATTTGGGGTGGGATTAAAAACATAAAGCCAAAATGAAGCGCAAAGTCCCCTTTCTCTTTATTCTCCAGCCCGCTCAATAAGCTGGGCAGTATGAGAATTTTAAGTACTGGTAGTTTGTCTGAGAGAATTTCCTCTATGTTTGCTGTTCTGCTTTTGACCATTGCCAGCTGCAGCTTGGTGCAGTGCAGCCTGACATCTCTTTCATGTCTGGCCCATGAATGATTCTCCATTCAGCTCTTCTTCAGAGCATGATTTATTAGACATTGTTAGATCAAATCTAATGAATCAGATTCTGAAAAAATTCCTTCTGGAAGTGGTTCGCCCAAAAGCTCAGTGGTTTCTGTAGTCATTTGCCATGTGGGAAATGCACTCATATTTGTCTAAGGGGATACAAACTTTTGTTTCCCAAGATACTTCCATAACTACTGGATTGTCAGATATCTTTAGATGAAATACTTATCAGAACAGTTTTCTCCGCCTCTAATGTCAGCTTCTAATGTCCTTGGGCACTTAGTGTCCTAACCACTAAGTCAGATGTACATGAAATCACACTTTCTCTGGCTCCAAGAATATATAACCAGTCTATGCAGATGGAATCAAAATATTCCATTGCCCTCTGTCATAACTTGAATAATATGTGTTTCCTTAGGACATGATGTGAATTTAAACTATGAATGCCTGAGTTTAAAGAAAGGGCTTGTGTCACTACTGTTTCCTATGGTGCTTTGGAAGTGAGATTTATCTCAATTTTTAAGTGCTTATATACCTTGAAAAAGGCTCAGAAAATTTTATTTTTAAGAAAAATGGCACCTTCCATCAATAGTGTTCAGTACATGATCAATGCAAAGTCTGAAACACTGTGCCAATCCTTCAGCATTTCCCTATGGGAATCTTGAAGATTTTGCAATTGGCCCATGGTATCTTTCAAAGCAACCGCATATCCAAGAAGAGTCTAGATCTCACAGGTAAAAATTGTGCATGCAACTTCATACACTGGTGAATTCTCTGTTCTCATAAGAGTTCTAGCTGCATTAAAAATCACTCATGAATAGACTGGATGTAGTGTGGTAACAACATTGGAGCTGAGTGCATTTAGTTCAGGTAACCAAAGCTGTGCTTTGAAGTATATATAAATTCCCTTTATAAATAGCTGACAATTCTTCATTCTTAGCAAATAAAAATGACAAATTTCAGCAGAAAATTAATTGTATTATTCAGACAGGACAAATCAGAGATATTAATTTGCACCTTCAAATGACCTCTATGTGGAGAAGTTTACATACAAAGGAAGTAATAAAATTTGTGAGGGGAAAAAAATTCACTGTGTAATTTATTGGCATTTCATTCTCTATTGTTATGAAACAAGATGTTCAAGAAATTTAGTCAAGTTGTTGTGGAACGAACTGGAGTTTAGATGTGCCAGACTGTACAACAGCAAAGCTCCCTCCTCCCTTAGCAGCCTGGTCTTCAAAATAGAGTTGGTCTTATTTACGGAGGAAATTCTAAAGTTTGATCACTTGTGTTAGAAATGTTAAAATGGAAAATAAGTAGTGATTTAGAACAATTAAAAATTAACTTAAAAAATTGTTTCTGGAGAAACAAGACATGAACTTTTTGGTTGGTTCAGAAAGTATTGAAATGAGTCGGTTCTTAAGGAGAAACAGTGATCTCAGAGTAAATGAGGGTTGTCTTCAACACTTGCAGTTAATACTGAGATTGTTAAAGAATATCATTCACACATTATTATAGAGAACTGCTGAGTACAAAACCCCCTAATTTTAAAGGAGGATAAGAAAAAATTTGGGCACTGGCATTTCAAAGGCATGTGAATATGACACTTAGGGGCATGGTTTAGTGGTGAACTTGGCAGTGCTGGATTAATGGTTGGACTTGATAATTTCTCCATGGATGGAAATGGGAAATGGGGCTTCAGGTGATGAGCCAGCATTGCAGGCAACCCAACCCACAAATACTTTGAGAAAACAGCAAAAACCTGGAGAGATTGTCTCTTTAATATCAATTGAATAAGTACAATTATTCTTGATTGCTATCAATCAAGTGTTCTGATACTTGACTATCATGGTGCAATTATTATTGAAATACAGAAGAGTTTGAAAGTCTGGGGCTTTTTTCTGCTTTCATGCTAAATACACAGACATTGAAGTTTCTAGGAGCTCTTTTGCTTTATTTCTCATCCTGTTAATTTCAGAGTCAAAATACCATATTTCATGCTTATTGGTTAAGCATTTTCAAGAGGAACCTGATCCATGAGATTTAAATGGATTTTTCTGTTGTTCACATTCTCGTTTTTTCTTTCTTTTTACATTAGCATCTTAGGCTTTCATCCCAGGAAGCTGAAGTTGCCTGTGTAGGATGATCTCATCTAAAATTTCTCAGTCAGGTAGTTAAGGGCAACTCTTGGTTTTGTTCTGGGTATGCTGTTCCCCCTGAAGATCCAAAATAGTTTTACGCATCAACCTTGAGTACTCTTTTGCATCAGAGACATAAATGCTTTAATTTCAATATTACTGGATTATCAGTATATATAAGTGCATATTGGAAAGTCTTCTAGAACATAAGGCAAACAGAAAGTGTCAAAATAATGTTAAGACCACAATAGGGTGTCTCAAAAAGCTCACAAAAAGATGACATTATTCTACAATAGTTATATATTAATTTCTGAAGTTCTTGGGGTTTTTTTAGTTAAGTTATAATATGCGAGTCCCAGTAATTTTTGTTGTTTTTTTGTATTTTCATATCTTCTCATGTTTGCGGGCCTCATTTTTTCCATTGTTAATACCTATTTTACACAGCCTGAATCTCTCAGTTGCAGAAGTGTCACTCCTGTTGTGTCTCAGTGTAACTGAAACAACATTAGGATTTGCTGTATAAATGTGAGAACATGCCATCTGTTTGGCAATGGGAAGCTGAAAACTGAGGGAAAATATAAGAGATGTTAGAATACCTACCAGCTGGAAACTGAGGGAAAACAGAAGAAGAAATAAAATATCTGCCAGTTAGATACAGCTGGTTACAAAATGCCTGCTTTAAGAGTGCAAATTCAGGCAGCAAGCTACAGAAAGATATGCAGGGAAATCATTCCTGAAGGCAGCATTGAAGTAGAAAATTAGTAGATCTTAAGAAATTGCTGGGGAAGCTGATCTTGAAAACATCTTTTTTATTGTGGTGTATCACTGTTGTGACACATTATGTCTGTGATGTTTATAATTCCAAACAAAAGCCAGTAGAAAATCATATTAAGGGAAGGAACAAAATAACTTCAGTAGGAAAAATTACAGGGGCATTGTCAACTCCATAGTGCTCTCTGTGTGGTTTGCTAATTAATAACTTCAGAAGTAGAGATAAACGCTCTACTGTTCCTGTTTATTTGATGATCTTGATTAACTAAAGTACAAGTTTCCTTTAAGAAGTTGAAACTGCCTTTATTTATATTACTAAGTGTGTCACTTTGTTCTTCAGTAGCTTTACACAGTGCATGCAGCCAGTTTTGCTGATTGAAGAGGTTTAAAATAAGGCAGGCTGTGTGGACGTTTAGTAGCTGACTACAGCAAAATTGCTTAATGACTAGTATCATCTAAATGAGGCAGCAAGCTGAAAGACTCATAATCTCTCCCCATGCACAAATTTTAATTAAATAATTATAATGTCCTTGTTGTAATTATTTATCAGTAACTATGCTCCTGAGTATTGTCTCTTTTGCTTTCATCTGTTCTCTCAGCTCAGCTGTACAATGAAAAAATCAGTTTCAAAGATCTGGTATGATTAATTCTTATTACCGAGGGCCCTATTCTGCTGCCATTATTCAACCTGATTAGTACTTTACTGCACAATTAGTCACATTGAATTCAGTGGTTCTACATGTGCATTAAGGTGCTGCTCAAAGGGGTGGCAGAACTGGACCCCAACTAACAAAAGTTTTGGGACGGATGGTCTAAGAGGATGGCTAAGATACCAATTCATATTTTCATCTTCTTGGTGAAAAACCAGTCAAGAAAAGAGCTAGACCCATGAAGGCTTTGGGTTACTCTGAGGCTCATATAAATGCTTGGTGCCTGTTCTTGCACCTGGAGACATGGAAAGTCAGCTCAGGTATCAGAGTCTTTAGCTCCCTGCTGAAGTATGGGTCCCATACACTTTCCTTTAAGCAGCTGAGCCAGACTTACTCTTGTGTTTTAAATTACTGGGGTCTTTATGTCTGATTGATGGAGCACTGATTGAGGCTGTGAAAGACCCAAATTCAACACTCTCCTCAGCTTCAGGTGGAACATAAAGCATTTTCCCATGTTGCAGAAGACTATTCTAAATTATGATAATACTTCTCAAAATGGGCTACTGTCCTATTAGCTGTGGAAAGTGTCTGTGGTCACACAATTATGAGCTAAGGTCAAGATCCTTTGCAAGTCTCTGTGACTTCAGTCTAGCCCCTAGTTTCTTGGCATCTAAGTAGCTATCAATAAGATGTTGTTTTTAAATAAAACTTAAATTATTTCATTAACCTGTTTTCTTTTAACAGGTAAAATGTCTTCACACATAAGAGAGCATGAATACTGAAACCCCAAACACAGAGATGTCTCCTCTTGTGACACAATGGAGACCAAATGACCTGAATAAGATTAAAATGAAAAGCTCTGACCTTGAGTATCTCAAAAATTTCTTCTTACACCTGACAACAACCTCAACATATAGCTAAAACATTAACATAAGAAAGTTATGTGTGCTGCATGAAGAAAAATGCCACATCAAGAGCTGCAGAGCAACTATTTTTAAATAAAAACAGTCCTTGCAGAATATGTAGGGATTAAAATTTTCCTGAATGAGGAGTGTAGGCTTTATTCCGTTATAGGTGCGTATTATGTGTCTGTGTTTAGAAACATGACAAGCAGTTCTGCAATTATGAGCAAATGTGAATGTCTTAGCACTTTAATTTCTAAAAGAAAAAGTATTGGAATACCTAAAACTATGTATTTATATTGCTCAGTTAAGGAGAGTAATAATCTATTATATAACCTTATTCAACGGTATGCAATTGTGACAAAGTAGGAATGGCTTGTGAAAGTGTATTTCTAAGAAATGCTAAGACACAATTTCATGCAGAAAATAAAATAAAAAAAGAAAAAAGACAACTTTACTCAGAGTACCCTGCAATATTTAAGTGTAGAAGAAAGATGTGGGTTTTCTTCCCTCTTCTTATGCAATCTTTGTTAACAATGCAGAATTTCTTTCTAAAAGACTATCAGACTTGAAGATGCTGCTAGGTTTTTACAGAGACCACTCAGACTACCTCTTTTAGTAAAGGATTTAGAAGTTACCAGGGAATATACAATGATCAAATGCAATAAAAGGTTTGTCTCTTCAGTCATAATACACAAACTCAAGAGCAAAGTGGTGATTCTTAAGCTGTGCAAAAAATTTAATAGGAAAGGGAAAACAGGAAGGTTAACCAAATGGGGATGAGACTTGTTGTGCTTAGACAAAGCCAACTTTCACAGAATACCCTGCCGGTATTGTCTGGGTCCAGCTGGGATCCAGTACATGTTTCCTAATGCTTATGCATCTTGCATCTTGGTGTGGACAGAGAGGATTCCTTTCCTCCAAGTGATGATTGTGTTTTCAGTCCCTAGAATTCTTGCTAGTAGTGACCTGAACAATAAATGTCATTGTAGGGTCATGTCCCTTAGTATCTGCTGGGTTGCCTGCTTAACACTCCTATTAAGACAGTTACGCAAAAGGAAAAACAGATATCAATCTCCTTATAAGCAGTTGGATTTCTTATGAAGAAAAAATAATTTTTTTGATAGAGTGAATTATAGTTTTCAATGGCAAGTTTTCTAAAAAGTCTAACAGTCAAACGCATTAAAACCAACAGGAAGATATTCTTTAACTGTATCAGGAAGAACACACTAAATAAGTGCCTAGGTCAACTGGACCACTAAAGTTGTAATTAAAAAGGATGAAGAGATTGTGGAGAAATTACATGAATTCTTTGTAATCAGTCTTCACTAATGAGGATGAAGCAGACATTTCTAACTCAAGGTTAATTTTTACAAATGAGGCACTGTCAGAGAGAGTGGCCTCTGAATATGAGGTATTTTAGCAACTACATAAAGTTAATGGTAGAAAATCCCTGGGGTGGAATAATATTCATTTGAGAGTTTTAAAAGGGAAAACCAAAAAGTAGCTGAACTACTAACTGAAATATGTAATATACCTCTAAGAGCAGAAACCATTCCTGAGGATTGATTTTTTTCGAAAGAAAGAAAGAACAAAGAATGACCTTGGGAATTATAGAAAGGGAACAGTGCTTTATAACCACTGAAATTGTCCAAAACCATTTTCATAACCACCCATAAAGAACCTTTTCAAAGCTGCCTATGTATTATCGCTATAAATATATGGTATATTTTTAATTGATCTTAACAGCTTGTCAGAGTGTAATTTTATTTTTTCAACCTCACAGAAATTCAGGAAGGAAACAAGAGAAGTTTGGTGAGGAAAACAAGTGGATATAATTTACCTTGCCTTCCAAAATCTTCTGTTGGCAAATACTAATGACAGCACAGTGAGAACAAAAAACTGTCATGTGTCAAAAATGGCTTGGTGGATGGGATAAGGTTTGTGAGTAGTCATCAGCCAGCCTAAGTGATTCAAGATTTAACATGCTTTAAATTCACAAATAGTCTTCAGGAAGGATGGTCAATTTTTCCTGGCAAATTCTTATTTTTCCGGGAGACCTGTATCACTTAAAAAAACCTGAACCACCTGCAACACCTGCAGCAATCTTTGGGAGAGCCCAGCACTTCACAGGGGCACCCTTGAGCTGTGGAGTGCACGCATGTCTGGAGAACACAAAACAACTACTCCCCCCTCAGCACGTCCAATGGGATGTACTGCACAGGACGGCAGCACAGCTGCCACAGAGCAGCTGTAAACCTGTAAACTGCAACCTGCAGGAACAGAACCACTGAAGAAAGGCATAAGCCAGCTTTCTGAAAAATTTCAGTGGAAAGAGGTTTGTCCCAAAAAAGAAGGCAAAAATACCAGCAAACATCTTCAAGATAAACATCCAGAATGTTCTTAAGCTTTACCTTATTTTTGCAGTTAGCTAAAGAGTCTTTGACTCTGGCCTTTCTTTCATGAAAGAAATAACTCTTTTGGAGAGGATATTTACTTTGCTACTGATACTATATTGTTGGAGAATATTGCAGAAAGATAGAATGTGAAAATCATGATGATTAATGGAGACAGGCTTATTCTGTGGCACATTAAATCATTAGGGATAATATGCAAAGTTATGCACAGTGAATTACTAGATGGAAAATATTTCAAAAATAATTTTGCATCCCAAGCTCTGTCATAATCTATGGTAACCTGTGAAAGGAGTAGATTGATGCTGGAAAGTGATTTGCAGCTAAATCCATCATTTCGCATGATTTTCTTTCATTATCAGAAGAATAAGTTTTGACAGGTGGTAACTTGCCTACTCTAATCACAATTAAAATCTGAATAGTGTTTAGCAAAACAGTAGCTATAGTTCCTGCTGATTATCGACAACAGTGGGCGTAGAACAACATAATTTTTGACATCATAACAACTTAAATGCTAGCTTAAAATGAACATTTACAGCTTTTGGTAACCTTTAGAAAGAAGAATTGTAGCTTTGTTACATTATAGACTATTCTTTCTTTTGCTAAGTTATCGAGGTATAAATAACTATGCTTAAAAATTTTTTTGTAGTTGTATAACTGAGGAGATGTTCCTACCATGCTAAGGCTTTTTATCAGTTTAACTGTGTTTATTAAAGGTGTCATTTCTTCATATTGTAACCAATTGGCCAGTGAAACTTTCTGGGGCACTGTAGACCAAACTGGAGTGACTTTTTCATTTACATGTCAATGGAGTCAGTTCCAGTACAGTTAACTGAAGAACATGCACAAAGATTTGTTTGCTCTGTGAACAGAGACAATGAAAAAATCTTTTTAAAGCTGTACACTAGGGTATGAATATTGATGTGAATGGGAAAGTAAAATGTTATAGGTAAGTAATTTTTATCACATACACAATATAGTTTGAATTCCATGGAGGGAAAAACATATACACAGTTTCATACCTGCCTTAATTTCAAATAAGTGACAACAGTGCTTAAGAAACTAATATACTCTTTGTTTCCCCTATTGTGCTTTCAGCAGTGTTACTATATTTCTGATTCCAAATTGGTGATTCTCAACTGTCACACTGGAGAACATCAGGGGTGTGTGCAGTATACCCTTGAAGCCTTTATGAATATGTCAGTTTGACTGTCTTTCCTTTTCCCTTGCATTTCCTGCATGTCTTTTTTTTTTTTTTTTGAAGTCACATGAGTTGAAAACAGAACAGTTTCTTTAAGGGACCATAAGCAAGCAAGGTTAGTGACAGACTTTCTGGAGGTGTGAGGGCATTTTCCTGACAGCTTTTTGGCCACAGCCCACCAAGAGGTAGATATGCCTTGAGCAGTATACACCTACAAAGCAATATGAGGGCACCATAGGCTGGGGCTGCATGAATTTGCAGCAGATGGGAAAAGTGTGGGTATTCACCTATTTGTGGGCATGGAGCTAGGAGAGAAACGAGCAAATTATTTAACTGAAGAAAAGAGGTCCAGACAAAAAAAAAAAAAACAAACAAACAAACAAAACAACAAAAAAAAAAAACAACACACCA
>JAWWLV010000045.1:25668990-25685393 GCA_035041135.1 Platyrinchus mystaceus
AATTCTAAGGGTCACCACCCCCTAGGGTTTACCATTTTCTCAACTTCAGGGGGAAAACTGTTTTTCCCCCCACCACAGTCTGGTATTTTAATTTGTCAGAAATAGATTTCATAAACAAAGGAAATGTGATGGATCTCATATAAAAGGTCATAAATTAAGCACTGTGTCATGTAGAAGTCATTAGATATAGAAGGTGGGCACTATCAGTAAAGCAGTAAAGAAGACAGGGAAATGGCTGGGATGTTCTTGGGTCATCAACATAGTCATGAAAAGTGAGTTTGCAAAATGCTGCTTTTGAGTTCTTCCAGGTCACACTAACAGGTTCTGAGTGGTCTTCAATATTGTAATAAAGACAAACATGCATTAAAAAAATGAAACTACCCAATGTTTTCAAAGTAAATAATACAAGATATGAAGTCATTTGCTTGAAGGTCAGTGACAGAAGTTCCCCCTGCACCCCACCTGGGACAGACTGCAGGCTGCACTTCTGCTTCTCAAGCTCCCAGGCTGTTGGGTATCCTGGAGTGGAGACCTTCAATACCTACCAGGGATATAAGTGCCCGTATAAAATATCTGTTAATTAGCACACAGACATCAGATGAGTTCCCAGCCACTGTATTACCAAGTTACTGCTATTTCCTATGGGTCAGTGAATATTGACTAAAAACAGCATTTGGTGCTGGGCAGTTTACACGGCTCCTATCTTGCTTATTGGCAGCGGGTTATTTAATTTTTCCCATATTACCTCTCCCATGTGTCATACAAACTTGGAGACAAATTGATCACTACAATGCAGGGAGCGTTCTGTGGCCCCTTTGTTCTCTTGAGAATCTAACTCTCAACACCTCTACTTTATATAAAGAAAAGGACAAGTAAGAGGTTTATTTTATTACTACACATACCCAGATTTTCAATCAGCATAGGCTGTTAGTGTTCAGTCCAAGATTTGTCAAGTTAGGTATGGACTTGAAAACAAATGTCACGCTGTTTTTTATTCAGAACTATTTGTGCAGTTTTCAGAAGTTTTTTACTTAGAAGTATGTGTGCAGTTTCAAATAAATATTTTGTGTAAGTGGAAGTCACTGGTATAATCATTTACTTTTCTTGATCATAGAGCTATGTTAAAACATACAAAATCCTTCATTTTTAATAAGCTTATTCCAGTCATATAGCTTGACCCTTCCCTCATCCTGCTGTACTCTTTCTTTTACTTCTGAAAGAAAATGAAGTTTTGAAATGTGTTATGAAGATGGTGTAGTGTCACCATCTACACAGATCCTGTGAGTTGTGTCAAATGCTACTAGATTTACACTTCAGATTTCTCACCTGTGGCATCAGCAGGATGTTACCATTTCCCATCCTGTGAGACATATGGGCTGATCCTGCAAATCTGGCAGGGATAGACCTCATGTTGACTTCACTCTTTGCAGGCTATAGCCTTTACTTCATCTACTGATCTGAAAGGGAATAACAAAAAGGTTCATCATCATCTGACATCATTATCCTTAAGCACAGTGTTCAGATTTTACCAATTTCTATTGGACTCCAATAGGACATACAACAGGGGCCTCCCACAGTATATCTATCAGCAAAAAAATTGTTCCCAAATATGTATATTTTTTCTAGAATGGTGTTTTTCAGACACAGGGCCATGACTCCTGTCTAGGTGTGCATAGAATGACAATGATCTTCTCCTTCTGTACTCTCCTTTTTGATAGCCCTTTTCAGTTCTCACTGTGCTGGGTATGACTTTAAAAACATGGCTTTATAAATCACCTACAAGCAGAATTTGGTGCAGTGATGCCCAAGTGGTCTTATAAGAAGCAGATTGTTCATTCTTTACAAGAGGACCTTCCTCACATAGCAGTGCACTTATTCGGGGTATATCGACACCCAAGGTATGGTTTCAAATTACAACTGAACTAAACTAGGGGCTTTCTTCCAGTAAAAGCAGGAGGCGTCATTCTCTTTCCCACCTACTCTGTTCCTTCCTCTCCTGTGTCTGCTCCCCAGCTGCTTGATCTTTTCCTCCTTTGCATCACTCTGACACTCATCTGATCACACAAAAAACTGCGTCAATCTGCTAACCTTGCAAAAAATTTGATATCTCTCATGGGTTTTTTTGCTAGATTTTTTTTTTTTCAGTTTTAATGAATTAAATAAGCCTGTTCAGCCACCCACTTAGTATTGGCTTGGGCTGGTGGCAGCCCACAGCTGGGCCTCAGTCCAGGTTGTGTGTGCAAGGAGAGCAGGAGTGCAACAGAGGGCAGTGGGACCCACACTGAGGCAGTGAGGAGCCAGTTAGCTCTGTCACCACCACCCCTTCACATGCAGCTGAAGGCAAAACTTTTGCAGTGTTTGACATCACACTCAGCCCAGCTTTTGCTCTCCTCTCTCCTTGAATTCCCCTTGAACTTGTTGAATCCTTCAGCTTTCAGTTTCAAGAGAGGGTTGATTGGATTACAGCTGAATATGCAGCAGGTACATTTGAAAAGATGCACAGGGGAAGGTTATAAACCCTCTGCCCTTTGTACTTTTCTAAGGTAGGTGTAACTGAATCCCAGACCTTGGAAGCCATAGCATGTAATGGAAACGCAGATGCCTATAACTCCAGAGTAAGCAAACACTTTGTGCAGTGCAAATTTTTGATCTGCAAATTTAAAAATTGAAAACCTTTTCAGACAGGTTCATGTTTTCTGAGCAAAACTCATTTAAATTCTCAGGGCTGATCTTAAACTGTAAGCAGACTCACTTGACTTTTATGTGCCCAGTAGCTATTGACAAAGATATAATTCACTGTTCTTGTCTTCCTTTTTTTTTTTCTAAAGAAATCTTCCTTATCTTCCTGTGCCTTTCACAAGTACTATTTTCCATAATCCATCAGATTTCATATTATCAGATTGTTTGAAGATGTATGTTCAGATTTCTTTGCTTGCTTAGCGGTATATAAACATTGAAGACCTCGGTTAGATTTATATGACAAAAGAAGTGACAGGATCTCTTTGAAAAAGTTAAGAAGTCTGAAGTTTTAGACTTTTGGAGGTTTTAGGCTGAAATTAGGGGTTAGGACTTGTACTCTTCCAGTGGCACAGCAGATACACAGTGTGATTCATCCCTATAAGCCAGTGTATAAACCTGTGGGGCCCAAGGTAATTGCCCTGTTCCGAATCTAAAATTGATGTCTTATCAAGAATTTTACCCCAGATTTGAGAGCTGCCCCGACTTTTCTGAAGGATGGCATTATCTCATAGAAGATGTGACTCAAAATGGTGTCTCATTAGGTCCTTTTCCTTATTCCTGAGAAGAATTCACTCTAAATTCTAGATGATTATACGTATATACATTACATATATATATATATAAATGCAGATAGGATGTTATTAATAAATGCAGAGAGGATTGTGAAGTTATTTGCAAGTTCAATTGTCCACTTGGAGTTTGTAAGTATTTAAATAAGTTATCAGGGAGTAGAGACAGTTATGGCCTTCTTACTGAGGATGAGAATATAATTTGTCACATCTCACAGTTATCAGATCTCCAGTTCTGGCAGTGGCATATCTTCTCTTAAGTGGGAATTTTATCTTGAGGCACTTTATTGCTGACCATGTGAGAAAAACTGCCTTGCCTGCATATCACTGGAGTCTGTGCTCTTGGGTGCTGTAAGTTTGTTGACAACTCTATTGCAGATAAGCAGTAGAATGTCCACAGTGTGATATTATGGCATATTGCTATCAACATATGTATTGCCATTGCCATACAGATACTACTGCTCCTTCAGAACAAGCCATCCAATTGTTTGCCTGACATATCTGCTACTGTGGGGGAAGTTTTCTAATACCATACGCAACCCCTTATTAAACAAACTGAAAACAGACCTTCAAATGTACTGTTTTCAAGTTAGGTTACAAAATCCATATGATCAGCTGCTCTTCAGGGCCACTGAACATTCTTTTCTGAGGTAGCAATATGTTTTATAATATAAGGAAATACATAAGGAAATATATGTGAAAATACATGAACAATTTAACACATCAGAAACCCTGTTTATCATAACATTAGTTATCCTCAGAAATAAGTAAGCCTGAATACCAGCATTAGATATCATAGATCCTGGGTTGTGGAACTCCAGGAACCATGGAAAATGAAAGAAAGAGTAAAGGAATAACTTTCCATTTTCAGTAAACTCTGAGTCTACCAGATTGGTTGGTCTGTACAAAGAAGCTTAGAAAGGGTCAGATTTGGCCAGCTGGGAATCCCTGCTATATTGTCCATATGCTTTAACAGGTGGAAGGGTTGCTCAATTCTTTGCTCTTCTGCTTGGAAGTGGGCGATATTTGGAGGAGCCCAGGGGTTGCCCACTGGGCTGAACCAGTTCCAGCACAGTGAAACTGCAACAAATAGACTAAGGAAGAGGCATTCACAAAATCAATCTTTAGCTCCCATGCAGTGGAGAGAATTAGTTTCCTTCAGGGGAAATGGAGAGCAGTTAAACTAGGCTTCTGCTTTCAATTTCTTTCCAGTAACTCTGCTGGGAACTCAGGGAGATAGCTTAATTGGTCCTCTCTGATACACCGGTATAAATAATTATAAAATTCATGCTCATTTGCTGTATACTTTGAGATGAAATTTCTACCAAAATGCATAAAAATCATATTCAACATTGTCGTTCTATTTTTATGATTTATGCCCCATTCACTGAATCAAAGACATATGGAGGGGGAGAGGGAAAGACAGTAATGGAAATCAAGTTAATACGGAGGAAATATATCAAGTAAAGTCCTTGCAAACTTTCAAGGTCAAAAACATGAAAAAGCACACAGGAAACCTAACAAGCAAGCGAGTAAAAATGACCTCGTATTTAAGAGAAGTCAGGTAGAAGAATATGGCTTTGTATTTGACCTGCTGCTGTTCACATCTCCTGTGGTTTTAGTTTGCTGTTCTTACTAATATGAGATTACTGGAGCAAATAAGTAACATAAATTTGCACCTCCATGTATGGTAGGCAGCAACTGCTATGCAACTGAAGGGAGAGTTCTCACTCCAAGTATCTGAGGATAGTATTTCCAGGGGAACCTCTCAGGACTCATCACTGCCCTTCAAACTGAGAGAAAATTACAGGCAAACATTCACTGGTAGGTGAATAGCAACAAAAAGCTTAATAACTGAGAACTTCCTTAGCCCAGGAATATTTAGGATTTCACGGTTATGTAAATGACCTTTACAACAAATCATAACACACTTTCAACATTATAGTATACCTATAGCATAACAAAGGAGCTTCAAGCTGTAGAACAACACTGTTGCAGTTTTAACAGGGTTATGAGTCCAATAAGATATATTTTAAACCAACTAAAAATGTAACAAATGACCCTTTTTATCACAATTGTCATCTGCTTTAAAGGAAATTAAAAAATCTTTCAGAATTCTGAATTCTTCCAGATGCATTTCTGCATGGCTGTTTTGAAGGAAATTTTGAAATCTTTCTTGCAAAGCCTGACCTACTGGAACTACAGGAGAAAAAGAAAATAAACCATGTGTCTTTAGTGACACTGATTTTTCTCTCACTTGAAGAAAATGCAGCAGCTGGCTGCCATGAGTTACAGATCTGTCAGGATATATAAACTGTGAAAAAACAGAGAAATAAGATGGTGTCGAAAGGGATGCAATTTCTGAGCATTTGAGCTGCTTGTCTGTCTCCCTGGGTTTTTGGGCTTTTGCTGCACAGTAAGGACTTGAGAAGTGCTGGGGTCCAGTTGTAGAGGTGGTAAATGAGGGTCCTTGGACAAGCAGGAATGCTATTGCTATCTCTGTAGCTATTGCAATCCTTTGTCTCCTTAGGCCAAAGGCTCACTAGCTTTCTCTGGTGCTTAGTGAGCTCCAAAACAAACCTCTAGGAAACAAGGCAGTTTTAGATTGAAAAGTTGCCTGTATTTCAGAAGAGGTTTGCCCAAATATATATGCTCCTATATAGCTATTTTTCTTTAAAAGTGATTTTCCAGGAAGAAGAAAATTCTGAAAGTTCTAAACAGCTCTCTTAAAACCTATGACATATCAGTTAACTGGTCTCCACTGAAAGAGTGACTGAGCAGACAGGGATAAGAATAAAACCCTGGTTTACATTTCATTCATGCTCACAGATAAAGATTCAGGATATGCTGACTAAGCAGTGTTTGACCAATTGAAGTGGTTCTTTCGTGTTATTTTTTTATGAACTACTTCACTGAAAATTAATATAACTATTAAATGAATGTCAGAAGTTGTAGTAGTTTAGGTCTAGTTTAACAGTCCTAAGTTATCACTGCTCTGTGCCTATCAAGCTTTTTGCTCCTTTTAACCTCTAGGAAACAGGAAGAGCTGGTCCAGTTCCAATAATATTTAATTTTATATGATTCCCAGGATCATTTTTAACAAGCTTCTTCTACCATACCTAGCGTAGGGACTAAGTGAGCTTGTTTTGTTGATATACTTTACTGCTAGGCTGTGATCAGGTGCTCATGCCTGTTTCATTAGCTTTTTTGGCAGTTGTTTACACAGACTAGTATAAATTGCAGCTAATTCATTTGCAGGGTCTAGCAGCAGTGTCAGGAATTGATTTTTAGGGGCTTATTTTACTCCTGCTGGAGGGACAGCAAACACAGTGGTACACCATGGCTCGCACAGTCCAAGGATGTTCTGACAGTCCTTTAGGATGACTTTTTGCTTTTGTCTCTTTCTCAACATATTTGGTTTGCAGGTAAAATTCAGGAGCATTGTGAGTTGGTGATCACTATGTATAGCCATGTTATCAGACTAGATTTTGGGTATCCATGTTAGCAGTGATGAAGAGGTATGTTTCTCTCTAGGCAAACGGCTATTTTAACTTCTAGCTCTGATTAAGCCACTGGAGCAGTAGTTAACACCCAGAGCTATGGAAGATGGGTTTGAGGTGCTCCTATCATGAAGTGTGCTAGAGAACACAGAGCCTCTGAGTTTGATTACTCTCATTTTCTCTTTTCAGACCATCTCTTCCAGACTGTCCTTTCAGACAGACACCTTTTGAGAAGAGAAAGCTCAGGTTTTGCTTCCATAACAGTAACAGCACGGACTGAAGGGTTACCTGGGTCGAAACTGTTAAGTATTCATGACAAATAAATTCAAGAGTAGTTTGCAATTTTTTTCCTAGGTAATAGCAAGAGGAGATGTAGCTAGTTGGGATTCACATGCTACTAGCCTAAGCATTAACATGCTTATCCATCCCAATGCAGATGTCCAAAAAGACAGATTGCATCCTGGCTGTGTTGATGCCTAAAGGGTGGCCAGGGTCGCCCACCAGTCAGGCAAGAGAAGTTGCAATAGTATGTTCTTTGATCTTTCTGAGTCTCCAGGATTCCTATTGATTTCTAGCTTGGATCACAGTTTAAATCATTATAGTATTTTTCTCTTGAGTTACTAACTGCTAGCATGTCAACAATTTCATTTCTATCAGTGTTTTTCTTATCTTTCACAATTTTCACAGCTTTGGCTTACATAATGTCTCATAGCTCAAAATTTTTTTCAGAACAGGTAAACCCATGTCACATTATTGTGAACATAAAAATGGATGGTGGTTCATAGACATGTACAACTAGGGTGTTTCACCTCTTCTAACCAGCTAATATTTTAACTTTTGTTCAGGCAGTTTCCAGGCTGACCTTTTCCTCATGATGAAAAAGAGTACTGCCGATGTTCAGTCCCAGATGTCCATCTGGAGTCCTTAGGCAAGACAAGATATGGCTGGTGTGGCCAACTTAAGGGACATAAGACTGAAGGTCAGATGAGGCACAGAAGGCACTGGTGGCATAGTGGAGATTACTCAAGAGATTCTATATGTATTGTGTTCAGGAGATGACCATAACTTGTTCATGTGTTTCATGTTGTGTTCCTGGGGCAGAACTGCTGATTTGCCTTCATATCACAAAGGTGGGCTGTTGCTGGTCTGCCTTCCAGATGAATTCTAGAGACCACTGAAAAGATCCAACTTATCTAAACAGCTCTTGCTTTTTATGTGTGAATGGCTGGCATGATCACTCCATCTCTGTGCCATGCATCTTTGTTTCTGCGTAGTGTTTGAAATCAAATACCTTATCGACCATTTCTGTCAGGTCTTTTCTTTTGGGGAAGAACTAACTGAACATTTCTCATGGAAAGTCTTTGCCATGGGAATTGCCACCTCCTCTGTATCTCAGATTTATAGCTTAGATAAAAGTGACATTTACTTACTCTAGGTTTTCCTTGGAGGTAGCCTGGACAAACAGCCAGAGAAGAAAGGAAGATAGCACTAGAGTGGTTTGGTTTGTGTCAGTTTTTGATAGTGGTTATTCTACAGTCTTGATAACTGCAAAAGTCATAAACAGTGCAACAGTCAGTGTGATACTAAAAAAAAACAAAATTGAAAGCCTATTTTTAGAGACTGCTTAGAGTTCACTTCAGGACAAAAAAGAGTTGGAGATCACTCTACAGCGACAAATGTTATGCGATTGCACCAGTTGCATATAAGCTTTTAAGTGTAAATCTCTTTAAAGACCTTCCATGTGGGGAAAATGTCAGCTGGGAGGACCTGGTTAAGTGCCATGGACCCTGTGGAATGCAGTCATGGATTTCATTTGGTGGTCTGGATGACTTCCAGATATCAGCAATTCCACTGTGGCCTGAGACAAGAAACGAAAGATAGGAGTCACTATATTCGGTATAAGCCAAATTTAATCTGAGCCAGTAGAGCAACAAGGGCATCTTTACAGCGATGATTTCTGTAGCTCCTAGAAAAATAGAGGGCTTAAGATCTACCCAAAATTTTAACCTCGAAGGTTGTCCCTTTCCAAGTCTACTAAGATTTTTTTAATTGATCTGACAAATAGGATTGAATAACTGTCTCTTCCAACAGCAGATGGGAAGTCAGGAGCTGTTGGGACACCAGTTCTCTGGCAGCAAAAAGGGATACACAAATTCTGACTCAGAAGTTCTTAGATAAAGTATAGACATCGGTCATTATCACTGAAGATGTTGTAGGAACTAAAAGCAAAGATCATAATTCAGGCAAATCTTAAAGAGATATCAGATCTTTGAAGAATTAATGAAGTGTTTCATTTTTAGTCCTTTTCACTGAAAACATTGCATATTTCCATCCATAGTACTGTGCCTGTACACTCCTTTAGTAGCATTTTGATATGGTAACCAGGTACAATTCCATTGGATGCTCAAATCTTCATACCAATGAGATATTAGGATATAATACATGGGACAGTTTTTATAATAAATGCAGAAAATCTCCACTTCCAAGATGAGTAATAACACAATTTAGAAAAAAATTTATATACAGTACACATTAAGTTATGGCTGTTATAGACCAGCATATCCCAGTGAAGGCAATGGAGCTCCTCCAGTTAGCAGTAGTTAAGAAATTTGTTGGTCTTAAATTGAATATTTTTTTAAACATTACATGCATTTTTACATCACAGTCCAGCAATCTGTGTCTCTTCTGCCACTCATATGGCCCAATGTGCCATCTAGTGGAAAAGGTCAACCTTAAAAGATACTGCCAACCTGAACTACAAAGGTTTAGAGTGGAAAATTAAATAAAATAAAATTAAAAAAAAACCACCAAAACCCAAAAACTAAGAAAAAAGGGAGTCTTTTATTCTGAAGAACAACACATAATCAAGTGGAGATATATGATAAGTAGGTAGAGAAGGATAATATTTGACAATTTTGGATTAGTATGAAAATTATTTCTGGTATAAATAAATACTTCTGAATCATTAACTGCACAGAAATCAGTACTATCTGAGGGACAGAAGAACCTATTTTTCTATCTCTAGTGATCAGTCTTGATTTCATAAAGTTAATCTGGAGAAGGATGAGAATGCAAAGATAAAAGATAAAAATAGAAAAGTGCACATGGAACTCAGAATTTGAAGGAAGTGGTAAAAGCAGTTCTTAGAATCAATGTCAAGTTCCCTGCTCTGGGAAATGCAAATGTAAAAGAAAGCAGTGAAATGTAAATATAGCCAATTATGCTAACAATTATTTCATGATTTAAAAAAATTAGGTTTCATGTTTTTCTTTTTTTTCTTTCATTTTGTTGTCTCTATCCAATTAATCTGCTCTAGAGATCTATTTTCTTTCTTTTCTTTATCTTATTTTAGAATACATCTGCAACAACTTCCGTCTTTCTTCAGAGTCTTTCCTCTCTTCTGGAGTTACAACTGATTTTGCTGATCCATGTTAGTCTCATTTTCTTATACTTTATAGTAAGATTGTGACTGCAGAACTTGTTTAACTGTATCACCTACAAAACAACTCCTACAGAAATCATCTTCACAGATACTTTTAAGAACCAACTTTCTCTCAACACTTAAGTCATAGTAGCAGTTCATACTGTATTAGAAACACATGGGATACTAGTAAGTCCAGTGAAGTCCCTGCCATGCAGCTTGACATGGCAGCATTGCACTTACCATCGTGCTTGGAGGAAAGGTTTACCTGCAGCTAAAGCTTTTGTTCTGAAACCAGGCAGGAAAAACTTGTTGCTGCTTAAAACAGAGTGAACTAAGATCCCCAGCAAATGAAATTTTGGGCAAGATACTAGTATGTCAAAGTTCAACACATTCTCTATGCCCTTGCATGCTTGAGTCTTAGATACAAGCCATTGGCATGGGGAATATATTTTTGGAATGTAGTGAAATTAGCTCCCCAAACAATATACATTTTTCTCCCTCCTGTTTAACAATCTCTAGACTTTTCAATGATTCAGAGAAAAAAAAAAAAGAAAAGAAAAAAAAATAAAAGCTAAAAAAAGGGCTGAGAAACCAAATGTGGGCCCTGGCTGTTCCCACTTTAAACAACCATGTGTATTCATCATATGTGTGGCTGCTGCAGCTTCAGTAGCTAGGTCAGTTTCATTACTTTTAACATGCTATAAAAGTTGATCTGGAAAATTCAGGCAAAGACGGGAAAAAAAGTGATGGCTAGCAACTTCCGTCTCATCAAATATATTGAGAATTTTGTGAGAAAAAGAATGTGTACTCCTCAATCTAACAGTACAATCCTGTCAAGTAAGTCTCATCATTGCTGACAGCATCAGAGGTGTGGGAACTTTCCAAAGAAAATATGCCCCAAAATATTTCATGGTGGGAAGTGTCAGTCAGCTGAAAGACAGGAGTTGCTGACTTCCCTTCTCTTGTTTCTCTCTTAATGGATCTCTGACTAGATGAAGTCATACTTATATGTCTTCATACACTAGCATCAAACAGACACTTGCAGAACAACTTAGCACCACATTTTATAGCCTTCTGAACCAAGACAGGGCTTTAACCAACAAATGATATAATTCTGGATAAATTTTTCTGGAAAAAAAAAATGTTGCTGAAAAGTGTAGAATTTAAATTATTCTAATATTTTAACAGCTAAAGCAGTTCTATGTGTTCTCTGTCTCTGCCACACACTGTTTAAAGGCATAGTTATTTTATGAGTTTGCCTCAAATCTGCAAAATGTATATAGACACTGAAAACATAATCCTGAACTGTGGAGATTCAGTGAGTGTCTGTATGCTGGCATTCACTGGAAGAGCTGAACAATGACGAAGACGAACTAGAGAGTTAAATTGCACAAATGCATGTGTCACATTAGCTGGTGCTAATCAGGGAGTGAGAACTTCCTTCTTGCTCTCAACAAGTTGTTTATGACTATGTTTTTTAGTTGTGTATATACATCACACTTACAGAGCTTTTTCAGGTTATTCCCAAAGTGTGTTCAGAAGAAAACATGCACATAAATATGTTGTATTCCTATCCCCTTATAAAGCATTGGTACATGATGCTAATTTCTAATCCTAAAATCAAGAGAAAGATAGTACTACAACTGCTTATGCTCATGAGAGTGGGTAAGATGCTAGCTCCTCCTGAGACCAAGAAAAAGCATGAAATGAATCAGAAATAACTACATTAATTTGGGATAGAATAATTAAAAGATAAAGTGCATTAATACTATGTCATAAATTTTTTAGCATGAATTTATTAAAACGCATTCAGCAGAGTAAAATAAATGCTAATTTGCAACTGGTTGTAATGGGCTTGGAATCAGCTTTAGTATTAGAAGAAAGTTCAAATACAGTAGGAAGGAAATGTAATACAATAAAGCAGCGACTCAGGGGGCTGATTGGGATAATGAAATGCATTTCAATGAATTCTGATGGATAAAGTATTATTACAGAGGAGCTTATAAACAAGAAGGGAATAGACCAAATTTGCAGCAATATTACTATATTGTCAGAGTGACTTTTATTACTATAGAAATTATTTTGAATTGTGAAAGGTACTGTACTCAATGTTCTAATAATTAATCTAAAGTGACTGCCTCTATTTCACTGAGCTTTGTTGTTCATCAGCGTTGAAAGTATAGACTCTGTGTCTACTCCTTGACAGAACTGCTAGTGCTCTATTCGTCTTGTCAGCTGTGAGTCTCCTCTGCATGCTAAGACCATAGAGCAGACATTCTGCACATCTATTAATATGAAATCCAGGGAGGCTGTGGAAGTTTGCTGTTTTGCCTGCTCTGTGGGGGCCTCCTGTGGCCTGAATTAGATGGCTCCTTCTCTTTACAGCAAGGCAAAAATAACTCTTAACTTTCAATTTGTGAAAGCATCAGGGCTAATGCCAAGATCAGAGAGCTGTGGTTTGCTCCTTGTGTGTTTGGAAACACTACAAGTAGTATTTTATGAACTTTTAATTAATATATTATTTCCTTTAAGCAAATATATACTTTCTTGTTGACATGATCATAAATTTATAACACCCAAATTTGATTTACCTTAAAATGGTAAATAAAACCACCAGAGTTTAAACTTTTATAACTTTTTGATAGATTTCTTCTCCACTCAACCACGTAATCAAATATTATTAGAAACTGAGGAACATGGAGCATTGCATAATTTCTTTCTTTCTTAATTTTCCCAACTCTGTGTTGATAATGTTACAAAATTCCCTTAATCTTAGATACTTTTAGTTTTAAAGGAAAACTGTAAATCTTTGCAACTTTTTGAATAGTGTTTAAGAATTTCTGTGAATGGTTCTGAAGAAAAGAGGGTGGGTGAGAAGATTATATATAATGCATCCTTTAAATATAATTAAGATAGCAGCAAAATAATTTTGCATCTAATAAAGAACAAGATTTCATCAATGGCTTGATTAATTGCAAACAGAATATCTTTTCTCATCTTCTTTTGTTCTCCTTAGAGTGTGTGTTCTGGATGGGATTTTGCATGTCTCCTACAGGGTTATGCTTTCTTAGCACACAAGATGTTTTGGGCATTACCACCATATAAGGACGTGTTTCCATGTTATTACTTCAGATGCAGCATATCCAATTTAAGATGTGTCTTTACCGATTTCCCACTAACTGATAAGTATTTCTGGTTCTTCTCCAAGAAACTATCACACACACCCCTTCTTTGTGCCAATTGTACAATTTATGTTATCTGGGAAATTAGGTTTTTCAAAAAACACAGCTTCTTGTTATTTCTTGAGAAAACTCCATGCAAAGATCTAGTAGATGGTGCAGTCATACTATCAAAGGGTACAACCAAAGACCAGTGATCTCTTGCAATAGATGAGGAATGAGCACCTCCAAGGTGAGGGGGAAACTCTTAAATCACATTTGCTGCTGAAAGTGAACTCTCATTCATTAGTCCCAGTCTGCAGTTCATAAAAGTTTATCTTTCATAACTTATTAAATCTCTTGTCCCACAGCATGATTAGTATCACCTAATGACAGGCCATATTTTACCTGAGCAGCCTGTGAAACATGTTGAGTTCATGGCCTCTGTAAGATATTTTCATCATATGTCTCCTTATTCTTTCTCACATCTGTTGAGGGCATATAACAGAAAGAGAACGTGAGCCCCGGAGAAAGAGCACATGAGCTTCGCAGCAGGAATCGTTCCAGCTGCCAACAAAATAAATCATATTACAGGAGGTAAATGAGAAGCCAATGAAAGTACCACTTGGGATGCTACTGTGACTAGAGAACTGTTTCATTCATTGTGTTTGCAGACATTTCCATGTCAGGCAACCACATCAAGGAAAAATCATGCAGCATAAAACCTGATGTGACAGACCACAAAATGCTATATGCTGTAGAAAAACTAGTCCTGAGTCCATAAGTGACGTTAGTCAATAATAGGCAGTACCTTTCCCATGTAGAGAGAAGAAGAAGAGGGGAAAAAAAGCCCCATTTTGTTCTTGCCCAAGAAATATTATTTGTATTGTGTGTGGATGTGTGAGAGCAAGGGTCATCCATTTCTCAGCTACAATCAGCCTTTGGAAAGTATCAGACTCACACAGCAGGTAGCAGGTTTCAGCAATCACCATGCATCATGTGGGACTGGCTGTCAGTGGAGCGCAGGAAAGCAGAAGAGACAAGCATACAGGAAGGTCAGGTTGCTGCCTCTCTGTCTTTAGTTTCTCCTTCCCTCCCTGCCCCAAAGCCTTCTCTCCTGCCTGTTCAAGCTCTACACAGTGGATGCGCCAGAACAAACCAGTCCAGTTCAAATGCATTCAATAAACACAACCGGCCTGACAAATGGTGGATTCAACAATCTAAGGCAAAGCTTCACAACCAACCGTGCTTTTGTTTTGTACATCTATTTGATATATGTTCTAAGCAAGAAGCAGTGTGTCCAGTGCTCACAAAAGCAGAATTGTCTGAATTCAGTCTTTCATCTGTGATAAACAGGTCTGCCTTATGTGCTGCACTCTGGGTTAATGTTTCTCTATTCTAACTTGAGAGGAGTGATAGTTGTGATTGCAGTTAAGCAGATCTACTGATGAAGTCAGAGGAAAAAGCTTCACTGACATTGCCTTGATTGACTCCTGGCTCTAACCACAGGCCAAAGGGATTTCAAAGGACTCTCCCCTTACTAACTCCTCCACAATGTACAATGTCAGGATCTCTCCCTGACAATGTCGCCATGGAGATTCATACCTACCTGCCTCATTTTTTTCCCTTTGGAACTCCATGATGCCCCTTTACCCCCTACCTGATCCAGCACTTATTACAGAAAAGTTTTACCAGAGATGAAACCTTATCTTCCTTCCTCTCTACTTTTTCGCATTATTAGAGATACCCTCTAAATATCACCTGCTCAACCTAAGAGAATGAAATAGGGAGTAAAAAATTTAGGAACATGAAATGGTTAGGTGAAGAGGGACACAGCAGCCTCATGAAATAAAATTAAATGAAATTTCATTAAATTAAATAAAATGAGACTTCTTGAAATTAAATGGAATAAAACAAAATTTCTTAAAATAAAATTAAATTTAGCAAAATTAAATGAAAATTTGACATTTCATGAAATGAAAATTCTTTTTGTGAAATTTCATGAAATTTCATAAAATGGAATAAAACATTTTTTTAATGAAGTGAAATTCAACAAAAAATGAAATGTCAAATTTCCATTTCATTATTTCACGAATTAAAATACATTTCATGGAATAAAATAAAATGAATTTTTATTTCAGAGAATAAATGAAGTGTGGAATTTTCATTTCATTTTGTTAAATTTCATTTCATTTCAAGAAATCTTATTTGATTTCATTTAATGAAAATTAATTTCTTGAAATAAAATGAAATGATATTTCACAAAATAAAATTTCTTGAAATGAAATTTATTGAAATGAAGTGAAAAGTCGAAATTTCATTTTACTTTATTTCGTTAAACAAAAATTCATTTCATGAAATAAAATGAAATGAAATTGCAGGATAAATATCTGCAGCAGTGTTGCAGATATGGTGGTGCTAATCGGCACCTTTAATTTCAATATTGTCGGTGTCACTCTCAGAGTTGCAGTAATATAATAATGGTATATTGCATGTCATTAGTACAAACAGGGCAAAAAAAGCAGCTTTGCAATACGAAGCTGAGTAACATCCACGTCCATAGAGTCATGCTCTGCACGTGATCTGTTCCTTTTAAACTGTTGTGCTTTAGGTAAGAGTCGCGCTTGATTATTTGTAAGAAAGCAGAGCGGTAGAGCGCCTTTCCGATAACAAGCATCTGTCTCTGGGAAGGAGCGCGGCAGTTCCGGGGGGTCTCAGACACACCGCAGCCCCCGACAGCCACCACCGCCCGGAGGGGCTGCAGCCCCGCCGCGCCCCCACCAGAGGGCGCCGCAACACCGGCTCAGCCGCGGCGGCGGCGGCTCCCGCCCATCCCGGGCAGCTCCTTCCCACCCCCGGCGGCTCCCGCCCATCCCGGGCAGCTCCTTCCCACCCCCGGCGGCTCCCGCCCATCCCGGGCAGCTCCTTCCCACCCCCGGCGGCTCCCGCCCATCCCGGGCAGCTCCTTCCCACCCCCGGCGGCTCCCGCCCATCCCGGGCAGCTCCTTCCCAC
>JAWWLV010000045.1:25685493-25716056 GCA_035041135.1 Platyrinchus mystaceus
GATCCCCGGGCAGCTCCTTCCCACCCCCGGCGGCTCCTTCCCACCCCCCGCGGCTCCTTCCCACCCCCGGCGGCTCTCCCCGTATCCCCGGGCAGCTCCTTCCCACCCCCGGCGGCTCTCCCCGTATCCCCGGGCAGCTTCCCCGCGCCCAGCAGCTCTGTCGCCGGCGGTTCCCTCTCCCCGCCGCCCGGGGCCGCGGATGCTCGCACCTGCCGGTTACGTGATGATGTGCGGCACCGAACACGCTGGTGCAGCCCATCGGAATGGGTGTAGCGGAATGGGTGAACGCCTTGGGTAAAATTCCAGCGGGGACTAATGCGAGGCTTCCCTGACTGTTTTCTACGCTCAAAAAAAAAAGGTGTAAGAGTGTGTTAAATGGGTGGTGAAAGTCATCCCGCACACAGCTGCATCCCTCTCGAGATGAAAGGGCAGACATAGGACTGGGGTGTTAGCACTGGGAGTGCTTTTCTCGGAAGTTATGCATGTTAAACAAGGAGTGATGCACTTTTAAAATGATGCAATAGAACACCATGTAATGTTAAATGTTGGTTTGTTTGTTCATTTTATTTTAACCTTCTGTAAACCTCCACAACTAATTACTTCCTGCAAAGGCACACACAGAACAGTAACTATATGCACTCAAGAAAGATCACTTCATATAATTCCATGTCAGAACTATTACCTGGAAAATTAGAACACCAATGAAAAAAGGTCTCCATAGCAGGCACATCACTCTGACTTTTTTTTTTTTTTTTTTTTTTTTAATTACATGGACTGTTTTTCTTTCCCAGCTGCTGGTCAAAGGAACTGGGCAGAAGGGGTTTAAAATTGACATCTCAGCCAAAAGCTGGCACCTAACCAGCAGTCTGATTCAGCAAAATGTTAAAGCAAAAGCTTCAATGCTTTCCAGAAACAGGAGGGGCTTATGTAAAGGGATGCACAAAAATGTCAGCCCTGGGCTTGCACCTCCATCTGAACAGAGTGTTTTGGTCCTGAGATGAGCATTACCAAATTCAGTACTTAACACACCAATCTGATAGGAACACTGAACACTGATTGCTTGCATAAATGCACATCCTATAGGTTTCTTTATGGAGGTTTGACAGTAACGTCAAAAGTAAAAGGAAAGTTTCCTTCCCTGTATTCAAAATGTTAATGGGACAGTATTGAATATGAGAAAGAACAAAACCAGGAGAACCTGAGATTCTCTACTTCATCTCAGAAAGACAAAATATGTCTTTAATATGCTTTAGTGTTGATCCTTATGTGATTAAGCTGGTTATTATAGAAGCAGGGGGGAAAACTGGCAGTTTTCTTAAATTAATTTTCTGCGAAAAATTGTTGTTAGATGCAGTTCTGACAGGTGTTCAGGATAATCCAATTTTTCTGAAAACAGAAAAAGAATTCTCTGTTTTAAAAGACATGCATCAGAATTAGGGGAGGAGAACTAGAGGATGAACTAGACATTCATTTGATGTGGGTCAACAGATAGACACATTCAGTGGACCTACACAAGCTAAAGATGGAGCTTCAGGAAAATAGACCAGTACTGTCAGTTGTACCACAGGCACCACCCCAGATCATCATTCTTCCTCTAAAATTGAAATAATTAAATACTTTGTGTATGCTAAAGGGATTTGCTGAGGGAGGAAACACTTTTTTTCTATAGTAGCAAAAGATACTCCTGCAAAACAGAGTAATTAATCAAGCCTGTATAGCTGTGATACTGTATCATAATAAGATTGATTGATCACAAGGCGTACTCTGATGGAGACAGGTAGAAGAAATTAATTACTGACCCAGGCATATTAGGAAGTTTTGGCATACTGTGTTTGGTGGTGTGTTGGGGAAGCTTGTGTCTCACATCATCTAGTGAAAAATGAAAAAAATACCCCCACAGAAAAAAAAATTGGATTATAGAGAGGATCAAGATCTAAAATAAGACTTTTTTTTCTTGGCTTTAGAGAATGATGTAGGATGTAGCAATTTGTTTAAGTAAGGTGTGACACATTTTCAGACCTAGCTCTTTGTAGCTGAGAAACATGAATCATCAGTATTTCCTAATCTTCCAATAATTAATGGCACTCTAAAAGGCAGGTCTTGGAGAAACATTTCCTAGAAAAATGTAGTGTTTTTTTCTTAATTAAATATTTGGTGGGATGAGAAAAGAAATTTGAAAAATTGCTATGAAGAATGAAAATGAATAACAACAAGGTGAAGAAAGATTTTAGCACCATAATTGTCCTATAACTAAGAGAGGTAGGATACAAAGGAAACCAAAGACAATTACTTAGTAAATACTAATTTACTTCATGGTAAATCAAAAGAGAGTTGCCATGAAGAAAAGGAGCTTTTCTGGTAACAAACATCAAAAGCATGCACAGGTTTAGCCATCAGCATCAACAATGTGAATTTGTACTCTGGGAACATATAGTAAAAATAACACTGGCATAAGGTATTTTCCTCCTGCCAGATCTGCTAAGCAAATAGGAACTTCATTTTACACCAGCTGCAGCTTCCAAGTGGTCTACAAATGTGCCATATGGTCTGCAATACATAGATTGGTGCTCTAATACTATGGCTGCCCCCCACTGTACCTAAGTATGTAGGACATATGCTACAACCCATTACTTAATCGTGCATTACCTTGCATCTGTAGGCACTAATTTAGAAATTTCTGATACTTTTTTTTTTATTTAAAGGATGAAATTTTCTGAATTTTCTGTGGAAACATATTTGGATTTCAGTTTAACATCGCAATGAATCAAATCTTAGCAGGCCTTGTGTTGTTTGTAATGAATTAGGCATGGGCATCCAGAGCAGGTTTCTTTGGCTATTATACTGGGATCTCTTCTGGGATGGAGTGGAAATGTTTCACTGGAATTAAGAGAGGTTTACTAGAGGTCAAGTAAAAGGGGGACTACTGGAGGACTAGAGACTACACAAAATAAAAGGTCTAGACAAGAAAGAGAGAAACAATAGAACAGTGAAGAAGTTCAACATGTACCTCCAGCAGGCAATATTAAGGTTAGGGTGGTTTGTACATCAGGCTAATCTTTAATGGGATACATTGATAATCACATAATAAATAAAGAATTGGTGAAAAGTTCTTAAAATCAGCAAAACTAGAAAAGAAGAATTGCTTTCTGACTAAAGAATTCCACAATTCTCTATGCTGAAATTATTTAGGGTAGTAGAATAATTGCAGTCAGGCCTATATTTATAGAATTTATCTTTTAAGTGTTAATGAATTATTCACCATTATGTAATTGTCCCTTCTTCCAAAATATGTGCTGACAAAATGTTTGATTGTTTTTTGGTGTATTTTTTTCCCAAAGATTTAAAATTTCATGAGATATTGGACATTCATTTGTTCCATTTACTGAAAATTTTGATTTTTTTAAAGCAACCCTTCTTTTAATCCACAGAGTTACAGTCCTCAAGGCTACATACTTTTTCTTTTTGTATATTTTGTATACAGGAAAAGTTAGCCTGTATCCCTGTGAGTTCCATAAGCTCCTGATGGACAAACACATTCAGCAGAGGCTTTGTGTTTCAGTGACTTCTAGTTCCCACTCTGATCATACAGTCTTCTGGCTGGCAAAGTATCAGATTCAACAGAGGAAAAGCTCTTTTAAAATAGCTTATCTTTTAAACTCTTTTATTATAGTAATGTCCATATTAGCATTCTCTAATACGTCTTTAAACATGAGAATATCAGCACAATGATGAAAAAGTCCTCAAAAGGGCTCCATCTGGTTTGGCTATAACTGCTGCAGAGAACCCAGTCTATGCTGGATGCACCCTGGAATAGAAGTCCATATTTCCTCTCTCTCATCGACCTTTTTACAGGGTTTCTGACAAGATTTATGTCTGGTTTGTATTGCAATATGCGATCATTCGACGTGACAGCATTGGAAAAATCTAGCATGTAAGAGCAAAAATGGTCAACCGCGTGTACAAATTTGCATCTAAACCTCTGACCACTTCACATATTGATCTTAATTGATGGAGCCTGATAAGGTACTTTTATATTCACAGCTAACTGTCACTTTAAATGCTAGGAAAGTAATACCTTAACCTGTAGATTTGTGGGAGACTATATGTACTCTGAAGGAAATTTTAACTTCTTTTTACAGTCTATCCTATACCGAAGCTGTTCTTTGGGAACGTGCGTGAGGAGGAAAAACTTCTGTCAGAATCAGAGCCCTGGCCTGTGCTTTAATCTAATCTAGTAAGCATATGTTTATAAACCTATGAAATTATAGTGTGCTATCTAGTAGCGTGATGTGACAAAAGTAAAGAAAATGAGAGCTTTCGTTTTTGACACACAAATTATTTTGGCCTACAATAAAGTAATTTGACTGAGGTCATCTGGACAATCAGGAGCAGGAGGTAGGAGTTCTAGTTTGTTCTTCCATTACTAGACTTCCTTTTAACCGGCTATAACTTACCAAGATTCAAAGGTACTGTCATTTTCTAGATGACTGTTGAAGAAAATGGGGAACAGCTAAATAGTAATTTAGCATCATTTTCCAATGTATGCAGTGATAGGGAGGCAACATAATTCATACCTAAGAAAACATGTATTTTCTGATTATCAGTATGAGAACTTCAGTTATGATTACTTGTTGGTCATGAAGTTGGGCAGTTGGACAGTTCACTATCAAAAATAATTTTTATCTTTAATCTCTTAGTGTGATTTTTGTTTTGTTCTTAATATTTGTCATTGGATTTGTGCATTTATCTTCCTGCCTGTCTCAGGCCACAATTAAGTTGAAATACAGCTCTTGAACTGGTGTTTCCAGTTGGAAGTTTTACAGGAACCATGACAACAGAAAGCTTAGTTCTCATTAGAAATTAGAGTTTCTCAGCAGCACAGGTCATTTGAGGATGCTGATGCAGAAACATGGGATTAAATCAAATTTATATTTCCCCTTAGTATCCTATCAGAATAATCTTCTTATCCCGTATCATTAAATCACATAAGAACTTAAGATGACAGCTAAACATAATTAGAATTTCCTAGAGGATATAGCAGTGTATTGGAGTATGGCTCCAAATACATGTACAGGAAACATGTCCCTGTTTGAAAAGATTCTTTTCACCAAACATCTTGCAGGGATTATGCAATTCATACTAAAAAGCCTTTGGTCTAACACCCTGTGGAACTGAGAGTGTTATTAGGTGGTCTAGGACAACACAGAGTCACTATGGTTGAGGCCACAACATTGAGATATTATGGACATGACATTTAAAATGTAAAACTGGGAAAGAGAGATAATTTTCTAACACAATTAAAACAGACTCTACTTCATATAAAATGTGTGACCAAGGGAAGAGAGGGGAACCTCATGGCTTTTCCAGCCTTTTTTTTTTTTTTAATAAATGCGTACTACTCTTTAATATATATTTGCATTATCACTTTTGGAAAGAAGGGGACAAATTTTCTCTTATCCATTAAAATAAACATTATTATTACCCTGGATAGGTTACAGAGTTCTGTTAGAAAAGAGATCCTCATAGACCTTCATAGGCTTAACAAGGTAATTTCCATGTTTAATTGTAAAGGCTGTTCGGTTAAAAGTCAGAAATATACCTAGGCCACCACCAGAGATGTAACAATTATTTTAATGTTTTGGTTCTCATTTTTAAAACTGTGACTCTGTTTCTTTTATTAATGGATTTAGAATAGACACGATAGTGTTGCCATGCTTCTCCATTTCATAGAATCACAGAAAATGCTGAGTTGCAAGGGACCCACAAGGATCATTGAGTCCAACTCTTAGCCCTGCAGGACCATCCCCAAGAGTTGCATCATGTGCCTGAGAGTATTGTGCAAATACTTCTTGAACTCTGGCATGCTTGGTGCTGTGACTACTTCTCATCACAGAGAAGAGATCAGTGCCTGCCTCTCCTCTTCCCCTCATGAGGAAGTTGTAGACTGCAATGAGGTCTCCCCTCAGTCTCCTCCAGACTGAACAGAGCAAGCGAACTCAGCCGCTCCTGATACGTCTTCCTATCAAGGCCCTTCACCATTTCGTTGCCCTCCTTTGGACACTCTCTAATAGCTTATTATTTTTCCTATATTGTGGTGCCCAAAACACACACAGTATTCAAGGTGAGGCCACACCAGTTAACTTGGTGGCAGAGGAGGCAAGGAGGAATGTGACTGTCTCTCAGGGGACTGAGCTTTCTGCAGAGATCCTGGGTTCTATTCAGGGACCACAGCTGCATTTTATGCTATGCCTGTTTAAAGGAATTACTCAGTAAATTCTCTGCTGATTTGAATTTATTCTGCTTTCATTTTTCTGTACCCTAGGGAAGCATGGTCTTAACATTGGCTAAGCAGAAATGATGGCAGCCTTGGAGCTCATAAAGAGAGTATTTGTAGGCCAAAGTTTTCATGAGGGCCTACTTGAAAGACTGTAATTTAATTGAGAATTAACATATTTTTTATTTTTTTAAGTCTTTATTTCTATCTTTTCTCACAACAGAGTACAAAAAGGAAAGTGTGTTTATTTAGATGTCATTGCTGATCTGTGATTTGCTTGATCTGTAGTTGTGGATGATCTAGCTGAAACAAGTTTTAGCTAGAAAACAAAATGGGAGTTGTGTAGGTATCAGCTGTGGGACATGTGAAATTTTGGAGAGCTGGTTGAATAATCTAGCCACAGAATGTCCCCATCACTGAAATTTGTCAGGGACTCATGTCCTTATGAGCTCTGCAACCACCCCAGGGTCCACACCTAGCATCTCTTATAATGACAGACAGAGCCTGCACTTCAAGCTTGTTTTTACAGTTGAAAGCTCTCTTTCAAATATATAACAAACAAACAAACAAACAAAACCCAACAAAAACCTGTACAGTATACAGAGACTGTGCTATTAGAGATTACTCATTCCCTCAAAGGCATAAACCACTTTTCCCTCACAACTTCCTTCAGCCCTGAGTCAGGACAGTGAGGATGAAGTGTATTTATAATGAACCTCTCTCCCCGCGCAGCTCTGATGCTCATCCATCATCACCCGTGACAAGTCGTTAGCGCTCTGTCCACCCAGAAGGTAAATCCATCCTCATTAGTCAGTGCTAAATGCTGCCCCAGCCCGATGGGTGTTGCCCAGACACTGTATCAGCTTCTGCTGCCTTTTCCTCTGGTTTATCAAGAGATGGCAGCAAAAAGCCGCTTAACCTTTGATCTCAGTCCTCGGGGCCTCTGTCTGTCAAAGGCTCCCGGCAGCCTTTACCCACCCACCCACCCACTCCCCCGCAGAGCCGCCTGTCACGCACAGCCAACAGCCCCGAGCCTCGCCCGCCCTGTCGCGTAGGAGGGCGGTGGGAATGACAGCCGGGACCAGGCTCAGCAGGGACCACGGCCAGAAGTAGGAGCAGACAGCTGCAGCTGACATGAAATCCGACCACAGAAGGAGCCAGAGTTGTCCGGTGCCATCAATTAGGTATTGATGGGGCTTTCCCTGAGGCAGGAAAAGGAGTGTGGGAAGGGTCAGGCATTAGGTGAAGAGTAATATTTCTGCAAATGAGCAGGAACAAAATGAACGAATTGAAGCACCAAAAAAAAAAAGGCATGTGAGGAGTAAGTTCTTTAGGGTGACATAACCCTTGGCCTTGGGCCATGGTGGTGAGATTTCCCCTTCTAGAAAGACTACAAAATATTCAAAGTATGCATGTTGCTATCATGATACTATGGCCGAGGTGAGACACAGGAACTTTCTAATTCGCTGTGACAAGCTGACAATTCATTTGCTACATTGACATTTGTGAGAGGAAAAAATTAGTAACATGACATGCCAGTAAAGACAGCTAGAAAAAAGATATTTTAAAATTAGACATGATTAGAAATGTAACACCCAGCTCTATTTCAAATATTATTTAGTTTTCTTGATAAAGAAATGAATAATTGTCAAAATAATTGGTCTTAAACTGGATTAAAAAAAAACTTACGGTGTTCATTAGTGAATAGCAAGAGACTTCATTATTAAGTGCTTCAGGATGCTTTCAGAAACTGATTTCAGAAAAAGCAGACAAAGTCAGGTGCATTTCAAGTAAAGGCAAGTTCTGAGGCTTTCAGTGTCACTACTTTCTTTTAAACATCACTGTGGAGCTGCCAACAGCTATGAAAAGTTACCAGCTGCTTAAGCCACCCAGCAGCTCAATCCTTTTTCAGTTGGAAATAAAGTATGAAATGTATATGGAGAGAAACTTGGGGTTCTAGAGAATGAAAAGAGCAATGTACTATGTGGGATGGATTCACCTTCCTTTATCTTCTTATTCCATGGCACTGCTATTGCATACTAACCAAAATCCGATGAATTCCATTTTCCTGTCTAGAAATATGAATAGTAATTGTTTCTGCTATGCTAGAAAAATAGAGTCCCTTTTCAGTGGCTAGTTTCAGTTTACCTGGATTTTGAATTTGGTCTCAGTAGAAACAGCAAACAACAAGTAAATGAGATTTTTTTGTTACTATTTGGAAGCCTTATGTTGTGATTGGTAGTTTTATCAAATGTTTGTGTTGGTCACTTTCTGTTATACTACAAAAAATTATTCTGGATCAATAAAACTTGATATAATCAAAATATTGTTTCTAAGTTAACAAATCAAGAAAAGTGATGCAGTTGATTGTTTTAAATTTTTTTATGTTTACTCTCACTTTTAAATTTCTTAAATCAGCTCTAACATCAATCAACAAGGTTAGATTGAGAAGATCTAATGAAATATCGAATCACATTAGTAAATGGAGAGGTGTATAAACATCCCCCCAAAAAGGACAGACTTCACAAGAGGATTGTTTCCTGAGGTATGTCTGACATTTAGTGAAAATTATATTATCCTTTTAATTTAATAAATAACAGAACTTTCTCTCTTCCTGCCTGGATATTAGAAACCTAACAAGTATCTGTAGAAAATGTATGTGTGAGCTCTGCTGTTTTGAATCAGTCTCCATGTTTATCTCAGAGCATCCACCTATGACATATTTAATTAATTGCAGCAGTCTTAAATGTTTTGCATCATGACATCACTAAAGAAATCACCTCTGGAGCAAATATAAGCCTGGCATCACAGAAAATTATCCCAAGAGCTCAAATTACTGACCTCATAGGGATTTGACCAGCAACAGTGGCAACAAATATAAGCATTAAAAGAAATAATTTTGTGAAAATTAACTTATCTTCCTACCTTTTGTCAGTCTGGGTTTATTACAGCATTCACCAAGGAATGGCAACCTGCTAAATGGTGCTAAATCACTGCATTTAAATTCTAGCCACCATGACAGAATCCTACTATCTATGCACAGAGACTATACAAAATATCTCCTCATCCAGATGCCCCTCAACTGAAAAGCAGTGGACAACTATTAATAAGTCAATAAGGATTTTGGTGCATGGCATTTGGAAGCTCACATATAATTTCATAATTTGCCAGACAAATACAAAAATCAGCAATTCAAGTCATATGGCAGGTATAATATTGCAGAATGATGGAAAATAAGCATGTAAGGTGATTCCTAGGTTGTAAACCTGGCAGTTCTGTACCTCCCTGTCTTTTTCCATTGGATTTACTGTGACCTTTCCCAAAAGTCAGTTTTCTTTGCTCCACATAGGACTTTCCCCACACTGGAATATCATGGAATAACGCAAACCTCTGTGTGAAATATGGATCAGCTTAGCCATTGCAAGGTATCATCGTAACTATTAAGACCGTATTTTGGTGTGGTGTTTTTCAGAATAAAATTTTGGAAGTTTCAACAGTTATCAACAGTTTAGGCTGCCATGAGTCAAACATTGTGAGTATGTATTGAGGACATTCCTATGTGTAGAGCACTTAATTCTTCTCTCAGCTATCATCTTTCTCTAACTGTAAAGTAGATTTAGTGACTGCACTTACATTTGCAAAGCTGCCATATCAAGCATCATTTGGAATTCAAACCATTCAGCAACTGCCATTATGCTTGCAAATGGATATGTCTTAAAAAATGTGGTGTAATGGTGGTTTGTAGGAAAGTAAGGTGTTGATTCTTGTGATAAAAATTAAGTTACAGAAAAGGTTTGGTGTTAGTAAAATGGGAAGCCACAAAGTTTAATGAAAATACTGTCAATTTAATTTGCATAGTTTTAGGTTATATTTTGTTCTATATGACTTCAGAAATAGTGAAATATATTACCTGGGTGTCAGAATGTGAGAGGAAATTTCCACATGTGCATGTAATCATGTATTTCATACTATACTATCAATACTAAATTGAGAACAAACACTAGAATAACTATATGGGAATATATACTATACTTACCTATGTGGTAAATATAGGATGTCACTAGTGCAGACATAATTTTAAGACAAAAATTCAAAATCATCTCAGATTTCCCAGAATTCATCCAATTAATTTGCTTACCTTACATTACTTATCTAACACAGTTATTTCTAGACTAGCAACTTTACTTTGTTTTAAGGAGAAGTGGTGTGTGGTACTATCATATGATTGTAGTGGTCCTGAGGTGCTACTGCCTTGTAGTTCTGTGGACACTACTGCAGCTCCTGGTTTCCTTCCACCAATAAAACCAGGACTGATAAGAGGCTTCAGCTTAATTTCTCCAACATACAGCAATGCAGTGCCAGGCTTGCATTGTCTTGGAACAGTTAGGGGTTTTACTGTGTCCCTGTGGATGTGTTGTGCAGTTCCCACCAGAACTTTACCAAGTTGGGAATTAGAGCAGCAGAAGATTTTTTTATCACACGTCTAGACTTGGAGGAGACTTTCTTTTCCATGAACAGCATCAGCTCCCATCAGACATGTCTTGTGCAACTTCCACTTTTGCTGAAGATATTGGACTCACAGTGGTCTGGCGTGTGCATCCGCTGCCAGCTTTTTCTGTGTTTTGTTGAGGGAGAAGGTAATTTCCTCTCTTCCAGCTGAGATCTTGCTGTCAGGCCAGAAAGGATTAAGGATTGATTAGGTTAGAAATGGAAAATAGAATTGCCTGGTGACTTAGGACATTTGAAACTCTTATATTTCATGTTCTAAGGACTGGACGAAATACCTGATGTTTGAAGATTGGGACCCTGGTTTGTTTTCATGCACTGTGAAACAATGTCAAGAGGCAGAGCTGACAGCACTTTACTATGCCCTCAGATGTCTCTATGAAAAGGTGAGTAAGAGTTGTTTCTTTGCAGATATGGATCTGCAGATACGCAAAGAAACTGAAAATAAGATTTTTTGACAGAACATCAAAGGTGACAGCAGAGCGTAGGGGGCTGCCTGTTCCCTGTGACATAATCTTGTATGTACCTATTTCTTATTTGTTAGTAGACTCTCAGAAGTTGTCTATGGAGTTGTCTATGTTGATCTCTGGTACTATGTGATGTCCAGTGTGTTCAGGGGCCCACCCTCTACAATGTCACCTGCAGGATGCACATGACTACAGGAGCCCATTCAAAGGCCATCCAATCCAGTCTGCTTGTATTTCATCTGCTTTTGTGACAATGTTTGGGCCTTTTCAGTAAGAACCCTAATGCCATGAAATCAGATTGGCTAATCTTTGGTCCCAAAAGATTGGCTAATCTTTTGCTTCTAGGGTGATGAATGTCTGGTTTGGAAATGAATTGTTGTGCTGGGCTAATCTTGTCCGGCTGCCAGACATCCACACAGCCACTCTCACTCCTCCTGCTCAGCAAGATGGGGGAGAAGATGAGACAAAAAGGTAGCTCGTGGGTCAAGATAAGGACAGGGAGATCACTCACCAGTTGCCACTATGAGTAAAAAATCTCAACTTGGGGAACATTAATTTAATATATTGCCAATTAATAACAGACTAAGATATTGAAAAAGAAAAACAAACAAAAAAAGACTAAAAATACTTCCCCCTTGTCCCATTATTCCTAAATTCAGCTTCCTTCCCAACTCTTCTACTTCCTCACCCCTGAGTGGCACAGGAAAAAACACTGTAGTTAGTTCATAAGACTTTAGCTCTGCTGCTCCTTACTTTTCACACAATTCTCCTGCTCGGGTGTGGGGTCTCACCAATAGGATACAGTCCTTGAAAAATTTCTTCAGCATAGATCCTTCCCACAGTCTGCACTTCTTCAAGAAGTACTCCAGTACAGGTCCTCTGTGCAGGATACTTCAGGAACAGCCTGCTCCAGCAGGTCAACCATGGACTCCAGCTCCTGCCAAGACAATGCTCTGGCTCCTGTCCACAGGCTGCAGCTTCCTTCAGGGCATGCCCTCCTGCTCCAGCATGCAGTTCTGGATATCTGCTCCACCATGTTTCTCTGTGGGATGCAGAGAGACAACCAGCTTCAACATGGTCTTCTCCACAGGCTGCAGCACAACATCTGTTCTTGCACCTGGAGCACCTCCCTCATTGCTTCTTCACTGACCTGAGTGCCCACAGGGCTGTTTCTCTCACAGCTTCTGTCTAGAATTTTTATCCTTTTTTAAATATTTTATCAAGGTGCTACCACCAATTGGCTCAGCTTTGGTCAGCAGCAAATCTGTCTTAGAACCAACTGAAACTGTCTCTGCATGACAAGGAGGCAGCTCCTGATCTCTTCTCACAGAAGCCCCCCCTGCAGCTGTCCCCTGCTACCAAAACTCTGCCATGTAAACTCAATACACAGGCCAAAACACTCTACAAATGCATGACTGGGTCCTTGCATAGGAACAAGAAAAGGTCAAACTTGCTCTCACAACATGCCACTCTTCTTGCCTGAACCTTCTCCAGAGACCTGTCCCTTTTACAAAAGTCCAGGATCTTCTTCATGTATATACACAGTCTCTCCTGTGTCTTTCTCCATTTCTCTTTCCTTTTCTTGTCCTCAAACTGTTCCATCAGTTTGCTTATTTCTCTAGAAAGTCCCCAAACCAAAGACTATTCAATCTGTGAAAATATTCTAGGAAAGCATCACCATCACATGGCTGCTCTTTCCCAATGCTTCCCCTAAGCAACATCTCCAGTTGCTGTAGGGCATTTTGGAATAGTTGTACTTTGAAATTACCCTGATTTCTATTGTTCCTCAGTTAGAAAGGGTCTTTTGCTAGAAAAACCTGTAGATCTGTTTTATCTGATCTATTATATGATTTAAGGGAACAACACTAGAGCTCAATCTGGCACTCATAGAACACAGACTGAAAGATTCTGAATTATTATAACATCTCTTTAAGGTTAAACATAATCTGATTTCTGTCTTATTGGAAGGTACACACTTGGGAATAGTATTTGAAGAGAATAACTGCAGTTATTCCCACTTTATATTGCAGAAGCTATCCTAGCAGAAATCATTAAAAAATAGGTTGTGAGAAAGGTTGTATTTCTTTAATAATTTATACAAAATTTATTAGAAAATACATGTTTTAAACATTGAATCTGCCACATTTCTTTAATTTTCCCCATCCATATATATATAGCAAAAAACTTAAAGAACTCAAGAAAAACTACACATTAATTGAAAACAGAAGATTACTTCCTTACAAGAAAGTGCTTCAGGTCCTTCAAAATAAAAGGTTCTAGATGAGATTTTTGGGAAGGGAATTTTTGTTTCTTTGAAATTATCAATGTTAAAACTGCACTTGAAACAAAATTAGGTTTTCAATATTTGTTTTTCTTTGTGAATAAAGAGTGAAATAGGTACAAGAGAGACCTTATAAAATATTTCATACTCCAGGTGCTGAAGGAATACTCTCCCCTGATTGTTTGGAAGCTCTTCCCTGCTTCCCTGACCAAACACAGACCCCCTGTAAGGTTGCTAAGTGCCTAAAAGAACATGGATCCATAAATTCCAGAGATGAACAGCTTACAGCACTGTGCTGGACCATAGCTCGTGCTTACTGCACCATGGTATGGACTGTGCAACACCACCTACAGTCAGAAGGGAAAGACAGTAGAGCAAAGAAACCAAAAGACTTCACAAGTGCTCAGTCCCCAGTCATGCCAGAAGGGAAGTCACAGCCAGCAGAAGAGGCTCCAGTGCAGAGGAAGTATAAAGCCAAGTCAGTAGGTCCAGTTAACAAGGACAGGGAACCAGGGCCTTCAAAACCAGTGGAGGACCCAGAGCCTCAGATCATTACTGAATCCCTGTCATATGACCAGCTCTGCAATATGCAGAATGATGTTACTTGACCCCAAGACGAGCCCATTTTGACCTGGCTGATTTGAGTGTGGAACCTTATGGGTGAAGGCTTGCCACTTGATAACAACAAAGCAACATATTTGGGATCCCTGGCCCAGGATGTGGGTATTGAGCAAGCATTTGTGAGGGTGTCAAAGCCCCTTTCTCTCTGGGAGCAAATTCTGACAGGTGTTTCAGAGAAGTTGGTTTACAGAGACTTCCTGCAGCAGCACCATTATAATACGACCTGGAAGACCATGGATGAAGGTATCCAGTGCCTGAAAGAAATGGCACTGTTAGAAATACCTTTTGACAAGGATGGGCAACCCAGCAACAACCCTGACAATGTCAGGGTGCACATCACAGATTTGGTGGAGACTTTCACAGCAAGGGCCATCCATATACAGCAATTTCTTGGCATCATTGCACATTGAAGGATGCAGAGAGACAGTGGGCTCTGTAATGAATAAACTCAGGATGTATGACAGCATGGTCCACACCCTGTTACAGGCCCATATCTCCACTATAGAGACAGTGGTTGAGGGCCTCAAGGCACTGACTGCAGAAGTACCAGATGAACAGAAGAAACTCAGAGAGGAGATAAAGGAAAACAGCTTCCTCGTGGCACCAGTGCAAACCAGAGCCTCTGAAGTCAGAGCCAGATGTTCCCCAGTTAGAGAGAGTGGATAGACCCCACGAACCGAGCTGTGGTATTTCCTAATCGGTCATGGAGAAGACATGAGATGGTGGGACAGGAAACCTACCCATGCCCTAGCAGCCCGAGTACAAGAGTTGAAGGAGAGAGAAAAAGGGAAGCCCATGAGAGTAAGAGCAGTACTGGTATCCCATGGGCAAGGATCTGACCCACTAGAAGGTACCTCCCAGACGTATTCACAGGGAAAGAGCTGTGATGGCCCCAGCCAAGATCAGTATTAGACAGGCCCTGCCTCTAGCCAGGTAGAGGCATCGGAGAACAGTGTCTAGTGACTGAATATGAAAGATGACCTTCTCCTTTTTTTTAATCCCCTTTTATTCTGCATCACTTTCTGTTCTAGATACTTTTTTCTTTCTCTGAGAGAGTGTCTGGGTTCCCTGGCAGGAGCTGGCTATCCCAGGTCACTCCTGAAGGGGTTTACATACCCTATGAGGGAGGCAGAACCCCCTTTAATTGGGCAAAACCACAAACCTAACCACTTTGGATTAGAAGCAGCTTGTCCTCATGTTGAAGTAGGACAAAGCTGTCCAGGTCACTTGACCAACCAATTTTTCTTCCTGACCTACTTCAGAATATGCTGAAATCAGTCATTTGTAGGGAATCAGATTCATTACCTGGGTCCTGGGATGCCAGCTTCACAACCTGTGTGCAAAATAAGAAGAAATCTCGCCAGTGGTGACCTTTCAAAGACACCCTTCTCCCCTTCCTTAGACACAGATAATTTTGCCCTTGAGTCAACAGGGATTGAATATAGGATGAGAAACAAAGTTCATTAGCCCAGTAGGAACATTAACTAGTCAAAATAGATGGGCAAAGTGCAGGGACAGCTTGGAAATAGGATAGTTTGACAGTGGAGGGATTCAGCTGTCTGTGTTTCAAGGCCTAGCTTCACACAGCAGAGCTCTGTAACCTTGACTTGGTTTCATTGAGAAAATTGTCTTGAAGGTGTGATCTAAAACTGTGCAAGATAAGAAAAGAAACACATAGAACTAAAGTTTCTGATACTGCTGTAGTTAGCAGGAAGGGATTAAATGGGGAAAACACTTCCTTAAATTGTATAAAATCCCAAGAATAAAGTATAAAATAGTCAAAAACTCAGCTACCTTTATGATCAGCCCATCTGAAGGACAGAGACCAGCCCTCTGTGACATGACTGATGACTGCTGGGCCAGCAAAGATGCATTGAATGTCTCATTAAGGTTGGTGAGAATATTAATACCTAGTTCAGTAACTCATTAATCCTAGATATATATCATGTGTATTAGCCAAAAAATAATTGCAGTGTACTCTTAAATTGGCTATATTCTGCTTTAAAGGTCTCCTTGCAGAAAGTAAAAAGTGGCTGATAGAAGCACCCAGTGATGGAGGATTATGTCATTTTCCCCTGAGTTTGGTGCTGCTTGCCCTGCTGAAGCCCATCCCTGCTCCTGTCACCTCCAGTTGCAGCCCACTCCCATCTCCACAGCAGACTCCCTTCCACCCACACATCTTGGCCATGCAGAAGGAGGCAGTGGAGACACAGTAAACTCATCCTATGCTACCATACTATGCTAGCTCTTTCTGGGGTCCCTGGCTTAATACGCTGTGTAAAAATTATCTTCAACATAAGCATCTTCTTTGATTAGTTAATTGTAAACAAATAGTTACTCCACAACTTGTGGGGCTTCAGCTCAACAATACCTTCTAGTTCGCTACAACTCATGTTCTGTTAATCCTCTAAACTACAGCAAGATCAATTATTGGGTAATTTATCTGATGCAAGCGGAGTAAGTTTGATCAGTTCCCTGAAGATGGAGTTTGTACATCACGACAAAGGTATGATACAGATTGTGAAACTCCCTTTCCTTACGTGTCTGAGACGTGATTTGCCTCTTGTTGGAATTGTCCTCTCCTTGTCATTGCCTGCAGTTTTATTCACCTAGTATTTCTCCGAAGATTTGGTCCAGTTGGGAAAATGCTGTTCTCCATTCAAATCTTTGGGCTCTGCAGATAAAAGATTCTTAAAATGTTGTGGGAAAGGACATGTCTGAAAGTCAAAGTTAGTAGGAAAAGAGCTGAATTTCAACATAAGAAACATGAAGGGAGTTCTAACCTCTAAAAAAAAAAATTGCTTTCATTTCTAAATATGTTTATTTGGTGCAGGTTGGCACAAATTGCACAGAGTAACTACCTGCGGCTGACTAATTGTTCCTCAGCAATAACTATCCAGCAGTACTTATTTTTAAATATAAATAATTTTTCTAAATATATAAGCTATATATGTACTTTAAGCTTCACTAATTCCTATTAATTAAATGTAGCATTGTATAAATTACTATCTGTCCATGTATTCAAGAAATTAGCTACATGGTAGATATTTGATATATAAAGGCATCCCCATCATTGATATTACAGATATGTTCAAGGAATAACCCATAATATGGAGAAAACCAAGCCAAAGAAAAGAAAATAATGAAATGGGCTAAGCTATAATAGTAATTTGTCACATTTCAGTTCAGTCTGCAGAGAACTGATGTCAGTGTGTTCTGCAGATACCTCAGATAAAAAAGTGGAGCTTTCTTAAATCTGATGATCCATGTTTTGCCATTTATTACGCCATGGTTAAACTTCAACTTCAGCACCTCCATCAGTTTCAATTACGTGTTGTTTACTCTAGGTCTTCAGAAAAAAGGAACAATTTATCACAAATTACGTTTTCTGAAACTTCTTCTTGCTCCTCAATATTCTTAAAAATAATAGACAAATTTTTATATGAAAAGGGTAAATGTATGTTTCCAACAGGCTAATTGTTGCAGTAATCTTCATAATGGTTGCTGTCATGGACAGAAGATCCAAGGCTTTGTCCTTCCCCTGTATTTACACTTTGAATTCTGGGAAAACAAATCCTGTAGTGGGCCCTATGGGTAAGTCTGCTGGGAAATACATTGTCTGTGAATCCCACCACAGAGAATGTGTGAGCTAGGGCTCTGAACGACTCAGCAGCATCAGGATTTGTTGCATTCTTTAGAGGAAATAATTGCCTCTGAACCCCTTTAGAAGTTGAAAGCTCCATGTGCCCAGGTCTTCTATTAGATCCAACTTACATTAAGCTGATGTTCTGTAGGAAGAAACACTCAACATCATTTCTCTCTCAAAAGAAAAATTAGCTTGGAGAGTAAACATCATAATATTACTTGAAAACAAATTGCATGGAATTGTTACCTTAATTACTGCTATAATTATTTCAAAAATCAAGAACTAAATAAAATGTTTTCTCCATAATAGAATTACATTTCCTTGAGGATTAATCTTGATATTTCAGAATCACAGAATATTCTGAGTCAGAAGGAACCTACAAGGATATTCAAGTCCAACTCTCAAGTAAATGGCCGATACAGGGATTAAATCCACAACCTTGGAATTATTAGCACCAAGATCTAACCGAGTTAATCTCTGGGTCTTCTTTACTTTCAAAGAAAACTTTCTTGATAGAAGTGCTTTATATAAAGTATACTATGTAAATGCTTTTCTCAATTATTTTTTGTTTCCTCCAAAAGACCTGCCAGAAGGATTGTCAATCCCTGAGCACAGAAATATTCTGATCTTATAATCATGATCCAGGTCATCTGCTGAAAGCCTTACATCTATCACTTTCGTTGCATTATATTTAAAAAAAAAAAAAAAAGGAAAAAAAAGGAAAAAATATTTCAGAGTCCTGAATTTTTTCAGGTATCCTTGTAAAGATGGATATTAAAAATCAGTTTTCTTTTCCATATTTGAAGAGCTAGTTGATAGTAAGTAATGACCAAGTGCTGAGGCATTGTACAGTAATGAGACATAGGGAGTATCCAGTACTTTGGACCGTGAGCTACACTTAAATAGCTGATTGGCAAAAATCAGTTCTGGCCAAATTTGTACCTTCTTTCTCTGATTCACTGCATTGTTTTGGACATCCCTGAGTCATTGTCAAAATTTTTAGTATCAAAGCCACTAATTTTTGAATTTAATTGCCAGCAAATGCTTTGACCTGCCTGATATTAGTTCAAGAGAATAACAAAGCATTCATGCAGTGTAACTTCACATGTAAATGTTACTATAGATTAGGGTATCACCCAGAAGAATTTTTTAATAGCATTTCATAAGATGCTGCTAGGTTCAAAAGGCCAATTGATATAGTACATCAGCTCACTTCCTATAATTGTACTAGTTTTATGGCAATATTTAAATAACTATACATTAATGCTTACCTACTTGTAGCTTAATCCAGCAAACAACTTCAAAGCTAATACATTTGAAATTTAAGTGCCTACTGTTTAAACTCCACTACATGGAGCAGAAGCCTGAGATAGGTTCCCTCCAATGGAGACACAGACAAGAATGAACCTTGTTACCCTACCCAAAAGACCACATATATCTAAGATCTTGTTATTAGGAGACACAAAGCACCAGAGGAATTACTACAACTGTCCTTCTTCTGGCATCTGATGATCTGTGTCCACTTATGAACTTTGAGCATCCTTTTTCCGAAGAAGGGGTCACTATCCTTAGTTCAAAGGGAATTTCTGTCTCTAGTTTTTTGAAATAGGAGACATTACCATCTTGCTTAGAAGGGTTTAGATATATTTTTAAAAGAATGTAACTAAATGTTTGCTTTATACCAAGCCTTATCTCTAAGTGTTTAACAAGCATGTTCCAGTAATACTGATAAGAACTCTGGTCTTGGGGATTGAGAGAGGTGCTTGGAGCAAGCAAGGCACAGTGAAGTTTAGTAACAATGACTGGATTTATAAGTAACAATTTGGGACTTTGGTGCTTTGATATCATCTGACTTCTCATTTGAAGGACCAAGTTCTTCACTAAATCTCTAGTCTGTAATCTGTAAAATGAACTTTTCAACATCTTCTGCTCAACTAGTCTTTCTAATTCAGAGGAAAATTTGTGATTAGCATAAATTCTGATTCCATCTAAACAAATACTAAATATTTAAAAAAACCCCTTAGTTAAATTTCAGATTCCTTTGAAGAATTGTTTTTAAGATGTTCTTTTACCCCTGTTTCCTTTGATTTTTGCTTCCCAGTTAGAGTTTCAAATTGCTTAAAATAAACAGAGGTCAGAAATTTGCTAAACTGTCATTATATTGCAGCATTTGATTGCTAGTGATAATCTCTCTGGATTTAAAGTTACTTTTAGTTCATGTAGTATCTAAGTCTGTTTTGATTAGATGTTTTAGGACAATACAGGATAAAGGAAAAAACTTAATATGAAATGACAGTTTAAAAAACACAGTCCTGGTAAGTGCAGGTCCACCAAAATGAGCATCGCTTTTTCATATTGCAATTACTCTGTGTTGTGCATTGGAGCCTCCATTCCGTAAACCTTTGTTGAAGAATTGTGAAAGGATTGACAGATGAGTTGTTGAGGTAATTACTTAGTTCCTTTCCATCTCACTAGCTTTTTGTTTGATAAATGAAGGCCTAAATTATGATTTCAACAATCCTAATCTCAGCAGCACAGTCAATTACAGTAAAATGCCTATATATCTTTTCAGAGTCTAGACAATTTAAGACTCCTTCCTTCAAGTTGTTTATTGTTTAGGTCAAGCAATAGCATATGTATAATAAATTTATCCATGGTGTAATTTATGGTATACATTTATCGATGGTATAATCAATTAAATAATACCAAAAATTCCTTGATATTTTATTCCAAACTAATCATGCTATTCTAAACTGTCAGGTATTAACAATATTGACCAAAATTTGAGTCTTCTGTAAATTAAACCAATGAATAGGACTATGTTTCATATTTCATACATATCTTCAATTAGATAGATGTCTACACAGATAAACCATAAATATTGGCCAAGTGTAATACAAGACAAGGGCAACAGGCTGAGAAGGGAAATTCAGAGGATGTCACCTTTTCCAGACTGTCATGCATTCTTACTTTTTCCAGTTTACTGTCTTTTATTGGAGACCTGAAGTCTTTATTCAGGAAATGGAATTTAGCAACTTGTACCCTCTAAGCAGCTTTGAAAATTATAATTTTGTTGTTTTTGTTAAAAAATATTTTCTGGAGAAAACAAGGATTCCAGGTGAAACTGTGGGTCAGTGGCACCTTCAAATGGACCAAGGAGAGCACTTTTCTGTCAAGGTGACAAAATGATAAACGTATTTCTTTCAAGCAGGCATCTGTTTCTGGACACCTATGTCAACTTGTAACAAGTTTCTATAACTTCTTCTATTATTTTTAATCTTTAAATGTGTAGCAGCGTCCCTATGAATCTGGACTCCTGCAGTAGCTCTCTGTGGGGATTTCTCTGACTATCCCCAGGTTTGCTGAGCTGGGCATGGGAAACAGGGCTAAGCACAAAGGATGGAGCACTGAGGAAAGTTAAAATCTTCCTTACAAGTACTGAACATTTTTATTTCCAGGGCGTGATAACTAAATATTCACATCTCGTCAATTACTTTGATAATGAATAATCTACATTTTTTATATTTTTCACAACATTGTCCTCTGTAACTCTGTCTCTGTAACACCTGTGTACACAGGCTTACCCTGCAGCACTTTCTCTTAATGCCCCAGCCAGATAAAAAGCTTTATAGCTGACGCTGATTTAGAGAGATTAATCTACCATCAGTGCTAGAACTGCCGGACGTTTGCTTCACATGGATGAGGGAACAGTACACTTGAGTGTGGATCTATTTCTCACCTGTCAGCCAGCTGATGCCCTCCTTGCTTTTACCTGCTTTTTGTTTATTTGATTTTACTGGGATTTCCTAGAGTTAAAATTGTGCTATATTTGTATTTTAGACTAATATATATACTTAGTAAGTGATTTTAAACATTGAAATGAACAATTGCACCTCACTTAAGGGCAGCCACTGAGTATGTATTATTGGTTTTTAATGAGGGATTTTTTTCTTCTCTTTCAAATTCCATATTGAATAAAGGAAGGCTTAAAAGAAAGGTGACAGCCAAAATAAACAAATTGGCTGAGAATAATAATTTTATCTTTTAAATGGTAAAATTTGAGCAATTAACATGAGATTACCAAACAATTTTGTCTTGCAAAAGGGGTTTATACTAGAGTTTGAAATAAAAAAAAGAGAAGTGTATTTGTGTTCCATAATATACTGTGGCCCACAGTGGGACAAATTCATTGTCTACTTTTAAATGCCTATTAGGGAAGGATGAAGAGGATTTTATTTACATGTATTAAAATATTACTCTTTTTTCATACCTGTAAGCACTGTTAAAACTGGCTTTTGATTTTCCATACTGTCTGCCAAAACTTTTGTTTCCACAAAAGGATTAGATGGTTTTGTTGTTGTTGAAAGATGAATTGGAAAAGTGTGTCTGCTCCTGTCCTTTTCTGCCTATACTCATCTGGCAGAGGGCAAGATTCAGGCTGCTGTCAAGACAGGGAACACAGAAAAGCAGCACCAATCCATATTCAATAAGCGGCTCAAACACCGACATCAAACTCACTGGGAATATGTTTTCCAAGTAGTAAGGTAAAGGTAAATGGCCAGTCTTCGCGAACGAAGATCTGGGAAAGGTGTTCCCACCTTTCAAGCCTGCGCAATGGATTTTTTAGGTGTGGTTGGGTAGTTTCCTACCTCTGATGAAGTGGAAAAGGGATTCCTGAATCAAGCTAATGAAACAAGACAATCATTACATCACCTGTATTGCCAGCATCCAACATAGTGAAGTCATCCAGTACTTCTGAAGGAGCAACTTTGGTTGCTTGCAAGATAAACTAAAACTAAAGTAAATCAAGAGTTAGTCACTTCTACAGTCCTCCAGACAGTGGTCTTCATCTAAATCACATCTCTATCTATCCTGAGTCTAGGATTCTCAGGTGTGTATAAAAATTCAGTAGTGACGTACGGTATGGGCAGATTCCTTGGCAATGAACATTAGGGAGGTGAACTGGTAGAAGGCAGTGAAAATCTCCACTAAAACAGGAGAGGAGAGAAACCTGATGTGGAAACAATTCTTGCTGTATACATAGCAATAAATGTAAAGATGGTCCATGTGATACACTGTAACTAACCATGCTGTAAACAGGCAGAATACAGAAAACCTTACAGACTGCATATGCTATGATAATGCTTTAGACTAGCATAAATGTTTAAGTTCACTGTCTGTAGGTATTGAAAATAGTTCTAAATATAACAAAATTTAGGGAAAACAAATGTTGATACTTGCCAAATTCTAGCTTTAGTCACCACAGTGAGTCTATTTCAAATTTATTCTGCGATTTTTATTTGATGAAGCATACTGCTTTCTTTAAAATCTCCACATATGAGTGACACTAGCCAGAAAATAATTTTAAATGGTCAGGAAATCAACTGTCTGGATTCAAAGTGTTTTTAAACTGGACTCTTGTTCTACCTGAAAGGAGGTTTACCTGAAAGGAGTTGTAGCCAGGTGGGCATCGGTTTCTTCTCCCAGGCAACCAGCAGTAGGACAAGAGGGCATGGTCTTGAGCCCTGCCAGGGGAGGTTTAGGTTGGATATGAGGAAGAAGTTTTTTACAGAGACATTAGACATTGGAATGGGTTGCCCAGGGATGTGGTGGATTCTCCATCCCCAGAGGTTTTTAAGATGAGACTGGATGTGGCAATTAGTGCCATGGTCTAGTAACCATGACAGTGTTGGATCAAGGGTTGGACTTGATGATCTCAGAGGTCCTTTCCAACCCAGTTGATTCTATGATTCTTTTGCAGAATCACAGAATCAAATAGGTTGGAAAAGACCTCTGAGATCAATTCCAACCTGTGACCAAACACCACCATATCAATTAGATCGTGTCACTAAGTGCCACGTCCAGAGTTTACTTGAATGCCTCCAGGGACAGGAGCTCCCTTTCTCTCTTGTATTGAGGAGCCCAGAACTGGACAGAGCACTCCAGGTATGGCTTCACCATGGCTGAGCAGAGGGGCAGATCACCTCCCTCAACCTGCTGGCAATGTTCATCCTAATACACCCAGGATACCATTGGCCTCCTTGGCCACCAGGGCACACTAATGGCTCATGGACAGCTTGTTGTCCACCAAGACCCACAGCTCCTTCTCCGCAGAGCTGCTTTTCATCAGGTCACCCCCCAACCTGTCCTGCCTTATTCTTTCCCAGGTGCAGGACCCTGCATTTGCCTTTGTTGAATTTCAGACAGTTCTTCTCTGCCCATCTCTCCAACCTGCTGAGGTCCTTCTGAAGGGCTTCACAGAACTCTGGCTGCACCCACTCCTACAGCTTTATGTCATCACTGAAACTTTCTGAGGAGGCATCTGCCCCTTCATCCAGGTCATTGATAAATAAGTTAAAGAAGACTGGACCCAGTATTGAACCTTGAGGAACTCAGCTAGTGACAGGTCTCCAAGACAAGGTCTAAGGCTGTGCCACTGATTAAGACCCTCTGGGATCTTCCATTCAGCCAATTCTCAATCCACCTCACTGTCCACTTGTCCAGGCTGCACTTCCTGAGTTTGCCTATAAGGATACTGTGAGAGATAGTGTCAAAAGCCTTGCTAAGTTGAGGTAGACAACATCCACTGCTCTCCCCTCATCCATCCAGGTGCTTGTTTCATCCTAGAAAGAAATCACCTTCAGTGAATCCTTGCTGATTATTGCTGATCACCTTCTTGTCCTTCATGAGGATAGAGATGGCCTTGTCTCTTGCTCTGACTGTAACCTCAGCACTGACCTTAGGGATGGGTGGTGGCAACAACACTTTTTTCTTTCCTGTGTTGCACACAAAATTGGAAACTTTGTCAGCAGTTTAGAAGTAATAAATAAAAATTATGGATGTCAGTGATCACATGTTGTAATAGCACACAAGTCTGTATTTCTACAGAACTTAAAGGGATTTAAGTATGCCTCAGTAACAATAGTATTTGTGCAAATTTTATGTTTTCTGAGTTCATTATAGCATTTCTTTTTCCCAGCATAACTTTCATAATTGCAATAGTTACAGTGTTCAAGTTTCTAACATCACTGTTTTTGACAGTACTCTGTTATGATCTTCTTTTCCCAGCTAACACAGTGCAGTCAGTATTTATTATGTACAAACTAAGGCTACATTTAAGTCTCATAATGTATGAATTTTACTGTCAGATACTGATGAATTCTGATTGCCAAACCTTTCATTTAATTCCATACATATCTCTTGTAACTTAAATATAAATGCCATGTCTAAATCTAAACTTTTCAGAACTGTTTCTCAACTCTCAGAAGTGGTCGTAATATCAGGTATCATAATACCTGATATATAAAGGAATTAATAAATACATTATTTCCTGTGCATTTTGTTTCAGTGAAAGGTTTTCTTTTCTTTATTTAGTTGCTTTGGAAATTAAAACTCTGTGAAGGCCCAGTCTAGCACACTAGCTAGTTCCCTGAGGTTTGATTATGAATCAGTTTCTATCTTTACAGGAAAGACATTCTTTATATTAGGCAAAGCACACATTTCAGTGTCAAGCTTGACATTCTTCTTTTAGTCCTTTGACATGTTAAATAAAATAAAAGTCAGACTGCAGTATGTAAGGTGCTTTTTAAATTTCCATAACAGAACTGGTTTATGTCTCATAGTCAAAACAATTCTGTCAAATCCATGTGCCTTTCTAGAGCTCAGAAGTGATTGTCACAAACAAAAATTTAAAAATGATACGGAATCATAAAGTGATACCCAGTGAGATCACTGTCAGCGTTCACCTTTCACTTCCTTTGTAACCTTAAATGTGAAACAAAAAGTCAACATGCACATATCCAACAGGACACATCACACAATCAATTAGAAAATAGGTATTTCTTGTGAGATCCATTTCTTGATCCACTTTATTTATTAAAAGGAAGAAAAGATTCTTGTGCCCATAAAATTAAAATAATGGGCAGGCCATGCCTAACTGTAGTCATACATGGAGTAGACTGTTAGGGTTTGAGAGCAGAGAAAGGAAAGGAAAAAGTGAGAAATCTTCTCATGTGTTCTCTTACAGCTTTAATACAAACTAAGTATTCAAAATTTTAGACATTAATTCATTGTTCCTTTACCAATGACTTTTATACCCTTTCTATTAGCTAATTATCCTTGCCTAATTTATTTGAGACTAACACGCTTATGTAGGGAAAAAAAAGTTTTCTAAACTCTTGCAGATTCTCAGAATGGTGATTTTGAGCAAAGACGTTGCTAATCATTGTTTCTATCCTTTTTTAGGTAGATGTTCCCTACAGGAAACATTTCTGTACTCTTGTAGAAGCTGTCTGTAGACAAGGAAAATAATGAAAATAAAACAAAAAAAGTCAAAAATGTATTCCCAGTGAAAATGAGGGATACCCACAGTGAAATTGCTGTCATTACACTAAAGTTTTAGCATAGTTACGACAACCATGTTCTCTATTGTTTCCTTAGACAGTGGTTGTTTTTCACTGTTTACCATTGTATTTCTTTGCTTTCAAAACTGCCACTGTGTGACAAAGGAAATTAGCTGAAACTTCGCAATACAATTTCAGCATCAGTAAGCATTAAGTGTCGACATACACAGTTAAATGTACATCTGTTTTTCCATTGGATGTGAGGTCTTCATTCATATTAAACATTATTTTAAACTAGTCTACTATATAGCATGTCTTTTCTTACAGCTAGAAGTAATATATATACACAAAGGGAAATTCTTTCGAGTGAAGTCTGCTGCTCTTAGTGGAGAATTCTATTGTCATATGTTCACCTGAAAAAAGTGTCTCCTAACCTTACAGCACATCCTGCAACAATCTTTCTATATGTTTAGATAAATATTATGTTAAATTGGAAGTGGAGTGAGAGTGTGTGTTTGAAACTCCAAAGCATTCTACATTTCAGTGAATGAAACTTTGCAAATGCAGGAAGCCTTGAGACTACCAATATGCCTTGATAGATTCACATAAGAAATACACTGACATCCAAGTATGAAAGACACTCTTAATTCTATCTACCATTGGGATATTATAACTAAAGTCCTATTTTTTGAATTCTCAGAATAGGTAGATCTAATGATTTTTTAAAAGATATATATTTATTATAAAATAATTTGAATTCAGTAGCATCAAATATTTTAGGTAATCTAATGTTATTATGGACTTGGGCACAAAACAACAACAACAGGAATAGATAAATGAAAGATAACCATTTAATGCAGTTTTACTTGGAGTAACAAATAATTTTGGTGAGTTTGCTAATGTTTCTTTAAATAGAAGTATAGGATGTGTGAACAAAAATTACAAACATATATGCATGTGCACACGCACACAGAGATTCGTTTTGAAAAATTTCACTGTTGAGGGACCAAGTTTTCTCTTTTGTAATTTGTGGGTTTTTATTCTATTTTCATATTACAGTTGTTTGAAAGGTTTAGCTTTTATTTTAAGGAGAATATTGACTTTGTTATCTGAAACCTATTGTTAGTGGTGTGACTACTTTTTAAAAAAACATATTTACTAGAGAGATGTGGAAAGAATTCAGCTCCAAAAAATCCCATTATTAATCTCTTTATTTTGCAAATTATAAGAGTATTTGAGCATCATATTTGTGATATTTTAAGTCCAGAAGGGAAATTAGAAAGGTTCAATACATAAAATTCTGAGCTGGTTTAAGGCGGCCTAAAGGAATCTAAATATGGGAGCATTTCAGTTTTCAATTACAGCTACAGTTTGCCAATTTCTTCCTGTCATTTTGCATTGATATGTGGACAGTGTGAAAGTGTCCTAAGGGTTTCTTCACAAATGGAACAGGTAAAAATGCCACCCTAGATTTTCTCATTCTCTGTATAAGGAAAATTACTTTCCTTTTATTGTTACTTGCATTTGAGATCAGGGCCAAGTATCAAAGCAGAGAGAACTGAGAATAGAGAAAGGTGTCTTGCAGATCTGAAATAATTCTGGAAAGTTTTCAGACTACTGCATTTCAGAGTTTTAGCTTTGAAATCATTACATGTGTATGTAACTACATCATACTTTGTTCCACAGGTTTCTGTCGTATCACAGGAGCTTTTTACCTTGTACTAGAGCCATGGCATTCAGTTATAAGATTCTGACACTTGCAAACTTGACTGCTGAGTAACTGTTTTGGTGAAAACCATTTAGCCTACTCAGAAGCTTTTCAGTCTGTAAGACTTAATGACAGATTTTTGATCCTTGACTATGCTCGTCTTTTTGTCTGAGAACAAATTTTAGACCAAGACCTATATTTTCAGTGTCCAGAACTCTTTTTACTTGGTGAAACCTGATTTTGAAAGTTATAAGGAAGTTTTTGCTCCTTTGAAAGTTATTGCTAGTCCATTTCAGGCTGGTGAAAAGTTACAGTATAAGGGTCTGAAGGTTATTTCAGTGTTTGTAAACTTGGGGAGGGAGGCGGAGGGAAGAAGAAAAATATTCATTCTTGTACCTCTGATACAATTCTATGCATTTAAAGTGGAAAAAAAAATCTTTTTATGTTCTTGAGCTTCAAGGTAATCAGACAAAAAAGGCAGTTTCTCTATTCACAACACAAATATTTTCAATGAGCACTCAAGCTGAGAGTTCTCCCTCTAAATTATTTCCCTGTAAGTCATATGTTAATGCTTGGTCAGGCTGTACTGAGTTTTCCTGGTTTTCTATAATAAATTATCTCAGCAGAATTCTGGGCTCAGTAACTAAATACAGTTAACTAAAGAGGAGAGTGAGATACTCAAAGCAGTTTGACATGGGTACATTTCTTGAGCTGAAGAGGAGCAGTACCTCTTCGTGGCATTGCATTGTGCTCTTAGACATAGCCCTGCTTTTCTGTGTGGCCTTTCTGTCCCCTCTGGATGTGCTGTGTATGTTCCTTCTCAAACAGTACCTGCACAGAGCCATTTGTCTAAAAGCACTAAGGAACTTTGTATTGTGTGAAAACATGTCAACCCACCCGTGTCAGAGAGGTTTGATCCAGCTCAAACATCACCTCTGCATGTTTTAACTAAAGCATCAAAAATGCAGGGAAAACATAACTTTGCATTCTTACTGATGCACTGTAAAATTTCACCAACATGAAATTTACTAAGACTTTTAATAAACTAGTTTGAGTAACAATTAGTTTAGTTAGAGCACCATAAAAATTTTCGGAGGCTAAATGGGAAACGTTCAAATGGCTGAGTAACAACATCTTTGCCAACTGATGTCAGTAATTTATTACCTCCAAAAATTTTATATTTGTGTCACAGATGGTCATACTAGCAATTTTAGGATTTTCATGGATTTCTACTTTTTTGAAGCTGAGATGTGGAAATGCACTCAAGCCTAAAGTGAGATTCCCTAAAAAGAGATTTGTCAAAAATCTCAAGCACGTGGTGGGATTCTTGGGGCTGTGCTATACACAGTCAGAACCTGGACTCAGTGATCCTTGTGGGTCTCTTCAGACTCAGGAGATTCTATGATTCTATGAAAAATATAAAGGAAAATGTCCAGTTATAACTGGTTGGCTTTACTGTATATTTATCTTTAAGAATCCCTTTAACAAGGGAACAGAAATGCTGATTAAGTAAGAGATTTCAGAAAGATCTGACTCCCCTACAGTGCCTATGGCCATTTCCAGGACAATAAATCCATAAACACAATGAAAGTGATGCATTACAGAGTGTCAAAATTATCATTTGTCCCAGACATGCTGATAGTGAATATGCATATGTTATTAGCATGTGGTCTGATATAGACTGTGAAAAATGATTTTGTGAGCACAGAGTCCCTCCAGTAAAACATATAAAAAATCTTTTCTTTCTCTCTTCTGTGGATGACAAGGGCAAGTTTGAAATCATTAAAAAAATCCAAGAAAACAGTAGAGTAAAAGGAAGTAATACAGTGTTCATACTGAAAATAGTCCTAAGAGAAGATTCCCTTTTATTCTCAAGAAAGTTTTGCTGTGCCTGAGAGTGTTGTATGAAAATATTGAGCATCTAGCCAAATTAACCCCCAATCTAATGTTATTAATAATAACAATATAATATAATGTAATATAAAAATTACAATATACAGCATCAGATCAGAGAGCACAGACTTGTTTTACAGAGATTAAATCTGTTGGGATTTTTTTTTTAATTTACAGAAACATAAATATAAAATTGTCACAACCCTTTTGTTGTATTTTTTCCGCATTCTTACACAGACATAAAGAAAGACATTTCTAATGCAAACTCAAAATAATGTCTCAGTTTAGGACAGCATTCAGTTAGAATACCATTAGGTTTGTTTCCAAGACCATCTATTTTACAAGTCCACAAAGGGAAAAGAAGGAGGTAAAAAGGTTAATGACAGACTTGGGCAAACTTGTTGTTGTGAATGATTTATTTTCTGAAAACTGTGCTTTAAAGACTACCAAAATTATTAAAATAGGAAAAGCTTTGATAGGTCCAAAAAGAAAAGATCAAAAACTTTTGAAAATACAAAAATAGAACCATTTAAATAAATTTTGGTGTGAGTTTAGCCAAATAGACTTAAAGGGATTACACAGCAAAAAGAAATTAAACTTTGCTTTGGACTGAATTAAGCACTTAATTGAAACCTTTTTTATTCCCTTCCAGTGAGATAAAATTAACATTTTCTGTTTCAGATTGACCAGAAATTCACTTTCTCAAATTATTTTTTTAGTTTATATATATATAAGTTTATATAAGTATAAAGTGGCCAGTCTTTGCGAACGAAGATCTGGGAAAGGTGTTTTTACCTTTCAAGCCTGCGCAATGGATTTTTTAGG
>JAWWLV010000045.1:25716156-25726499 GCA_035041135.1 Platyrinchus mystaceus
GCAGGATCGGGATTCGAACCTGCGGCCTTGGCGCTGAGAGACCAGCATCTTAACCGCTAGGCCACCAGGGGTCCCCATATATATATATATATATATATATATATATATACACTTTCCACCCTGCCATTCTTTTCACAAGGAAAATCACTTTGCCTGAGCTGGTAACACAGTACTCCCTAACTCTTCTGTGTCCACTCTTGAAGCAGCAGGTTTAGGGCCGTTGGCCTGTGAGAAAGGGTTACAGAAGAGATTAGTTGAAGTGAAAACCAGGATTGACCCCAGTTTCAAACTCTGCTTTGCTTGTCGGCACAGTTCTCTGTGTCAACAACATGACATTAAATACTAGGGGAAAGGGAGAGAGGAAGAGCCATTTGGGGGAAGACCTAGGCACCCGCACACATCTGCAGCATGGCAAGGCAAGGCTACAGCAGGGTTTCAACATCAGGGGATAAACAAGGAGACTGCAGGGATGAAGGGAGCAGCAGCCAGCACTGGTGAAAGCCACCAAGGAAGCGGTGCTCGGTCAAAGGGGCAAGGCAAGGCAGGCATCAGTGAGACTGGCTCTAAAAAGCTTGGGAACTGCTGATCTGTACAAAGCAGCTGGAGGTGAGATAGCAGCTGCTCTGTGGCAGAGGGCAGATATCCATCAAAACTAACAAGTTACAGAACTAATTAAATTCCCACCTGCTTTTAGGCAAATGAGTAGCAAAACTAATTAGGATGGCTTTTTCCAATCTCTGATGGTCAGAGGGCACTAGCCCTTTGTTTTCATTCAGACTGCATTATCTGAAACCATCTCCACTATCTCAGGAGGAAATCATTGAAAAGAAACGCTTTCAGAGAAGGAATCTGTAAGTGTCTAATGTTATGAATGTGATATATGATTATTTATGTTTGGAGGGGGTTCAGAATTTTCCATGTAGAAAAGATCTTGGTCTCAGCAATCCCACACAAACTGTGTCCTGTGTGTCATTATTTTAAACAAATAAAACCCCCTAAACAATACTAAAGTTGAATTGAAGATAATGGGAGGGTTGCTTTTTATTTAATTTTGAGTTACTGTGCTACAGATAGACAAACAATGACAGCATCAAGGTCACAATTTAACACAGTAAAACATCATAACTCTTAGGTTTAGATAGCTACTGCTGTCTGGTTGCTTGAATTCAGCTCAAGGAGAGTTGTGCTTTTGACTGCATAGTAGCACAGCTTTGAGGGTGTGCACTTTGTGTGTTAGCCAGCAGCCTAGTTGTTCAAGCAGCAATCTGTGAATAGGTTTGGAAAGTACTACCCTCCAACTTCAGCTACAGGCTAGCATGGAAACAAAATTCGACTCTTGAACTCATAGCTCTGGCAAGATTTATTACAAAGAGAGCCCAGATCATTTTTGTCAGTGAGGCTTTTGGTGAAAAAGACCATGACTTCTGTGGATTGTGCTGTTGTTTCACTGTTCCTGGTGAGAGGTAGAATGTGTACACCTGGACAAGGCTACCCTGGGGACATCCTCTGTAGCTGTTGCCTGGTCCAGAATAGGCAGTTTGTACACTGGTTCCTAGCAGAAACTTCCATGTTGTGCAAGGTGGTACCCAATGAGTTTTGACAGGTACTTTACCAGTTCGGCAGCAAAAAGAGAAAAAAAAGAGCTTTTTGATTGCTCCCATGGATGTAGAGACTTAAATTCCTCCAAGTTTTTGTTGGGATTACATAATTTACGTCTTCATCTGAGCCCTTCCTCTAACCAGTGCAATGAGGTAGGATGTGATCATGATTTATAAACACTTGTCTAACTTTAAAATACTGTACATTTGGGGTTTTTTTCTCTTTTGCACTATAGGCTCTCAAGAATTCGTTTCTGAACTTTAGGATTAATTTTCTAATGTATTCTGTTTTGGACTAAGCTCGGGACTGTTTCCTATGAACTACTCAGGGGATACACTCTGTATCCATGTATACCAAACTGCATTTAAATATGCTATACAGTGGTATAACTGTGATAATGTCCTTCCCTCAGAGGTTTATTTCAACAAAATTAACCAAAAAAGCTAATTTATCCAGAATACTTTTTTTTTCCTGTGCCAGAAATGTCAAACAATTTTAAAGGAACATTTTTACATTTCAAATTAGTGATCTACAGTTGGTTTCTGTTCAAGATGCACAGTTCATGACAAGAAATTACTTCTTTTTCATTGATAATACTAATAGTATATCCATTAAGTTTATACACAATATAATGTCTATAGTTGGCACAACCCATGCTGAAGATTGTCTTATATTCTCCTTAGAGCTGTTGAGTCCATATTAGCCATGAATTTAGTCAGCTTCTTAATTAATTTTGTTTTCTTGAGGTCCATCACACCTTCACTTTACAAGCCACATATGGTCTATCAGCTCTTAAATGCCTCTTTCGTTCATGATTGGTTACAATCCAGTGATATAGAAGAAACAGAGATCTAGAACAAAGGCAGCACACTTCAGGAACTGCCTGAATCCTGAAATTATTTTATTTTTCTACCCCTGGATATAAAAGAAATTGAATTTAGTGCATTAAGGGCATGCCACAAAACTCATCTTCTGTGGTGAGCCTAAAACACAGGATTTTGAGAATTGTGTAAAATATTTTTCATTTATTATTATCTTCCTTGTTTAGCTATTCTATTAAAGAAGAGCTAGGCAACCTTGTGTGTATCACAGTTTGAAAAGACAGTAGAGTATCTAAGCAGTATAACACAATTTGCAGATATTAGAAGCATGAAGAAACTAAAGATATGAAATCAACTCATCTTAGAGCAGCTTTAATTCTATAACAATAATCAGATGGATTCAACTTGGGTGAAAGTGCAGCACCAAGATCAGTTTCTTTTAAAAACAAAACGCAATTTAATTACATATTCTAACAGTTCTATACAGTTAGAATAATTTCTGTTCTGTTCTGTACAGTTCTGTTACATCAGTTTATCTTCATGATGCATAGACATTGGAGATGCCAAGAAATTATAACATATCAATGTCAGAGTGAAGTTATTTCCATCTACCCTGTGCTTTGGTTGCAGTATAGGATACAAAAAACCAGCATGCTCAAGATTTGATTATTAACACCTTTATTATGTCCATTGACTAGCACTAAATTAGAACATAACACCCCTGGCAGTAAACGTGACAGCTGTATGAACATAAAATGAGTTCCTTTCACAAGTATTTTACAATTAATGTCATGTGAATTCATAATGATCAAACACTTCTTATGCCCAAGATATTTATCAGCTATTCAGAACACAAAATGTACCAGCTCACCTAGGTACCCTTGGAATGAGTGGTAATTTTTAATAGACTGGTAAGTGGCAGTTAGAAGAAGAGGTGACAAAATCATTATCTAGTATATATATCATCTCATTTGACACCTTCATAATGACAAAATGTCTTGATTTAAAGACAAATATTGGGAAGTGGGAACTCCAATAAGATAAACTCCCCCTTTATAAAGAGACAAAAAAATGTGAGGAGGTTATAAGTGAAAAAATAACAGTTTACTAAAAGGAAATAGCAGTAACTACAAAGATACAGAGGAAACAGTTTACCCACAAAGAGGGATCCACCACCCACATGGCCCCCCGGAGAAAAAAAAAAAGATGTAGGGGTTTTTCCTCACCAACTGCCTCCTTCTGGTCTTAACTGTAGTGGTTGTAGCAGCTCAAAGTCTCTTTGTTCCCTGGCTGTGGAGTGGTGGCAGGGGCTTCAGCACAAGCATCGTTTCCACTTGGGGAGTGGGTGGTGGTGGGTGATGGGCTACAGTCATCAGAGGCACTCGAGCGGCGGCAGCAGGCGAACAGCAAGTGAAGTGGACCGGCTCCCGGCTGGCTCAGTTGTACTTCAGAGCTGTCCGCTTCAGCACCACAACTCTGTACCAGTGCTCCGGAGGAGAAACAGGAGGAGAATCAGCAGACAGCAGAAGTGACCAACTTGTGCTATGGGTTTTTTGGGGACAGTCCACACTGCCTCAGTGACTGGGGCAAGATGGTGCACTTCTGGTTCCTGTCGTAGATATTCTGCTGTCCCAGCCAGGTAGGCACAGCTTCAGGCCGTGGCTGAGAACCCAGAAACAACTTTTACATATGGCAAAACCTCCCCTCCCTTCCAGCTCCATGCACTCAAAGGGCAGGGCAGCCCCCTTCAGACTCTGTAGTGCTATGAATATTCATCACATAACTCTCTTCCTTGGCTTGTGACCATAGCACAAAGGTCTTACAATTACATTAAGTTGGTGTTTGAGATGTTTAGGGATCCTGGGAATCACCAGTGTCTTTTGTTCGCTTGTCTCTCATGAACCTTTCAGTCAGTCAGGCCAAAGGACCAAGCTCAGTCTTTCTCTAGGCTTTATAAGTAGGGCTTGGAAACCTGAATGGATTTTTGTCTCCTATTGCCATGCTTCAAAATGCATAGTTCTAAGCATTTGTGTAGCATCCATTCTTGTGGCAGCTGAGCAAATAGATGTTAACAACAGCTACCCAAAAGGCACCTCTCTGAAGTAGAAAATTTTAACTGAGATTTGTCTCCTAGGTCCTGATTTATGAGGGATGATCCACATTGCTAAACACTTAACAAATGTCACATTATCCTTCTCTGAAAGGCCATATATAGCACACAGCATCCAGGATTACCCCTGAGGAGCTAAATCCGAAAAATGCACTCCATTTGCACTCACAAGCCAACCTCCTCTGTCATCTGGGTTTGGATTGAGATAAAAAATGCAGACCATGTCCAAACTGGAGTCTAACAGTAGCATGAGTTGTGGGAATAACAGAAACAGAAGATAACACAGGTGTGGTAGGTCCTGCTGTGCCATTTTCCCAACTGATTGCACAATCTAGGAAAATTCTCATCCCCCACTGGCATTTTTGACATATATTTTCTGACAGCTTTATTTTATCAACAAGAGTTATGGCGTACTTGCAAATGAGAACACACAATCTTTTGGACACATAAACTTTGTTTCATCCAGGTTGCAAGATGATTTATTAATTTCTACTAGTTGCATAGTCCACATGTGCATTAACTAAGGCATATCATTGGCTTTTTAATGTCTTTGGAGTTAGGCAAACACAGTAAGAAATAGCTTTACTTTCAAAGAATATGCAGGCTAACTCTCTATCCAAACTGAAATTTTCTGTCTTGTGCAGAGAACTTGAAGGATTGGAATGAACCTTCCTGGGTCTTGGAGAGTGTACTGAGAGGTCCTTCTGTAAGCAGAGAATTCAAAACCAGAAGACTGAAGAGATATCTGAGAAACAGGTTAACTTCTATAGAGCAAATTATTCTTGCTTTTGTTTTCCACGGAAAGAGGGATGTCAAATAGAGGGTTTAGCAGGGAGGATGAGGAAACAATAATAATGTAATCACAAAGCAGTAATGACTGAATTCTGTTCTGCAGTGCCTTTCCATTTATTAATGACTGCTTCCAGCCTGATATTTAACCAAAAGTCTTCAATTCTGTATTCAACACTATATTTAAATATTATTTTAGTGTAATCGGAGTTTTTCAGTTTGTAATGTTTTATCACTTTAATTCAGCAATAATAATAAGAAAGAAAAATTTGAACCCACATACAAGCAAACTTTTAAAAAACCAAAGAATAATGAAAATTACTGATGTTTGCTCACCTTGCATAAAATTGTTACTCCTGAGTGATCTGAAATGATCCCATTCTAATAAACTGAATCTTGTTTAAAAATTCAGGACCTATTTTTATTTGTATTTGATTAGCTGTGACTTATCCCAGTGCTTTGACTTGCATCTAACTAGTTCAATTTCATCCTTCAATGGATTTATGTATTGTGCTTGTGTTATATAAGGTCTTGCTAGGAATTTGTTCATATTAAACACTCTATATTCTTTTTTATGCACCCTCAGATATATTAGACTTTCAAAGCCTTAAAGATGTATTCAGAGATCTGTTTCAAGAGTACCTTTTTCACAAATACTCAAAAGAATGAAATCTTACAGTGACTATGCTGAAATCTTTCAGGCTGTCACTCAGGATGCCACTAAGGAGAATATTCTGGCTCCAAAGACCATAAATAAACTTTTATTTCTTCTTCAGGGGAAGTAATTGCCTTGTTTAGAATTGAAAGAAGTGACAGAAAATTAACCAGTAATCTCTCACTAAGGAGCACTCATTTTAATGTCATCAGCAGAGAAAACAAAGTTTATTTTTGATTGTGAAATACATCTGTTTGTGGCAGCACTGCCATGTGACTATACAAGCATTTAAGATATAAAAAATGGTCAAGTAAATCAAGTTTCAGATCCTTTTAAAATATTGCACTTGCAATTGTAATTATAATTGTTTTGATGGCTCTGAAATAGATTGATTTATTTCTGAAACGTTTATCTTCATAATCCAATGAATCACACCACTTAACAAGATTATATACTTTATTTTTATATATAACTAAAGTTCTTGACAAGTTTGAGATTAATTAAGGTAGCACCCCTACGTCCTCCCATCCATTACTATTTTCTGGAGCTTATCTGCTAGCTTTTGTTTGTGTATCATTCTCAGCCTCCCGTGTAATGATGGGATCTGCATAAGCCTGTGAAAGCTGTAGAAACCGAATTTCAACTAAGCGTGCAGAGTCAGCAAATAATAAACTGACATGGAAAGGCTGGAGAACAGAATGGACTGGAAAATGACAGGTTCTTGTTCTCCTGCCTCAGCTCAGAGGTATGTGATGGAGTACTTCACACTTGAAATGCTGTTTCTCTGGAAACTGAACCATAGAAGGCAGATGTTAATATTGCTTCTGGTTAAGAAGACCACTGTTGCTGTTATATTCTTTCAAAAATAAAAGAAGAGGACTTGTATTTTTATAAAATTATAAAGGACAACTGAAAAATAAATACCTAGAGCAGGTGAATGTGAAGGGATGATACTAATTTCAACATCCTTTTTGTCTGAAAATTTGAACTCAAGATTCTCCAGAAGTAAGAGAGGAGAGAGACCCCTGTTACCTCAGATTCATATTATATTATATTGTATTATATTATTTATTATGTTATATTACATGTAGTATATATGATTTATTTTATATTAAAATAAAATTATTATGTATTATTATATAATGGCACATGGTACTATATATAAATATATAATTTAATATATATTATATCTTTATATTATCTATACTACAAAATAAGATATTTAATATATTATAAACTGCAGACTCTGACAATAATTAAGATCTGAAGAGATTATTAAGGACTAATCTATAGGCATTTCATTGTATTTCAAGATGGATGAAGACAAAATACTAATATTTAGGACTATTTCTTTCTTACAGAAACTTCTGTAACCTGCTGGTATCAGGCTGCTCTGACCAGCAAGTAAAAATTGTTAATTAGGTACTAATAAAAATGAGGTTTCCAAATCTTCCTCCCAGGTGTGAGGATGCTAACCTGGAAATTTCTGTATGGGCTAAGGAATTTATGACTAATTTGCTGCAAGTGTTCTTTCGGAAATCAATGTGCTGGATCTGCTGTATTTTATGAGCTCAGTACAGTGCTTCAAAAGACACTTTAACACAGCTCTGTCCAGTCAGAAGCTGTAACTCATGTTCCCTGACCATTGTTAAAAAATAACCTCAGTGCTGCAGCACCAGGAATTGGAAGAATTACCTGTCGAGCCGTGTTTCCAGGAGAGGAACAAAAATCAATACAAGAGAAACTGTGAGCAAGAGCATGTGAAGACCATAGCAGGGAAATGTTTCACAGTGGATGTTGTCTGGATGACAAACCCATGTCAAAGGTGAGATAAAAGGTGTAAAGACAGAATACAATCATATCTCTGTTTTCAATTTGCATTAATATGCAAATATTAAATGTATTAGTATAAATACATTAGTAAAAATATATTGGCACAAAGTAAAAGAAGTCTAAATCAAGAAGTCTTTATTCAGACATCAACCTTATTGGTTGAGAGACTGTCTATGCACAGACCTAAATCCAATAGAGCACATGCATTTATACATCCCCTGGGCAAACGGGAGGCTAGCTGGTCAAAACAGGGTGAAGGTACAGCTGTTTCCAGATCTTAGGACGTATTTTTTTTTCCTTCCTGCCAGTAATTTTCCAGTGTTGCGTAATTCTTTGCTCTAACTTCAGTCTCATCACTACAATATTGTCACTTTACTCACATATGGTAGTAGCTTTGGCTACATGCATGCCCCCCAAAAAAATCGTTTGATGTTTGTGGCTGAAAGAAACATTATTCCCCAAAAGAATCAGAAATCCTCTTTACAGTGGAATACAAAAATAGATCCCCCCAGCATCTCTGCCACAAGAAAGAAAGTGGTTTTGCAGATATCTCTGAGTTGTTCCTTTGTCTCCTCAAGTCTTCATAATAGGTAAACTTTCATATTTATTGAGATCAATAATATTTATACAAAAGACTTCAGCACTTGATATATATATGCATATTTCACAAGAAATAGACCGGAAAATTAAGTAATCAAACTCTAATATTGGGAAACACTAATTTTCTTACTTTATCTGAGTCAACACTGGGATGTTCGAGTAAAAAACAGTTCTCTTTTATTTCTTATTTTTAATTTCTAATTCCTATTTTCTAATTCTTCTAACAAAATAATTAAAAAAAAGGCAGAGATGGAAATTTCTAGGTAAAATGATCTTAATTTCACAAGACCATTTTTTTTCCTGGTGTAAATGCCTCTGTTTCATTGACTTTTACTGTCTAGATGAAAATCTGGTCCCATACAGTGGCCAATATAAAAGTTTGCCTTTTTTCACACAGTGAGAAATGACCTTCCAAATGACCCTGTGTCGACAGGGAATGGCAGACCCACCCACACATCCAGTCACACATGTACTCTCTCAGCTATAGAAACATGACATAGCTTCAGTCTGGTTCCAGCACTGCACCAGGGAACCCAGGTTTTCTTCTGGCAAGGAACTGACTGGCTCTATGTAGAGCTTCTCTAAAGGAATTATTTTTACAGTATGGGATTTTCAAGGGTAGTGCCAGAATGCTAGCATGCAGCAGACTATGTAACAAAACACAAAAACAACCAAAGAAAAAGAGAGTCCAGGATGACAATTAAAAAAATAAAAATGATGAAATTAATTCTCATTCTGAATTCAACAAATATATGGTTATTCCAATTACAAAAAGTATGTTTTAACTGGACAACTAGTTGAATTACTGATACAATTGGGCTGTTAGAAATTCATAAAAGCATTATTATTTGTTTCTCAATTGAAATGGTAAATGGTGATTAGGTTCAAAATTATCCCTATAAAGGAAACATATTTTTAATGTGTACATTAAAGCACAAATTTAATGTGTCAGTGATTCTCATTTGATTAATCATTATCAGTGTGCTCATGCTTGATGTGAGAACCTCATGTATCAATCACATATAGAGATGTATTCCAAGGTGGTGCTACTCCAAATTGTTGTGCAGTCATTATAGTATAACCTTTCCCTCTGTGAAACAGATGAGAAATGGAGAAGATCATGTCTCAGTCAGCCCACATATTCTTCTGGGAACATCTTCTTTCTATATCTGGGTTATACTATGCTAAACTGGATTTTGGTGGTGTGAAATATCACCTTTAGTGAGATTTCTATAAACAGCTATCAGCTAGCAGCACCTGCGCAACCTCTTCAGATTTTGTAAGGTGTAAAAATATTTAGATTGGAAGGAGTTTTTCTTAGTCAACAAAATTGCTTGAAGAGTGTAGCACTGAAATTATTCAGCCATTCTGTTTTGCTTGTTATTTCTTTCATTCTCCATGTGGGTACAAAAGAAATGCATACAGTCCATAGTGGCAAGCTGATACAGTACCCTAAACAACTCAACTTCTCTGAAGACATAGCATTTGAAAATAGGGTGTGTGTGATTACTGTGGCCCAGAAAGTTATCCCTGAAACTCCTGTTCTCTAGAAAATTCACAGGTAAAGAGAGCGACATTGTTACACATTCCCTTTTCCTGATTTAAACAAGATGGGCTGAACCTTAACCAAATCCAAATATATTGAGATATTCTCATTTACTGATCATGTTAATTTACAAATATAAAATAAAATAGATGAAAATATGCCAAAGGTTGCAAAGAACAGTGGGGCAATAAGAAGAACAACTGCTACCTAGTCCACACACTTGTTTGTTTTTCCTCACAGTGGTTTTGTCTCTCTGAGATGTGGATAAGGGTTTGACCTACTTGTTTTACCATAGCTTAGTTTTCCGAAAAACGTGGCCAGTCTTCGCGAACGAAGATCTGAGAAAGGTCTTTTTACCTTTCAAGCCTGCGCAATGGATTTTTTAGGTGA
>JAWWLV010000045.1:25746948-25766451 GCA_035041135.1 Platyrinchus mystaceus
GAAGGGAAGGGAAGGGAAGGGAAGGGAAGGGAAGGGAAGGGAAGGGAAGGGAAGGGAAGGGAAGGGAAGGGAAGGGGAAGTTATGGAAGAGAAAAGTAAGAGCAAAAGAAAATAGTAACCATGAAAGTGTGATGTGTAATGTATGAAAGACGAAGAGACAGAAAGAGGAGCTTAATAAATGAGTGAAAGTGAAGGAAAAAAGGAAAAGAATATTAAAGATGTATAACAGATATCAGAAAAGTGAGGGGAACAGAAAAAAATTGAAGTAGAAAGGGAAGTTGAAGGTTTGTCAGGTGTATGATTCTTCCCCTCCACAATGAAACTTTTCCAGACTAAATCATTATTTTCCAAAAGACAATTTTTGCTCTTATAATGGCTTTTTCTGAAGTGACTTTAACTGGAGAAGAATCAATATTCTAAAGAGTGTGATGGACATTGACAATGGAACGTTTTAACATCAGCTAATGCTCAATCTTTGAAACTGTCCAAATGTTGCTTTTCTAACACTACTTTTATTACTGCTCTCCTGTGAATTTCAGTGTTTCTGCTAATTCCTTTTACTGATCTAAATGTGCAAATAAACTCACATAGTTTTGCAGAGCTGAGTGGAGTGTGGGTCACTATCTGTTATAACTCATTCAGAATTTCATGACACAGACAACACAATTTGGATTGTATTGAGTGTAACACTGGTCAGAAATCTTGGGAAATTTGTTGTTAATTACATATGCTATTGCCAGAATTTGCTACTTAAGTTCATCTTATATTTGGCTATGATATATTACACTTTTCCAGTTTTCCATGTGTAATTTAAAACTGTGTGTGGCAATATAAACATAATTTGTTAGATTGTATTTTAAAATTAAACTATGGGTACTAGGTTGAGATTTATGTGTTTGGTTTCAGGTTGATTGCTACTGTTATGTGATTTTTTTTACAGACACTGGACTCTTCAAAAAATTCTTCTTTGTATTTTCAATGTCTTTTCAGAATATGCTAATCAGAGATTATACTTCTGTGATCTCACTTTTTCATTCATTAAACTACCATCTTAAAGTAAGTTTTGTTTTACCTCTTCCCTTTTTTTTCCACACAAGCATATGACAACATAGCAATAAAATATTCCTAGTTACTGATTGGTGTTGTTTTGGATAGCCTTTTTACATTTTAGATGTCACCATTCCAGCACTATTTTCTCTCAATGTATCTGATTTTCACATGATTTTAAAACCACATCACAATCATTTTCACTTTATTCAGAACCTAATTGATGCAGTTGAGTCTTAAATTTTTATATTGCTCCACCGAATGAGACAGAGTCTCATTTCAGTGATAGCCATTTCTTTTTGGTGGTATAATTCTGTTGATTTTAATACTTAAAGCTAATTTTATTTTCAAATGTTATTTTTATAGAACTTCCACTTTTACTCCAGTTTAAAAGCAGGACTAATTGCTAATAACTTTAAATACAAGGTTAATCCTTTTTCTGAATAATCTTCATGAGAGGAATAATAAACAAGACATCCATCATGCTGTTGTAAATTTCATCAGTTTTAAAAACAAACATGATTAATTATAGGTTTATACTGAACAAAATAGTCCTTGTAGGCTCTATTGTATTGTATGGATTTCTTCTGATGCTTCTATCATACTGGGTTTTTTTCACCTACTCTGATGTTAATAATTTCAGCAAAAGTTCTTAGATCTATACAAGATTAGAATTAAGATGGAAGATGCAGGAAGCCAGTGTCAAACACATTGCACCATAGCACTTACACACTGACTGTAATATGAGAAGAAATGGATATGAATCTCTACAGATATTTGGATTTATCATATGAAGAATAACTTACAGTGGTGGTGCCAGTCACTGATGGATATTTTTAGCCAGATCAAGACCATCTTTACCAGTTTGTAAGGAAAAATCTTCTTTGTGTTTTGAAATGTGTGCTCAATTTCCACATCTCTCTCCATGTAAATGACTTAAGCTTTTAGCCATATGGAAGTTAGAAGTAGCAGTATTCAAATTTTTATAATTACAGATGTAAATTTTGCAAATGATGACCACAAATGCAAGATCTCACCCTTCTGGAAATTTACTTCTTCATTTGCACTATTTCCACTATAGATCGTCACGAGTCAAGCTTGTGCTGTCAGTGCATTGGTCACCAACAAGGTGTCTCATTAAAACCAAACAGTAACAAATAATCATCATGGCCCTAAGACAGAGGGAACTTTTACGATAGCTTTTCCTCTTCTGCTTGACTAATCACTTTCGCATGGCCCGCAGTTCCACTCATGCACTAGTCCCATAGCCAATGTGAGACTTCCACTAAATTTTGCCTGTGACTTTCTATGACATGTGAAAACTTATGTGAAATATTACCACTGTCAGCAAAGCTTTTATCGTGCCCATAACAGTGCTTGGTCAGTGATCTATCTGGGCTGTTACCTCTACCTTACCCAACATTACTGCTGCCCAAATTCCCTTCCCTTTCAACTCATGAATACCCACAGAACTGATGCCCTTTTGTGCCTGTGTCTTGCCCTGAAGGCTAAATGCTTGCCAGGTGAGTGACACAGTCATTCTACAGGAGATAAGAGGAAGCAGTAACTTGTATCTTTTAATGACATGGTGACTATGGAAAAGGTGATATATACAGCAGTGGAAAGAAGCCCTATTGTCTTCTTTATTTCAATGTGGATGTGTGGAATTGTCATCACTGTGTGATAATTCTGGAATTTATTCCAATTTATTTTGTATAACCAGAATAATGTATCATTAGATTGTGTAGTACTCCTCAAAAAAAGAATGTGAAGTAAAATAGTGCTTCAGTCGGTGATGTCCTATGTGATAAGAGTTCTCTTATGAGGGGCTTTGTCCCATTGCTTTTTCCAGTGTCTGGCTTTTTTGTCTTTTATTTATTACTGTTTTGTTTTGACAGTAACAGAGATGTCGCTTTCCAAATTAATTATCATTGTTGTTTTTCAACATTTCCCAAATGAAACCATGGTGAGACAGAGCAACATGCTTCCATTTCCTTGATAATCACTTTCTCCAAGGAAACTAATAGGTTTTAAATTTATGTTGATGATGAACACACTATTTGTATACAGCTAGACTAGTAAGTTTTTTTTCTCTCTCTCTGTTTTTCCACTTTTTATAATTTTTTTTTTCCTTCTTTTTTATTTTTTCTCCTTTTTGCAGCACAACAGCTTTCATGCTTTCCAGGTCACTGAAAATGGGACAGAATGCTCTGAGCTATGTGCCCTACCGAGTGGAACTGTTTTCTTCACATGCACTGATGCTCCCTTTGTATAGAAATAAAAAAGCAATCAGGAAAATGCAGAATTGAATGCTTTTTATTCTACGCTCTGAGTTTAACAAAACAAACACATTACAAATCTCCTCTGTATTTGAAATATTTCACAGGTGCATTTTGTTATGACATTTGATCATTTTTATTGCACTACAAGATTAATGTTTATATGAAACTGTTCTATTTATGCAATGACACTTTAATGCAGTAGTATTGTTCAAAGAAAACATTTCTTTATGGATCTTTTCTCTTCATAAACATTTTTTTTCTTGTATTATTTAATATTGCTAATATTAAAGAAAAAAGTAAATGTTTTATAAACCCATGTAGCAGCACTGAGATAATCAGAATAATTGCAAAGTCTGTTTTACTTTAAAGGATCTGATGCTTTGCACAGAAATATAATGAATGCTGGCTGGCCCAATATGAAACATGGAACATAAGCTGAGGTGAGGGAAATCTTTGATACAAAGACATGTTTTTTTGTAAAAATAGAAAAAACCAAGTCTCTTGCTCTAAGAAAAATGGATAAAAAGGCTCACCATTTCTTGGTATAACTTACTAGTTTTTTCTATCTGCTATTTTATGAGATAAGTACCCTAAGACTGATGGATTCTAGTGCAGAAGACAGGTGTAAAAGGCAAAGGTTCAAATATTTCAATACAGTGCAGTTTTAGTAGTAATAGAGGGGAAGCGATGTGAAAGGAACATGCTTTTAAAATATGTCTAGGTAATCACAATCATAGAAATTATGTCCTAAACCTGTTTTGAGTGATAAAACAAACTGGAAAAGAGCTTCCTTCTTATTCATGTTTATAAAACAGCAAATAATTAAAGACATTTATCATTCATCTCTGACAGAGTATGATTTCAGTGATTTCCTTTTCCTGGGACATCACAATCTTTACAACTATGGTCAAAATGTTGGAATATACTTACAGATTTTTTTTTCTCTTAATGTAATTATTTTTTTATAATTTCAATAGAGGAATTGGTGTTGAATATCCACTCAGAAGCATCCATATAATGTCTGGCAAAAGTCTTTTCATGAACATGAAAACAGCATATATATACCTATATATTTATGTACACACAGCTATATATACAGACACAAAATTTGAGATTATTCTATACCTAGGGTAGTTATTTTGTTCATGAATATTGATTTTGAATGCCTTTATTTATCTGTACATATTTTGAAGCATCTGATGGGGACAATATTCATAAGTCAAATGTAGGTCAATTTCTCTAAATTTTAATTTTTAATCAGTGCACTCTAAAACTAAGCCACCGCATAAACTTGGGCCTTTTTTTTTTTTTTTCAAATATAGGTCAATGGTTCATAAAATCCTGGATGTGCTACTTGTTTTCTTTCTTTTTCTGTCCACCGTGTGCTGCTGAAAACAGATAAACATATAAGCTGACTCCACTACAGGAAACCTGATTTATGCAGACTTTTACTAGAATTGATGAAAACAACCCAGCTATATATCCTGTGTCACATAAGGAGGCATGGGCTCAGCTTTCCAATGTACCAGAGCCTTTTAGTCAATCCAGACAAGTATGTTTGCATGGGTCCATTTTCAGAAAGGGACTGATCCCTTGTTCTAAGTGCTTTAGTGGAGCAATGCTTGAGTGTTTAGCACTTTGGAGTATTGAGATTGATGTACTGTTCACCACCTCTCTGGTTCCCTCAACTTTGGAGCACACTTTCACTTACGATTCAGAGGCAGACTGCCACCTCTTGAAGCACAAACATCACTGCCTCTAGAATCTGGTTTGGGTTCTTTTTTTAAGCTTTCAAGTGAATATAAATCAGGTCTTGAGCCTCTAAAGTGTGAGAAATAAGACCAGATCTCTGTTCAGATAGTGCCTCTGGTGGATTCCAGAAATACATATTGGCAAGTAAATATAAGCGTGTGAACAGTGTGTCAATGGAACTTTGTCAAGTTTGAACACTGAAATCTTGCAAAACAAGTAAGTAATCAAAAGTTACGAATTGTTGAGTATTTATAAATTGGCTATGCTGTCCTGACAGCACTTACAGAGACTTCAAGGGTCTGATACATTGTTAGTAACACTCTCACCTCTCTTTATTGCTGTGAGAGAAACATAGGTGGAGTATTTATGCAGCAGGTCTTGTGGCACCAGTTCCTGTGAGTCAGTGTAGAAGACATTTCACGAGTGAATGAATTCTAGGTTGTACAAAACCAGTCTGTCAAAACTTTATATCTATTTTCTCCTTTTCAGCAGAATACTATCATTTATGTGAAATCAGTGCTTTAATGTCCACTTACAAAAGGCTGGGATTTAATTCTGCAGCTTTCCCTCTCCCCACTTTTTTCTTTTCCATCCATTGTTCTCTTCTTTGACTGACAACTGCAGTGACATCTTACACCCAGACATGATTCATATTGCCAACACTATAAATCAGATTGTTGATTCATATTGTGAAGTGTTTCTTATTTTTTGAGAATTCCCTGGGATGTTGTACCCTTTTCCTCTCAAAGAAAGCTCCCTGTTCAGCTCAGTATGTTGATACTGTTTTACTGAATATGCTGGGGGAAAAAATTAAGAAAAGGATACTCTTTGTAAAGATATGTTTTTAGTGGTTAAATTTATCAAACAAAACTGTCAACTGCTTTGAGTGGAAAGGTCATTAATGGTGAATGCAGGAGTGCATGGGATACTGAACTCAAGTTAAACCTTCATGGATTTTTCATCATCTCTAGTACCACTGTGTAGCACCATGAAGCTTACTCATGCTTGGGAGACATCTCAGTGACAACCAGCTGGAGGAAAAGATTGACAGCCTCACCACTCAGTCTGCTTTTATGAAATCTCCAGGAGTGCTTAGGAGAGAAACACATAGATTCTGTCCCACTCAAGGGGTCATTTCCATCTTCAGCTTTTTTATATTTAAAAAAAAAAAAATCTTCCTCTTCATTTTATGCCTAAAAAAAAAGTCTATAGTTTGCAAATCTCACAGCTTTTTTTAGCCGTGACTGACGTGTTGAGGTAAATCAATGCTCAACAGCCAGACAAGGAGGATTTGCTAGCTGCATCAGCATCACTCATCTGACCAGGTGATGCATTTCTGCAACAAAGACGGTGCAAAAGGGAGTAAGCACCAGAAATAGAAACATTTTCCAGAAACATTTTCCCTTGTCATCCTTTTGTTTTCATTGGGAAAACTCTTTGTTTTTTATACAAGAAAGATACTACAATTTTAAGAATAGTCAAAAATTTCTCTTCCTCCCACAAAAGACTCTTTAAATCATCCTTGATACCATCCAAAATATTTTCCTATGGGGAGAGGGAGCTTTCTGCACTTCTGAATGAGCATTATTTTAAATGCAAATTTTACCTGACCGAATGCTTGGTAAGGTGGCAGTAGCTTCATTGCAATATTTCTTTAAATGGTTCTTAGTATGGGGGTTGAGATGCATTTCACTGTGTGGGCCAAGGTGTCTCACAGTGTGGTTAGGGAGGGTTCAAGGCAAGGCAACCAGTTCTGCTCCTCTCAGACGCTGTGTATGCTCACAGCCGAGCAAGCATGATGACTGCACTGTCGCAAGTAGCTTGATCACAACCAATTGATTCTCTAATCCTCCACTTAGATGGTAGTCCATTAAAAAACTTACCTGCTAATTGGACAGAAACATTTTACATGTTCTTCCAGCAAAAACACCAAAATTTAATATTATATGCAGCTGCCTTAAGAGTCCATGACAATATAGCATTTTTTTTCTTTTTTCTGTCTCACTTTCTCGCATGTAAATGAATGTGTGAGGGTGTGCAGATGGAGAGAGCTGTCAGTTGCCTCATATTCTAACTTCTTGACAATAAAGTCATTCAGAAATACAGCTTCGTGCAAGTAACAGTAGCTTTGAAAGAAAGATCAAAAAAGCCTCTTTTATGTCATGGCCTCTCCTTTCATAGGTGGGCTTAAGAAGGAGACCTAACTGCTTTTTTGTCTCTATGTAAACAGACAGAAAGAGTGTAAAATGTTACACCCTAACAAGGGGACCAAAAGGTGATAGCAGAAGATAAAGAAATTGTGAGATTGTTATTACAATGAAATCAGTTCAAATCTTTGGGAAAACTTGTTGAATAACTGGCTTTTAAAACATTGTAGCTAGTAGCTACACAGCAATGCAATCTTTAAAAAATGGGCGGTTTAACCAGGCATTCAATTAATAGGATTTAATATAACAGGTATTGCCATCTTCTCCGTCTACAATTGTATTAATAACAAAGTGCACAGGAGTGGTATGACCTCCATCTGCAGCAGCATGTTTGAGAACTCAGGAGTTCTCTGCTGTTTTTAAATACATTCTTTCTTTGGAGATGTGCACAGATGAAAAATATCTGCAGGAACTGATAGGAGCAGTTCACCAAAATAAAGTGTTCTTACATTTCTGACATGTCACAAACATCTGCTTCCTTCTTAAATAAACCATTGAATGAATATTCTCATTCAGTATTACCGAAGCATGCAATACTGCTTCACTAAGAGCCTTCCACTGCCCTCCAGATACACTTAGAAAATAACTCTAAATGGAAGGATGATACACACAATAGCTAAAGGGAATGCAATCACATTCAGAGAAGATAAAGAAATCATAAGCAGCCACCTGCATTTCTGGAAATTCCTTGGGCTCTTGCTATTGGCAATTCTAACAAAACACTTCACATCATGGACCCGTGTCTGCTCCCAGAGCTTTCAGGTTGAACCAGAGGCTCTGGCTTGCATTTCTATCTATGTGAAATAAGTAGTGGCCGGGCAATTCTTCTCCAGAAACTGAAGGGAAACTTTTAAGCATTAAAAAATAATAAGCAGAGGAAGTGCAGGAGATCTAAGGAATGGATCCTTAAGACTGTCTTGAGTACCTCATGAGGCCAGCTCCAGCTGCCTGCTCAAGTTCAGCTATTGCTTGTGCTATAGGACAGAGGGAAAATTTCTGTCCTGAGACCATCATGTTAGAAATAAGATTGGGAAGAGCTGGTCATGCCTGAGGTTGTTTGATACCATCTTTTGGAAGAAAATAGAAAGCATTTTGGCTGTCAGAAGCAGGAGAACATGCTTGGCTTTGTACCAGGTCATCAGTGGTAATATGTATGGGAATACGTATTGACTGAAATCTAATTCTATTCTTGTTCTGTAACTCACTGATTTCAGATTTTCTTCCTTCTGCACAGTTTAAATAAAATTCATTTATCTGCTTTCCTGTGTTCCACTTGTGTTAGTTTCCACCTTTAAGATAAACTCTTAAACATTATGCTTTTGTCTTTACTTTTCACCACTTCCGACATTGGGCAAGTGGTCTCTCCCCTAACTTGGCAGCAGTTGAGTACTGTCAGTATCCCAGGGAACTCTCTCCTAATCCTCCCAGCTGAAGTGCTGCTGAGCACGACTCTACCAACTGTTTTTACTCCATTAACATCTTGACTATTTGACCCTTGAGCTACACAACAAAGCCTGAACTGAAACATCAAACAACAAATTCATAAAACACCAACATGTCAAATTCTTCACAAAGCACATATAGGTCAGTGGTAAATTTTTAAAAACCCTTTCCTTTTTCTGTGAATAAGACTTGGATTTTTCAAGTGTGTAAAATGCTGGAGTAAAGGCTCTTCCTAGGATCTTTATCTCATGTGGAGTTACTACCTCCTCAATAAGAAAAAAAAGTGCTCTTGTTTAAGGCTATGGGGGCATACTGAGCTTCCCAACCCCTCTCTTAAATGTTCTGCCTTTCTTTCCATGAAAAATCCTGTTGAAAGGAGTATATTTCTTAGAATGAAATTCAGAGAGAAGGACTAGAATAGCTTCCTGCAGGCAGTTGCCAGGTTGATATATCAAAGTGATATTGCTTTCTGAATTGAGTGGCACCAATCAGCAGGAACTGTCAGTCTGGGGATATAATAACTGTGGTGCCAGTCGTCAGGAATCTAAATGAAAGTTTCAGCTGTACTTGTACATTTAAAGTGCCTGCTGGCTCAGGGAGGAGAATAGGAAGGGGGAAGAGCTTTGCTGGCAGTGTCAAGGAAAGGATGTCATCTGAAGAAAAATTTGAAGCAAAAAGCACCTGAATTCTCCTCCAGGACCAGTATGAGAGCCGAATGACCAGAGTCACAACATGGAATGGATCTCACATCTGCACTCTCCTTAATTCCAAGCCCCATTAACTATCTTTTAGAAGAGGTTAAGATTTATATAAGCTTGTCACATTTGTCATGCTGACATCCTACCAAACTGCCTCTCTGGACTCCAGTCCAAATATAGAAACCCAAAAACTCTGCTCAGCTGCTGTCTGACTCTGTCAATGCCTGAAATATGTAGACACCTGATTTTTTAATTAATAAAGTTCTGCAATTCTTCCCAAGGTGGTGACACAAGCTCTCTCAGAGCTTGCAGAGCCTTCATCCTACCCAGACGTGACTTTGAGAGTGTGAGAAAGCTGACAACATTGGGAGTGCCAGTCCAGGTGGGGAGGGCACAGCAGTGGACTGAGCTACAGAACTCATCCACAGACCATGGGGATGAGGGAGTCCTTTTCCATTTTCCCAGGAAACTTCTCTGGTGTCCAGGCTGTCACTTTTAGGCATGGCTGTTTTGTCCCTCCTGTTGAAGCTGTTTCCTTCACATTACACGGGTGTGACTGGTGTAAAGATCAGGACTTTCAGGTGATTTCAGGAAGGCTCTGATGATCAGTCTCTGTTTTCTGCTTCCAGGGCTCTCTTAGAATATTACCATATAAAGACTGCTCAAAACAAAGAAATACTGTTTGAGCAAGGGCAAAACCCTACTTACCCCATCCAGGAGTGCCCAGAGCACCATAAGGTGCCCGTTGGAAATCCCAAGGTATTGCCATTCACAGTGCTATGGCTGACATGGGAGGCCTGTTGGAAGTCTAGGACTAAATAAAATAATTGATGTAATCAGCTGGATCATCCTCCTCCGAGGGAACCACAGGTATTGGGATCAGTGCTATTTTAATAAAATTTCGTTATATGAATAATATTTTAGTTGTATTTTGGCTTTTTTAATACTCTGCACTGCAAACATGAGATAAACCATTATATTGATGCAGTATCTGTGACTACTGAGTAAGGTCACAGTGTTGGTTCAGTTTTTAGCATACACAACTAAGATTCACCAGGTGCAGGAAGACTCTCACTGTAGCAGTAAAGGTATCAAAACCAGGTAAAGTTGGTTTATTCTGGACCACATAAGGGAGTCTTCATCCCCCAAAACCTCGACCTGATTTAAGAATTATTGAGAGGAGTGCAGATCCTCAGCTTCAGGTACTCCTATGCTGCAGATCTGTGACACCTACTTAACTTATGTAATTTTCTGCAAACCCATTCTTTTGCTGTATCAAGCAAAAACCTCACCATCTACTAAAAAGGGTAAAGTGACATTGTATGTGACATCACAATTCCTGATATGGAGTTTCTAGGAGAGTAAGACACAACAACCCCCACAAAAAAACCATGGAGATCAGAGGAGAGCCAGGCACCTGGCCAAAAGAATTCTTCCTTAAGTTCATGAGCTGAAAGCATCTGTCATTCATCCAGCCATTGCAGTTATGTAATTAAATATTCTGCCTTTAACAATATTTGGAGTTTACCCTCTTAAATTATGCAAAATTGAAACTAAGGTCTCTAATGAAAAAAAATACCTTTTTAAAATAACTTTAATTTAGAATAATTTTAAATATGTATTCTAAAAATTCCCCTCTCTCATTTACTTCTTTCAGTAATGAAAACAATAAATCATCATGTCTGGGGAGTGAGATTAAATGGACATTTGAAAGAGTTTCTTTTCCTGGGAAAGAATTAGTAGTACGAGTCTGATTTCTCAGTTTTTCTGAGCGTGCTCTCTAAAAGATGATCAACACTGAAAAAGTGACAACGAGTTTAAAGGGATATGTAATATTGATTTTATAAATAGATTCAAGTTAACCAGATATGATGCAGAATTTCCTACCATCTGTCCCTTTGGGGAATGCTCTGCAGTAGTACTGAAGATTCATGGCAGATCTCATGCTTAAGATCTTCAGGCTGTTTTGTCCTCCTGGATGTTGTCGATTGCATTTGCATTTCTTTTTATTCTCAGATTTTTCACCCTGGTGTCCAGTGAGGAACAGATTCTTGTGTACACATCCTGGAGCAGTGCTGCAGGCAGAGGGTTTCTATCCCAGTGCCTCATTGGCTGTCCTAGAATCCTGGATTTCTTCCTTAAAGGATTTTGCCTAATGTCTGCTATGCTGGCAGTAGAATGATCTTTTGTATTATTCAACATTAGAACAGCTGTCAGAATAAGAAAGAATTATAGATGGTATCCAAAACTGTTTTTCATTAAATAATTAAATTCACTTTCTCGAAATATTTAATCTGGAAAAAAAAGACAAAGCCAGTATTGAAACTAAAAGGATTCAGAATAGAAGCAGTATGCCAATATTTAATAATGGCAGTAATTAACCTGATTATGGGGAGAGCATAGTTACCTTTAATTTCCAAATCAAACTCATATCTCTCCATATTGACCCTACTCCAAAACAGCTCTACATATGGACTATTGCTTCAGATTATCTGATTTGCACCATGTAAAAAAAATCAGTATATCATAACATTTCTAGCCCGATGTTTTCACCACAGTTTTATTTGGAAGTTAATTTCTCTGGTTTTGTGAATGGAATGAACCACATGGACATAAGTATAGTTAAAATGTTCAGTGAAAATCAAAAGCAACTTGTTACCATGGATAAAAGGAAAATTTAAGGTTTTTTATTATTTATTTTTAATGTATTGTATTTACATTCCCTCTGGTTATTGTTGCATCTGATAGTTTATCAGGATATTAGGAAGGATGAACAGTTACAGAAGATCATCATCTACAAATCATCTAATAACTGTGATATTTGTGGAAAAAAGATCCCTGATGATGCTGCAATTGTCAGTTATAGTGATTTGAACACATTCTTCTCTAGAATCATGGCTGGGCTGAGATGTGGGTATGGCACTCAATGGATCACTGCTTTGGTGCTCTGAAACTGTTATATTTTGATGTTGCAGCTTTGTACTTCATATTTTTTCAAGCTTTTTTAATAGTGCAATTTAAACATCTCAAAATCATTACAGTTATTTTAGATTGTAAATTGTTGTACCCAACCAGTTAGTTTTCTTTATATATTTGCTGCCCTAAATATTTTCCTTTCTTTTTTTTTTTTTTTTTTTAAAAAAAAAGACCGTTCCAGAAAAGATATAAGAATGGAATCAAGGAATGTAGTGCTTGCAGGCAAGCTACACATTTTTTCATTTATAATTGGTACTCCCACTTAACTGAACATTTGGCAGTGTCTTAGCTCACTTTGATAATTCCATTTGCCAATTTGATTTGCCATTTGATTGATTTTAAATCAATAACAAAACATAATAGAATATCCATACACAAAACCTACATCACTGCAGTATCTGTTCAAGAGAAACAGAACAGCCCTCTTGCAGTGTGAATGCTTTGAATATCAGACATTTCATGAGGTTGTCATGTAAATACACTGGTCTTTATTTGAACAGGTCCAGGTAGGCAGTTGGCTCCTTGAATTTTGATATATCTGTTTTTCAACAGCCTTAATTTTATTAGCTGCGTGGCAGAGGATCGTGATTTTCTTGATGGGAACAGGTATTTTTCAGGAGCTTGTCCATTGTTTCTGTCTTTAACAGATAACCAGCTTTAGATGAGCTACATGTCAGAGATACAGAGACAAACAGAAGGAACTGTGTCATTTAGCCAGCTCTTTGGTAGACACACATAACTTTTTCGCAATTGATTTCATTGTTTAAGAGCAGGTCATGGAGTGACACACATCAGCTGTCTTCTGCTTTCTGTTGACTGCTACAGAAACCATCATCGACAGAGTGAGCAGTGATGGCTGAGTTAAACTTGTCTGCTACTTTGCATTGCTCATGTAAGGAGACAGAATTCAAGTGGAAAGACTTGGCAAGAAACCATGCTCTGAGTGTGAAAGAGCCCTTCTGTGGGGTAGTGCTTGGTAAGGAAGCAGACATTGAGTCCATAGGGGAGAGCAGATTTGGGCAGTGAGCACCTGCATTGAAAAGCCTGTGGGAAGAGTTGAAGGTTTTGGGTGTACAATGAGGAACTGAGAATTTGGAGGGGGTAAAGGCACAGAAAGGAACAGATGAAATAAAACTGTTCACTTTATAGAAACTTTAATTAAGAGGAATCTATATTGACAAGATCTAACAAAATTCTCTGCTTTGAGGTTGAAAGTTTCTAGGAGAAATGTGACTCTGCAACCAGTTAAAGCCATAACAGTTAGTTTCCCATCTCCTTGTCTGGTGAGGGGCTAATGTGACAGCTGCCAGAAGGCATCTACAGTTACTCTGAGAAATACCAAGAGGATGTAGGAAGATGTAGGAGTATGGGTGAGTGACAATAACTGTTCATTAGTTTTCTTCCTGATCATGTCAAGGCTTTATGCTGAACACTTGATACCACCTGCTTCCCTCCAGCTGTGCCCAGCAGGGAAACTGGGGAGAGTCTGTTGCAACTATGATCTTTGCACCACTTTGCTTTTGATGCTGCTGACCACACCACTCTGCCTTCAGTGAACAATACTGCAAATTAGCTAGATCTAAGATCAACTTCCAAAACCATCCAAATGTTGTATTTAGTGTTGACTTTTGTGTAATATTTGTATTTTACTTCTAGTATTGTCTGGATCACATAAAAGATGTCATCATTCCCCAGTTCCTCCATTAGCTCAAACAGTGGAATCAAAACACCCAGAATAAAATTTTCATGAAGTGGACCACTGTCTGGGGTGTCTCAGATTTCTGATGTAAGGTCCCTTAATGCATCTGTAGCAGAGGCTGAAAGGCTTGTGTTGAGGAAGATGGGATTTCTGTAAGAGAAAGAGTGGTCTTGTGATTAGAACAGGCTGCCAATCATTCTGTGCCTATTCCTACATGAAATTCCTTCCTAAAGCTAGATTAGTAATTACAATAAATACAAAATATAAGTTCTTTGGTGCCTCAAATTAACGCCTAATTTCAAGCTTAATCTGTCTGCCTTTCTTCAATATCAAATTCAGATACTATCACATCTCTCATCCCAAAATAGTACAAAAATAAAATTTGCAATGAGTAATACTATAGAAAAATTGACACATGGAAGGGTTTGAGTAGCATAAAATAAATGTGTCCATGCATGCACTGAAATATGACCGTAACACAAAAATATTGTCCATGCATGCACTGAAATATGACCGTAACACACTGAGTGCTGTCCACCCAGGGCACTGAATGATACAGTCTTGCAGAAAAAAAACTGTGGGTGATCCTCAGTCAAACTGCCAAAATTCATACACAGGAAAGGGACTGCCCAGGGTTGTACAGATAGAAATGCAGAAATACACAGAAAGCTTAATTCCAGGGTTTTTTGTAACTTTTCAATGCTTGCATTACAATCTTAATGTAACTTCACTGAGTGTCTTGTTTAAAAATAAGGTTGACCAGAGGTGAAGGATATCTTCATAGTTTTATTAAGTACTACTGTCACATATTTTTACATATTTTCAGAACAAGCCACTTTCATTTTAATGTCCTACAATTGTCCTGAGCTCCTGTTGAAATTATCTTCTGATTCAGTAGCCTTAGAGGATAGCCATGACAAGAAACCTTTCATAGTTTGATGGTCACCGTATGATCACTATAATTTGTTCCATGCAACATATGTTCACTCACCTTGAATGCCACATAATTTTCACTAGAATTTGATTTCTTCTATTCTGACTGACACAGGTTTCAGAAACCATAGAGAAGCAAGCACTTTTGAGTTCATTCAGGTACATCTTACATCCACAGTGAGGGAATTGATTGCAGCAGCCAACAGCAATGCAGGGAAGATACACACACGTTAGTCTGGCTAAAATTTGGTGCTTGCAGCAACTCTTGCTTCCTGCAAAACAGGACTGTTCCCTAGTTCTGGGAATTAGCTTGCTGCATATACATATGGGAATACATGCTAGGCTTGTTTAAGAGCTGCAGGAGCTGACACAGCAGCATGTACTATCATGCAGGTGAAAGGAGGGTTCAGGCCAAGCAGACCGGAGCTTCTCTCAGGAGTCCCATTTTTTATTGTTCTTGTGTGATCTGGAAATTTTAAAAAAAAAAAACATGATCAGACCTAATGTGCTTAACACATTCAGTTTGGTCAAATATGAGGTCTTTTTCCAAAATGTGTTGCAGTTTTCTGTACTTTGTCAGCTGAAAGGAGAAGGGAAAGTACATATCTCAGTGAGTGTTGCAAATGTGCCCTACCAGCTTGGTACGATATTCAAAGGATGAGAACTGACAGTTCACCCTCTTTTGCTCTAATATGCTGATTCTGAATGCCCTAAAGTGAAAAAAGATGGAATTTCAATTCAAAATTCAACGCCCACATCCCTAAATTCAAGAGCATTTGGGATTAGTTTTTAATGTTCATTCTTCACAGGGATAAAATCAAATTGGTCTGAAGCCAGAAAAGTATCTAGGGTCCTCTCTGCCCTTTGCTACTGTTGTCTGGCAAATCAATCTCACACCTAATTGAAGACTGCACCTGCAGAATATTAAAGTTGGGGAGTGTGCAATGCATTCTGAGTGACACTCACCTCATTATGATGGATGCTTTCTGACAGTGCTAACACAGTGAAAGGATAACATCCCTTCTCTCCTGTCACAGGAGCCTGACAGCAGTCAGACAGTTGATATCCTGTGTCAGCCACTGTTTGTGCTGCCCAGTCCTGTCTGACTGTCTCCTTATGCCCATGTGATGTAGAAGGGGGCTGCTGAGCAAACTGTTCTGTAGTTGTCCCTTCCCTGCCCCTCTGATTAACTCTCTGCTGGCATGTGAGTTAAAGCTCTCTTATCTGCTCAAGAAGCATTACGTGGCATTGGGCTTCAGAGAAACTTAACTAAAATACTGATTAAGCAGATGTTAATCATTGCCAGCCAGTATTCAGAGGGAGGGCTCTTAGAAAAGGAAACATCAAATACACAAATTTTATAAATAACATTAAATATTATCTGGAATGCTTTGCACAACCAAAAATAAGATGGAATTAACTACCAGAGATAATGTGGTTCTTCCTACACAGATATGGCTCTTTTCTTCTCTTACCTCTATTAATAGGATTTCAGCTGCAATATCCATTTACATAGCATTTATATTGCATTAACACTAAAATAATTTAATACCCATGTAAATGCAATCCTCCACAAGGTTCTTTAGGAGGTAGTTTTTTGGCTTTTCTGGGATATAGATGACATTCTGTCTCCTGGGCTCCAGAGCTGAGAAAGGCAACATCTCAGTCCTTTCAACGTCCTCCTAACTCATGTTATCAAACTCTCTTAATTCCTCACATTCTGATTTACAGGTCAATCACCTATGACTCTTCACTTAACAGTTAACACAGAAGTAGAACAGCTGTTGGATTCATCAAATACAAGAACTCTTCCTTGTATCTATGGAATTTTACTTGAGAACCTATTTCATTTGCCTACGCATGGGCTTGTAGGGCTATAAAATATTATTATCTTCCCACAAACCCAGGTTAAATAAAATACTAATATCCACACAAGCATACCATCACCTCAGGTGTACGTGCACTTGTCTGGAGAGGCAGAATCCCAGCTTAAAAGCAGTAAATAATGAAATGTAATCTGTAATCTATGGAGGTCACTCTGCCCCCTGTCTGGTCCACAAAACGACCCATGGTAGAGCAAAACTCACTCATGGCAGAGAAATGAAGCCATTTTTAAAGTGTTGAAGGTAACGACAGAATTTACAGCAAATTCATTTAGGTTCTGCACTGTTCAAGACTTTTTCTTACAATCTCTTTTTCTTTGCACTCTGACTGGAAAAGCTCTTGGAGGGTGAGCATGTATGGCTTGAGGGAATAATCAACCACAGTCTTCCTCAGATAGTGCCAGAAAAAGCTACTAAGCATACCTCATGATCATGATACTCTGTTCCTGATTTTTCTGAGCCTTGTATTTAATTCCCCCTGCTATTTACATGTGGGTAGGGATCCATAGTATTTCAGTAGAGATCCACCTTTCTCTTTATCTGGTTTTCTTCTGTCTTGTGGCACAAATTCAAATGTTTGAAGTACCAAAGCATGTAAGCTACACCTTTAGATCTGCTCCCCTTTATCTAATAATTGCCTCTGCTCTTACATTGAAAGAAATGCCTGTTTTTGAAGCTGAGCTGAGCTATTTGACTCTGAGCACCTAACACACCAGGGTCATAGTCAGTAGCAGAAACTCCCCAGGGACTCATTAGGACTTTCAAAATTGTGTATAAATGCAGTATATATGTGTATATATACTGCTGTAACTCAGAAATCCCAGTTTAACTGTAATATAAGTAAGCTGAAACCCTGAAAAGAAGTGGGCATACTTGCAATCACAACCAAAGAAGGAAACCTGTTTCTATTAATTATGATTTTTTTCAAGGGAAACAAGCTGAATCACAATATTTTGCTTTAACTACAGTCCTTAACAAGTCTTCCTCTACCCTTTATTCACCAGGTGAAGCTTCAAGATGGCTGAGTAGGACCTGATCACACCTGTCTTCAATGAATTGGATTTGTTGGCACTGGAATAATTTAAGAACTTCCTCTAAGCCCTTACTAAAACCACCTGACTGGACGACCCGTGCAGGACAAAATACAGGGTGAGAAAAAATTATTTGGAAGAGGCAGTTTATTTTAATTTTTGTTTATCTTTTCCTTTTTTTCCCCCACTGCTAAATAATAATAAAAACAACTTGCCCAGTGTTACTTCAGCCTACCACTGGCACTGTTGGGCTCAGCCTTGGCCAGTATAGGATTCATAGGTCAGTTCATCACATGTTGTCTCTGCCACTCCTTTCTCCTTGGGAGGAGGACTCTTCACACTCTTCCCCTGCTCCATCTCAGGGTCTCTCCCACAGCAGACAGCCTCCATGAACTTCTCTAATGTGGGTCCTTTCCATGGGCTGTATTTCTTCACAAACTGCTTCAGCATGGGTCTTTCATAGGGTCACAAGTTCTGTCAGCAAGCCTGCTCCAATGTGGGCTTCCCACAGGGTCACAGCCTTCTCAAGGCATCCACCTGTTCCAGTGTAGGGTCCTCCACGGGCTGCAGGTGGATCCCTGCTCCACCATGGATCTCCATGGGCTGCAAGGGCACAGCTGCCTCACCTGGTCTTCACCAAGGGCTGGAGGTGAATCTCTGCTCCAGCTCCTGGAGCACCTCCTCCTCTCCTTCTGACCTGCATGTCTGCACAGCTGTTCCTCTCACATAGTCTCACTCCTATCTCCAGCTGCCTCCACTGTTGTGCAGCAAGTTTTTCCCCTTCTTAACTGTATTATCTCAGAGGCACTACCACAGTCACTGATGGGCTCGGCCTTGGCCAACGACAGGTCCATCTTGGAGCCAGCTGGCACAGGCTCTGTCAGACGCAGAGGAAGATTCTGACACCTTCTCACAGAGCCACCCTTGTAGCCCCTACTCCCACTACAAAAACTTGGCCATGCAAACCCCACACACAGATTTTCTGCTGGCTCTGTGCTGTATTTTTTAGCCTCTTATGGATATCTCAGATACCCAAATATCACAAATTATACTTAGATCTTCATTCACTTAAACTGGAGTCTAAAAGTCTAGTTCACATGCGGTAAACTTTGTGAGAAAGGATGGTAATGAACTGTTTTACCCTTAAACTAAACTAAAACGAGGGTCATATATTTTTTTCTTGGAAAGGAAGTGAGCTGTTGCAAAAAGCCTTGAGGAGGAAAAAAAGTTACATTCTTTTGACTTTTGGTCAATATGAAGACCTTAATGGCTCAGAAGCATTTTAGGATTTGCATGCTTGTTCTGTGGAAATCTAGAATTAATGGAATGCTGTTTAACATTTGTTCATCTGAATATTTTTCATTCAGGTCTGCCTCATAGTGTCTTATTATTTTTATGTTTCAGCCCTAAATTATTAATATAAGGATCAATTATAATACAACATTTTCCTATTAAAAAAGAAGTTCATGGATCACTGACAGAACGCTGAAACAGCAAAAATATTTTTCCCATATACATAACTTTTTCTGCAGCAGTCTTGATGATAATTTTG
>JAWWLV010000045.1:25766551-25796364 GCA_035041135.1 Platyrinchus mystaceus
TGACAGAACGCTGAAACAGCAAAAATATTTTTCCCATATACATAACTTTTTCTGCAGCAGTCTTGATGATAATTTTGTTAAATTATGGAAGATCTCACAATCCCCATAAATGCATATATAGGTCTCTTGAGCCTATGCTGTCCTGGAATATTTGCACTTACGAGAACCAAGCTATAAAAAAAGCACTCTTTCTCTCTCATTAATCTAAACTTATATTCAGAGAAAAATAAGGGTACTCAGGTGGCTTGGCTTTTAAGCGACTACCTTGAATTACTGAAATCTGTTCAAAAGTGCCAACTAGCTCTCTGAAAGTTGGATCCCATCAAACTTTCTGTTTTGGGCAGCCCAAACTGGCTAAATTAAATCTCATGTTAAAGCTAAATGTAGGTGTGTGTTGTTTACATTCATTGCAGCTGGAGGTAGAAAATGTCTAGCAGTGAAGAGATGTTTTCTTTTGTTTCTGTAAGTCTGGCACACATGCAGGTTTTTTCCTGAGAATCAGGAAAACTTGAGAATCAGGCTGATGACTCTATGCTTCTCCCACAGTGAGAAAGATGTCTTTGGATGCTTGTGGTTTTTGACTTTGCACTGCATAACCTGTTCAGTTGATTGTAGTGACTCCACCACAGCTGTCACCAAGCAAGACTAGAAATGGGATATGACTGTGAAGCCTGGTGGGGTCCTCAGAAGAGCTCCACAGCCTGGCACACTGCTCGTCTGCAGGTCACCGATGCCCCATAAGCTGATCTGCCGGAGGGAAGACAAGCCACACTGCTGGCCTATCGAAAAGGGTAGGAAAAGGAGATCATTGAGGTCTGTGAACAGGAGGGCTAAGAGGTGCTCTTCCTCCACAGAACAAAAGCTTGGATAGATTAGTCTATCAGTAGGATTTAAAAATCAGCTCTGACAAGAGATGGCAATACAACATTTGTTTCTTCTGGTAGGTTTTGCAATTCAGATTTAAGCTTCTGACACTCCAGTGGATGAGAAAGCTGTCAGAAGCATTTTAAGCATAGTTATTTTCCTCTTTCTTAGCCTGTGTTAAGGTAACCTGGGTTTGTAATTTCAAGAATTAAAGTATTTTGTATAGTTCTGAAGTATTTCCTAAATACTGTCTGTAAGACACAGCTTATGCTGTATGCATGATGGTGAGATAATGTTTATGAGTATTCACTTGATATAATCTAATTTATTCATTGCTTCATCACCCCTGAGAAATATTCACCCCTACAAGTGAGATGACTAAACAGTATACCTTTCCATCATGCATTCTCTCTTCATAAGATTCCAAAAACATTAAATGTATGGGAAATATGTTTCTCTCACCAAGATTAATCTGTGCAGTCAGGGAGACTAGCAGATATGAAAAGGCTCATGTATTATATGGCAGTTCATTTCAGTGAAATATTTCTACATGGCTGTTGATAGAGAACAAAGATGGAATTTGCTGAAATGATTGTATATAGTATGCACTTGCCTCTCAACAGCGGGAACCTTTTAGCAGTACAGCAGCTGTTTCTAAAAGGTTATTTTCTTAAGCCAAGATGCAACAAAGTTGGCAGCTCAACCCCACCCGAAGTGGTGCTAGACAAGATGCAGAACTACAGGGTTTGGACAGATGTACCACTGACAGATGGTGCTAAGATTAATCATTATCAATCAGCTTCAACTTGCATTTATTTCTCTGGTTCAATGCCAGTCAGTGATGAACCCTGACTGATAATGCCTTATTAATGGCTAATATTTATTAAGAGTTGCTGGCTCCCTAGAGGATGAAGTGGAGGCAGAGACCCTGCTCACAGGAAAGGACAGGCATAACAAACCAAGTTTGCTCATTATCACTAAGACTGATGCTTACAATTCCAGCATCAGCTCTGCTGGTGCCACTCTCTGCAGAGAGATCAAGGGTTCCATACAAGTGGAAAGATCAGCTGCCACCTCTCTCAGAGGGATTTCCACCCATTTAAGGCTGAAGTGTGCTTTTTGGGATAGCATAAGAGCTATCCCAAGTAGGCACTGATATGTAGAAGTCCAGGACTTGCAATTTTATCAGTACTATGTCCATAATGTCTCAGAAATAAAAAAAGGTACATATATGTGTGCAATTGTATTGTATAGGGCCATACGTGCATAAGAAAGTAGGTGGGTCTGTAAATTTACCGTTGCCTTTTCTTCCATTATACAATCTTTTGATGTTGCAGTGACAAAGCAGGACTGGATTCACTGCATCGTCTATTAGCACCCAAAAATTTGTAATATAATACTAAACTCATCCCCCACCCCAAATCTACAAGCCTGTAATATAATACTAAACACTAGATTCAGTCTTGATTTACTCAAATATATCCCACACCAAGACTGAGGTCCTTCCCTTGATGTTATGGAGATTGAAAAATTGATGCTAAAAATAAACATAGTTGTCCTCATAGTCTGACTAGTATCTACAAATTATATTAAATTCCTCTGGAGAAAAAAAAAATAAATGATGCTATAAGCAGTACACAACATATTACACATTCATTGTTGAAGTATCATAGAAAAGTTTTCTAATATCATAATTGCTGATACTGACTGGAAGAAAAATAAGGCTATAATAGATAGCTGGTTTAACAAAACTGTCCTAGCATGTCTTTTATTTGATAAGGATTAAAAGAAAATTACTGCATCATGCAATATACCCAAGTCAGCACAGCAGCAAGAGGAGTTATTTTATCAACAGGATTAAGTCTCACAATAGAGTAATCCATAATGGAAGTTACAGGAATGGAGCTAAAGAGAGAACTAAAAAGATTGTTCTTTACTATTTTTTCCCCCAAGAGTTATAAGGAGATGATCTAATGCCATGTTTTCATAAGCAGAGTTCTTTCCAAAAGTATTTCCCCGGATAATTTCTTCTATATTTAAAGAATTTCATGAAGTGAGGAAGGTTGTTGTTTTATGCTTAATGTGATCCCTAAAGAGCAGAATACAGCCATGAAGATATTCTATGTATCTTATTTTATAGCTGCCAGATATGTTTTTTTACCTTTAACAAAGACTCTCCAGCAATTTATGAATGCAGTTAAATGTTCATACATTTCAGTGCAGCAGAGGTTTTGCCTGTGCAGCTGACAATATAAGGAATTTATACCTCAGGTTTTCAGCAGAAACTGCCTCCAAAACGGTGTTTGTGAACTGATTTCCCTTAGAGATAGCTAAGATTTCATCACAAACACCCCTCAAATTGGTTTAATAGCAATACTCTCCAGTGTTGGCTGGGCACAGTGTCTAGCTGCCTCTCCCAGGGTGGAAGAGCTTCTCAGCAAGGGGGGCACGGTGGGATGCTGCAGCCTGCGATGGGAGGTGACATCCAGTGAGAAGGCCCAGTTCACAGGAGAGCACCACTCAGCTGCACCTCCTGTGAGGCAGCACCCAAGAACCAACTAATTTCTGACACAGGACATTTCTCTGCAAGGTTGGAAGTACTGGTGGATTCAGAATCCCTGTAGATGTTCATGAACTTACATAGGTACTTTTCAGGGTTAATGTAACCTAAATTAAAAAAAAAGCCCAACCAACCAACCTGTTTAGAAATAATGGCCTACTGAGAATTGATTCTTCAATGGAATATAGCAAGTCTGAGCAATTAGTAGGTCAGAAAACCACACCTAATTTCTCAGTGGGAAATGCAGAGAAGGAAGGTAACAACCTTTAACATTTCCTTTTAAATCACAGACAGGGTTTCAAGCCAGCTAGTAGAAAATGAAAAGATTTGAAACATTTTAATTCATTGAGGATCATGAGAAAACAATCTAGAGTATCTTACGTGTTATCAACTGTTTTATGTGTAACATATTAGATTGTGTTGTGTTGTACTTAATAGCTGAACACAATCTCAGCTGACAACTGACACTGTTATTTTGGGGAAATTACTTATTTACCAAATCAGTTTTCCTGATATTTTTTTAAAATCCCACACAAGTCAACACAATGTTAAAAAATTGAAAAAAAAAATGAATAGATTCCAGGAAAACATACCTGAAAAAAGATTCATACCTTAAATAATAGAGATCTGAACTTGCAGCACTGACATAGATAAATAGGTTGCCTACTAAGTTGTTTACTGTGCTACTGGACGTGGAGCATGATAAAGTAAGCAGAAAAGGGACTGCATAAGCTTTATCTCCATAACAACCAAGAAAAGAATGATTACAAAAGAGCATGGAAAAGCCACCTTCACAAAACAGGCTTTAACCTTAGAGCAATGGGAGCAGCACAGCACAGTACTGCTGATGTCTAAATAAGAAAAGACACAGTCTTGGCTCAAAACTATTGCATCTTAAACCAAGTTTGATGCTCCAGTTGGAATAATACAAGTGCAAAACCATCTAACATAGCAGCCATATGGAACAATAAATTCTTTTAAATTAATGAAATTATGATCAATATGTTACAGAGGAAGAAAAGACAGCACTGGATTAAAGTGACTTTCAGAATATACTTTATACCAAGAAAGCATTCCCACATTATTTTCCTTTAACATGTCTCAGGACATTAAGCCATTCTAAAATTGGCAAAATTTTCTTTGTTTTCCACAAGCTGGATGATTTTGAAAAGTTCTTCACTGTAGTTTGACCTAGCTGGGTGAGTTCTTCTAGGCTTTACAAGAACTGCAGCATCCAATAACAGTCTTCACAGAAACCTCTTAGCTGAATAAAAAAAGGGGACAGATTTTTGAAATGAAGAAGTCATTGGGAAAGTAGACTCAATTGCAACCTGAACCTGTTTCTACTCAAAAGCTGGCAAAACTCCTGCTGGCTTTAATGAGCATGGGATCAAAACCTTGGGTTTTCTCTTTGACTATGAATTAAGCTCTTTGACGTTAAACTACTTTTAGGGGAAAACTGCAGCTTTCATGTACAGACCTTCAGTCACACAATGTCTAGAAGAGCCTTACTTTGACCAAAATGCCTGAGGGCATTTTTCTTCTCCCAGGTGCAATAAGTTATTAATGGAAATAGTGCAGACATGCTACTAGCATATGTAGCCATGCAGAATGTGCACAGCTGCCCTGGCTGCCATTAGCAGTTTCAGTCAGCTCTTTCCTTCTCTTGCAACTCACAGTCTCTTTGCATGGTCTCTCTCACAGTGTCATTCCAGTGGGTTAGAGGCACACTGACAATTACATTCCCTTGAAGAATTTAAAAGCTCTTTTAGTTTGGACTACATTTACCTGAAAGGGAAAAAAACAACCTGAAATGGCTATTTGGTTTGGATATTTTTCCTAGGCTGTTTAATGCTTGTGAAGAAGGGAAAGATATAGGAATTTTTTTTTCTTGGTCAAATAAAAGTTCTGGTCATGACACAGTTTTCACACAAACATAAATCATTTTGGAGAAAAAAAAAGAGGCCATTTTCAATAGGAAAGTACTTTATTAAAGATAATTTCAGTGGCATTCAGAAGTAAACCAGACCCATGCAGCATATCTTCTGTTCCTGCCCATCCTACCTTGCGTTCAGCCTGTGTTAGGAAGCAGCCCTTGTGCCTATGATAGCCAGAGCACAGCACAGAAAGATGTTTGCTTCAGTTTCCTTACTCATGTGCGATGCCCTTCACAATAAAAAAAATATTGCTTGAATTGAGCATATTTGTCCCAGTATTAACCTACCTGCCACCAACCTACCTACATGAAGAACTTTCACAAAGACTTTCAATCCAAATATCAATTAAAATTTTTCATGGTAGACATGCTACAGGTATCTGTACAAAACAAATAAACTGAGAGTGGATAAAGCTACAAATGCTGCAATTAGCAAATATGTAAGATTTATTCAAACACTAGTCATTCAAGATGTTATTTATTATTCTTTTCCTTGCTGTCATATGTCTCAATCAAGTCATAATTTCATTATTACCTGTGCCAAAATATTGGATTTGCAAAATTCTTTCTCCAAAACAATGCAAGAAATACAGCTGTAGAAGACCTGTCAAGGCTGGTGTGTCATATTTACTGGTCTACTATTACTTTTACACTGAAACATGTAACTTCAAAAGTATTTTTGGTTTTTATTTTCTATAATTTTCATGCTGTGCTCTCAGAGTACATGATACTAATCAGGGGAAAATGAGAAACTAAAGTTTAGTGGATGCAGATGTAAAGTTGATAAGATATGCCTCTGCAGCAAGACCAGCCTGTTCAGGTATTAATGCTGAAATGCAGCCTACCAAATTAACTCTGCACCAGGAATGCTGGAATTGGCTGGTTTAGCTTCAGTAAAGGACCACATTAATCAGTTGATCAAATCTGTTGTTCATTCTGGGAACAAGCGGATTCAGACGTGTTGTTGTCATGACCAAAAAATGGAATTTACTATATAAAATCTCTCACCACCATTTCTAGCAGATTTCAAATGATACATTCACAAATCAGTTTTACATAAACTTACTCTGAGGTACTCTTACTGAATAGCTGAGTGGGAAAATATCACACTAGTACTAAGTATGTTTTTTATTCAGGACATCTTAATGTCTTTCCTTTTGGTGGTATTTGATAAGCATTGAAGTTTTATACCAAATCTTACAAGCAGGTATATTATCTAATTTTGAGGTGTTATACCCATTAGTATGATTCTTTTGGAAGATTGAAACCCTTTCACAGATACATGTATATTCATTCTATATAGCATTCATAAGCAATTTTCATGGAAGCAATTTATTTGCAGTCTAGTGTGCAAATCTTACCTATAAAGCTTACAAAAGGTTAAAGGTGAATAATAATTAAAGATATAACCAATATCTGATAGATGACCTCATTTGCTTTCACAAGAGAATTCTTAGCCTTTCTTAGAAAATAAATGTCATAAATGAGGATCTGTGCTGATTTTGGCTGTGATAGAGTTAATTTTCTTCACAGTATCTAGTATGGGGCTAGGCTAAGTTTTGGATTTGTGCTGGAAACCAGGTTGATAACACAGGGATATTTTAGCTATTGCTCAGCAGAGCTTACACAGAGTCAAGGCCTCTTCTGCTTCTCACCCCACCTCACCAGCAAGGAGGCTGCACAAGGAGTTGGGACACAGCCAGGACAGCTGACCCCAACTGACCACAGGGATATCTGAGACCATATGGCATCATGCTCAGCATATAAAGCTGGGGAAAGAAGGAGCAAAAGGGGGGGATGTTCACAGTGATGATGTTTATCTTCCCAAGTCATCATTACCTGTGATGGAGCTCTGCTTCCTGGGGAAGGCTGAACACCTGCCTGTCCATGGGAAGTGATAAATGAATTCCTTGTTTTGCTTTGCTTGCATGCATGGCTTTTGCTTTACCTACTTAAATGTCTTTATCTCAACCCTTGGGTTTTCTCACTTTTGTGATTCTCTCCCCCAGCCCTCTGTAGGGAGACTGAGTGAGCAGCTGCATGGGGCTTGATCGCTGTCTGAAGTTAAAACACAACAGCATCATATGCCTATATAGATCACATGCAAAGTATGCTAATATTTAATTCAGCTGTGACATAATGAAAGGTTACATTTGCTGATATATTTTTCAAAACATATTAGTTAAGTCAATGTTTTTGTGACTATTTTGATGATAACAAAAGAAAACCTCTTCTGATTATGTTGAATTATGTACGATTACATTTAAACTGCCGGTTATGCTTCTAAGGGAGTGTTGCATCTGTTATTAGGTACAGCCATGATGGGAGCTTTCTGAGACAGACACCAACACCAAACACTAATCTATTTAAGTGTTACTAATAGGCAATCTATCTTTTAACAACTGAGAGGTGCATTAATCAATCATATCAGTCAAGCCTGATGCCACAATTTTTCCATTGGTGACTGTAGGTTCTCCTTCCTTCCTTCCTTAAGCTCTATAGCAAATCACTGGCATTTCTATATACATTTCCTGTGGTTCAAGACCAGTTAGGTCCAAAGAATTGCTTCATCATTCCATAAGTCAGCATTAGGCTGTTCTGGCTTACTCAGGTGGACATGACCTGCCTGCTGCAAGTCCATTCAAGTCTCTTCAAATGTTTGTTACCAGCCTGCAGAGAAGGTACCAGGCATTTGATCCCTTCAAGCAGTTGCAGAACTGTGTGTACTGTTAACCTTGGGTTTAGTTGGTTGATGTAACTACATAAATAGATAACTAACTAATCAAGCAGATTTTACAAAATATTCCATTTTCTTCTTTACCTCAAGCAGGCTTGTGATATGTCTGGATGCAAGGCACACAAAACATGTTTTACATGTTCGCCTTCATGTTACAACAATATGATGGGTTTATAGACTAAATACAAATATAGTGTGTGTATATATGCATAAACACAAACTTACTAATGAGACAAACAAGTCAAAAGTGTAAACTTTATAATCTTTCCAAGAGACTACAGAAATGTTTTTTCATTGCAATTACTAAATGGCAGGATAATATGAGACATTATATCCAAATCTCATTTAAAGATAAATTCCAATGGAAGCCAGATCATAAAGAATGTCACCCAGACAGGGCACATCTGCATAACAGCAAACCAACAGAAAACCAACCCATTCTTTACAAAGAGGAAAGCATTTGATCCTTAATAATTAATTGCCAGACTGAGATTTTTCTTCCCAATCTGTATAGTTGTCTACAACTGAAACTAGGCAACCAGGAAAACAACTCAGACTTTTCACAATTTCTTCTACATTTGCACATGCACCAGAAGAGGAAATATAACCTGTCCTTCCCTCAACTCACCCTCTTCTTTGGTTGTAGCCAGCATGGCAGTTGGCAGAAGGGGGTGTCAAAGTGAGTCCATGCAGCAGCATGGACTAAAGGGCTGTAACACAGGGTGTGAAATCAGTGATACAGTCCTTTAGTTTTCTCTATGTTCTTCTGAGCTAAACCAGAAAGCTTCTAGGGAATACTTCATTTTCACAAACCACCACAACCCCTTGTTTCACACAGGCAGATAGATAGTGATAGAACAAGTGCAAACGGTTTTAAACTAAAAGAGGACAGATTTAGATTAGAAATTAGGAAGGAATTCTTCACTAAGGAAGGGTCAGGCAATTGAGCAGGTTGCCTGGAGAAGTTGTGAATGCTCCATCCCTGGAAGTGTTCAAGGCCAGGTTGGGTGGTGCCCTGGGCTATTTGATCTAGTGGATGACATTACTGCCCAGGGCAGAGGGTTGGAACCAGATGATCCGTAAGGTTCCTTCCAACCCAAACCATTCTATGATTGTTAGCACTGCACCCAGAATTAGACAATCAAATATTCAAGTTAAATTTAAATTAATGGGCAAACTTTTAGTGCTGCTACCCTTTTTGTTTAAGATTTGAGTGTGTATAAACCAAGATGACAGGTTCCTTTCATATCCATTCAGGCATCTGTGCTCTTTCAGAGCACTTCAGTATATGACAAAGATAAGAGGTTAAGGGTTCCATATTTGAATGGTCTATTTAATTGTATCTTCATACAGAGTGCAGATACATCGGAGAAAAAATTAATTTACTATAATTTTACTAGCCTCAGTAAATTTATCATAAATTCACGTTGTACATGTTGCACTGTTGACTGTACTCCTCCATGACAGAATAATATCCTGCTATGCTCAATACTGCCCAAATTCATAACAAAAACTGTTTCCTCTTCATGAATCTGCAATCTAAAAAATACTTCATGCATTTAACAAGGTTTTGATGATCAACATCAGCAGGCTACCTTCACTTCAGAAGCCTTTCTGGCATCTGGGTCAGCTGTGAGCAAAATAAGTTTGGCCGTTTCACACATATGATTAAGAACTGTGAGCAGGAAGATTTTGCAAAGCTAAAACAGCTCAGTTCACATCCTGAACAGCTGTGCAAAAGCAAATATCTTTCTTTAGGCAATCAGGTTTTGAACAACTTGGTGAGTAGCCTGCACACAACAGGAATTCCGCAATGTCTGTAGATAGCTCCTTATTTCCTGCAAACTTACTTCCTCATCGGTATCTCTTTATATAAAAAGGTTTAAGATTCTTTTGAAGTATATGAAGTAATATGCACACAGGTAAATACAGATGACCAAACCACAGGTAAGGTATTAAAGGAAAAGTTTAGTCCGAAGTCAGAAACCCTAAATACGCTGCTAAAAATCATGCAGCGGGTGAAAAACCAGCATTCAGGGGCTTTTATAACAACACCTTTTCCATGTGCATAACTTTAAGGTTATGTTTTCCCCTGTGCTTTTGTGATCTCCCTCTCTCCCCTTGAGCAGGAGCCTCAAGCATGTCTGTGAGAACTTTTATCTCTTCTTGCAACAGGGGAGTTAACTTCTCAAAACAGACAGACAGAAAATAGGTAGTGCTATTCATGGGAAAGAATTTTCTCCCACATGGGGTTTTTCCTAGGCTTACTTTTCCCAGCAGTAAAAACCTCCTTAAGCAAAATTCCTTATCCTCCTGGAATAAATCTTCTGCGTTTTACTTCCCCTACAGAAGCAAGCACAAATAGGCTCAAAAGATTAAATACTAGAGCAAGTTTTTTCAAAGGCACAAAGCAAAGTACTCGTCTCTATACATGTTTGTCTTCAATGAATCTTGCTGGAACCAGACATTTATGGCAGCATAATTGTGACATGGTGCTAGCTCATGTCAGCCTGAGCTTCTATGATGGAATTCAAGTAGCATGGTAGGGGCAGGCAGATGGAGAAATGGCAGCTCCTTTCTCAGCATGTCAGCTCTGGGAAGTCATTCCTGTCTGTAGATACTTCTAGAGTGGCTGCATGAAAATAACACCATTGGGATACTACTGGCATGCTGCAATCATGTCACAGTGTAATATAGGATCTGATAGAAATGTCACAGACTGATCTTGTCTCCTGACAATCAGGAGAGTGAATTCCACAGTGTTTCTTGTGCCGAGCTACAGCTCAGCTGAGTCAATTTGCAGTTCAATACAAGAATGAGGCAAAGTCACACAGTAATGAGCAGCAAGAAATAACACCCTGTTCCCCTTCTGTCTAGGCAGTGAAGCACTTGGTTTTCCCAGGGAGCCAACACTGCCCTCTCTGCAATTGTAGCCTACCCATTCCCACTTCTTTTTTATTTTCTCCCTCTTTGCTAAAATAATTGCTTTTTAGGTTTTCCTCTCCCTCAGAGAATACAAGCATTTGTATATACTCCCTTATTCTGGGTTGAAAACCTATATAAATACCCACAGCTAGAACCCTTGGTCTCGTTTGTAGGACCTATGAATGGTTCCTATGCAGTCTGGGGACAGCTCCAATTTCAGGCTCTTAAAATACCCACATACGTCTAAAGAATTAAATCAGGTTACAATATTTATGCTCTCTGATGTCTTCTGAAGACCAGCATATAATACAGTGAGCAACATGCCTGCTAAGGAAAGACTAACTTGATCCAAGGGGAGAGAGTCTCTGAGATGCCTTCAGAGGCCTTGATCACCATGAAAAGCTTAGCAGTCTACTAACTCCTCACCCATAAATGTCTAGTTGTTTTTGAATCTTGAGTCACTAGACATCACTTATTCATGCCCACTCCTAATATTTAAATAAAATATAACTATTGTCATATTTGAACAATTAAGTATGGTGTTCAAAGACCAGAATTTAGAGAAACACTAAGCTTCCAGAGCCATTTGTGAATTAGCAACATTTATAGAATATATATTTATATAATGGCACCATTCTGCTAGTCACGTGGCTTTGTACATTATGGCAATAGCAAGACAAGATTAGAGAGAATAATCACTACAACATAGGATACAACTAGATTAACATATTAAGTTGGATCAGTAGCTCAGTGTTGAAGCTGAAACCACTTTACCACTCAGTGGTCTGGAGTGCAGAGTACCACCTTTGAGCAAAGTCAGTGAACAGTTTTATTACCTGCTTAGAGTATCTCCAGCACACAGGCACTGAAGAGCCAGAAAAAGAAAGACAGACAGATAGACAGACAGATAGATAGATAGATAGATAGATAGATAGATAGATAGATAGATAGATAGATAGATAGATAGATAGATAGATTGATAGATAGATGGCAGTGTTCAGCTCTACATGGCTTTTTTGTTGATGTTGAGATGATCAGCACTTTCCCAAATCTTCTGTTCCCAGAGCTATGTTATTACCCAAGAGTTTGTGGTTTCATTAGAAAAACATAAACTTCTGGTCCTCAGGAGTTCAGAGAAAAGCTTAGCAATTTTAACTGTCATGACTTCAAAACTAATCTCATTTATTGGCAACTTTCCCTTTGATTTTTTAATGCTTTAAGCTAGCATCTTTTAATTATTTTCTGTAATGATGGTGACCGAGAATAATCTGTGCTAAGCTTGATTTTGACAGAAAATTGAATTGACACCAATGATATGCAAATATTTATATGTCTACGCCTAAATTTATCGATATATATTCTATATAGATGTGTAGTATGCAAAATGTGGCAGCATGCACAAAATAGCTTACTGCTGCTGAAGTATTCTAGTCTTGTTCCAATACTATTACTATTTAGTGAGAAATTAGTAACATTTAAAATTCTTGCAGAAATTATGCATTCTAGATTCAAACTAAATCAAAATTTCCCCCCAAATGAAACCAAATTGTACAGAACATTCTAGCACTAACTGTTTATTGTACTTTTATTCTCTGAGATACAATCTTTTCTTGGTTTATTTATTAATAATATTGTGCATATGATAAGAAGTTCAAAGGTTCCCAGCTTTCATCTGAAAAACTAAAGCAATCAGGACCAGAATTAATATGTGAATGGGAAAGAGTTTCTGTGCTCCCTCTCTTTCTCTCTTGTGCATGCATGTGCCACATGAATCCTGTGCATTGCCTATTAACACACAGAGAAAATTCTGAATTATGAAACTGAAATGATTTCTAGAGACCAGGCTACAGATGATTAGTTATATTCACTTTGATGGATACTTCGCTTGAAAACAGAAGCAAGGGCGTATGCTTTATTTATATTATCTTTTTGACATGGAATAAGTGATCTGAATTTCAGAACATTAACATAACATTATAATAAAAATGTTATATTTTAAATGCAATGGAAAAAACAATTAACCTAAGAGAGGAAAAGAGGCCCTTCATAATTGAGTATCTGACATAAAAGTCAGATGTTGTTAATAAAATACATTTAATAGAAACTCAGTTTAGTTTTGAATACAAAAAGAATTGATGGTGAACGTTCTCAATGAGTCATATAAGTTTTTCATGAAATAAAGGGCTTGTGTAGTTTGAATGACTATGTGTTTTTCATTTTACAAGCCTGTTGTTTCCTCAGGCAAGCCTCCGTACAACTGCTGTCTTTTCTTTCCAGGAGACAAGGAATAGCTGATATGGCACTGTGTCCAAATGGTCCAGTACTTTGTCCTAAGCTACTCTGTGCATTTAGGGGAAGGCAGAGATACAGAGCACCTCCTCTGAATTCATCCATCCAGGAGCTGTAGATGCTGAATTGATGCAGCCTACATGGGTCAGGAGATGTTAGAGCACGCAACCTGACACTATGGTTTCAGAAAATTGCACTGAGGTGCCTACATAAACTCAGACTTCATCTAAGGAAGATTTTGTGCTACCTGTGCTGTTATCTGTGATGAAGATAACATCAAGGGAGACCAGATCCAACATTGACAAGTGTGACTAATCAGTGAGCACCCTGAGTCTGTAGCTTTCCCTGTTCCCACTGGCACTGTTGTGCTCACTTTGCACCACAGAGAAGAAAAGAGCACAGAGAGATCTCATCTTAGGAAACTTTTCATGCTGGGTGATGCCTGTGTCCAATTAGTTTTTCTGGGAAAAGATACAATCATTGCTAATAGTGAGAGCAGATGCAATATACAGTTTTACCTACGTGAAGCCTGGCAGTCTTACTGTAAAGCCTCTCCTGACCTCACGCTTGCAAGGAGGCAGCTGACATCAGTCAGAAGAGTTAATTCATATCTCTGACATGAAATTTTATCAAACCTGTGAAAACTTACGCAGATGCAGCCAAGTGATAAATCTCTGGAAAACTTCCAGACCAAGGACTTTTTTGCTCAATTTCCTGTCTCTGACAGTGACCAGTAGCTTGAACAGAAATATCAGAAAAGGGTAAGTAAGTGATACTCTTCCTTGGCATTCATCCAAGCTTTGGCCAGGACTTTGAGGTTAGAAAGGGATCTTGAGTGCACTCTTGATTTCCAAAAAAACAATTGCATGTGCTTTGGGTGCTCACCTAAGGTCTCACAAAAATCAATTGAACAAAAAATATGAAGAAAGGAATATTTTTCTTTTTTTTTCTTTTACAAAATTAGAAGGTCTTGAAGGAGCTAAAGTACAGTCCCGACACATAAGAAAAAGACGGGTACAAAGAACTAGAGGAAAAAATATAAAATATCATTTTCTCATAGGATCCCTTATGACAATTAATGGCCTTATTATCATAAGCTCTCAAAAGAAAAAAATAAAATTTTTACATACAAGTTATTAGCAGCTGTTTTCTGATTATCTGGTGTTTTGTAATATAACCAAAACAGTGTTTCCTAACAAGCAAACTTAGTTATTGGTCAGAATTTAATAAAAAAGAATAAAGTGGTACACAGAATAAGGACATTTACAGATTTAAAAGAATATGTTTTGCTTTGGAAATTTATAATGCTTGTATAATTTAAAAAAATATTAGAAGAATTTTTAGTGCCACTTGAATATGCAATCCTGATTCCAGTTTATTAATGTATCTTCAGTTTTGAAAAGAAAACAACCAAGCAATTTATTTTTAATTGAATAAAGAGTGAAAATCAGGCTTTCTTTCTCTGAATCTTTGTTAACCTCCTCTCAAGATATATAAGGACATAAGAAAACATCTCTGCTGTTTTCCTCCAAATGCCAGATAAGGATTTGATCCATGTTGCATGCAAGAGCATACAATGACAACCTATGTATAATAGCTGTATGGAACAAACAGTAATAAAAAGGTAGAGATAATTCTGTAGTTCCATCTTGGTAATGCGTTTTCTTCTTTTCTGAATGCAAGGTCAATTAATGTTATCTTTTAACGATTTAATAACACATATGGATCACTTTTTTAATAAAGAGAGAAGAAATGCCTCCTTCATGGATAAAGGTCAGTTATACCTTGGGCTTGTAGAAGACAATGTAACAGTGATAATGAAAGCTTACAATTTAGATGAAGCCTAGCTATGTAAGTTAAAATCCAATAATGAAAACTTGGAAAGTGTTCTAGATAAATCCAACAGTTATAACTCTAATAAAAAAGTACTTCCAAGTAGCTTCTTCAACATTAAAAAAATTAATATAAATTTTGTGTTTGAGATAATGTCTTAAGTCTGCTCAGAGAGATAACCAAATTACAAACTTATTAAAAGGCCATCTAAGCCTCATACCCATGCATGACTGCATATTTTAACTGGAATTAAAAATGGTCACCAGATCTTATATTCAGTAAATAAGTTGAAAGTAATTTTCCTGGTTAAAGTGGTGCCCACTAATGTTACTACAGATAAGGGTCTGACAGCATTTTCATCATGCAGTCCTATTTTTAGAGATTTAATGCAAGTTGGCTGTCAAATCCAGTTCATCATTGAAATAAGAAATATGGTGACTCAGACCAGTGACTGTACCTTAATACAAGGAAAGAAAAAAAAATCTTGTGTTTAATAGTATTTAGGTTAAGACACTCAAACTGAACGTTTTTAAAGGTAAGGTTAGCTATGGAGCAAATATTTAAACTCAAGTAACTTTACAGGATTCTTTACTGGTTGAATCACATTATGCATTAATTTGATAACTACATTATATAGCAGTTCTCATTTAGTAAAGATTCTAATCATGTAGGTAACTTAAAATGCACAAATATTCCTTGCATGCTTAAGGCAAGTTATACATATAAACAATTTATCAGATCAGAGAAAAAAACTCAAAGGTACTTTGAAGTGCCATGTGAATAAGGACCTATTTAGGCTTAAGAAATGAGACATTTGGCTGCAGTATCTTACTGGCTCTCTCCACGTCTTCTTCCAACTGGGATCCTGTGAAGCTGACTCTCTTCTGGCAAATACGTCCACAGGAGACAGCAAGATGGATTCCTTTAAGAGTTGAACCAGCTTGTAAACTTCCCTGGGAGAAGGTTTCAAACTTCCTTCCTGAATCAAAGTAGAGCTACAAGCTCGTCTTTCCATTTAGTACTGTTCTACTTCATACAGTGGCAACACATTCATGGGGCTACTATCAAAGCTAAATATAGAAGGGAAGTTATAGAGGCTCATTGGCTCTCCTGGGTAGGATTTAGGGCATATAATGAAATCACTTTACATCACTTCATTTAAGTGCCTTTTTCATGTACAAAAGATTTTCCTAGCAGGCTAGGCATCAGGTCAAGTATAAAACAGCTATTTATTGGTCAAGACACATAAAAAAAATCAGAAATTAATGAGCTTATCACCCCCCAAAAAAGTCTCAATCCCAGTGGGTCCCTCCCAACTCAGAAGATTCTGTCAAATCTATCCCTGTGAAATTAATCTTTGCTGAACCAGAAGGCATTACTTAGATGGGGAAGATCTGGCTTCCACTGGTCCCAAGAGCAGATCCTCCATGCTACTGACCTGCCATCTTCCAAATCCATGTTTCTTTTCCTTAAGAATCACCTGTCTTCCCAAGCTGAGGTTTCTCTTCCTGAACCCTTGAGCTGCTAATGAACCCAATATCAACAATGTTGCACCTCTTGTCCTTTTTTTGTCTTTCATGGCATGACTCCACGGCCTTTCTTGCACTGCTTCCTCACTTTCCAATCACAGAATCAAAATCATATAATCACAGAATGGGTAAAGTTGGAAAGGATCACAGTGGGTCATCTGGTCCAACCTCCCTGCTCAGGTAGGATCATTCTAGAGCACACTGCACAAGACTTCATTCCGAAGGTTCTTGAATATCTCCAGTGAAGGACACTCCACAACCCCTCTGGACAATCTGTTCCAATGCACCATCACTACCACAGTAAAGAAGTTCATCCTCACATTCAAGTGGAACTTCCTGCACATCAGTTTCTGTCCATTGCCTCTTGTCCTATTGCTTGGCACCACTGAGAAGAGCCTGGCTTCATTCTCCTGACACCCTTCTTTCAGATACTTATAGGCACTGTTGAGGTCTCCTCTCAGTTTTCTTGAGGCTAAACAGTCACAGCTCCCTCAGCCCTTCCTTGTAAGAGAGATGCTCTAGTCCCTTAATCACCTTTGTTGCCCTCCCTTGGACCCATTCCAGGAGCTCCATGTCTCTCCAGTTCTGAGGACAGAACTGGACACAGCACTCCAGATGTGGCCTCACCAGAGCTGAGCAAAGGGGCAGGATCACCTTCCTGCAATGCTGGCAGTGCACCAGCCTCCCTGGTGGCTCTCTGAGGGAGGATCACCTCTCTCTCTGCTGGCAATGGTCTTCCTGATGCACCCCAGGACACCATTGGCCTTCTTGGCCACCAGGGCACACTAATGGCTCAGGGATAGCTTGCTGTCCATCAGTGCCCCCAGGTCCTTCTCCTTCTCTGCAGAGCTGCTTTCCAGCAGGTTGTCCCCCAGCTTGTACTGGTGCAAGGGTTTATCCTTTCCCAGGTGCAAGATCCTGCATTTGCCTTTGTTGAATTTCAGACAGTTCTGTGCCCATCTCTCCAACCTGCTGAGGTTCTTCTGAAGGGCTGCACAGAACTCTGGGGTATCAGCCACTTCTGCAGCTTTGTGTCATGATTGAACTTGCTGAGGAGGCAAGTCATGGATAAATAAGTTAAATAAGACTGGACCCAGTATTGAACTTTGGAGGACTCCAACTAAACCCTGTGCCTGATTATTGATAATGACCCTCTGCGATTTGCTATTCAGCCAGTTCTCAATCCACCTCACTCTCCACTCATCCAGTCCACACTTCCTGAGTTTGCCTATAAGGATATTGCAAGAGATAGTGTCAAAAGCCTTGCTAAGTTGAGGTAAACAATATCCACTCCTCTTCCCTCATCCATCCAGGTAGTTGTTTCACAATAGTAAGCAACCAGGTTGGTCAAGCATGATTTACCTTTAATGAATCCATGCTGACTATGCCTGATCACCTTGTCATCACAGAATCACAAAATATGCTGAGTTGGAAGAGAACCACAAGGATCATTGAGTCCAATTCTTAATTCTGCACAGGACTTTCCCCAGGAGGCACTCCATGTGCCTGAGAGTATCATCAACACGCTTCTAGAACTCTGTCAGGCTTGGTGCTGTGACCACTTCCCTAGGGAGACTGTTCCAGTGCCCAACCACCGTCTGGGTGAAGAACCATTTTCTAATGTTCAACCTAAACCTCCCCTGACACAACTTCAGACCATTCCCTTGAGGTTCTGTCACGGGTCACCACAGAAGAGATCAGTGTCTTCTCCTCCTCTTCCCCTAACGAGGGAGATGTAGACTGCAATGAGGTCTCTCCTCACTCTCCTCTTCTCCAGGCTGAACACACTAAGTGACCTCAGCCGCTCCTCATACAACTTTCCCTCAAGGCCCTTCACCATTTTCATTGCTCTCCTTTCAACACTCTCTAATAGCTTTATTTCTTTCTTATATTGTGCTGCCCAAAACTGCACACAATATTCAAGGTGAGGCAGCACCAGTGCAGAGCAGAGTGGGACAATCCCCTCTCTCAACCAGCTGGTGATGCTTTGCCTGTTGCCCCCCAGGACATGGTTGGCCCTCCTGGCTGCCAGGGCACTGCTGACTCATAATCAACTTGCCATCTACCAGGACCCCCAGGTCCCTTTCTAAGGCACTGCTTTCCAGCATCTCATTCCCCAGCCTCTACATACATCTGGGGTTGCCCCATCCCCATGGTTAGAGATGGCCTCCAGGATTCCCTCAGAATTCTGAACCAAGGTTATGCATAAGAATCAAATCACAGCTGGACCTCCTATTCTTGGTCTCAGATAGTTGAATCTCAGGGTAATAATAAGATTATTAGTCCGGCTGTGGGATAACAAAATTCAGGTTCCTCTCTGATTAATATTATTAATCTGGAAGAGCTAGAGTAGAAAGAATGTGAAAGTCTCATCATGGAAAAACTAATAACTGATGGCTTAATTATTATGCATCCTTTTGGAATAGGAAAGCTAAAAATCTTAAAGCAAAATTAAGATGAGTGAGGATGTTAAACACCATGCTGTGACTCTGTGACACCCTTTGTTTTATCTTCTCAACTAGACACTTTCACTGTTAGTCTGAGGGACTGCAGCACAGTCAGAGCTAGTTAACATGGAGTCTCTTTTAGTATTTATGTGCCTGCCCACAAACAAGGTTCAGGCACTGACAGTGTAAGGCAGCACAGCAGTGTTTCTGCAGGCATTAGAACCACAGTTCTTTGAGTAAAAGACATTAGAGTCCTAGGACCTGGAAAGGACACTGAAGCCTTAAGTTTCTCATTTAGCACACTGAATTAATTGCATAAAAGATATCCATCACAATAACTCTTTTCCTTTTGTACTGGCTTGGACCTACTAATTCATTAATTATATTAATAATATTAATTATATATATAAATATATAATTAATTTATTATATTGAGAATAGCTGACAGAGTCCATTTGAAAGGGTGGAAAAATTCGTTTTCTTTTTTGTCAGGCAATGAAAGGTTTTGTTTCAAAAAAGATAAGTACAACTTTGGGTATATTCAGAAACTTAACTACCGTGCCTGAGACACAATGAAATGAAAAATATAGTACCTGTGGAGGCAGAGAGGTGACTACAGTGGAGCAAGGATTATAGTCAGAAACATAAACTTATAAAGCCCATCCTAAACTCCTTAGATACCTATCACCTGCTTCTTAAGTATACTTGATCCTTTAGAGTACTCAAGTGATAAAATCAGGGCAGTGGATAAAGACTAGCCCTTCATTTTCAGTATTCATGTTGCATTCTCTGGTAATGATTTAGATCCAAATTCTATTTACAGCTAGGGAAAATATCTTTTATAAAGAAGTCATTGTAAATTTTGGCAATTTTTGCATCACTTATTCATAGTCCTTTATTAAGCCAGCTCTATAAATGGCTAAACAATATCATATGAATAACATCTATTTTGGATTTTTGCTTTTCTTTCAACGATATTTTCTATTTGCTCAAACAGCTGTTATTCTCAGACATATAAATACACCACTACTAATACTACATCTGGAATATGCTGAAAGGTCAAAGTGTCCAAGAATACATTTTCAAGAAATACAGAGACATTACAGCATGCAATGCCTAAACTTTCACAAGAACTGAAGTGCTAAATCCACAATCCCTGTATGATCTCCCAGAGCACGGAAGAGAGTGGCATCCTTTTTACTGAATCCAGTGTGAATCTTCATTCTGTCTCTTTTTCGTGGTGGACCACAGTAAATCCTCGCAGTTCCCTAGCTCACAGACTAGCTTGAATAGTTCACATTTAATGCCATCACCACATAAAGTCTCCATAAATCCTCCTACTGGACTAGATATCTATGAAAAGTGCTGCAGGTTGTATTATATTCCCCATTTTGAAAATTTAGGGGTAACTGCTGTGATTAAGTTGGGTATTTTGATTGCCGATAAGCTGGAGCACACAGGTGCCATGATTTATAGTACTTCAGGGAGTGGTGAGACTGAACTGGATACTGCTAAAGTGAAAAGAGATATAACATCAGCTGATTCTTCATCTGCCAAATGAAAAACACATCTCCTGGAAGCATTGTTCTTTATAGGCTTGCTGACACTTTGCATAATAATTGGAACCAACAGATATCTAAAAACAGGTGGTAACACTGAGTTTCCCTAATCACAACACTGTTAAATATTAAGGAGTGGTTTTATTTTTCACAAGTACTTAGGGAAACAGTTTTGCAGTATTTCCTGTCCCTACTTTGTCTATGGAAAAGCACTGGTAACTCCTTGGTTGCTGCTGCTGAAAAGCAGTCATTGTGTGGGGCACAATGGTGATGGTCTGTCCATGTGATGCCTTTCCCTAAAGGTTTCCCATGAGCTGCTGATCAGCAACTGATTTTCTGGTGTTCTTCCTCCAGCACTTGCCCTACTGTGTCCTACCTTCCCTTTCTAGTAGGAGAAGGAACCCAAGCCTGATCTATCCTTGGCTCACTCATTGTCTTTTAGACAGCAATATTCAGTTCTGCTTGCTGTCCTGGTAAGTTTTCTAAGGGCTCTTCTTAGAGGAGCCTTAAAATAGAAGGGTATTAGGCCTGACACATTTTTAGCCATATAACTAAACAGAGTTGTATTCAGCAGAGAGAGGTTATTTTTATTGGATCCATAGACTGATTTCCATGGGAATGCTGTATCTAGGAAGTGAAATTCTTGTCTTAGCAGAGATATGGAATAAAGGCTGTAAACTGTGTATACCACGTCTTGCTGGTGGTGTTTTGTATCTGGCTAGATATGTTTGCAAACACCTGAAGACAGGTGCATTTCAATCAAATCTAGCTTAGGGCCTGATTCTAAAAATAATAAATGCAGCAACTCATTGCAGATCTGCAGTAAAAAGTGTAGCTTGGTATTTTAATGACCATGTTCCACATAAATATAAATTAAATGTAAACACTGCTGTGCATAATTTGAATCAGAAAACTGACATGAGCTCACAAAACTGAAACAGACATGGAAGCAGATACTTATGAAATAAACTTGAATATAACCTTTTTACCTTTTATATTTGGCTTTAAAATTTTCCCACATGAAAGCACTATAATTTACACACAATATACAAGAACATATGTACAAGAACAATATACACAATACACAAGAACTTTAAACTGTACATAATTTATGAGGGATAAGAAAATGTCCTTTTCAACTGTTCCAGTCTGTTGGATCCAACCACATCTGAGAAACAATTTCTTGTGTTGAGCAACAGATATTCTGAAACCATTTGGATGAGTACATATTCAACCAACTTTTTAATAAGAAGCTTATATTTGTCAGGATCTGTACCTATGCATCATCCACAGCTTCTGAAGGATTTGGATTTGGATGGCAAACAAGATGTAGAAAACCATGGGGAAAAGGTTGTATGCATCTCCTGGGCTAGGCTCCCCACAGAAGACAAGGTTGAGGACCAGGGCAGGGCAGGTAGGGCAGGATCTCAGCTGTGAGCCACAGCCTCGAGTCAGCAAGTGAGGTCAGGATCAGGTCTGGGGACAGGGATCTGGAGCAGCCTCCATCCAAGTCAGATAAATTCCTGGAAGGGGAGACCCTTTAGGTGCCTGGCAATATTAATCTGACTTGCAGACTTGAATTAGGACTTTTTGGTCTGTTGGTTAAAGCCAGTTTGTTAAGTCATATTAAACTATAGTGGTGACTTTTCTGAATGTAAGTACTGCATAGGAAGCATATTTTCAAAATATTTTTATACCTCACATACATATTAACATTAAAAGTACTATTTTAAAACTTTTTTAAAGTATTCAGTCTTTTAAAATCACTATGAGTGGTGATTTTTGTCCTCACACAGGAAACTGCCCCTTTTCTGACACTTTCTGTCCTTTAGGTTGGCCTTCAGATGTGAAAACAGATCCTTCCATTTGGGACAAACATCAGACAACAGCTTTGTTTCTCAGAGCCTTGCCTTATCAGATACCGCTTATCTTCATTTTCTTGTCAAAAATAACATCTTTGTATCAATTTCATAATAAAATTGAAAGGTCTTTCAATCTTAGAAACATGAGTACAAAATTGCCAAGTATTTCTTAAAATGCAAGGAAGGACATTTGTGGTACAGCTGCCACTAGACTAAAAGTCAAGGTCCCCCCCAGCTGGCTCAAGTCTGATTCTGCATAGGAGATTTTGGAGTATGCAAAGCACATTGAAATAAGCTTGTGACTAGAATGCTAAAACATCCGAGGGGACCTGCTCTTTCCCTCCCTCAGCACTCTTCATGCCTGTGACATTGGTCCCCTGGTAAGAGTCACCATTTTTTTCTGAAATTCTCTGCTTACCAGTTCTGAATTCTAGGATCGTCCTCAGTCCCCCAAACAAAATTATCTCTCAATGACTTACAGAGGAAACTTGAAATCCTGTGAGATTTTGTGCATTTGATGCAAATTTATCTTGGATTGTCCTAGTTTTGTGATTCTCAAGGTGTGGAATAAGTAATTTTCAAAAGGCAAAATAAGGATAAAAATGTGGCAAGTTGGAACCCTGGATCATTTCTTACAGATTCAAACCATCTCTGCTCCAAAATCTTGCATGCAGTGTAATCGTGAATGGGCATTCAAGGAAGTGTTGTCCACGACTCAAATGTTTGAAATTTGGCTTGACAGAATAAGTTAATTCAATTTTTCTCAATAAAGGCTTTAGTGAGGTAAGCAGTTTTTAACATTATATTGCGATAGGGCTGTTACGTGTCACTATGGAGCCAGAAAGGGATATTAAGAGATCATTTATCTTGCTCACAACACAGGACCAGATGCAGCTATGCAATTCTGCTCGCTGGCAGATTGGGAACTGAGGTTACACCAATGCTATTGAATTGAGCAGTGCCAGTGCTTGTGCCACAGCAGTTTCAGGAACACCTGTGTCTGTGCCAGCCTGTGCTCCTCCAGACAGCTTCTGGCATGGTTTGTGAGTCCCATGAGCATCACAGAGACTGACCGCAGCAGACACACTAGAGGTAAAAAATTAATATTTTAAATTCAATTGATAGGTCAATGACAATGTTACAATTTTAGAAAATTGAAAAAAACCCACTAAGTAAGTCCTTTCTTATTCTGTCATGATGATTTTATACCTATAAATTAAATCCCGGACTCATGAACAGAAATAAATCATAGAATCATAGGATCATTTGTGTTGGAAGGAACCTTTAAAGGTCATCTAGTCCAACCTCCCTGTCATAGGCAGGGACATCTTAAACTAGATCTGTTGCTCTGCATCCAGCCTGACGTTGCATATTTCCAGGGATGGGACATCTGACGGCTCTCTGGGTAATCTGTGCCAGTGTTTCACCACCCTAGTTTTAAAATATGTCTTTCTTATATCTAATAGAAATCTATTATCTTTTAATTTAAAACCATTACCGCTTGTCTTCTCACTACAAGCCTGTAGTGAGAGGACAAGCTGCTAAAAAGTCTGTCACCAAATACCTTCTCATGGTTAAAAAAACCCCTTTCTTTTACTTAAGAAAAGAGGATTACTTCAGAACATTACAACAGCCATTGTTGCTCAATAACTAATAAAGAGAAAGTATACTCTACGGTTTTTCCTGTTAATTATTCTGTGGCTTTTGAGTCAATTTGATTTAAACAGTGTCAAATTTTGCTTCGGCTCAACTGATTTATAGTACATTTTGTGACCTTTCGTTATTGAGAAAGCCACTTTGAAAAGAAGGACAATTTTGCTTTTAAAAGCACTGCAATTATCTAATAAAGCTGAGGCATAGCCTGTTTTCTTCTAGGAAAACATTTTACATGTATTAGTTCTGTGGGTTTATATAACATGAAGATATAGGAGTAAAGTTTGCACTTTGATAGCAAGAACACCATACCACCTTCCTAGTAACTAATTTATAGAGACAGAAAATTTTAAAAGCAAGTATAGAAATGTACGGTTTTCAGTAATGCCAAGAATGCCAGTCACATAGTATTTTTTAATAATCAGGTTGTTTACTCCATTGATTTGCAGATTAACATTTATCATTTAAAAATATGCTGGACATAAACTGAGTGGGATTGACCTTCTTTCAGTAATATTCCCATAAATGTAAGTTAAGTTTTAGACTACAAGGGTTAGACAGAAATAATGTGACACAAATTTTTTTATTTTTTGCCTGTTTTCTGATGTTGACCGCTCTTGGTTTATTTGAAAAGAAGCCCATCAGCTATCAGTTACTGAAATTCCTTTCTAAAGCAGGCAAACTAAATTGCTTATCAACAGGTTATCTGTCATCATTTTGTTCCAAAGTGTCATTACTACCTGTAGTTGGTCAAAAATTTGTATCCAAACAGATTTGGTGGAAACTGTGCTATAAAGCTATGTTATTAGAAAATAAATAGGAGAGAAATAACTTGAAGGGAATGCAAGGGGTTTTAAATCTCTACTAATCAGCATCTTCCTTAATACTGTGTGTTGTAACACTACAAAAAGGTAATAAAAACATGTTGAAATACAGATTGCTTTTTAGACATTTCCAGTAAATTAAATAAAATTTGCAAGTTAAGTTTTTTGAAACTCCCCACTGTGGGAAATATTGAATATACTTTTGATGTTTCATCAAAACAAACTTCAATGATATCAAAATTGTTCACAAGTCATCAATTCAGAGTTTCAACCAGCTCAGACAAATGAAGAGAAAAAGGACAGGACACTGTCTAATAATTTTATCAGTCAGCCAATAAAGATTGGAAACTGAAACATGAAGTAACTTATGTTTCTCATCAACACAGCAAAGCAGCCAGGAGAAACGAAACAGTGTGCTGAGCTTTCAGCAATTTACTTTTGTTCTTTTGAGACTCCCAGCAATAAGCATCAGACATTTCTTCCTGGTTTTTGGTCCACACATTTTGCTGAGGTGTTTGAAGCTTTCTTTGTAATTAAAGAGTCCTATTTGTTTACAGTGAGACAGACAGAAAGTTTGTCTGTAGCCTTTGTTCATTTTGTGACAACTCTCTTTGAAGTCATGTAAATTATCTGTTCTTTTACCTTCATTTTCTCTATTTAATCCTCTAGCTCTGTGCTTAAAGATGAGCAGATAATAATTTGCTTTCCCAAACTGAGGTCTCAATTCAAAACAGTCAAAAATATATGCCTTAAGAATAATTACCGTCTTGCTGTATCCATGGAAACATGAGGGGCGGAGATAATTCCAGCAGACAACTGTTTATCCAGATGTATTAATGCACACGCTTCCTAGAAACATATCTTTTTTTGGTGGTGTTTGCCAAGTTTTCTTATTCCTCTACATTTCAGGGAAGAGAACCTGAACACAGAATGTAAGCACCTGCTTTTCATCTGTGATTACAGAAATTTCCATTTTTATATCATCTTCATGCTACCCAAGTACATTTGGTCACTCTGTGGAATAATGTAAGGAATTATTAAATGTATTATATTTATTTTTATATTATTCATAGATTTGATAATTTTGTCATGACATTTGAATAAATATCAGCCTAACAAGTGACTATATTTACAACTTCTGTCATTTGAATAGGGTAGGAAAGAGAAGAATATTTGTTATTATTTTTTAAAAATCAGATGAAAAATATAAATGAGAAAAACACACCAACATGTAAGGGAACACTGCAGTTCATGTGTGCTCAGTCATATACTCACTGCTCATTCACTCACTGTGTTATGAATAGATGGAATAATTTTGTCAAATAGGCTCAGGTCGTATATTCTTTTCATTAAAATGCTCAGGAGCACTATAAGACATTCAGGAACTAGATGAAAGTAATAGAAAAAAACCACCAAAGTGCATTGCACTGAGTTTTTATTTGCCATAATCAAGTACTAGAAAAGCAGAAAAAAGAGGAAATGCCTTCCAGAGAATTGCATCCTGCCTTGAGAAACTCTCACAACCCAAATATCCATCTCATACACACATGAAACACCTTGCTAACTCCTTACTAACAAACACAATTTTTAAAGTCATTAATAAAATATTTTCATGTTGGATCTCCAAAACCAGCTAGTTTTCTTGCCCTCAATATTCTTATTGGGAAATTTGTGACCACCCACCCCTCCTGTGGGAAACTATTTCATAATTTTAATTAAAAATATAGCTAATCAAATGCCAATAAATATTGAGGCTACTTTGTTCTTTAAATCAAAAAACTTTTCTTCAAGTCAAATGTCTTTTGCATTTTTACAGAAACAATCCTGTCTTCTTGAATCTATTTCATCTTGTTTGGCCAAATTGGGCAAAGTAACTTATTTTAGGGCTAGGAAAGAACACATGCATTTATATATGAAGCCTAGCCATGATGATTAGCTACCTGCTGGAAGCTTCCATAATATTTCTTTTTAGTAAGTTCAAGACAGCTTATCTTTCAGTAAGAATTAAGGAAAGCTACATTGAACTTACCATGAGGTGAGTGCAGGCAGGTGAACATTCAGTAGAGTAGCTGGTAACTAGTAAATCTGCATCCTTCCCAAAATTGCACTAACTCACTCACATGTCAGTATCCAAGACTCCTTTTTCACTGCAGCACCTATTCAGTTTTAATTTTTTTAGGGGAATTTCCATGTACACACTTTAGTATCTTCTAAGAAAAATCTTTTTGATCATTTGAGTAATGATTTTCTCCATTTTTAGCATCACTGGAAATACTTTGCATGTACTTTTCTGACAGTCATATCCTTTAAGTGTCTCACAGGCATTCTGCGATTAACACTTGCAAGCTTGCCCTCCTTTCTTATTTACACTTGTTGTATTTCCAGTTTATGGCAGTGATTCTTCCCAGTCCCTGGTTGCATGACCTTGCACTTAATGACACCTCTTATCCTTCTTATCGCTCCAGTTCTCAAGGTCATCCAGCTCTTCCTGTATGATACTCTGATACTCCACTGTATTGATTGCTGCTCCCAGCTTTGTGTCATCAGCAGATTTCATCAGTGCACAGTTATTCTTTGTGCCAAGGTCACCAGTAAAACATTACATATAATTGGCCTCAAGACCTATCCTTCAGGAATTACAGTACTGACTTTATTCCAACAACACTGTTCTCTTTTTAGCAGTCTCCCTCTTATCCAGTTTTTTACCTGCTTTACAGCTCTTGTGTTGTGCTTTATCATCCCTGGTAAACTGTGTTTAAGGGCAGGTGAATTTATCCTTTAAGATTTTGCTCTCTTTCCTTTGCCCATAATGCTTGCCATGTCAACAACAATAGATGTCAGGTTGGTCTGGCATGATGTGTCATGCCTTATCCCCCATTGCCTTTTTTTCCTATTTTCCAACTTTTCCTCTTCCTTGAAATACTCTACTTCTTTACAGACTAGTCTAATTCAACTGTCTGGTACATAGTAGAAGAGGCATACATGGCTATGACCTAGCTTGTAAATAATTTGCAAATGCAAATTCAGATTATTTTCATGGGGAATAGTGGTAAAGCCAATGCAGAACCACCTCCCACTGTTGTCAAAACAAAGTCTAAGGTCAGTGCTTAAGTCTCTTGCACCTTCATAAGTACCCTAGCTACCAGTCTAGTGGATAAAAGGACATTAGGGCTTGTTCTTCTAGTCATCTCTTGGAATAAACAACTTTAATTTGAATGCTGAAAATAAGTTCAGTTCCTTGTTAAGAAAGATGTTGTCACCTCTGGCTCAGAGAAGTTAACTGCCTGTCAGGCAGAATGCAAATAATTCTACTCTCCTTTGTATTTCTGTTTTAGTAAAACAGTTTTTAGGCTTAAAATATTCTCCCTGCATTGTATAAGTGAACATGAGTGCCTCATCCAGGACTGTGGATTGTGCTGACTGCCAAGAAACCTGAAATTGCTCACATTATAATGAATTCCATTTCTTAATTAATTCCTTTCTTAATGTGATCTAGAGACTAGGTTCTTTAAAACAGCACACAGAGTGCTCAACCAAAAGGGTTCATTTTCTCATCCTCCATTTTTTTTGTTTTTAAGCAAGGAGAAAAAGATAACAAAATATCTTCTTTAGGTTGCAAACCTCCCAGGGCAAGTGTCAAACTCAGTGTTTGGCATCATCTCAGTTCCAATATTCTTTAACAAGATGATTTCTTTTACATTTGCATGGAATACCAAGAGGCTCACCTCACTTCTGTAGTATTTTGCCCCACATAAATTTGTAAGGAATTCCAAAGGCACCCACTACAATAAAGTAGGCTTCAACATTCACAGACATTCTTCTCTGCTTTCCTGTTCTCACATCATGAACCAGCTAAATCCTTCTCGCCAAATTAGCTATAGAGAAGTGTATGATACTAAGATGGTGTTATTTTATGGACAATGGGTTTCCTCCAACTTGCTTCTAACATTTCCTGAGTTATTTTGGTTGCTTGTTCCTTCAGAAAACTCTTGTATATTCATCAGATGTGGCATTATAATATTCTTGCATGTTCTCTAAAAGAAAATAATTTTAGAACTTCTAACCTTCTTACTTCTAGACAGAGCAAAAAATAAAACTCATTAGTCATGTCCTACAGAATGTCACTATTATAGATGCTGTGGAGAGTTGCCACAGTGGCAGTAAAATATTAATATTTTCAGAAAACCAATTACAAGGTACACTAAATCACTTAAATGTGTTATTGGTGATATTTAGAAAGCAGTGAGATTTTCTTCTTGTACAAATAATTACCTGAGACAACCACATCTGTTCATGGTCAGAGAGGGGAAAATGACAGTTGATGGTGAAAAAAGGAACTTGTGTTTGCAGAGACATTGTATGGCACTAAAAAACCACCATTTTTCACCCTTGAACTCAGGACTGAAATGCAATCCTCACCTCAGGGGTTAGAAGAAAACAAGGTCCAAAAATTCCTGTTAAAACCTTACCAATATCCTATTGGAGTATGCCTGTCCTTTTGTTCTGCACTTTCTGTGAAAACAAGACCAAACGGAATTTTCCTATCATTGTAAAAGGACATAGTTGCTTTGCGTTGTGACAGTGGTCCCTATTCTTAGTAATATTCCTCAATATCCACATGAATGTAAGTTTAAGAGAAACAAAACCTATGTCACCATTTGTCATGGTCTCAACTTCTGGTGTTCTAAATCCCTCCCTTACAGCTTTTCCTGTCACAATGCTGCCAGGCCACTGGCATATGGCTTGGGGTACATTGGGTGGCACCTGCGGCTTATGTGACCATTCTGTATGTATG
>JAWWLV010000045.1:25797724-25808684 GCA_035041135.1 Platyrinchus mystaceus
GGCATCACTCCGTGACATATTTGTAATGTGTTAGCCCTCCACATACATATAAATAGAAAACACTGGGCCTGTAATTGCTATTCATATACACATAATGTACCTTACCAAAAATGCAAACATGTTTTGTGCTGGTCTACAAGACTTGAAATGCTGCCACATAATCACTTAGCACTGACTACATGGGCAGAAACTATGATATCATGCCACCTATGACTTAAAATCATTAAAATTATTTGATCAGAACTTCTCCTACTGGTGTTTGTGCATAAACATATACACAAATACCTAAGCTCATATACAATGACACACAAACACATGCAGCCTTTACAGAGACTTCAGTGAGAGACACATTTCATCTGTGTGAAGCTAAGCTGATAACAGACAAGAAATAAATTGCAGATTTTTGCCCTTTGACTATCTTTCCTATGGCCATGCCTATGTCAGTGCATCTGCCTTGGGAATGCCTGCAACATAGCAAACTTAGGATCCCTATGAAAGACAAAACAAAGTGTTTTAAATCAGCCTCCAGGACAAATACTATCTCTTTCTTCAATAGGGCAGAATTTCAACATCCAAATATCATTGTATTTCTGCCTAACAGGTATAATAATTTATTTTTGTTCTACTTCGAACCCTATCATGAATGCCACTGCACTTGGTACTGGATAACTTTTTAAATCTTTGTCTTTAAAGCAGAGAGTATAATATATGGGATAGTGTACTGCAAAGTCATCAGTAGGAACTTCATAGTTAAATTGTTTGAGATCTAAAGGATTAAAATGACACTATTTCACAGTTAAAGAATTAGGTTACATGTCCACATTTAACAAATTAACTCTTCAGAGGACAACTGAATTACTATACTATTTTTAATGTGATAGTCAATGAGTGTTGTAACAGAAACAATAGAAATGAGTCCATTGGAATAATTAAATATCAAGAAATGGACAACTGTAATCCCTAAAATTTTCAAACATCAAACATGCATTTAGTATTACAGCATTTCACAGAATATTTAGCAATTTTTAAATATATACAGAAACTATGTTCTTTTCATAAAATGCCCTTTTACAGAAATACAGTTGGAATCTCTCATCACCATCAACAAATAAATATTCCTAAATCTGCTTAAATTTAAGGAACTATGGATTTTCTCTGGGGGTTAAAAACGAAAGTAGGTTTGTCTGTAAAAATTTCTAAGATTCCACCTAATCTGAATTAGGATTTTATAGAACTGGATATGTCAGTTCACATTGCCCTTTTAGGATGAAAGGAAATTCCTATGGAAATAAGAGGTATGCAGCTACATTTGGGCCTGTTTGGGTATAAACTTTCACTGGAGCAGAAGACACAGGAGCAGTAGTTGGCCTTTCTATTAAGTGTAATCCATTACACAATCTACACTGACTAGTGAATAGCTTGAATTGCAATGCTAAAAGTTAAGCAGTCATTAGTATTACAGGTGCTATGACATATTACATCTTCATGACATTCCCACGGGACCACTTCTGGAGCTTGTCCAGGTCCCTCCGGATGGTATCTCATCCTTCAGGTGTGTCAGTCTCTCCACTCAGCTTGGTGACATCTGCAAATTTACTGAGGATGCACTCAGTCCCTCTGTCTATGTCATTAAGGAGATACTAAATATCACTGGTCCCAGTATGGAACCCAGAAATAGTCACACAGGACAGACAGTATCTTGTATTTAGTTATAATGGGACATTTTTTAATGCAGAATTAATATTAATGAATAGCATTTGTTTATGCATATGCTTTTTTAAAAAATTCTCTGTCCATGAACATCTGTGCAAAACAATAGGTGGGTCATTCAGTACACTCCCTTCCACAAACCCTGTGGATGGTTCAAAGATTCAGAATATTAGTTCTCATTAACGTGTGAACAGGCCTACAGTCTGAGCTGGTACTTGCAGTTTTTAAAATTACATTTCCTTACTTTTCACCTGGTATTTTTCTATTCTTTGTTTTCAGAAGAAGCCACACAGAGACAGATCTCAGTGTATTTGCTTACAAATTCTCTTATAACTTTTCAAGGCTAAGAATATACATGTGTAAATTTCTCCTGGCCAACAGAAGAGTGATCAGCAGTTTTCAAAGAAGTTTTAAATTCCAGTAACATTAGAACTTTACAAATACAGTTAAAATATCAAAAAGTGTTGTTTAAAATTAGTAAGCAGAAGCCTTTTAAAGAAAGGGGGTGTTATTTGGGCTGTAACACTGCCAGGGATACAAATTGCATGAAACCTTGAGATTTGCTGCAAATACCTCTAAACAAAAGTAATGCAGAAGACTTTCTTTATTCTTCATGACAAATACATCAGCATAGTAGGTGCCAAGTGTGGAACAGTGGGCTTAGGACTGGGAGTGGACAGAGGCTCTACGAGTTACTGTCTGTAAACAGAGCAGAGGGGAATTCTGAGCCAAATAAGAAGTGGGACAGTGCCCCACAAACTCTTGGGAGGGAATATGTATCTGAGGCTATCGTCATCGTACCCAAAGAGTTCACATATCTGTTAATATTGGAGAAATAAATGGAAAATTAATGAAGCTTTGCAAATATTTCAGTTTCTAAATGCTGTTGACCTCTGTATGACATGTTTCTTTGTAGCTTTTACTGTAGCTGTTATTACATTTAGGTAACATATGACTTTGTGTCACACGAAGTGCACACGAAGATTTCTCAATAAATGTACAAACAATAAATTACATAAATGCTTACCACTTATGTTTGTTATTCAGTTTATAAACAAACAACATTCTTCAAGAATTTTTAAGTAAGGTATTGCCAACAGCAGAAAGAAAAATAAAAGGAAAGAAAAGAAAAGCATTTCATTGGAAAAGAAAAAGTAATTATTCCAGTGAATTCCATTATTTTCTTTAATTAACAGTGATTGCACCCCTTCAGCTGGCTCACTTAACTTGCTGTTTTAATCATTCATTTAATTTAGCTAGACATAATCATGTAAATTATAAGCAGTAAATCAGGTAACAAGTAATAATGGCAGATAAAGCAGTTACTTTATTTTATTCCCCATGCAATACAATGATCTGACTTTATCAGAGAAGGAAAGGGGCAGCATTACCTGATTTGTCAGTTATCTGTTTATACATGAAGTAAACTGGGAGGTACGTTTTGAGTCTGGAAGAATTGACCTCTGAATCTTGAGACTGGACACAAAGATTAGCAGTGATCAAAATCTGTGCACAAGAACTGGGGGCTATTTGGTTATCTGAAAGTCTTTTGTTCTAGGGAGCTGCAACAACTGCCACTCTGGATTCCTTTGCTCTGCCCATAACTGTGCAGCTGCAAAAAGTTAGGGGTTTTGTGCATGTATATGTGCAATGGGTACACATATACATGACGAGAAACAAGGCAAGATAAGTGTCTGTGAGTGTTAAGATGATATTTTAACTTGGTGACTTCTTTAAAGAGATATTTTTGTTGTTCAGGGAGGAAGGAATATCTTCCTGCTGTTCCTGCAGTCCCAGTCACTGGATTTAAGAATGGGTCCTAAGTAGTATGTTCTGATACTATCTTGGTAGTCTTATTCTATAAATATGTACCTCTCCACCTGTGAATACTCAGGCCTGTGATGTACCAATCCTGAACCGTTCCATGCACATGAAAATCTATTAAAAACAAATACAAAAGAAAGATTGACAGACCCAAAGCAAATGTTCCTTTTAAGGTTTGAGACACAAATGTGTAGCCAGTACTTTTTACAAATGTGCAAATTTGCGACTCTGTAACACCTATATTTTGTACTGAATGGCAGAATTTCTCAAGAATGATCTGTTCATACCTGTCTTCCACTGTTTTCCAACCACAGGATGATGTACAATAGTTTCATGAGGCATAAAAATGTCACTTTTGAATAAACGTTTTTAGAAAAAAAGCAGTGAAAAATAGGCAAAGAAAATTATTGTGACAGTGTAAAATAAAACCTGCAGTGGCATCTAAAAAACAATGTTGATAATTATCCACTTTAAGAGAACATCACGTTTAATTGAAATAGCAGTTGCATAGTCTTATTGTTATATTCACTTCACATACACATAATTTATAGTAATATCTATTTGAAGAATGAAAAAGGCCAGCAACACCTTTTCAGAACAAAATGCCTTCAGTTTTCTTCACATAAGCTGGTAAAGTATATTTTATCATTTTCACTAAAAACTGTTCAGTAAAGCTCTCTTTAAAAACACTTCAACTATGACCAGTTTCTTGCTTTTTTCAATGAATTAAGTTTTTTGTAAATACCCAGAGCTTTACAGTTTAAAATTTATTTTGATATTTAGAATGCCAGCCAAGAAACAGCAAAATAATTTTACATTTCTAAAAAAAAGCTCAAGTTTATAAAGAGTCACTCTTCATTCTTCTACCCCCATCAGATATTACATTTTCCTCTTTACTTTCCCAGAGTAGCCTCATAGGTATAGCACATTTTTCTACACATTAATTTTCATTTCAATAATGCTGCAGGAATGTCCACATAAAGCCCTTGAATACTGGCTTGAGAATATTTTGACAAACTATAGTAAAAAGTTTTTCTGCTTGGGAACTCCTGACACACCCTAATAATCACAAGAAATCTATTTGCTGATGATACTCCATAAGATTTCACTGCACACCACAGAGAGATGTTTAATGCCTTTTAGGGCTGTCAGAAATATCCACTAGAGCAGGTTTCAACCCAGTTCTTAAAATCATTTCATGTTTGTGGTTCTGAGCTTCACTTGTTGGGAAAAATCTGTAGCTGCTTTAATAAAGCTTTAGTAACATCACTCTTCTGATGATGAAAGAGTGGAACAGGATTCCTGGGCTTAAATCTCTTTTTCTGCAGTTATTTCCATGAACAAAAGACCTGAATCTCAAAGTCTGCTCCAGCAAGTTTCTACGTAGTTCTCACATGTTACAACTTCTGCTCCTACTGTTGGCTGCTATCTCAAGTGTCCAAACATCAATGTAAATGAGAGCAAGTTTTTTTCTCGTCACCTTGTTAAAGACTTCTTCAAATAATCAATCTGGTGCTAAGATGTGCCATGTTCTTCATAAATTGTTTCCAATAGTCCCATTTTTTCATCTCTTATTCAGGATCATAAACAGACTACCTTCCTCAGATTTTAATTTGGCTTCAAGGCTAAATCTAATCTTCCTACATAGAAACATTCAACAGAGGTCTCATCCAATCACCTAGTTGAAAGTCTTCCCAAATCCTCATCAATGTTTTTTTCCTTCCTTCTTTTTTTTTTTTTTTTCAATTGTAGTTTCTGTTCACTGGTCAGTTTTGTACTGCTTATGTCCATTGAGATTGGCACAGCAAAAATCAAATTTCAACCTAATTTTTCTGTCTATTCAACTCTATTTCTCCACTAGCATTTTCTTCTCTACAAACTCATACACAACCTAGTCATCTCAATTTGCAAGATCATTCATGACCTGCTAGCCACTCAACCACAATTCCCTCTTGACTTTTACACTCAGGGTCTTTCTTCCCTATTGTTCTCCATTCTTGAGAAGACCTTCCAATAGCTTCATTGCTGTCCTTCACATTCCCACTTCAATCCCTTTGTTCTGCCACATTTTGAAACACCTAACATGAGTTAGGCCTGTTCAATACCTTCAGTTACTGCTGTCTACACGTTTCCTTGTGTTCTTCGTCTGTATTATATGTTGTCTTTTGTTTTAACTTCAGATTGCAATTACTCTGGGATGGACATATTTTTGTTCTATGTCTTCCCACTTCATCAGACTATTCTATCCATGACTGTGAGCTAAACGAACAGAGGCAAAAATTATTGACATTGAATCATGGCAGTTGCTGCATACAGCAAATACTAGATCTGAAATTTATAACAGAAAGCTTTATTTCCATATTGTTTTTTCATGCCTCTCCTTTCTCTAACTTCTCTCCATAGAGTTGCCTTTTCACATTTTTGTCTACTTTCATCTACCTTCTTCATTCTCTCCCTCTTATGCCTCTCTCCACCCCCTCTCCGTCTTGTCTTTCTTTTCCAATCCTTTTGAAAGATTCAACACTTACGCCTGCATAAATGGAAATTAACTGAAGTTATTCTTGACCTTAATACAAACACAGACATTCAGAAATAAATAAGCAAATACTTTTTTTCACTGAGTGGTTTGTGGAATTTGTGATTCAATTAATTTTGCAAGCCCATCTCACCTGATCAAAATGCAGACTGTCTCATCTTGCAGCTATTGGTTTCCAAAGAGTCAAGCATGGAAAAGCACAAAGAATTGCTACAAAACAGAGTTCTAAGAGGGAGGACCAATTTCTCCAAGACTGTTTCTTTTTGCAGGTGTGAAGTATCATGATATTGCTTAAGATGCAGCCCTGCATTTTACTGAGAGTTAGTGTGCTAGGATTGTTGTAGGATACTTCAGTAAACCACATCCTTACCCATCTATTTTCCTGTTTTGTTTCAATTTAAATTTTTTTGTTTCAGTAGAGTCAAAATGGGTAGAGCTAGTTAGAAATACTTCTTTCCCTGTGGAAAAGAAAATATGTATTTCCTGTCAAAGACTAAAACCAATATATTTTTTCTACATTATTTTTAACAGTGAACTAGGAGACTCTGTTGTTCTGCCAAGACAGACTTTAAGATGATCATAGGGTGCTTCCTGCACCCAAATTGTTCAGAATTCAATAGCTTTTAACTTCATTTATCTAAAAATACCATTCCTATTGGAAAAAAAAGGCCACTTCAATAGTTTGGCTTTTTAATTTAATAATGGTATCAAGCTATCAGACCAGATGAAGAATCAAGCTGTACAATATTTTTCCTACTCGTGAATTTTTTTTCACTTTTTATCTGAAACAATTTGCAATCCCATTTACAATATGTGATCAGAAGGACCATTGTGGAGGGATACTGAAGACTGAGAAACAAGCATTGGAGCATGTGAAGTAGTTAAGAAAGTGCTAATGGAGGCATGTTTAACAGAAACAGCACACAAAATCTGTAGAAAATACCTTTTTTAAGGCTGTTGACCCCAAAAGACCTTTTTTCTTTCTGTAATATCATTTAGTGCATTCTCTAGGGCGCTTGAGCTCTAACAGATGACTGCTGATAACTCACTGTGGTGATTTAAAACATTGTCAACTTCAGCTGTTTGTTTCCTTGCCTCTATTGAAGCTATAATAGCAAAGGCATTAAAAAGCAGCCCTCTCTTAGCATCAGCCACTCCAATGCACAGGGCTTCAAACAGCCTAAAGTGCCTCTGAAAGGATGCTGAAACACAGTTTTGCAAACTGCAACAGATAAGGCAAGCTGGCTGCTTCCTGGCAGCCACTGTGGCTGCTCTGACAACTTCCAGCAGAAGGCTATTCTGCTCTGCAGGACCACGTGTCCTGAATCACTACAGCTCCTTGCTCAGCAAACGTGATTCAGACCCTGTAGACCACATCCACCTCAATAGAAATTGCCCTGTGGTGTCATACTGGTTGCTGTATGTTTTGTCACAGTATATTCCTATATAAAACAGTACAAAATAAGAAAAGGAAAATGACAAAATGTACTGAGAGGCGTCACGGTGCCTGCTGCTTTATAAATCTGGACTGTAATTACAGAGTATTATGAGAACATAAAACCAGTGCAGAGTCTCCATAATAACGATGTTGCCTGTTCTTTAATTGCTCTACCTTACATAGATTCAGCAAGTGGTTGAATTGGACCCTCATGTTGCATTGTGAGGCAAACTCATTGTACTTCGTCTTACATCAATTGACATAAGTAAACTCTGCAGAGAGTCATAGCATGCCTGAGAGCCTTTAGCACCACCTATGGCCCCCGGAGGACATTTCTGCTTCCTTTGGCCACTGTGGTGCCACCTCTCAGTGCTGCCTGCACAGCTCCCTCCACTCCGTTCTGCAAGGAAGCTGAGCACTTGCTAGGATGTTCCAGAGTCCTACTTTGTAGATTTGCCATGCTCCTGAGTAAGCAGTGTACATATCTAACCTTAGAAACACCTGTCTCTGAGCAGGTTAAGGCAACTGCAACTCAACATAATTTCCCAGGCAAATTACCTGGGGAAAGGAAGTGACATCTACTGCATTATTTGATCTGAATAGCACAAACATAAAAGCTCTTGAATGTTAAAAACGCTTTCACAACATTTTAAAGAACTGCTCATTGGAAAAGCGAGTTTGGAAAACTTTTTCTTACACAATAAAGGCTCTCCAACGCCAGCATTCTGACAGTTTAAGTGTGCTTTCTCTCATGGCAGTTTATTGCTACTGGCATTAATGGTTGCTGATCCACCAGTCAATATGCACAGCACGTTTCTCTTCCATAGTGGCAGCCACATAAAAGTTTGGCTCATGTATGATTTTTTATGTTAAACAGAAAAAAAATTCCAAACTACTCTATACCCATCATATACTTCACTTTTGAAAAACTAATATCCAAAAAAACTGTAAGTGATATCCAGTACTGGATATTAATTGATAACCAGAATTAATGTAAAGAGTTATTTTATTCTTTATTATTTTAAATGAAATCACTATAAAAAAAATAGCTTACTGATCAAATAATATTTTCTGCCACCCAGAGGAGAAATAAAAAACTCTCTTAATCTCTACTTCATCTATTGAGAACTTAAAATATTTTCCTTTAATTCTCCGGTTACTTTTGAAGCCCAGCAGTGAATATCTGCATCACAAGACACCTAATTCTTCATGCTTTTTTCAAGCTGTTGCAGATCCTTCCTTTAGCTCTGGAAGTCCTGTATCTTGCCACAAGTACTCTGCTCTACTCTGAATCCAAGCCTGCAGTACTCCTGTCTTGTGAGAAGGTGGCAGCCACACATATTCATCATTCCTACCATGGTCTGACTGAATACGGCAGTCCAACTTGATACTGACAAACTCAGGAGTCTGACCAAAATCATACTCCGGTTTGTAGCAAACACACACAACCTTCTAGCAAGGGTAAGGGGAACTGGAGCCATTACTTGTAGGTATTCATCTTTTTCTTCTTTGATCATTAGAGTAAATAATAATTTAGTATTTTTTATACTCTTGCACCACAGCACATTAAGTCATGCATATGATTAGCTGACACATAAATTATGAACAGAATAAGCATTTAGAGAAGAATAGACCACAACTTTTCCTAGCTGAAAATCTACATCATGTGCTTCAGTGATGGAAAAAGTGTCTCACTGTCCCTGCTTTTGGCTACTGTGGCACAAAGCAGAAACTTTGAAGATAATCTTCAACTCACTAAGAAAAAATATAATAATAATCACTAACAATAATCACTTATAATAATCACTCACCCTAGATGACTGGGGGAATAAAATTCTGCAAATCTGGCTTTAATCTTGAGGGAATCCCCTTTTTGACTTCTCTATGCTTGTCCTAGTTTATGTCACCCCAGGCCTCTAATCCATCTAGCCTATAAGTGAATCTATCACTGCTACCTGTCATTTGCAACAATTTTATAAAACTTGTGGTATATACAGAAAGAGCAAGAAAAATCAACATAAGCAAATTCTGGTTGACCTTTCCTTACTGAAGAATCGAGAATAACTATATTACTGACTCCTCCTGCTTTCTATAACAGAATAAATAGAAACAAACCAGAAACATTCTCTTGTTCTTCAAAGTCACATTCTTGATCATAGTAGATTCATTCCTGGATCAATAGCTTGGAATGGAAAGCAAAAATGGTGTTTGCAATGTTCACTTAATTATTTTCTTGGATTGACCTTGTCACCACCAGCAATTCTTGTTGGTAAATTTCAACATTGTACTTTTTCTCTCGTGTATTTTCTGCTAGGAGTTTTTCCCAGACATCAATGAGGAGTGGCTTAAAATGCATAAATCTAAAATTAAAAAAAGAAGCTGCCGCTTCATTCCCCAGGCTCCTCACTTGATATTCTCTAGTCTCCTTTAAGCTGGCCATCAATGCCACTAGCAGTGAAAGTGAGAAGCACAGGGTTGCTGATGCTAGCATCTCTGTGTCAACTGCTGTAATATCCAGTGCCCTTGGGATGAGAAAATTTCTCCAAGCTGCAAGCCATTAATGCCACTGTTAAGTGTCCGCCTCCAAAAGCCATTGACAGAAAAAAGGGAGTGCTCTTCCTACAGTCAATAAAAATAAAATGCAGCATAAATTAGGGGAAATTAGGTACTTGCAAGAACACAGAGGCACTTTTAAAATATGATTTAACACCCTGGGCATCCAGCATAAGTACAGCACCTGTAAAGAAAAGCAAGAACTGGGATTCATCTGAATTTATGTAATTTCAAAGCACTTGTCAAAGATTTTGCATGGAATGGGCACACCTGAGGTTCTGTTTATGTAAACTGTCCAAGACATATACTCAAATCCTGTCTGAGAATAACACAGGAATCAATTCTCTAAAGAAATTTCCAGATTTCATGGTCTTTACTAAGATGATTATAGCTTCTCAGCTATCTGGTACTTCAACTCAGCACCTTGCTCAGGATTACAAACTATATTAAAAAAAAAAAAACCCACACACACACACACACAAAAAAAACCCCCAAACACAAAACCCCACCCCACACACACAAAGAAAACAAAGAAGAAACATACTAAAATACTGGTGCTGTTATCTATCTTCCTCTGATATTGTCCTTCTTTTTCATTTTCTAAGTCACCACAAGCAGGGCTGAGTAGACATGCTGGTATCTTTAAAATATCTGCAGTCACTTTGAGGAAAACATAAACTCAGATCATTTCCTTTCACTGGAAAATCTTCAGGACAGAATGGTGGAAAACTATAGCAAGAGATCTCTTCAGGCTGCAGGTGAGAGGTATGTGGAGTTGGCATTACCTATACCAACTGAGATTCAAGTCTACTTGTTGCCTGTTAATGTGGCCAGTCTTCACGAACGAAGATCTGGGAAAGGTCTTTTTACCTTTCAAGCCTGCGCAATGGATTTTTTAG
>JAWWLV010000045.1:25808784-25935557 GCA_035041135.1 Platyrinchus mystaceus
TTGTTTCGAGTGACCTTCTCTTAGATGGATGGCCTTAGGGGCTGACGAGCTCCATCTGCCCGGGGGATTGTCCCTGAGCCAGGTTTGGGAATCGAACCCGGGTCCCGGCGGTGAGAGCGCCACATCTTAACCACTAGACCACCAGGGGTCCCCAACCTGTTAATGCACAGCAACTAAATATGCCACAGTTCATTGACTGTTAGAAAAGTCTGATTCTGAAAAAATGGCAAAATTGTTTCCATGTTCCTCCAGCAATATAAGGTTTACAGCTGTGACAAATTGCTTATCTGAGCCTTCTCTTAAATCAATCAGTGGCCTTTTCAGTTATTTTACACATTGATATAAATCAAAATGCAACTGCTTTTATCTACATCCAGTGCTATAGACACAATGCTGACAAACACAGTATACAATCTGGGTTGAATAACACTGATTCTTTCCTCCTATTCTCACTTTTCCTGGAGAAAAGAATCAAATGTTTGTTCCTGTACTAAATATAGTAAATACAATAAGGTGGATTAAGAAATTCTTTGTCAAAATATCTTTATAATTTATTAAATAAGGGATGCTTTGATCTGGAATACTGAATAATAATAATATATTTACAAACATAAGGACTTCTTATTAATGAAATGTATATAATAGAAATGAATGAACAATGCCATTATGTAATGCATTATGAAGTTACAAAAAGACACTACCTGAGGGATAAATATAAAATTAAATTGAGGGATAAACTGCCTGATGAAGTTTAAATTAAACTTAGATGCTCTAAACAAAGGAAATTAATATGCATCATCAACTGAACATTTTACAATAAATTTAGTAAAAGCATTTAATCTGGACACTGACTAAAGATTTTCTTCACTGTTGATAATGTAAATTTCATATATTTTTTATGAGCTCTTAGAGAAAAAAGTTCTAAAATTAATGTCACAAATTATGAATCTGAAATTAAACTGAAAGAGGGTAGGTTTGCCTTTCATATTAGGAAGCAATTCTTTCCTGTGAGAGTGGTAAAAAACTGGACCAGGCTGCCCAGAGAAGTAGTGGATCCCTGAAAGTGTTCAAGGCCAGCTTGGATAGAGTCCTGAGCAACCTGGTCTAGTGGTTGGCATCCCCACCCATGGCAGGGGGGCTAAAACTAGATGATGTTTAAGGTCCCTTCCATCTCCAACCATTCTATGATTCTATGAATCCAAACTCTACTTTAAAAATAAAATTATTGGAAGTACCTTTTTTTCTCTGTAAGCCGTCCTTAAACTAGTCTTTTTTGGGAAGAAACTTTCTTTTGCTTGCTTTGAACTGTAGTTTTCTTCTTCAAGGTTTCTTGCATATTCCTTCAAAATGTTTAGAATAGATGGTTACTGGAGACAGGATACAAGTCTTGACAGCCTGTTCCTTTATTGACAGGTCTTTTCATCTGTGCTGCATCATTTTCTGTTCAGGGCATGGAATACCATGTAATGAACACAGGCCATATTTCTTGCTGACATTCCATCCATATCCTCTACCCCACCAGAAAATCTGTCTCTACAACTGCCTGTAACACAAACATGCTATACCTCTTAATTGCTTCTGAATTGGTCAAAATTATGATTATGTGTCGCTAGTAGGATGTAGCTGAACTAAAGCCTTATGGAAAAGGTACTCACAGTGAAGCAGAGAAAGGAAACAAAACTCAGATACAACTCTCAGATCTGTGGCTTGGGCTCATCTCTACTTAATTTAAATACTCAAGAATTTCTGGATTAAGTGAGGAGCAGTAGATGTGTAAAAATGTTATGATCAATAAAAAATCAAGGTAAAAAATTCTTAAATGGGAATAATTGTTGCACTAGAACCTATATGGAAAAAAATTAAAGTGTAGACATACTGACAATAGGAATAAACTGTCCCAGTGATATCCAGGAAAACAATTTACTTTTCTAAAGTGTTACTGGCTAGAATTCTCCTATTTTGAAATTAACTAAAACTTTCAAAATCAAACTTCTTTGCAAGGCAGATGCCTTAAGGAAGCAGAAACATCCATGCTGTTCTGATAATTTAGTCAGTAAGTGCACGACTGACAGATCTGATGGAAGCCATCATGATTATCCCCATCTATATTTGCTTGTTTACTACAGCCGTTTGCTGCTTCAAGAAAATACCCCCATCTGCCTGAAGCATAACTTAGAGTTAGGGTAAAAAAATTCCGTTTTTTCCTCACCATACACAAGCAGGCTAACTCAACAATCATTACACAGAACAGGCATGGAGAATAGAAACTCAAAGTGTCACATCAACAATGTAACATTGTTGGTTCCTGTAAATCCTTTTGAATTGGACATTGAATATGTCAAAAGTAGCCAGTTAGGGGGCTTAAACTTCATCCTAGTAACTCATATCAATTTCTAACCTATCAAAAATTGGGTAGCTCAGTTACTGCAGTGCCAATGCATAACAAACATTTACAATGGCATTGTGTTATTTCATCTAGGTACCTCAGGCTAGAATGTTAACAAAACTTATGGGAGAGAAACAAAGCAGAAAGCTCTTGAAGATCCTCCCGATATCACCATCAGGAGGGGTGTGTGGTAGTCAATGCTCATTATCCATTCCAGTCCTGTGACCCCTGTGGATTTGAAAGCAACACGGGGGAGCAGCAAAAAGACCACAGGTACCTTTCCAAGGACTCAATCACGTTTGCAGGGTGCCCAGAATCTGAAGGGACCTCAGATTTATTTACTTATCTACCTCTTCTCTTTTTATCTGACTGCAGCAGTTATCTTATGAAGCCCTTTGTTGCCAAGCTTTTCTCATCAAGATGCAGAAAAGATCCTGAACTGTCTCTCTCTCTTTCTTCACATCCCCCTATCACACCTCGTGCAGAAAATCTTGTGACCCCAAGCTGCCAAAAAATCCTAGAATATAGGTTCAATGCCTTTTTCCCATGAAATATCTCTTATCAGTTCCAAACTTTAGCTTTTTCCACTTGTCATAGGCTAAACATTATGAGATACTTCATTGTTTTTTGTAATTCAATAGCCAGAAATAATTAGTATTTTTATATGACCAAATTTTGTTTCTGTTAATCATACTTCAAAAGGACCTTTACTTTAGTAGGGCTGAAAAATCCCAATTTTTCTCAAAAAAATTCATTAAGCGTTTCCTTGTATATGAAAGATGTCTCATTTTAAAATACTGGTTTGCTCTGTAACATGATTTGGGAAGTAATCGGCCACAAATGGATACTGATTTTCGCAGTCTAGTTTCTGCTGGATTGGCATCCATTCCACTGATTTGAATAACCCTGATTCCTACTGAAGCCAAATGGAGCTTCAATTGTTCAAATCCTTGAAAAATCAGGCTGCATTTAAGAGTGGGATATTCTTTTATCCTTCCTGTCCTTGCTTGCTTCTTTAATTTACAAAGGGTATAGCAACATCTTTGAACACACTCTGGTGATTTTCTGGTGATTAGTTCCCCCGTCACAGTATTTCCTAAGGCCATATATCAATGACTGACTAGATCTGAAGTGTCAGTACAGGGGTGACAATAAAAATATGTGGCAATATTTGGCATCCATAAGAAACATTTTAACATGCATGATAGTTTGACCTTGACTGGATGTCAAGTGCCCACCAAAGCCATGCTGCCCTCCTCAGCTGAACAGGGTAGATGAAAAAAATGAAAGGCTCCTGGGTCAATGTGGGGGGATAGTCCCACCCTGATAAAACCTAAAATCCAATCAGAGAATGTATACAATGCAAAGTCATTATGCAAGCTATCAAGCTATCATGCAAAATCAACTGCTGGTGCCAGGGTGTTGTCTTGGTGCTAATTATGCTAAAACCATCCTGGTTCAGGAGACTTCGAATCAGATAAGCTGGTAGCTGGCCTGTGTGACAAGCAGTCAATCACTGAATACCATCAAAGTCCAGTCCCCTTTCATACAGTAAGGTTCTTTTAACATAGTCCTTTTTGGGGTGTACAGGTGGAGATTCCTCCCTTGGCTGGGCATGCCCTCCAAGGATACTCCTCAAGGGTGAGAGAGAGAGAGATCTCCCCACAAGCATTGGTATGGGTGAGTTACATCAAATCTAGACTTAGTAATTATTTCCTTTTTGTTAACTTCAATATAATTGTTTCAATAATTGATTCAATATAGTGCACTATCCTCCTATACTCTACTCCTTGTCATTTTAGTGCTTATATTGTGTAGTAAATAATTCTGATTAAGATCTTTTGTCTGATCATTTGTAATAATAAATTATTCATTTTTATAAATATCCTCCCGTTGTCAATTATTAAAACCTGCAGGACAAAAGTGCTTCAATCACACCTCTGTAATTCCTTAAATTTAAACCATTGACATAATCCAAGGCTAAGATTGGATTCAGTTGCACCCAGATTTCTTTCTGAGAGGGGTTTAAAAAGCAAGGAAGTCCTTTCTGCACCTTGTGACTCATTGGCAGGGGTTTTTAATAAATTTTGTCTAAGCTTTCCACTCTCACCCACAACAGTCAAAACAAGGAGAGGGAGAGATCACTCAGCTATTCGTGTCACAGGTAAAACAGACTCAATCTGGGGAACTAACTGAATTTATTACCAATCAAATCAGAGAAGAATAATGAGAAGTAAAAACAAATCTTAAAAGTACTTTCTTCTTACCCCTCCCTCCTTCTTTGGCTCAACTTTATTCCCAAATGTCTACCTACTCCCTTGCAGCAGTGCGGGGGCACAAGGAAAGGGGACTGTGGTCAGTTCATCACATGTTTCTGCTGCTCTTTCCTCCTCAGGAAGAGGACTCCCCTATTCCAGTGTGGGATCCCTCTCATGGGAGACAGCCCTCCATGAACTTCTCCGAGGTGATGTCCTTCCCACGAGCTGCAGTTCCTCATGAGCCTCTCCAGTGTAGGTCCCCCACGGGATTACAGCTCCTACGAACAAATCTGCTCCACTTTGGACTCTTCTGTCCATGGGGCCAATTTTGTCTTCACTGGTGTATTTAGTCTGGCTGAGATGGAGTTCATTTCCCCATAGCAGCCCTCTCAGTGTTGTGCTTTGCATCGGTAGCTAGAAAGGTGCTAATAACACATCAGTGTTTTGGCTACTGCTGAACAGTGCTGGCATAGCATTAGCACTGACACTCCAACTTTTTGCCCCCATTAGTAGACTTGGGGTGGGCAAGATTCTGTGAGGGAACACAATTAGGACAGCTGACCCAAATTAACCAAAGGGATATTCCATACCATATGACATTGGCTCAGATATAAAAGTTAAGAGAAGAAGGAAGAAGGGTACATTCATTATTTACAGTGTTTGCCTTCTTAAGCAAATACTACATGTGCTGAAGCCCTGCTTCCCTGGAAGTGGCCGGACAACACGTGTTATGGGTAAATACAGAATAACTTGGGTTTTTTTCCTTTGCTTCTCCACACAACCTTTCACTTTTGCTTTAGAAAACTTCCTTATCTCAACCTATGAGGTTTTTTCCATCTGTTGTGATGTGGTTATTAAAATTATTAAAGATGCCTATGCCTGAATTAAGATTCAAATGAGATTGTATGTCAAAGTCAATAGTATGGATTTTTATTTAACAGTAAATGTGAGGGAAAGAGAGAGAGAGAGAGAAAGAAATAGGGAAAAGAGAGGGGGTGGAGAGAAAAAGCGTGACAGAGACATAGATTAAGTAGAAAAAATATTACCACTCTGTGGATTTCAACGGTGTCCTGTTGATCCTCTGTGGTCTCCATGTTGGTGTGAGTCCCTGTCTTATCAAAATGATGGGTGCAGTTTTAATCTGTCAAGAGAAGCCCAGAGTGGTGAGGGGAAAAGCCCAGGGTAGGAGAAGTTCCAGAATGGTAAGGGAAGTCATGAAACACATGGGAGTTTTATTATGCTTAGGCTAGGTGGGAATGCCTCCAGTACCTCCCCTGGGGCAGGGAGTTTTATGGGACATTTCATGAGTCTGTGACACCTTCTAAGATGTTATAGCTGCCTATTATATCAGCACAGTTGAGTCCATTGTGGCCCATTATGGCCCATGAACAGAGATGAATACCTTGAGCCTTCACATGAATGTTCACTACTTCCCTGGAGGGGAGTTATTACTGCTGAGTCATTTGTGCAAGGACAAAAAAACACAACCTACCTCACAGGATTTGCCTCTTTCCTTCTCTTGTTCAAAACCCACCCTGTAGCCCAAGGTGATGGGTGTGCATGTCCTCTGCACCTGCATGATACTTTGCACATCATCAACTTACATCTTAATTGTAATTGTTTGAGCCATTAGCATTCCAGTCTCTTACACTTGTGGATACATTCTCCTGGGATAATTGGACAATGGTAATATTCCCATCCCAGTCCAAATTAGTAGGCATGTTCGGGGCGGGATGGTCTTCGGTGAGCAGTTGCTTCTTTGCACAGTTTTCTACAGTGGATGGAAGTCTTTCTTAACCATGTTTAAACCAGTAACCATTTCAGTCTCTCACGTCATCTTATTTTCTCTACCCTGTCCAGCTAATGTGGAAGAGTGATTGAGAAGCTTGGTGGACACCTGGTCTCCAGCCAAGGTCAATCACCACATTCCTGTTTGGTGCCCAAAGCGGGGTGAGTTTTATATTAAGCATGCTATAGAGTTAGTTATCAAACAGCAAGCTCCTGTGCAGGAACCCAAACTGCATCTGAGGACACCATGGCAGAAATAGAGACCCAAACAACACCAACTATAGTAATTGCTGAACACAAAGAAGGAATTAGGAGAATGAGAATCAGGAAAGGAAGGGTCTGATCAAGAAGCCAGTCTTTCAACAAAGAAATTGAAGAAAGGAGTGAGAAAATTCAAACAGGAAATGGTAATTACCTGGGCCCTGACCTCATAAGAACTCTCCAATTATTTATAGCAGCAAAGCTGGAAAGTGTCAGGACAACTGCAGTGCTTCTGGAATTGTCTCATAGTCTCACCTGGAAAATGGCAGAATGACTCAGCTTAATAGTAATTTTTATATCTTAATTTGTTATTTTAACTTAATATCTTGATCTTTCATATGGCTACCAGAATAGCATATGAAAAAAAAGTCCTTGTTAAATATACCTTCCAATCTTATCATCAAATTTTGAGCAAAACACTACAATGCCTAAGGAGACTGGTATGAAATACACATTTCAACTTTGGTTTACTTTTTCAATTAAATAAACTTTTATTTGCTATTTACTTGAAGACAGAGATATGATTGATGTCAGTCATTCTCAGATTGGGTGTAGCACCTCAAATATCTTCTGCTGAAATGTCACTGACAGTGACATTCATCTGACACATATGACCTTTGGACAGCACTGCAACATACAATAAGCTCTGTGGAAAGCCAGAGAAACTCACTACCGCAAAAGTTGCCTCTGTGCCGTCACAGTATAAAAAAGGAAGTACAAGAACTCTGCATTGATAATGAGCACAGAAGCCCTGGATATCAGCAGTCATCTGTTAGCAAAAATTCAGAGTTTTGTTTTGAGTCCATTGGAAGATCAATGACAGAAGCAGCTATGACAGCAGGAAGAAAAGCTGTCAAAGGAGCACCAAAGTGTAATGAGAAGACATTTCAGAAAATAGAATGTGGCTCCATTTCTGCTTGTCAGGATTCATTGAGGCTGAATAGCTCTGAATGCACTTCTCAAAATGGACAGTGTACACTGATGACTAGTAGAAACCAGCCATTCATCAACTACAAATTCATCTCGGAAGGGAGTGCGTGCCCACGCACTTCCAGAGCACAGTGTCTGGTTGCATATGACTGCTCTTTCATGGTGAGTAATGTGATTGTCATGTATTTACCAGTACTATCACTGTGGCCCATTTATAGGGGCAAATGTTTCTTATCAAAACCTGATTTCTTCCATTTTTATAGTATGTGCTGAAAAAGGAGCTCACAAAATTGATGTGTCCCTTGGAGTAAATTCATTACTGGAAAAATATGAAAACATGCAAAAAAATACATGGAACACTTCCTAAATCTAGACAGAATATAGACTACCATATATGTCAGAAAAGTGCCATTTCACTTCAATATAGAGTAAATACAATTTAGTTTTGCATTGTGTCTTTCAAGTAGAAATCAAGAAAATACATGTTCTTTTATCTCTAGTGAATCAGAGATAGAGATTCGTGGAAGCTGAATGTATACATGCAAATGTATGAAACACTTTGTTTTCTGGAAGGAAACCTCCGAGGCTAATTGGTCTAATGTGCTGAGCAACATTTTACAGACACAACACAAGTCCTAAACATACTGATTCAAGATAGTTCCTTCCCAAATTTCACACAAAGCTGTTGCCTTACAATCCGGGTCCTGTTACAAAACCTATTGAGAGACAGAGAGCAAAATTCATGCCGATTTTAATGTTGACCAACTTTTAAGATCAACAGAGTGTCATTTCCACCATGAGTGAGCAGAGAGGAAGTCCCTCTGCATTAGGTCAGAACCATACCTAAAACAACGTGCAACACACGAAATCAGCTCTAACCCTGTTAGTTCAGTGCTCCCACAAAACATTAGAAAGGCCTCCACAGAATTACACATGAATTTGTATTTACCATCTAAAGGTGGTATCACAGCTTGATTAAAAGACATTGTGCAGTATCATCAAATCCCAGCATAGCCATCTTCCATGCCACAGAGAGTAACCAGATATAGAAGCAGCCCAAGCACTCTGGGGACTCCACAGGATTCTCCTTTCTAAGAGGAAAAGGAAAGGGTAGGCTTATGAACTGCAAAGACTGGGTAAAGATTTGGGTAGCCATATGCGGTCTCTCATCAGTAATAAATGAACATAAGCCATGCAACTGCTTTGTTTGGGGTAGGAATACTTGTGATTAATTTGGATTTTGAATCATATTATAGAATAAGTAAAAAGGTCCAAGAGAGTCAGTAGTGAATAATAAAACACAAAGGACTGGAAGTTCAGGAAAGAATCTGTTGGAAGTTAACATATATCTTCTAGCAAGCCTAAGCCTTCCCAGGAAAATCTCCAGAGCTCTCCATGGGCTAGTCCCAGAAATGGCCAGACACTCCATCAGGAAGAGTGATGTGGTGAAGTGCACATCCCACCCCTCTGAGGGATTTAGCACTCTGCAATCAGAGGCACAGCTCTGACACTGCCCAGCCATGTCCTTGGCTCAGGCTGCTGAGGAAACTGTGAAGCTGTGAGAAAGAACTGAGAAGGTATGTAGAGCAGCAGCAGTTAAGGAAGGTAAAATCATAGATACAGGGATGGTGAGACAGCTCAAGGAGGAAAGTTCAAGAGGAAAAATATGAACCTTGGAAGGTATAAAATCTTAAAGGAAAACAGCAGCTCACCACCTCTGAGGATGCACTCCAGTGAGCAGTCCAGCCTGTAATCGTTGCTATCTTGTACTTGTGTTAGCCACTAAACAATGATTTTAAACTTGTAAGAAGTATATCCTATTTGCAGTCTCTTTGCATATGGTATGCATGCATATGGTAAAAGGTGCCTGAACAGAGTGACCTGGAAAATTACAACTGACACAAAGAAAATGAACAATAAAAAAACCCCTTAAGATTCGGAATAGGCACAACAGAAAACAAAGTAAATAAAATATGACCCTGAATGTGTGCCTACAGCCTATTTAGCAAAAGCTACCAAGAGAGAGATTGTTGTGACACCCTGCTGTGCCAGTTCTCTGCAATACATGAGATTTATTTAAAAATAAGTATGCCCCATGAGGAGGTAGATTTCTAATGAACACCAATAATATCAAAATCAGCACTGCATTTCAGCTTTTCACATACATGAATTGTTAATCTAACATTAGCTGTGTCTGCACTGCAGTTGCAGATTGACATCATTGTAGCTTATACTGTACTAGCTAACTAACTAACTAGCCTGAATGTTTTTGGCAGTCTAATCACAGCAGAAAATAGGGGCAAAAGCAGACAAATTCTGGCTATATGTCCATACGCTGACCACCATGATAATGCATCCAGACTTTTGCTATGTTTGAATAAAGCCTGCATTGCTGTATCTACATTGCAAATAAACTGTTGGGCTCCAAGAGGGGACAAAGATCACCAAAAAGAGTTACTTAAAATAAAACACTGAATACAGCTGAGAATGTTGCTGATCAACAAAAGGCCATCAGGAAAGGATTTTGAGACAGATTGCTGACACACTGCAGAAGCAGACCCCAAGAAGTGAGTGCCACAGTGACAGACAGAGAGACTGAGACACCATTTTCTCTCTCAGACCTGTGGCAGAGGAAGGAGTCAGGCTCTTACACACTTTCAGAAACTTTTCTGAAAAGGGACAATAATAAGCCAGGGTAAATCTTGGGTTGTAGCCCTAAGCAAAATGCTTTGAAGCATCATGATGTCAAGAAGAAAATAATAATGTTTAACAAGTTGTAATATTAAGAGAAACTAGATAAGATGAAGAATAAATAGAAGTCAGAGAAGAGCTAGAATGACTGCTGAAGACACATTCATTTGAAACTTGTCCTGACAACAGGATTTCCTTAAAAAAAAACCCAAAAAACAAAAACAAACAAACAAACAAACAAAACCCCCAAAACAAAACAAAAAAAAACAACAACAAAAAAACCAAACCCACAAAAACCAAACCTACTTAATTTTTAATAACTGTCTCATTTTCCCTTCACCATTAAGCTAATTGGATTGGTTCTGCACAATGATTAGCCACAGTTCACTTCCATCTTTGGACCTGGGTCTGGCTCCAAATGCTTTCCAGCCAAAATTGGGACCCAGTGTTCCCTCCTTGTTCTCATTGCCTAGTCAGCCCACTCTAGCACTGGTTTTTCAAATTTCCATGTTTTCATCTAGTCCTTTACCTCCTCTTGTAGGCTACAACCTGCTGACGTTTTTAGGTAGTTGGATAGAATGATAAAATTCTCCAGAAAGAGTCAATGTATTGGTTTACTGATAATCTTTGTCTGCCACTTTATATTAGGAAGGAAATGAATTAATAATAGCACTGCTTTCTTTATAAAACAAACTTGTTTTCTGAGACAAGAGTTTAATTTTCTTTGTCAAGTAGACTGGAAGAAATATAGTAATTTAAATTCAGGTTCTCATGGCAAAAGGAGAAGTTTTTTAGATGAACTATGTGTTATGTTTTTCTCTCTTCTCCTGTTTTCTGTTATTCCTCACTCCCTGTTTCAATTCTTGTTAAGCTGTCACTTAGCATTTTTTCCCTCTGGAATGACAGCAGGGTATGCTGCTTACACTGGCTAGACAGATGCCTACCCCAGAGAGTGAGTATATAATCTTCTGGACTGCACAGCCTGTACCAACATGGTACGTGTCTTTGACATAGATCTTTGGCATTGATGTATGTAGGTGACAAACTTCTTAGCAAATCTGATGGTTCAAAAGTTATGCAATTAAAGTAACAGACAAAGAGCTAATTTTACCCTCTGAAAATAAATTGAAATTAATTCTGGTTACTGTATAAATAGTTGTCTAATAAATAAATCAAATAAAGTTCCTATTGGAACTTAAGTGGTTAATTTTTTCTCTAGAAAGTCTGAAAAATACTTACAGTTTAGCCTTATTTTGGACAATATTTAACAGGAGCCCAATTATTGCCATTGAAGTGTTTAGAGCACCAGCATAAATAGAACTTTTGCTTTGGGAGGTGATAAAATGTCTTCATAAAGTTTCATGGTTCTAGATTGTTCTTGGAGCATTTTGCAGGGCTAAAACTTTGAAAAGATGGGGTTAACCTTCTTACATCAATGTACAAGTCTTCAAGAAGAATGAAGTCTCTTCTTTGTCAGTATTCAATCTGCAAGGGTTGCTGCACTAATTTCATCCTAACCTGTCTGCTCATAGGTTGAGACATTATTATTACATCATTGTGGGTCCTCATTCCCCACATTCATTCCTGCTAAGTTCATCCAATGCCAGCATGGTAATATCTTAACCAAGACTTAACATTTCTCAAAGGAAAAGAAGACAAAATCATCCCAAGCTATTCTGAAGGTCTCTTTTCTCAAAGTTCAAATGATTACACAAGATTATACAAAATAGTTTAATGCAAAGGCTTCAGTTCCACACTCAGAGTAACTTTGAATCAGGAGACAGTCCAGCATATATAATGACTTTATTGTAGAAAAATACAGTTTGAACACAGGTTTCACCTAAGCCACCACCAGTTGGTTGAAAACACCATGCGTACATAGGCATGGAGTTAGATCCATCTGATTCACCACTATAAACGTTTACAAAGTAGATATCTGGACTTGTAAATTTTACTGTTCATAGAGGGGGAATAGGTTCTTCTGGTGTGTGATTCCTCCATCCTAAAGTATGCACACAAAATTGATCAGAAAACTTAATCCTTGCAAGTGCCTCTATTTTTCTCTACTAACTGTCATGAGAGTCAAGGCTGACTACATCAAATATATTAGTCTACATTAGTTATCTCTAAAAACACAAAATCACGGAATTACAGAATATGTTGAGTTGGAAGGGACCCACAAGGATCATGAAGTACAACCCCTAGCCCTGCAAAGGACCATCCCCAAGAATCACGCTATATGCCTGAGAGTACCATTGAAATGCTTCTTGAACACTGTCATGCTTGGTGCTGTGACCACTTCTCTGAGAAGCCTGTTCTATTAACCAATCACCCTCTGGGTAAAGAACCTTTTTCATAACATCTGACCTAAACCTCCCCTGACACAATTTCAGGCCATTCCCTCGGATCCTGTCACTGGTCACCACAGAGAAGAGATCAGTACCTGCTCCTCTTCTTCCCCTAACAAGGAAGTTGTAGACCAAAATGAGGTCTCTCCTCAGCCTCCTCTTCTCCAGACCAAGTGACCTCAGCCGCTCTTTGTACGGCTTCCCCTCAAGGCCTTCCCCATCTTCATTGCCCTCCTTTGGTCATTCTCTAAGAGTTTAACATCTCTCTTACATTGCGGTGCCCAAAACCTCACACAATATTCAAGGTGAAGCCACACTAGCGCAGAGCAGAGCAGGACAATCCCCTCCCTCGACCAGCTGGTGATGCTTTGCCTGCTGCCCCCTTAGGACATAGTTGGCCCTCCTGGCTTCCAGGGCAGGAATATTCAACTTACTGTCAACCAGGATCCCCAGGTCCCTTTCTGTGGCACTGCTTTGCAGCATCTCATTTCCCAGTCTGTACGTACATCCGGGGTTCAGCTGTGATGAACCCCACCCTGATGTCCATGAAAAATCTCTGGGACATTCACCACATCCATTCAAACACTTGACACCTTAGTCAATGGACAATTATTGAGGTCGATTTGCATAGTGGTTTTGTTTTGCATTTCACTCTGAAGAGGACACTGCTTCAGGTTTTTTCTTGCCTGTGCCATGGTGTATTGGGTCTCGCTGACCTGGAGTTCATTGCCCCATAGCAGCCCTCACAGTCCTGTGCTTTGCATTGGTAGCTAGGAAGGTGATAACACACCAGTGTTTTGGCTACTGCTGGGCAGTGCTGGCACAGCATTACCACTGTAATGTACCTTCCCCGAACCAAGGGCAAGATCTGAGGAGTGGACACAAGTAGGCCAGCTGACCCAAACTAACCACAGGCACGTTCCATACCATATGACGTCAGCTCAGAAATAAAACCAAGAAAAGGAGGAGGAAAGGGGGGCATTTGATGTTTACATCTGTCTGCCTGCTGAGAAACCGCTATATGTGTTGAAGCCCTGTTTCCTGGGAGCTGACTGGACATTGCTTGCTAATGGGAAGTAGAGAATAAACCTTGTTATTTTTCTCTCCACTTATGCCCATGTGAACTTTCGCTTTTACTTTAGTAAACTGCCTTATTGCAACCTACAAGTTGTTTTCTATCTTATTCTCTATCCCCCATCTGGCTAGGAAGGCAAGTGATAGAGCAGCTTGGTGAGCACCTGGTGTCCAGTCAAGGTCAATCCACTACATATGGGCAAGCAGCACTATCTTTGTTCCATGGCAAAACACACTGTCCCAGCTTACTGCCAGTGGAAAATGTGTGAATGGAACATCTTCAGACTATGCTGTAGTGTGAATTTCAAAGAGCAAAGATTTGGCTCAGTTCTCATTTTATCCTAGTTGATTCTCTCCTCCTGAGGCTCAGGTAACTTGTCAGCCTTCAAATGGGATGATATCCATTTAGAGACTGTGACAGTGCAGGTGTCAGAAAAATCACAGTTTCTACTTGAAACCAGAATTTTTAATTACATTTGGCATTCCCATGCATATTGCTGTCACTTCTCTACCACTGATGGCAATAGGCTAGGGAATGTCCAGGATAATTAAAAGCTTTCATTTCTAATACGTTCTGTGACTTTTATGTACCTTAAAACCTTAGGACTCCTGTACTGAGCAAATTGTTGGAGTCTGACACTTCAAACACCAAATATAAAGTAAGTAGAAAATCCTGCCAAGGTATTGCCAAAAAGTCTGCCTAAACAAACCATCGGGAAGCAGGTGATTTTATTCTGCCACTCTTCTACAAAGCCTGAGCCCTTTTCTAGTAGTAGTGGTTTAATTGATCACACCTGCGTTTGAAACTAGGCCTGAAGGAGACGTATATAGCATCAGTGCTGCTCTCCACATTCTTCAGAATAGCACCGCATCACTCATCTAGAAAGTGAAAAATGCAATTTAGGCTCCCTTCCAGCTGACAGGTTTCAAACATTCCCAGAAGACAAAAACAATAGGTTAAAATTGCTCTTCAACCCTTCTGCCAAAGCAAAATCAGTATAAAAAGAAGGCATCAATAGTCTTGGGATCAACAATGAGTAGATGAGCAAGGAACCAGAATGGCAATTTTGAGATTTGGGCACTCATTTGACGATAAGGTAGGAATGAGTGCTCCTGCTCCCTAGTCCCAGAAGTTGTGCAGTTGACAACCAAGTAAAAATACTGGCATGATCCAGAGTGAAGTGTTGGATTTTTCATTCTTCCTTTTGAATTACCTCTCTTGGAAGAGAGCAAATCAGCAGCAAAGGTTTTCAAGGCTCTCCTAGATCACCTTCAGTAAACCTTTCCCAAACATTATACATGAAGCGTTATTCCTCCACCATCTTAAAAATGCACACCGTCAATCTCCTACAATATTTCTCTCTGAGCAAAGCTTCAAATCCTGGGGATATATATTGTGATCGTCTGTGGGAGAAAGCCCCAACGACGAGGCATGGAAAAAACACCCTTGGAGACAGGATCACCACGACAGCAGCCCTCTGGAATTAGTGAAATTAGAAACACAGTTTAAGCTTAGAACTTGCAGTTTATACGGTACGGTTTCACTTTAAGCTGTGTTATTTCCCCCCATGCGGCACCCACGCGGTTTCCCTGGGCAGCGCCATGTTGTCCTGCCCACTGAGCCAGCCCTGCCTCTGGCCGATTCCCGTTGGTTGTCTCACCCGTCTCTCCCCAATCCGTGGGTTCTTACTGGGTTTTTATCCTCCTGTTTCCCCATTGGCTAACCGAGTACCCAAGACACTCCCTTCCCCCCAAGCCTTTACCAAATCACATCCCAGTTCCTGAGGCCTCCCCCAGAAGCCTTAAAAACCCTCTGTTGCTCTGAATAAATGCTTCTTCACCACCAGACCCTCAGAGTGTGTGTATTGTGGTTTTTGCCACCCGGCACAGGGGCTATCACCAACCAACCCTGTCTCTGAGAGGCTGATTGTGGGGAGCCGGTCCCTTGATCAACCCCAGTCAATTGTCAGATGCTAACTCTTCCAGCTTCACATAACACCTAAAGGAGAGTTCACTTATGGTTGCTGAAAGTGAGTGGTAACATAAGCACTATGTCTGATCCCTTCCTGAAATAATTTATCAGAGGATGATCTGCAAGGTCAAATGACACTATGGTATTACTCACCAGTTCCTCTTACAATGAATTAGGGAAAAGAACAAATTGGAATGACAGTGCAACAGATGGCTAGTCTTCCATAATGCGACCTTCATGCAGCAAAATTTTAGAGCAGCCTTACCTTCAATGTCGAGTGCATACCAGTGCATCCAGTGTAGAACAACTGCACATTTTGCCTGTATCATTTCTATGACAGTGAATCAAAGAACACCTGACATCATGCATCCATCTTGTAAGGGCAAATTGTTTTTTAGCATGAAGAACTGTACTAAAAAGCAGTCAAGGCATTTGAGAACATTTAACCATTGGATTATCAGGCATTTTTTTTTAGTTTCTCTTAAATGAGTATGCCAAACAAAAAGTTCCCTCCGTGCCGTTGATCTGTAAGCCTGGCCACATCACATTTTGTATGTTCTCTTCGGTCAGTTTTTTTAATGAATTTCAGTGGTTCTGACACCACTGGACAAGTCCATAATCAGAGGAGTAATTTATCTCAACTATGAGATAAAACCAAAGAATACTAGTCTTAGTGTTGGCTGAGCCTCTTCCAAAGGATTTTCCACAATAGCAATCCAAGACTAGCCTGAAAGTTTACAAATCAGTGATCTAGAGAGTTAAGTAACTGGAACATAATTCTGAATCAACTTTACATCCTGTGATAAAAGGCCTAAGGAAAAAAAAATGCTTACAGCAAGGCATTGACTGCTAAGATTTCACTGCAGTCCACAAAAGTTTTGAGTCACAAAAAATATAGACAGCCAGTTGTCTGGCAGGACATTTAACAAAGTTACAAAGGAATAATGCAGCACAGATTATCAGTTTTGTGTGTATCAGTAAGACTTTTAAAAGTCTTACACACCATCTGGATGACAACTTTATGGAAATGATCCTAAGGGAGCTGACTTGGAAAAATGCCCTCCTTGATCTGTTGTTTATCAACAGAGTGGATCTCTTGAGTGAAGTGCAGATTGGTGGCTGTCTTAAAAACAGTGACCATGAAGTGGTCAGGTTTAAAATCTCTGCTGATGGGAGGAAAAGTGCCAGCAAATCCTCAACTCTGGACATGAGAGCAGTCTTCAGGCTGCTCAGGGAATTAGTAAGGTCCCCTGAGAAAATGTTTTTGCAGGTGCTGGGGTCCATCATTGCTGGTTACTTTTTAAATGTCACCTCCTAAGGGTACAGGAGAAATTCCCCAATGTTGGAAGTCAAGCAGGCGAAGCAGAAGGCTGGCTTGGCTGAGCAGAGATCTTCTCTTGGAAATAAGGCAACAAAGGAAGGTGTATGCCCAATGGAAGCAAGGTCAAGTGACATAGGTAGAATTCAGAGATGCTGCTTGCCACTACAGGGAGAAACTTCGTGTGGCCAAAGCTCATCTGGAGTTGAATCTGGCTAGAAATGAGGGGGACAACAAAAAAAAAGATTTTGCAAATGGCAATGGCAGTATAGAAACGTCATTGGCACGTTACAGGATGAGGATGGTCACCTCACAAACGGGGACAGAGACAAGGCAGAAGTGTTTAATATTTTCTTTGCCTCTGTCTTCAACATGGATGATGGACTAAGGGGATCTCAGCATCCTGAGCTGGACAACCGTGACTGTGAGAATGATTAACCCCCAGTCAACCCTGAAATTGTGCAGGATCTGCTGCTCCAACTGGATCCCAACAAATCTATGGGGCCTGATGGGATTCATTCCAGAATCCTCAAGGAGCCTACTGATGTCATTGCAAAACCGCTCTTGATGATTTTTGAGCAGTCTTGGGAATCCAGAGAGGTCCCAGCTGACTGGAAGCTGATGAAATTTCAAAGGCAAGAAGAAAGACTCTGGAAACCACAGGCCTGTCAGTCTCATTTCAGTGCCTGGTAAAGTCATGAAGAAGATTATTCTGGGAGGTATTGAAAAACACTTGAAAGACAATACAGTCATTGGTCACATCCAGCACGGCTTCATAAGAGAAAAGTTCCGTTTATCAAACCTGATGTCCTTTTATGACAAGGTAATCCACCTACTTGATGAAGGGAAGCCAGTTGATGTAATCTTTTTGGATTTCAATAAAGCTTTTGATACTTTCTCTCTCAGGATCCTTCTGGACAAAATGTGCATCACACAGCTGGATAAACACATCACATGGTGGGTGACAATTGGCTCATGGGTCAAGCACCAAGGGTAACAGTGAATGGGGTAACATCAGACTGGTGACCTGTTACTAGTGGGGTTCCACAGGGCTCCATCTTCATCACAGTGTTCTTCAACATCTTCATAAATGACTTGGACGCAGGACTGGAAGGGAGAGTAAGCAAGTTTGCAGATGACACAAAACTGGGAGGAGCTGTTGACTCTCTCGAAGGCAGGGAGACCCTGTAGAAAGGCCTCAAGAAATTAGAGGACTGGGCAATCACCAAACATACAAAATTCAACAAGGGAAAGTGCTGGATTCTGCACCTGGATGGGGCAACCCTGGATGTTCATACAGACGGGGGAATGAGATGCTGGAAAGCAGTGCCACAGAAAGGGACCTGGGAGTCGTGGTTGACAGTAAGTTGAATATGAGTCAGCAGTGCCCTGGAAGCCAGGATGGCCAACCATGAACTAAGGGGGCAGCAGGCAAAGCATCACCAGCTGGTCAGGGGAAGGGATTGTCCTGCTCTGCTCTGCACTGGTGCCGCCTCACCTTGAATATTGTGTGCAGTTTTGGTCTCTGCAATAAAAGAGGGATATTGAGCTATTAGAGAGTGTTCAAAGCACGGCAATGAAGGTGTGGAAGGGCCTTGAGGGGAAGCCATACGAGGAGCGGCTGAGGTCACTTGGTCTGGAGAAGAGGAGGCTGAGGAGAGACCTCATTTTGGTCTACAACTTCCTTGTTAGGGGAAGAAGAGGAGCAGGTACTGATCTCTTCTCTGTGGTGACCAGTGACAGGATCCGAGGGAATGGCCTGAAATTGTGTCAGGGGAGGTTTAGGTCGGATGTTATGAAAAGGTTCTTTACCCAGAGGGTGATTGGTTAATAGAACAGGCTTCTCAGAGAAGTGGTCACAGCACCAAGCCTGACAGTGTTCAAGAAGCATTTGGACAATACTCTCAGGCACATGGTGTGATTCTTGGGGATGGTCCTTTGCAGGCCTAAAGATTGGATTTGATGATTCTTGTGGGTCCCTTCCACCTCAGCATATTCTTTGATTCCATGATTCTGTGATTCTGTGATCAAGATAAAACTAAACAAGCGTTTAGTTTTACAGGTATTTTTAATTGCATGGAGTACAAATCTCTCCTGCACATATAAAACCAAGTAGAAGTAAACAGTTCAGTGCAACAAGTGCTGTCAGGTGTCTGCTGCCCTAATAATATAATAGTTCACATATTATAACTTAGAAGTGAAATGAAAAAACAAATTTGTTCTGCAATGCCTTAGAAGGATTTTCATATCTGTAAGTGATCCTCATTCACCTGTAGGTCTATATCCATAGAACTAGACAGATACTCACAGTCTTTTTGGTTCATCTGCTTTGGGGGGAGTAAAAACTCTCCATTTCTAATGGGGCATCATTTGTCATCCAAGCGTTGTATTTGACTGGCTTTTATTTTAGCAGGCAAATCTTTTTGCAAAGAAAAGGGGGAGAAGGGTTTGTACTGCCTTTACAACAGCAGACACTGAAACCCTCACTCAGGACTCTAAAGTCATTGAGCAGCCACTAACTCCTGAACTAGCTGATGCAATCCAGAATCCTCTGCCTAGGAATGTAAATATGGTTATGCACAGTTGTGAATGTATCAGGCAATAGTATATACCAATCTAAGATTCACCTGAATAAAGTCAAACATAGATATTAAATTCCTCCCACAGATGTTCCCTAGGCTCAGAAAGCAGCAAGTTTCAGCACTATAAGTAAATAAAGGTAGTACAGAAAACGCTGATCTAGTATCTAGCATTAATTCAATAGCCTGAGGCTGCTTTCCTGATGCAGAAGGAACATTAACAAGACACATCTGCAAGGTATTTCAGGCAGCTTCTGTCCACATTCAGAACATTAGCATATGGCAGAGCAATTTTGTTTTTTGATTAGACTGAGAACTACAATAGACCTTCACAAAACATTCAGCCTTTCTACACGCTTGCATCCCATGTTCTTTACAGGATTTATAGTGAAATGTGTAGTTTACTGGGTAGATTCACAGCTAGATGAGCTTGTATTGTGTATTTTTGAACTTGACAATTTTTTTAGGCTTTGCTTTCAGCAGCATTTGTTTTGTTTATGTGATGTGAACAGTGTTTGAAATCCCTTGACTTAATGCTTTTATGTCTGCCATCACCAACTTCATTTGGTTAATAAAGGATTTAGCTGTCTGTAGTGATGCAGTGTAGATGCAAGTAGTAACTGTTCTCTGACAATAAATGCAATTATTTTCAATAACAGAATTTCAAATAACAAATTTCTAATAATAGAATAACTCAGATAAACAACAATTGGGTGCTTTAAATAAAGTTCTGTATAATCTTCCTTTTCTCTCTTGAATTAAATGAATGTTTAGTTCTAGTAGTCGGTTTGAGAACAAAAAAAACTTCTTCAATGATGTGAGGCCTGTAACATATTTATCTTTGAAAAGGAGTGTAAAATATATGCTGATCTCTTCTACCAAAATGGTGCATAAACAACACACCTCACACACTGCAGAGCTTTTTGACATTCATATTGAATTTTTGTTTCCAAAGACTTTAATCCAAAGATGAAAAATAATTGAAGGCTTACCCAGGCTTTGCAGAGGAAGCATAGGCAAGTTCAGGGATGAGCAAGTCATCCTTGTTGCTAATTCACTGTACCACAAGAACAAGAAAGCAAACCAAGTTTATTAGTCAGGCTATAAAACAAAGTAAAGTGAATGCCTGAGTATTGGCAAGACCGAAAGCAGGACAGCCCTTAAGAGGTGATCACATCTTGCTTAATAGGTGGGATGTGGAAAGCACCTTGTGCAGCAAGCAGGATATGCCAAAGATGTTATTTCCTTTAAGACTTAAACACCATTGTTGCATCAATATTCAAACACATTATTACTTTCATTGTCAAACTGTTTTCTAATTTGCAATGCACATGAAATACAGCAGCAGGCTGGCTGTAGAGTTAGGTAGTCACTGCTTCCTTCTTTTTATAGCAGGAAAGACACCAGATGCCCCAGGTCAGATTCAGTTCCCTGACTGTAGAACATGACCACCATCAGAGGTGTGTTTCGGAGTGGCATCTCACTTGCAATTTCCAATCCAGGAGGCCACGAGGGCTGTCGAAGGTAAAAGCCCCCTGCAGATTTCTTGGAAATGAAAAAGATCTTAAACGGTCATAAATAAGCATGTTTAAGCAGCTGGATGCATCCTTTCATTTACGAGTCAGTTTGAAAATGACATCTACATCATGGTTTGGAAGAGGAGTGAGATCACATCGTAGGACACCTGCTAAAATGAATGCCACGTCTATTATACTGGCAAACACTTCCCCTCTCCCATTTAAAGGCTGGAACCTTACAACATTAAGGACATAGGGAGGTATCATCACCTCCATTTTGTAAAGAATGAGGCTGAAGTAAATAGGATTAAGGGCTAGGCTTTGATTTGGTGCTGGAGCAGTATACACACTGTTTCTGAAAGACATGCGCCAATGACATGGTCCACAAAAGGCACTCCAATCTCTAGACTCAGGTAATTGTCTGAAATTTTAGGACAGTACATAACCACAAACTCTGTGCCCAACCACTTGGCGGTCTAACAGCTGTGAATATCCTGAATTTTTGCCTGATAGTTACCAGTAAAAATGTTTACTTCATTTCTACACAGTATTACTGTTCTTAGGACTATTGTTGTTGAATCAATGTTGTTTTGACATTCGTTGTTAAGCCCTAATCTTTAAGTATATGTAAGTACTCAAACCCCTTACTGCCCAGGGTGTATGTTCCCAGGCACTGCCCATGCGGGCTGCAGAGCAAGGTCTGTGAGGACGGGCCAGGGCTGCCCCAGACAGAGCTAGTTCCAGCTGGCTCCTGCAGGGCACAGCCAATCCCCTCGGGCACAATGGTGGTGACACCTCAGGGAAACGGATCTAAGAAAGGGCAAAATGCCTGACAGAGAAGAATGGAGGAACAAAAGTGGGAAACAGCCCTGCCAACACCCAGGTCAGAGACTCACATTTGAGAAGTTGGTGAAGAACTCCATTAATTGGCAATAAATTAATCTTCCCCAAATGGAGTCTGTTTTGTCTGTGACAATAACTGGTGTGATCGCTCTGTCCTTCTCTCAACCCATGGGCTTTCATCTTATTTTGTTACCCCTGTCCTGTTGTGGAGGGGGAGTGCAAGAGCAGCCAGGTTGGCACCTGACAATCAGCCTAGGTCAGCCAGGCACAAATGTTTATAATGAGTGGTAGTTACATTGATTTCATTTAGGAATTTGATCACATAGATTTGGTCAAACCTCAACAGGACAGCTGCAAGTCTCCAAATCATACTCACTATTTGTAGTTGTTGGAAGTTATTCTGAATGTAGTAGAACTATTTTCATGCACATTCCAGAGGCTCACCTGTTACAGTCATGGCTTGATGTACGTTCATGGCCCATCCTCCCACAGATCTGGGCTGCTGGCTCTGTAGTGCCGTATAGTTGTCTCTGGTCCCTAGGTACTGTACTCACAGTCCCTTTGGTTTCTTTCCCCCACTTTTGCTCCTGTCCTCCAGCCCGCAGCTCCCTTTTTTACCCTAGATGAGCACTTCTTCCCCATCTGTTCTGCACTGCAGCCAGGTAGACCTGTGCACAGGGCCCCTGACCAGTCAGAGCCCAAACCAAACAAATAACTGTTCAGATCACGTATCAGCCAGTGTAGGCATTTAAATGGATATTTGCCAGTATGGGTTTTTATTCTGATGTCATTCCTCTACTCTACCACTGCTTTTTCTGACATTTTTAGGAGCTTAATGTCTTCAAGACTGCATTTCAGTAAAATTCTGGGGAAATTGGCCAGTCTCCTCAAAATATATTTGTGGTGGGGGAAATGACTTGCAGAGAGAGACAGAACAATCACAAAAATGAAAAGAAAAAGAAAGGAATGTAGGCTAACAGTCTATTGAGCTATGAGTCTCTTCATCTTTAATGCAGAGGAAAAATCTCCAAAGACTTCAGAGACAACAGGTGCCGTCACATAGCATTTCATCTTGATCTAAACAGCATGAAACTGTATATTTGTACCTGTGACTCCTGCCATCTGCCCCTGAGACCAGGCTGAAGCATTATGTGCTGGGACTGCATATCACATTATGAAACATTACATGCAGTGACCTTCAGTCTCCAGGGGCCACACTTCAGTTATTAAAGATGAAAGAGGCAGCAATCTTCTTCCTGGCATAAGACCTTTTCTCTATGCAAGGGATTAGTACCATTTTTAAAAATTATTTTCTATAGCTACTATGTGTGTAATATGTCAGCTTAATGGAATAATTTTCTTAAGAAATAATGGAACCATGCATCCAAACCATAGTGAAAGAACAAATCTGAAAGTTACTTTAGAATGAATGCAACAGCCTTTTATGCTAGGGTGAGTAAATAATAACCTTATGAGGAAGACTTCCTAGGGAATCTATTAAAATATATAACTGTGGTCACAGTGCTGCCTCCTGCACATTTGAGCCAAGAAGCTATCTGTGCCCCTTAGTCAACTTATCATGCCTTATCTAAGAAAGAATCTTTCTTCCTTGTGAAATGGGAAAGCAAAATTACAAATAAGAACACACTGTATTTTATAGACATTCCATTTCTATTAAGTGCTCTCTGCAACTATTAGCGGAAGAAAAGTCCTTCTACCAGTAAGACCAATAGGGAATTGGACAACTGAGATTCCTCACTCTGCCCAAGCTCCCTCGGGCCAGTCATAGAATCATAGAATCATTTAGGTTGAAAAAGACCTTTAAGATCATCAAATCCAACCCTTTAACCAGCACTGCCAAGTCCATCAATAAATCCTGTCCCCAAGTGCCACATCTACATGTCTTTTAAATACCTCCAGGGATGGTGACTCAACTACTTCCTTGGTCAGCCTATTCCAAGACTTGACAACCCTTTCAGTGAAGAAATTTTTCCTAATATCCAACCTAAACTTCCCCATGCTCAACTTGAGGCTGTTTCCTCTTGCCCTGTTGCCTGTTACCTGGGAGAAGAGATCAAACTTCTCCTTGCTAAAATCTTGTAGAGAGCAATAAGGTCTCCCCTCAGCCTCCTTTTCCCCAGGCTAAACAACTCCAGGCCCAGCTCCCCCACAGAAGTGGGACCAGCTGTGGGGATCTGCTGCCTCCAAACCTCGCTGGAAAGGGAAGAGAGTGAAGGCCTCTCCTCCCTTCTTATTTATACTCTGGTTTGCATAAAAATCAGATGGAATACTGGGAACATGGCCACTTCCTTTGTTACAAGCTAGTCACCAAGGAAGGTCTAAACTAAACTACCACAATAACATACAGGAGATATGATTAAACATTCATTTTTACAGTATTATGCACAAGCTCAATACCCTGTACTTAGTGATCATTAGCAACAGGATGTGTCTGGAGAAGAACCAGGGTAGCATTGCTACATAATTCTGCTCTCCACATTAACGCAGGTGGTTCCAAAAAGCATGCTTTGTGCTGCAGAGTTGTATCATGAGAACCCCAGTCAATAGAAAAGGGAAAAATAGCCCTCTTGGGAAGCTGGTTAGAAGTTAGAAATCAAACCCTTCTTAATGCAGAAATGTGTATCATTCATAGCCCATTATGCATGCAAAATACAGGACCATCTTTTCTATGGTGACTGGACAGATGTCACAAAAGTGCACAATGGGAACTGGTCTCAATGGTCCTGCAAACTGCCACAGATATAAAGTGGGATCTAGACCAAAAGAGACATAATTTACCAATTCCATGGGATTTTAATGTCTCAAAGACACCAGCACAGCTAGGTGTATACTCTAGTTTGCACTGTCTCTAATTGTTTCAACTTTCTCCCCCCATCAGAATTAAAGTTTTCCACTTCTTTGGGAACTGGTAGAATCTTAAAGGAATTAGAAATGATCACAGAGAAAGTTTCAGACTTTATTCAATGACCATTAAGTAATTTATATGGTTCTAAACATTGGGTTTAGAAATGGGAGTTGAGGCTGAAAGGCCAATTTTATCACACATTAAGCACTCACTGTGTTGTGAGGTTTCCTGTTCCTTTCATTTCACTGGCAAAAAGGAGAGCAAGTCCCCTGGGATTCCTAAAGTAGGCCTGGGCTAGTAAACAACCTTAGAGAGGTGAAATGAAACAAATGTAAAAATGAATTCCATTCAAAAGTTCTCCATCTTCACCCACATGCTCTGCAGTCAGAAAACTTGGCCACTGTGAGCAAGGCAGTGAGCTATTGTTTTTTAAAACATGCTGTAAATTTTCTTCCTGTTTTCTCCTCCACCAAACATATGAGCAGAGGAGGAGTGTCCTTGATGCACAGTGCCTTTAAGGGCTGCTTTTGTGGTGCTTCAGCCAGTGCTGTTTTTCTTGCACAGGGCTGTGCCTAAAGACACAGACCAGCCTGAAGGACTAGCAACAATCATCAGCATTATAATCAGGCATAAAAACATTAAACTAACTGAAAGGACATGCTGGTTTCACTGTCTGAGATGAAGGAAATATGAACTATGCATCAAAATTTATTTTGTAAAAATTATTTTAAGATCTTATTAGGCACTGCATGGTGTTGGTCGTCACACAGGGAAAGTAATTTAAACATGATTTTTCTTCGTCATCCTTTTAAACCCTCTTTATAGATTCCACTTATACTGTTTCTAATAATATTAATCCTCAGGAAGAGCTCTACAAAGATATGACTGTTAATAAGGCATAGGAACAAGCATTTCCCAACACGCTTAAAACAGTTTTGCTTGTGTCCTCCACAGCCCAGATCTGTTCAGATTATGTACAGTACAAATGGGATGCACAGTGTCTTGTGGTATGGATTCTTATTTGATTTAAAAATCCAACACCTGCATATTTTGGCCAATAAAAATAAAAAGAATGCAAAAAGTTAGTTTTTCTGATACATGGTCTTTTGTGAGATACATATAAGCTTGTCTTATCCTGAAACCGTATACACCTGCACTTACAGGTATTGTCACCATGACTAGTTAGATGAGGATCAGTTACACCAGTTGCTAACTGAACGTGGGAAGAGAAAAATGTGGAAAAAAGCTCAGTGCAAACCACAGTGGAGCATTAAAACACTGCATTGAATAGCAACTAACCATAGTTTTCTTGATGTGGTTGAATCAGCCCATCTGCACAATCTATACATTTTAAATCATTTACCTCACCTCTTGTGCTTTTTAACTAGGGAAAGAAAAGAGAGGATTTACCAAGGGCATCCTGTATTTTTATTTTTTATCACTGCTACACGCTCTAACATGACTGGCATCACACTGAAACATTGTTAAAGGAGGCAACGTGCCACATAATGAGGATATCTCCCTTTTGTTTCCAGTCTTTTTGAATGCCACGAGACAGATATGTTTCCGACATATGTGCAGGCTGTGTGGCACGCCAACAATCAAACAGCTTCTCCACAATTTGGGTTTTTATCATTGAAGCATCTATTTCAGTTTCCATTCCAAATGTATTTCTTCCTCAGTCTATGTCAGTCACGATCACAACTCACAGGTACAAGTAGCATATGCCAACCTTTGCACTTTGCCTAAAGTCACTCTTCATAAGCACTCTGCTTTTGCCAGACTATCTGGTGTCTTCACATCCTTCCTGGGACAGATGTAGAGCCTCCAGTACCATTTGAGTGTTTTGGATGTGTGTTAGCATGAACCATTTAAAGTCTAGGGATTCCTATAATTAGAATGAGATCATTAGATACACCTAAGATATTGGAGTACAACAGGATAGACTACAGGTGAAATAAAGAGGTAAAGAGGCTACAGTAGACATGAATGGTGTGTGACAGGCTGGGTTCTTTGGTTCAAATGGGAGAATGGAGAATGTGCTCTTGTGCTCTTTATAAACTTGAGAGAAGTAATTCAACATTTGCCTACCTATTTTAGCTTCTTCTGCACATAAATCACTATATATTCATAATATTTCCTTCATTATGATTTGATCTTCCCACTTGACTCTTAATAAATCTTTGTTTTAATTAGGCCACCTGCAACTTGTAACATAATGGAGACACAACTTTAGAACTATGAATTCCAAACAGTAAGTGCGCTTCACATGAAGAAACTTATCCTGAAAAATAATTTGACGTTATTGTCTGAAATTTGCATTTCTGTAATGTGATATGAGAGGATAATTTCCTCTTGCTGTAATCCTTATAGGACTCAATGTTCATTTAATGCAGAATTTAATAGAACAGTGTGCTCATGTGATGGGAAAAGATTAGAAAAAGTTTTGCAGCATGCATTCCAATGAAACTTTTCCTGCACATCTATTTTAGTTATTGCAGACCACCTGTTAACTAAATGCTTCATGTGACTAGACATGAGTGTCACGTATCTGTTGTGGCTATGCCCCTTTGGATAATAAGGAAGAATGACACTTGTCATTCACATTATTGCTTTGAAAGAAGATAGCAATCCGATTTCCTGATAATTGGTATGTATCACTAGGAAAGGGTTCACTGCTGAATTGTCATTTGTCATGTAAAGGCACAATAGTTATTACATTTCTTATAAAAGCATTTCAGGGGTACCCTAATGGTGTGTGAGTAAATCCTAAGCAACACATAGGGATTCATAATGCATCACCACAAAAAAATATGTTTGAAATAAGTAATTTATCTGTAAAGACACTCCATACAAACTAAGGTCAGTGAGCTTAGTCCACATGCTGAGGTAATCTTGGTTCAGTTGAATAAACAAGGATCCAGACATGAATAACAAGAATTCATGAATAATAATGATTAATAAACAGTATTAACTAGCTGTTCATTTACAAGTTGATAAAATGTAGCTAGATCTCTAAATTGCAATTTTTAGTTCTGAAAAATCAGAGAATCACAGGACAGTTCAGGTTGGTAGGGATCTCTGGAGATCGTCTAGTCCAACCCCCCTGCCAAGGCAGGGTTGCCTAGGAGAGGTTTCACAAGAACACATCCAGGTGAGTTACTGATGCCTCTAGAGACAGGGACTCCATGACCTCCCTGTGCAGCCTGTTCCAGTGTTCTGCCTCCCTCGATGTACATATTGAGGTGGAACTTCATGTGTTTTAGTTTATGGCCTGTCAGATCATCCTGTCACTGGGAACCACTGAAAAGAGTCTGGCACCTTCCTCTTGACACTTGCCTTTGAGATATTTATCTGCATTAATAAGATCCTCTCTCAGTCTTCTCCAGACTAAACAGGCCCAGCTCTCACAGTCTCTCTTCACAGAAGAGGTGCTCCAGTCCCTTAATCATCTGTGTTCCTTCACTGGACACTCTCCAGTAACTTCTTGTCTTGTGCTGAGGAGCCCAGAACTGGGCACAGCACTCCAGATGTGGCCTCACTAGGGCCAAATAGAGGGGAAGGATCACCTCCCTCGACCTGCTGGCCACACTCTTCCTGATGCACCCCAGGATACCATTTGCCCTCACTATATAATTTGGCAAAAACAGTGATCCACTGGAGTTTGCACTTTGAATCATCTTTTTCTAAATGAAAAAGTCTTCATAATTCCATGGTTCGCTCACAAAAGACTTTTCTTTAAAAAGTAAGGAGAACATACTGAATTCTTTTATTATTGTTTATTTAATAACTTTTTTTTAATGTAAGAATTAAATTTGGGAGTGTGCAAAAATGAAACTACATGATTATGTGATCATAGCAGGTTTTATGAGGTCATGCTAACTGGATGAAATAAACAGAAATGTTTTATCCGAGATAAACCTGTTCCAGTATCAATTTCCATTGCTGACAGATTTATTTAGTTTCCAAAGCTGTTTTCTACTTCCATATCACATCATTGCATGAAACCATGTCAATTAATTTTGAAATTTTCCTTCTGCCATTTTTAATTACATGAAACAAAACTATCAATATGCTACCTATCACTCAGTACTTAAAACTGTTAATATTTTAAAGTTTGCTTGAGAAATTACTGTATGACATTTTCTCACTCTAGCAGAAGAATGTAAATATATTCTACTGTGAGTCTGCAGCAAGTCAGAAACTTTAAAACAATATTGTGTAGCTATTGCAAGGTTTGAAAGTATAATAATTTTCTTTACCTCTGTGCTTGAAAATTGCTTCTACAGTTAAGATTTTGCCTAAGCATTGCATGATTTCCCTCTCAGCCATGCCTTTCCCCTATTCCAAATAACTACGTTTCCCAACTATCCCTCCTTTAATCTATTAAAAATTCAATAAATGTCCGTGACACTGTATGTCACCCACCAAAGCTGCCCTACCACTCCGCTCTGCAACTGGACAGGGGAGAGAATATACACAACAGGAACCATAGGTCGAGATAAAGACAGGGAGAGATCACTCACCAAACACCATCACAGGCAAAATAGACTCTAATTGAGGATAATTGAATTTATCACTAACAAAATCAGAGCAGGATGATGATTTGTTAAATAAATCTTAGAAACACCTTCCCCCCACCCCTCCTTCCTTCCTGAGCTCTACCTCCTCCCCTTCAGCAGCACAGGAAGACAAGGAATGTGGGTTATAGTCAGTTCATCACACAGTGTTTCTGCCACTGCTCAGGAAGAGGAGTCCTTCCCCTGCTCCAACATGGGGTCCCTCCCACAGTTCTCCATGAACTTCTCCATTGGGAGTCCATCCCACAGGCAACAGTTATCCACAGGAAGCACTGCTGCAATGTGGATCACTCTTCCATGGGGTGCAGTCCTTTAGGCACACGCTGCTCCAACGTGGGTCTCCCACAGGGTCTCAAGTCCTATCAGGGAACCTGTTCCAGCATGGGTTCCTCTCTCCGCAGATCTGCAGGTCCCTGCCATGACACTGCTCCAACACAGATTTCCCAGTTTCCATGGGGTCACACGCTTCTCTCGGGCATCCACCTGCTCTGGCGTGGGCTCCTCCATGGGCTGCACGCAGAACTCTCCATTCCTGTGGTCTTCTGTGGGCTGCAGCTGCTCCACCATGGTCTGCACCACAGGCTGCAGGGGAACCTCAGCTCTGGCACCTGGAGCACTTCCTGCCACTACTTCTCTACTGACCTTGGTGTTTGCACAGTTTTTCCTCTCACATATTTTCACTTTGCTCTTCTTTGGATGCAATTACATCTGCACAATAACTTTTTTTTTTTCCTTTTTAAATATATTAACAAAGAGGCCACCATTTCTGATTGGCCCAGCCTTGGCTGTTGGCAGGTCCATCCTGGAGCCAGCTGGCACTGGCTCTGACATGTGGACATGGGGGAAGCTTCTGGCAACTTCTCACAGAAGCCATCCCAGTAGCGCCCTCACTACCAAAACCTGGCTGTGCAAACCCAATACAGAAACATTGCTTCAAGCCCTTGAAATACACTTTGTGGGATGCCAAATTTGCCTAGATTTGGCAAGTCAGAACATCCTTACACCTTCATGAATTGAAAAGCCTGGTTCAAAAGTCCTCCGGAGACCTATTATCTGTGGATCACTAGCACAGTAAACCAGAACAGCTTTCAAGGAACCATTTGAGTCAGCTGGGTTGCTTTGTACACAGTATCTAGGGAATCTTTAATCTATCACTCATTGACACAGTTCAGAACCATTTCAGACTACCATTTCAGCTGTGCTTAGAGAGCATTAAGGCAATAAATCTGTATGAACTAGCAAGCTCTGCCTCCTAAAAATCCATATTGAAGTTTCCAGCTAAAATTATTGATGAGTCTGTGAATGACCTGTTTTCTGTGTGAAATAACTTTTTTTAAACATGTGCCTGCCACAGCACAACCCTAAAGACCACTCTGACACCACCTGTAGACCAAGAACTGTGACACCTTTCAGGAGTAACCAAAAGATATCTAAGGATTTTGTGGCCCTTATTTGTCATCCAGAAGAGCATCAACGATGCCATCCTAAATAACCTGCCAGAGCTTAGGAGCACCAACAGGCTATCAGTGACTTGACCAACCTCTAATTGCCTTTCTTCATAGTTTCTCCATAACCTTACATTCACCTCCTGCTCAGATTTTGGCTCATACCAAGGCCTGTTGTATGTGCCCTGCAACAGCACTGAGAGTAGTGCCATCAGATGGCAACACTTAGGCAGGACATGGTTGCCAGAAAGGGTTAAAGTCATTACACAGCCACTATAACCTGTAGCTTGCTGTCTCCTGCAGCAACCCTCTCTACAACCCTTGCACTTCGATTTACTAGCACTTTTCTTTGGAACCTGCTAACTCACAGAAATAGGACAGATCAAACTTTCAAGCTTGAACATGTAAATACTTCAGCTTACACAAGGGTGTTTTTTTTAGCAGATCTAACAGCAGCTGGACGCTGGGGCTTTCATGTTTCCTGGTGTGATACTAGGGATGCCCACACTGGGATGGAGGAGGAAGGATGAGCACTCTCACCATTGGCTAGATTACTGTTTTGCTTATAGGTACACAGATTACAAGTAATGAGCTGCAAGTAATGAATTTGAGAACCTGTAATTTAGAAGATTCAAGAGTTAAGTGATTAATTAGTGAATTCACTTTAGACCAGTCTGTACAAAGAGGATTGCCCCCCTGTACGTTGTGTTTGTTTTCTGTACTAATCAGCTCTGAAAGTAAAGTTTAATTTACAGAACACCTTATCTGGTAAATTTGAGAGATCAAAATAGACCATGACAGTAGTCCTCCTCCAGGGTTTAACTGCCCATGCTCTAGTTCTGCCAGGATCTGGTGCAGCCACATAACCTGGGATCCAACTTCACAGAAAACAGCCAAGTTGTGAAAAATATCCTCTGAGATGGAATCTGAACTGAGCCCTGGTCCTTTCCTTTGGTTCTTACTGAGATGCATTTCAGCTCTGCTGTTTCCAGTCTTGTGTTCTGATGATCCTCTCCTGATCCTGACTTTTCCTGTGGGCTTCCCAGTGGGGCCTCAGACCTGCCTTGTGACTACAGCTCCATGGGACCCTGGGCTGCCCTGATCACATCCCCAGCCCAGCCCCACACATCCACCTACCCTCTTCTGCCCAGCCCTGGCATGACCCATATTGGGAATACTTGCAAGATCCTGGGGAAGAGCTGATGGGTTGGGGTTAGGCAGGAACTTTGTCAGGAGGGACATGACTCCTTCCATGGTCATTTTCCCGGTGATGCCAGGCAAATGCAGTGTCTTCCTCTTTTCACATGCTAATCTGTTGTGAAGGGGTTGTGACATAATACAAGAGCCTCAGGAAAGGTCTAAACACAGATGAAAGAGCTATTCCTGTACTTATTAGGGTATAGCAGAGAGAGGGGATGATGAGTCGGTTTGCTAAATATCCTAAATGTCTGCATACCTTCATCAGAATTGTGAAGCTAAATAAGAAGAGCTGGAAATCTTAGTACATGATTAAGGATGGGATTATAGTCATAGCACATATTTTGTGAAAATTTGCACATAAGTCACTTGTCAATATTAAACGGTATAGCTTTTTCACTAAGAGCAGGCGAATAAAGAGATGTTACCAAGTATACTCAGCACCAAGTTAGCAGCTTGGAGACATAGAATATTAATAAAGACAAGCCAATTGAAGGAAGGTTTATTTGAGGTTAAGAAAATAAAGGAACATAGGTACAATCATGGGGAGCAGTTGATTACAGACAAGGAGGATTACACTAAGGGAGCTTTGTATCTGCAGGAGGTAGAAGTTAGTATGTAATGGGAAATGGGAAATCTCAGCCTGCTGAATGTCTAGGGAAAGCAGTCTAGCAGGACAGACTTGTCTTACACAAATTAAGGAAACATGGTCTTGCTCCACCTCCTACTGCTTGATACAAAACTGGTTGGACAACTGGAGGCTAGATAGCAACTGACAGGAGTTATGTGTCAAAAACAGAAGGGTGTATAAAAGTTCCATTATAGTCTGTCCTGGCTCTAGTACTAACCAACATTTTCATCAAAAGTCAGAAGATTAAATACAAAGTCTTCCTATGCTCTTTTTATTCCATTATTACAATGATTGTATTAGTGAAAGACAAAACTAAAAGGAGCTGCAAATATCATGGCTAACATCATTAGAGTTCAAATATTCTTAACAAGCAAGAAATTATCTACTGAAGAACAGGAAACAATTCACCATAAATAAATGCAGGTTCCTATTCTTAGCAATAATTGACTGCACAAATGCAGGATGTACAGCATTTGATTTTGGTAGCAGTTCTTAAAAAATCGATTTTAGGTATTACAATGGGTCACAAACAGAACATGAGTGAATAATGTCCTAGTCACAAAATAAAACACCCAGCCATGCTACAATTTATAATTAGGAATACATGAAGGCAGGTGAAATAGTCTCCTTGCTCTGTCTAGCACAGATTAAGTTTCAGCTGGAATACGGGATCCAGGGTATAGAATTTCAAAAAACTTGTAGCAATATAAGTATAAAACATCAAGAAAATAGAAAACTGGGGTTATTTAATCAAAGAAGGTATAATTTGGAAATATTATAACAGTCCTATGTACACTGAGAGATGCTGCAGAAATTAAATACTCTGTTCTCTGTCCATGATACACAGCACAGGACAAAGTAAATGGCTTATGCTGCAGCAATAAATATTCATGGTAGAAACTGGGAAAATCTTACTAACAGTGGAAGAGCAAAGCCATTAAACAGGTTGCATGGGGATGTTCTGAGGTCCTCTGTACTGGAAGCATATTAAAAATGGTTATATACATGCCTCTGTCAGAAAAGAGATGTATATTACAGGACGCATATTGGATGTGGCAGGTCATTCTGGTCTTTTCTAATTGTTAGAAATAAAGTACCACAATGCTGCAAGGAAAAATTATATTTTTGATGATTCTTTTTCTTGTCATTGTAGCTCTTTATTTGTATTACAAAAGCAGCATTCATCATGATGATGTTTGCTCACTTTTCATCCATTTATGATCCTTTTCCAAAGTCTATTTCTCCCCTTAATGAAGCAGGATTTTTTAAAAAAATCATGACATAGTCTAAAGATTATCAGATGTATAACATATCTGACAGTTAAGTAAGCTGGATCTTTACATGCAATAGGAATATTTTCAAAAAGAAATCAGTGAACATGTATCAGATTCAATATTTAATCTCCCAACAAGAGAACAATATTTTATGTTCTTGTAGTCTTAAAGCTGTATATTAACATTATTAGATTATATGTTGTGTATATCCTCAGTATGGTTTCCTCAGCAACTATATTTTGGGTAGCTTTGCTATGGCAACCAAAGATGATTGCTTATTTTACTGTTTTAATTAATAATCCATGGCCTAAACCATAAAAGCAATAGTTAGATAATACATCTATGAAAGGCTAAATAAACGTGTTACACAAGTGCAAGCTTTCTGTAAGAGTTATTACTCTGGTGTAGGAATAAGACATAAGGACATCACTAATTAGATTTCGTGTTTCAGTGCTTAAAATAGAAACACTGGGTTTAATTCTAGCCTTACACAGAGGAGGGCACAATAGTGGGTTTTGCAACATACGTGACAATCATCTATTATGCAAAGATCACATAATGTCAGAATCAACTCCTTATTTTTGAAGTCAGGAGAATGAATTTCCCAGTATAGCCCTCTGCCCTAGTCTTGTGCTCAATTGCATGGGAACAAATCTATTAAGTCAAAGGAGTCTCTCTGTAAGCAGAAATTGAATTTATGAATTGAAATTCAGAAAGCTGAAAGAGAATTGGGCCTTTGTCACTTTTGTTTGTAGAATTTCTGACCACACTTAGTTTATTGTTTTGTAATGGGCAAGGTATGTTTCTGTAATACTTCTTAAAGCTGATGACAAAAAATTCTCAATCAAAACCCTTTCAGATTTCAGTAAGTGCAAAAGCTGAGCACAACTCTAAGCAAACGTGTTTTTCTGTCTTTTCTCTGGACAAATATGAAGAGTATCTAGACAATCTTAACCCTTTTGCAATTTCCACTTATATAAGAATTATTTTTTTTTTCAGCTCTCCACATTTCAGCACTTTGTCATCTGACTATGAAGAGGCTCCCAGATTTAATTATAAATACAAGTCTAGAAGCTTGGTTTATGCTACCAGTCTGGATTTGAACATTGTTTTCAGAAGCCAGCTCATATCAGCAATGCCCTTACACTGAATGCAGGTCAACTCACCCACTCAGAAGTACATAGCCTATCCATGTAACTTTGATTATGCATGGTCTGAAAATTACAACATGATAAATTTGGGAACTTGTACACATCCAGATATCTGGTCTTACAATAATAATTCTGTCATCCTTTGATATATACCTTATGGACTCCTGAGGTAACAGAAGACAACAGGGAAATGCCAAGGAAATATCTCAAAGGAATTAAGGAGTGTTCTAGGAAGGCGACACATCTGACAGCCCAGCTGAGGTGCTGTTACACCAATGCATGCAGCATGCGCAACAAACAGGAGGAGTTAGAAACCCCGTGCTTCTAGAAAGTTATGACCATTACTGAAATTTGGTGGGAAGAATCCCATGACTGGAGTTCAACTATTGATGGCTATGGACTGTTCAGAGCAGAGAGGGCAGGAAGGAGAGGCAGAGAGGTTGCCCTCTACATCAAGAGATGGATTGAGTGTGGAGAGTTGTCTCTGAAGAACATCCATGAGCAGGTCAAAAGCCTGTAGATAAGAATCAGAGATTGAGGCAACAAAGGGAATCTCTTGGTTGGTGACTAGTACCGGCCACCTGATCAAGGGGAGCCTATTGACAAAGTCTTCTTGCTCCAGCTACAGGAGGCATCGCGCCCTCAGGCTCTTGTCCTGCTGGGAGTCTTCAACCACCCTGACACCTGCTGGGAAAGTAGCACGGAGAGCAGTAGGCTATCCAGGAGACTCCTGGAACCTATAGAGGAGAACTTCTTTAGCCAGGTAATAGACAGCACTACCAGAGGGGATGTGATACTGGATCTGATGGTCACCAACATAAGCAAGCTAATAACGGAAATCAAGATTGGAGGCAGTCTGGGCTGCAGTCATCATGAATTGTTGGAGTTTGGAGTCCTGAGGGATATGGGTCAGATAAGGAGTAAATTTAGGCCCCTGAACTTTAAAAAAGCAAATTTCCAGCTCTTCAAGGAGGTAGTCAATAACATTCCCTGGGAGACTGTCCTCGAGGGCAAGGGAGCGGATCAGAGTCATGAGATCTTTAAGGATGTCTTCCATAGGGTGCAAGAGCTAGCAATCCCCAGGAGCAAGAAACTGGGCAAAGAAGGCAAGAAACCAGCATGGCTGATTAGGGACCTGCTGGTCAAACTAAAGGCAAAGAACCAAATGCACAGGCAGTGGAAACAAGGATAGGTTATCTGTGAAGAGAATATTGATGAGAGTTGGTTGTGTGGGGACGGTTTGAGGAAAGCAAAGGTGAAGCTGGAACTGAACCTGGAAAGACACACAAAGAATAACAGGAACAGCTTCTATAGGTATGTTAACCAGAAAAGGAAGGTCAGAGAAGTTGTAACCCCCCTGATAAATAATGCTGGTAAACTGGTAACAATGGATGGGGAGAAGGCTGAAGTACTCCACAACTTTTTGCCTCAGTCTTAAGTGGCATCCTCTCTTACCACAACCTCTCTCAAGTGGACAGACAGCAGGATGGGGACTGGGGGAGCAAATTGCTTCCCACTGTAAGTAAAGATCAGGTTCATGACCACCTGAAGAACCTGAATGTACATGTGTCTATAGGATCCAATGAGATGCATCCCAGAGTCCTGAGGAAGTTGGCTGATGTAGTTGCCAAGCCAGTCTCCATGATATTTGAAAAGTCATGGCAGTCAGTTAAAGTCCCAGGTGACTGGAAAAAGGGAAACATTGTACCCATCTCTAAAAAGGGAAGAAAGAAGGACCTTGTGAACTACCAACCTGTCAGTCTCACCTCTGTGCCTGGGAATAGGGAGGTGATTTGAGCATGGCTTCACCAAGGGCATGTAATAGCTATATTATGCTCCATGTCATTCAATATCTGGCTATTCAACTCTGCCAACTCAATGAGATGGGAATTCATGATCAACAAAATCACCCCATTTCATATAAACCAGGGTTTCATAGTTTTAATGATCTTTGATGCTCCAATCTTAATGAAACTACTTCAGTTACTCCATTTATTTGGAAAACTGAATAATCCTAAACCAGCCACTCTCACTTAATCTTTTCTTTTTTTTTATATAGCATTTTTGCTAGCTGATGCTCTTTTCTACAATTACCCTATTTTAAAGAAGATCAAAGCAGAGCCATCATTTTCTGAAGAGAACATGGGATTTCTGAAGAGACTATTACCTCTTGAGTAATCTAAATAAAGGTGGAAATACAGATAAAAACCCTCATGTACAGGTGCAGAAGTACCCACTGAATTTTCAAAATACAACACCTATGTATACATTTCATGGATGAATACAAAAGCTTTCACTGGTTCATAACACCATCACATTAAATGTCAAGATGACCTTATTGTTTATTGTCAAATTTTCCAAGTGCTGCAAAATCCCTATGCTGACCTATATTGCCTTGAAAATCTCCAGATCTTAAGATATTCAGACAAGAATGTCTGAGCAAGCTACCATACAGAATAATACCACACTAAAAAAAAGCACATTCATTATTTTTTTCCTCCATACCTCAAGAAACTGTCTCTGTCTCAAACTAGTATATTGAGCTTTTTTTGGGAAAACTATTCTTACCATTTTTTTCATGGTGAAAGATTGAATATCTAAAAACTCCAGGTAAAGCTGATAAAAAACCTTTTTCTAGGAGCAATGGGCTGTTTTAAAGGGAGCCTGGTGATGCTATAGCTGTGTGACTCCTGATAATGTGCATTAATCACAGAGTATCTATCAGATCCTGAGTTTGGATGCTCAAAAGTCCATTTACTAGGAGCATGTTACTCTCCATCTGTATAGCAGGAAATTTCTTCCAAGACTAAAACTTCTGGTTTAAAAGATGATGGGTAAGATTCTTTTGTTATAAGTTTAGACATTTAAAAACTTGGACATCACAGTACAAGTTAGTTACCCAATGATCAGTGGACAGAAAAAGACATTTGTAAAAAGGTGCTTTCTCTTATCTCAAGAATATGTCTAAAAGAGAGATAAAAGAACATCTAATAGATGCTCATTTCCTCACTTGTGAGTAACTGATGACAGAGTCAAGCTGATGTATGATTTTGGCACTGGTGGGGTGAAAAGGAGGAGGAAGGCACAGGTCAGAGGAAGATGGAGGAAACCAGAAGTTGGCACAGTCCTTATGTAGGAAGGTATGCCCAGCTGGACAAAACTGAAATGTTGTCAAGTAAGATACACCTACAATAGATCTGGAGAAAGCATCAATATCAACCAGTGAATTTCCTTGTCCAGATATCATTCTCTGTAGAATAGCATTCCAAGATTAGAACTTGTCCTGAGTATCAGTGTTACATTATGTTTTTTGCAGATATTAATATAACAGTAGACACTGTTCTGTACTTAAACAGTTTAATTTTATTTTTATTGCATTTTTCTTGGTATTTTACCAAGAAATTATTCCTCCTATTTCAAGACGAAAATTCTTCCACTTTTACTTTATAAATGCATTTAATATTTCTTAATTAAATCCCCTTACTACATTGTAAATGGTTGGTTTCACTGAAATGTCTGGACAGAATTACAATTAAATCACTGACGACAAAAAAAAGGAAAATGAAACTCTTCCAAAACAATATCATATCAGAATCATTAAAGAGAAACAAAAGGAATAGGAAGCATTTTAGCAACAAATGTAGCTGATGAAGACCTCCTACATATACTGATTGTCTTACTTTGAAATTAATTTCAACACTTTTAGATATTTCCCCATTGAATATTACCAATTCCAATTTTATTTTCCACATTAAATATCATAACTCTGACTTCTAGAATCAATTCCAAGAGGAACACATAACATTACATGCAGTTTAAGACTGAGCTCCCTGTGTATTTTAAGACTGAGCTCCCCTCCTATGTATTTGTGTTGGTTTTCACACTGTAGTAATTATCAAGCAACTTGCCAATGTTAACCTTACTTCTTGCCAAAAGCCTTATTCTTCTAGTAATCAATCAACTTGCTCAACAGTAGATTAAGTTCCACAGAAACTTAAAATATTCAAAATACACCACAAAGTATAGGAATTTACTTGTAAGGAAATTGCAGACACTGTTTTCATACTTAGCTGCATGATTCTTTTCCTATTATGAACTCAGTAAATATGATAATGGTAAAAATACTGCTTTGAATTCCCCATTTAGCAAAACAAAATTTTAAAGTGTAACAGGTGTTAAGGAGGCAATTAAGCCTTTGAAATCAATTCCCTCACAGTGAGGAGGTAAAAACATGCGTGAAAATCAGCAAATGTTTTACAGTCAACAAAAGAAACCTTGCCAGCTGAACGATAACCTCTTCAGGGCTATAGAGATTTGGACTTACCAAAGATAAAAGATCTATCTGGCTTAGAGAGAAAATGCTGAGGAAGAAGCTACAAAAAAAGGGGTCACTGACTTCCAAATTAGTTATTGGATAAAAGAGCTCTGAGAAGAATGTAGTTTCAAATGAAGATTCTATATGAATGAGCCTGCACTAAGACACTAATGGCCTTAATACAAAATGCCAGTGTACTTTGAATACTGGGTACTTCTTGATGATACATAAATATATACAAACCATCAATTAAATGTTGTCATTTCAACAGTTATGATCCTGGGAAAGAAATAAATACAAGAAATAAATATAGACTAGGAGGGCTGTGGGTTTTTTTCTGGTCTTATTGCCAGCTAATGAACCACCACTGGAAAATTCAGAAAAATTGCCATAACTTGTATTAATTTATTTAAATGTGTTGATGATTTTAGGCAGAGAAACAACAGCTTCAGGACTTACTGAGCTTAATAAGCAAATTTTAAATTAAGCAAGAAGCGAGAACAAGGTATTTGCTATTTGATTTACTTGTCAAGATGAAACATAAGTACAATGGAGAAATTCTCAAACAAATATCAAAACACAGGGTAAATATGAATATTCTAAAGCATATGTATACAAACTTCAGAGAATGAAGAACAAAAAAAGGAAACAGAAAATTTAGCAAGTTCAAGAGTTGTCTCAAGCTGATTTGAAATGGGCAGTTCCTCATGGCAGTATGAGGAAACAAACTAAAACTTTTTCAGCTTCTAACAGAGTACACAGTAGTGGTATCCATGTCAGAATTGCACAGCTAAGGCCTGCACTTTCAGCAGCTGTAAATTACTCTAAAAAATAGCCCTATTATTGCCTCTTTATGTGATCCGAATTTAATAGCAACAATGAACAAGACTGAAAGAAGATATCTGTAATGTTGTAATTGTTGAAATGAAACCTATTTCTTATACTCAGTCTTAAGATATTACAAGCACAGCGAGAGGAAATCAAGCGGTTCCATTGAGAAAACTGATATTGAGGAGCTGGGATCCCTTCAATGGGAACAATGACTCCTTTTGAAGAGTGAGGTGGCTCCTGGCCATGAAAAGCCTCAACCTGTGCCACCAAAACATTTTTCTGAGAGCAGACTGTCACTCTTATAATCGGCAGCCAAAGTGTGTGTGATTTTAGTGACAAGTGCAGATGTATTGGCTTTTCCTAAAACATCTGCAGGTTGTGACTTTCTTCGGCTGGACATTCAACATGTGGATGCCTACAGGCATATCTACACCTGACAGCATGATGCTTGCACAGCTTTGCTTTCTACAATATGTCTACATTTATCCTCGGCAAGGCACTGACATGAGTACCACTACTGCCTTGGAAACCCAGGGAAAGTTTTACATGTCCTCTTCCCTCACAGGGACTTAGGCTCTGATTTCTGTCACCAGCCTGTACTACCCGTACTGCAACTCCCAGCCCTACTTGGTATGACAAGAACATGGACAGGGATCCAAGGAAGTCAGTCTCTTACCAAGCAGAAAAAGAAAGGCTCATTTTCTTTACTGAAATTAACACACTTGCAAGGCCAAAGCCAACACAAAAGGGAGGAGAATCAGACCTAGATTTGTGCTTATCCACTTGTCTAAAGACACACATTAGAAAATGGTTTTATGGCACTTTGAGAATAGCAAATGTAAATTTCTATAGAAGTACAAAATATTATTATATCATTATGACAGTATTCTTTGAAAAATTTCATTTCTAATATCCTACAAGAAGCTTTTTTTCTTAGAAAAAAAAATCTTATTTAAGATAGCTTAAAAATAAGAATTGCAGCAATGAAAACATGCTAAGAGCATACCTCCCAGGACTGACCAGCTAATGGACATGGAAAAGAAGCAATGTTGCTCTTGCAGAGAGATAGTCATGACAGAAACCCAGGTTGGATAAAGCCTTGAGCCACCTGGTCTAGTGGGAGGTGTCCCTGCCCATGGCGGGGGGCGGGGGGGGTGTGTTGGGACTAGATGATCTTTAAGGTCCATTCCAACCCCTTAACATTCTACAATTCTGTGAATTGCAGTGCTTTGTCTGTGCAGTTGCTGATGCAAAAAGACAATCTAACAAGGAAATATACAGGAAGTGTAAACCCAAATTATTCATTTTGAGCATTTGTTTTACCAGAACCATATTAGAACAGAGGTAAAAGCATCCTACCACCACACAGCTATTTAGTGTGTGGTGATATCTCTGACATGCAATTTGTCTTTCAAGAAGGGGAAAGATTATTCAGACTGACATACCTTTGTGTTTCCTCTCTGATCTGAGGTAGTGGAGACGACAGCAATGTTCCTTGATGTCACAATCCGGCTGCAATCATCAAGCTGCCCACTTCCAGAGAGGCAAAAATTTACCATGTTGACATATTCTTACTGGCAGTGTAGCTGTTTCATCTCACGCAGAAAGAGCATACTGCCATGTTAGGTTTTGACAAGTCTCCAGAAAAAAAATGCACTTATCTGGCAACTTCTCTGCAGAGACACTGTGATATCTAACCCACTTTCACAAAGACCAACAGAAACATTTTCATTAGTATTGACAATATAATCAGCATTATATGGATTTTCATTATAGCACTTTCTTGTTAGTAGGCTTTTAGAGAAGCTTTAAGATTAAAAATATTGTTTTAATAGTATCTAATCTCTACAAAGAAATTAAGGCCACAAATTTCAAGCTCTGATGACTAACGTTTCCTCACAAACATTAGTTCCTTCCTTTATGCCGGGAGCTAACTGAAAGAAATTTTGTTTTTGTTGCTAACTCTGCAGAAGACACTGCCATTTGAAACCTTAAGTCTAGGATGTTGCACTATATGACCCTTTGTTTACCTAAGAGTAGTTAAATAAATTCAATCTCTTTTGTCTTCATGCTGGCATCTGATCAGAATTGCTGCACTGTTAAAAAGCAATGATCATTTATTCTTAACACAAACATATTCGTTCTTGAAAAAGAAATTCATTCTAGTTCAGCACGGTTTTATAGTCACCAAAGTAAACAGGATGTTGCTATAATTGGGGGATAAATATTCTCCCCTGCTGCATGTCCTTTTCTCACTTTGTTGTTTTTCATGATGTTTTCCTCTGGCTCCTGAGCCAATTGTTTGTCCTGAGTTATCCTCGGTGTGATCTCTAATGCACTTACTCCATGCTTTACTGTACTGTCTGTGCTCCACTTTTGGTTACTGAACAAGACTGACTCTTCAGGGTTGTAGATGAAAGAATATATTGGCTATAATGTGAACTACATTAAAAATGGTGAGCAAACATTACTAATTAATTATCTAAAGCAATTGCAAGGGCTTATAGGTAAATATTCTGGATACTACCTAGGCATAATTATCACTTTATGGTACAGAAGCAAGAACAGCATTAGGGATACGAGGACTGTCACAGCATATTTAAAAACTTGGTTGTGGTGTCAGAATCAGAATTCCCCCAGAGGCAGCATGCAAGGCAAGAATGAGGTATGTTTTTGCAGTGATTGAGCAGTATTGGACCACTCAAAGATCTCAACACAGTGGGGTAAAAAGGGATTCATGGAAATAACCCTATTAGGCTGCCAGCACCCAGATAGCTTTTTTTCTTACATTAAAAATCCCCATTTGTTCAAATAATGGTGGTTGAAATAATTTCCATCAATAACGTTTTCTACTTGATGCTGCTCCTACCATGCAGGCTCATAATTCTAGTAGGGTAGAACTGAATCTGTGATACTTTTGCAAGATTATATACAAAGACAATCCTCATTTTTAGAATGACCTATACCAAGAAGAAACACTATGTCTACATTATACTGCCATCTAGAGCAGCTAGGTCTTGGCATACATATCATCAGTTAAAAAACCTGGGATGGGTTTGGCATAACCTAGAATGGAAGCAGAAGAGCCTGTGATAAGACAGAGATAAAAGTACATTTGTTTGCTACATATCCAGAAGAGAGGAAGAGAGACCTAACCAGAAAAGAAAAATCTTATTCACCTGTCTGGGCCCTGCATTAACATAAACCTTCAAGTCATCCTAACAGACCAGGGAATAGAAGAGAATTTAATTATTTGTGATTCTAAATTCCAGTTTCTTATCTTGTAAATGTTGTGTAGCATGTTATAGAAGGATAGAATTGTTTAGGTTGGAAAAGACCTTTTAGATCATCAAGTTCAGCAGTTGAACTAGCACTACCAAGTCCATCCCTAAATCATTTCCCTAAGTGCCACATCTACATATCTTTTAAACACCTCCAGGGATGGTGACTTCTTCCCCACCAGTTCATCTTTCAGCATATGGGGACAGCCTGCTCCTGTGCCTTGAAGATTTTCTTCTGGAAGAATGCCTAAATTTCCTGGACTCCTTTGTCCTTCAGGACGGCCTCCCAAAGTACTCTCTCAACCAGTCTCCTAAACAGGCCAAAGTCTGCCCTCCTAACTTCTACAAGAATCGAAAATTATCATTTTGTGATCACTGTGCCCAAGATGACCTCCAACCATCACTTGACCCTTAAGTCCTTCATGGGAACAAACAGAAGTCAGATCCAAAAATATCCAAAAATTTATGAGTTCTTCAGCCCAGAGCCCTGCCCTGTTTTTTTAACAACTTGAAATCCAAACTACTTAAACCACTAGGCTTCCTCTGCAGTATGCAAGGAGTCCTGCAGGCCAAGGACAGGGCTCTGCACAAGAAACTGGTAAGGATGGTCTAAGCCTAGTGCCAGCCCTGCAAAAAAATCTGGAGACAGGCATTCATCAAGCCTTGCTTCTGCCCAACTTAGGCACTTTCATGCTACAGGGAAGTGCTTCCTTACACATATGCAGATCTGCAGTCCTGCACCTCTTCACATGACTTGTGTTTAATTTGTTTGGCCCAGGTGTAATATATAAAAGTGTTCTTGTGTGATTGCTGTGTCTAGACCCACTTCAGAGTGAGCACTGCCTGCAGAAACTGGTCAAGAGCGGTGACGGCAGCCTCGCCATCCCAGAGCAGCACTGTGCCACGACTACACAGGCAGCAGCTGGAGCATGGCTTGGGGTGGGGATTGTGTATACACATTTCAGCCTTCCCTTACAAACTAAGTGCAGGGGAAAGCCAGGCATGGGCAAAGGAAAGTTTGATAAATTACTGTCTTAATACCCACCACTGAATGACATTTCACATCCTAGGACCCTGTATATGCTTTCAAAAAGTAGTCTGTAGCAAATTTAAATTGCAAATTAAGCTACTCTAATCTTAACTTCTTTAAATACCTTACTACACAGTAATACCTTACTACTTCAGGGTGACAGATTACTAGATTTAGATTTCTTTCAAGTTAGTCTCATGACAACCATTTGTGAGATAATATAATCTCTATTTTTCTGCAACTCTGAGATAAGCTTTGGCTGTTCAATACACACTAAGAACACCTTTGTTTCAGCTCCTTGGTACCATGCCCAAAGGAAGCTCAGCTACCCCTTCATTCTTAATCCAGCCTTTGCCCATCAACAACAAAAAAAGCCCCTTCTAATCATCAACATCATGCAAACTATTGCTGAGCACATCGCAACTACTCATCCACCTGGACAATTACAGCATTTCTAGCGTCCTTTCTGGCAGAGTGATTGATATTTCTAATGAAGGGAAAACACTCTCTAAAACTAAAGTGTATTGCAGGCTATTTATTGGTTGCTCACCAAACAGCAAAGTTCTTGGAACAATTTCTCAGTAAAACTATATTAAACACAATTGAAGCAATTTAGGGAAAGAGATAGTGCTCTAATAGTATTTTATTTAAGTGTTTACTATCGTTAAATTTTTTGCGGACATGTAATTTCGAGTGACATATTTTAAGCCCACAAATCTCATGCCAGCATTGCTAGAAAAAAATGTTGTCTATTATTCCAAATCTTGGTAGCTGCAGGAGAATTAAAAAAAGGAGCAGAGTTCTAAATTGAACCGTTACTATTCTCATGGACGTAAATAATACAGTACTTCAGAACTAAACCCACAAAAGAAAAAGTCAAAATATGATTGTTTTTTGTTTTGGTAGATAACATAATAAAAAATTCCTATATCAAAGTCAATATTTAGAAATTGATCTTTTTCTTTTAAAATCTTTTCACTTTAAGTAGTCCAACAGAAAAACTGATATTCATTTCCTTAAAGTAGAATTAATGACCTATGCACAAACACCAGTATTGTTTCCATATAATAGTAATAAATCTAAACTGATGAGTAGCCTCAAATAAAGTATCTACAGCTATGTTGTCACAAGAGACATTTCTAAGAGTATGTGAGACTGCTGCCTTAGGATGATCGCAATAGGAGTAAATTACCTTTATACAATTTCCTACTCCTTTTACAGGTTTTGTCAGGAAAATGAATGTATCTTACATTGCATTTTGTACTTGCTGTACTCTGTCACAGAAATGAATTATCACCAAATTTTAATGCTTCAATACTGTGCATTTTTATTCTCATTATATTCTCCCTTTTTTCTCAATCTTGTGAGAAAAATTATAATAATAAAGAGAAAATAGAAGAACATTTATCCATTTATCCATTCCCTTGACATCCTTAAGATTGTAACCAGAACTGAAAATTATATGAAAATAATTTGTTCTTACACTAAATATAGATACAAAGAAAGAAATAAGTTTAAAATTAATCAGTTCCCTCAAGAATATGAATCCTTGGTCCATCTTCAGTGCCCTAAAATGTACTTCTACATTGAGTATTGCCATCAACTAAAGCTATAGACAGTATTAAACATTGACATTTGCTACTGTGATGTGGACTGCTGTGAAGTACGACTGCAATTGGACATGACACCATTTGGGTACAATGAGGCATAGAGAAAAGGAAGGCAGATTACTAGATTTCTGAAATGTTTTACAAAAGCATAGATGTTAGCATCTATGCTAGCATCTATGTTAGAAGTCCCTTCCTGGCACTAAATTATATCCTCTAATCCAGACTCAGAGTTTAGGGAAATCATAATAAATTCACTCATTATTAGTCTGAAATGCACTTTTGTGCATATACACCAAAAAAAATCCTCTTGTTGACAAGAAGCAATTAATTACAAGCCTTAGCATAGTTTTGGGGTAGCTAAAAGTTCACATTACATAGAAAACTAATAATGAGTCTGTTAGCCATGTATCTGGATTGTAGGTAAGCTTTAATAATTCAAAAATCAAATAAGATCTCCATTATCCCTGAAAAGCAAGTAAATGATTTTCATATTAATAATACAGCAGTGTTATTATAGTACTGTAGTCAAGGTCTTTTTTTCTAATTAGGCACTCAATAGTGAGCATAAAGGAAGTAGATATCTACCAGTATTCAGAAAGAACATGGAAAATATGGTCAAAGTCCATAGAGAAGGTGTTAGAACTTATGGACAAGGAAAACACCGTTATCTTCAAAGATCATAAATTATGGAAACAGGTGTCATATGGCCTAAAATCATAGAGAAAGAAATCACAGTTAAAAGTTTCCCACTCTTTTATTTGAATTTGTCATGAGCAAACTGCAAATGAATTCTTTCAGGAGTCTTTTTCTGTTTCAAAACCTTGGCAGAACTATTTCTGCCACAAAAACTTCTGAAATTTCACAAAATTTTATGTGTCCAGTGTGTTGGACACAATGCATGAATACACTGAGTCCTGGAAATCTGAAAATGAAGGACAATATATACATGAATGAAATTGAATATCTGAATTAAAAACATAAAACCTATGGATGTAAGACTTTAAAAATATAAGATTTTAAAGAAGAATCCAATAGGAATGTAAGAAACACCTGTGCATTCATCATAAAAAGTAAAAAGGTGTCTTAACTCCTTCTTAACTCTTAGAAAATGACAGGAGACTTAAAAGAAGTGGCAAGAATAACAAGACTTCAGACCAGTGAAGATAAAAACAGACTGGTGCTTGTAAATTTATAAAAATAACTTGCAGAAGTTTATGTAATAGTCAATAACCAGGGATATCAAGGTAAGCATCTTAAATACCTAGCAACATTAATTATTAGTAGCTATTGAATTCACAGGAATAGTAAGACAGGAGAATTAAATATTTGTCCTCTCAGGTACTGTTTAATTCTAATAACCACCAAGAAGAATCAATTTTAAGACAGCTATGCTAGTCTCCTACAGGAGTGCCTCTAGATGTAAGATATTAACTTTTACAAGAAGTAACTAAATAAGCATTGGAATGAATTTTGGAGTCAGTAAGAAAGATTAAGAAAAAAATCAATAATAAAATCTGGAAAGCCACAGAGAAAACATCTGCAGCAAATACAGTGAAATTCTGCCAACCTTGATGCGCTAGCAGTATGATGAGTGAAAAAAATACGATGCATATTCTTTATCAATATGAATTTCTCTCTGTTAGGATTCTGCAAACTGTTTAACTACCTACATTTTTCTGGCTAAACCACTCACAAGCTTTTGCTGCTTTTTGGTAGCCTGATGCCTAAGAAATTTACAGCAGTATGTAATCATTTTTACACAATTATTTTCTTGACATCTTGTTTTTGTGCTCTTGGCTGTCACAGTTTGTTTTGGGTGGCAGTTTATCTGGACACCTTCAGTTGCAAGTAGTTATATGATATATACTAATATAAATATATAATGACTCACTATTAGGCATTAGTATGCTCACGAGCCCAAAAAGGCCTTTGCAGGCTGGGAAGGCTCATTTTCTGCAGCTGACTGGAAAGGCTCCCAAGTGTTGCAGAGCTGCTGTTCCCCAGCAGCTCCATTGGGACTGATAACAATGATGACTTAACTCTCGGATTCCTGGACTAACACTTAACCAACTTTCTTGGGCTTTTCCTTTAAGATTTTACACCTTTTCCTGTAGTGTTTTCCTCTTGAATGCTTCAACTGCTAACAATCCTGTCTCAACAATTCCACTTTCATCTTTAAGTTTACCTTTTTGACCTTTCTGCAGAATTTCTGACAGGTCTTTAACAGCAGTAGGAGCAACGATTATGCAGTGGGACTCCATGAGACTTGGAGCCTGGGACATAGGTGCAGGACCCCTGGGTTCATCTGGGCACACAGGATGCATAGCCCTTGCTATTCTTTGCCAATCTTTGGATCCCCATTCCCACATTCCTAGGAAAAGACTCTCTCTAATTCTCCCAGAATTGACACGATAACCACATGCAGACTAAACAGACTGTAGCTCCCCACCCATTACCAGGTCCAGCTCAGGGTCAGTATCTGAGACATCAAAGTCCTAATAGAATGGGAATTTCTAAAACAAAGTGAGATCTATTGCTCTTCCTGGGGCTGGGATTGTTTCTTTTAAGGCCCAGATTCTTAGTCAGGGAACTTTGATGTGATATTCAAAGCTTCTTTCTTTGTTCACAGCCCACTGTACTAAGGGACCAAAGTGCAGTCATAGAGCTAACACAGTATAGAAAACATGGCAAGCTTTTAGCAGTACAATACTTCACAGCTGGTGTTTAATACAGCCATTTGCTCGATCAGTTGAGAGACAACACATCACTGGCCAGATGCTGCCTTCTTCTGCAGGACAGTTAGGACATGAGTGGTAAGCTTTCTCTCTATTCTAACAAAGATTTTTACACTCCAAGGGTCTTAAAACGTGTTACTGACTACGCATTCTCTTCAGTGGTCATAGGAACTTCATTTTTTCATGCCTGACCAGGAGAGGAAAATCTGCACATTAATCACTGACTCAAGCATTATTTCAGGTGGACATGATGGAGGGTTATAATGTATAATGTAGCAAATGTAGCAAAGCTCCATTTGCCAGCCTTGGGTAGAGTGCTGAAAAAGTGGTTTGAAACAAAGGAAGCACCTAAGCACTTCACTCCTATTATATCCATATTGAGAGAGGGACTGAACAATCACTGATTATTCTGGTTGCTTTTTGCTCAAGTGCATAGACAGCACATAGCCTTTTGACTACCAGCTGTGATAAGATCAGGCCACAGAATTTGGCATCACCACTACCTACAGTTTATAATACTATGGAAAAGGACTCATATTTTGTCAAATTTATGTATTTACCAATATATTTTCTCCAAAGCATTTGCAATTCCAAAAATCTAGCAAATGGCCTTAGAAATACCAAATCTTGTTGCACAAGTATTAAAACATCTTAGGAAGATGATTGGTTGGAGACTGGGACCCCAGGCTTTTCATCAGAAAATAAAATGTAATTTTTATTATGTGCCCTGCATAAAGGGCATTTTCATCTGAAGAAAAATGCAAAAACAGTTTAAAAATCTAAACAAAGGCAAAATATAATTTTCTTTCTGTGTTTTGGAATGAAAGAAGTGAATAATACAGAATGCAAGGGTATTTCATAGCAATCTAAGGCTTTACCACTGTGCCTGCTTCAATAGACTAAGAGATTCACAAAAATTTCCTTCAAAAAGCACTGATGTTCCTTTTCCAGATGTCTGTACTGGTAAGCTGAAAGTGCAACTACCAGAAAATACACACAATGGATATGACATAGTGGTATTATTTACATAAGAGAGAATTTACACAAGTTACCTAAAAGAATCACCAGCCTGGACGTAAAATAGAAATAAATATACCATTAAATACTATATGAACATATACAGAGGAAGCACTTGAAGCCTGTTACCATAAAACGATCAAAATGAAGGGCCAGTGTTAATGCCATGATATCTAACAAATTCAGACTTTTAGAATTTTTACACTGGTTGGCAAAAATTAGGTATTACTACTACATTTCCCCGAGTTAACTAAAATTACAGTTCAGTGAGATATTTTTTGCTAAAAAATTTGCTTTTACCAGAACAACAAATGTCTGACAATGGGATTATAATTTGAAGGACACTATTTTAAGCATTTTAAAATTATATATGTGACTACCTATATGATAGTGAGTCCATATTAATTCCCAATCCAGAATAAAAAAATGTTAAAACAGATGGTTGGTTGGTCTGTCTGTCTTGGGTGATACAGAAGATGAGAAATGCCAGCTGTTCAGTCCTCATCATGTCTTCTGGGGTCTTTTTAGATCAGTGATGACATGCTGGATGTGCTTTCCTATACACCTTAAGAAGGAAATGTAACTCAAATTCCTTCTCCATCAAGTCTTAGGACCTACTCAGTGTCTCTTGGTTTCTGATCTAGATATCCTGAAAAGCTGTACATAGACACATTCAGATCCTAAAGACCTGCTGATATAGTTGTCATCAATACATTCCATTTTTGTGTTGGTTTTATGGTGTTTCTTCATTTCCATTCACTATGTGCTCATATTCGTCTTCGTAGTTCTTTATAATTCCTTGCACAGGTAATATAATCACAAAATTATATCAATGAATCATGTGCTGACAGCTCCTGACACTTTGCTAAACAAAACCACAACACCTGCACAGTTAGAAAACAATGTCAGAGACACTGAAGAACTGCAGGATGAGAAAGAGACAAATTTGGTTTAAAAAAAGACCTATCAGTAATGTAGGAGCTGCCACCACCTTCTGAAAATAACATTGTTCGTTTCTGGGATGAGAAACTACAGTCACAAATGTCTGTTTCTGAGGAGATTGACCCATGGCTTATGCAAGATTTCTTCTCAGCAGACAAATATGAGAGATGGACAAAAGTGTTTATGAGACTGAGAAGAAAGCAGCATGTGAAATGTGCCAGAGAAGGCCACAGACAGGGACTAATCACATCAAATTGGCCATGGCACAAACAGGTATCTGGACCTCCCACCCCCAAAAGTAGTCATGCGAAGAGACCAAAGACTCATTCATACAAGAGCAATTCAAAGATTAAATAAACTTGATCAACATAGTATTTATTTGGCTGTTTCTTAATTTATTTATAATGGCACAACAAGTTACTGGTATTTTTAACATAAATTGTCAGCAGGAAAATGAAAGGATGACACTGGCCAATAGTGCTTTCAAAGACTGACCTTCCAGACAGAACGTCTGTGTGCAACACAACAGAGCCCTTGAAGCTCCACACTGCCGACTGGAGTCAAACATGGACTAAGCCTGACCCCTGGCAGGATCCCCAGCACTGCACAGCCACAAGTGGAGGTAATGACATGTTTCTTTGACAGCTCTGGGACATTCTTGGTCATGCCTGGAAGCTGATTACCAGACATCTAAACCCTCCGCTGCTACTGCCGGGTGACATTGGTGCATAATTCCACCCTGACCTAGCACAGTCCCCGTCTGCTCGTTGTCCCTGCACTGCGCAGGGTGAGGAGAGGCCAGAGACCTGCTCTACAAGATCCCCAGAAGCCATGTAAGATATAATTGCACAGGAAAAAGTTTGGGCACAAGCAAAGCAGCTAACCTCTCCAGGGACACCCACTCTTTTATGCCTGAAACAACAAATTGTATGTCTTTCTGTAACTAAGGACACTTTGCCTTCCTAAGAGACAGTTCAGATTGGCAGCCAGGATGCTCCTGCCTTATGTTGAAAATACAAATTTGAATTCCTACTTTAAAGCAGGCCCAAATGAAGATTTGAAGCTGAATCTTTTGGGCACAAGGTGCTGCTCCACACAGTATACTATTCTGTATGCACATTGACATTTACGCACGTGGTTCCTGGGCTGTGGCAAAAGCTACATCCAGCTGATCCACACCTTGAGCTCAGCCAGAGTCTGGGGCGAGCTGCCATGGTGGAGAGCCCTCCAGCTGCACTGGGGATCCCTGTTTTGGAGCTGCCAATTAACACCTCTCTTGAACAATTAATGCCCAGCTTGTTAACCCCAGAGCAGTGTCAACTCACAGATGGTTCTGCACATGCCTGGTGGCAAGATTATAGACACTTATCAGTTAAGAAACTGATGACAACAGTATCACAAGGAGATACACATAGATTCACTTGATGAATTTGACCTATATTTGCCAGAGTTATGGCTGCAGTGCTTTCAATGTTTGATAAACTGAATTGTCTACTGCTTTTTGATCAATAAATTGGTGCTGCTATTGAAAAAGCCATCAATACTTTAATTTAGATTCAGTTAGTCATCATCTGATGTCACAACTGAAACACTGAAAACAACACTGAATTCAGTAATTCATTGACAGATTCAGCATAAAGGAAAAAAAGGTGCTATGCCAGAGTTCTTTAAATGATCACAGGGAGGATTAAAGAATATAATTCTCTCATTACTCATCTCATCTTAGGTCCAACTGCATCTAAAGGCTAAGTAATGTGCTTTTCTGTAATACTGCTTCTTCAGGAAAGTATGACCTGCTGCACCTTATCAGCTTAGAAATGTCAATTGGAGGAAGTGAACCAAACAAATCAATAGGGTTTATTCTACTTCAGAATCTCCTTAGAGCAGATACTTAGAAAACTGTTAGAAGGAAAAACAGTAATAAATACGTTCCACTTCCAGGAATAAGTTACGGTTCTAGTATCAGCTAAATGGGAGAAAAGACATTGTATTGAACTTCTTCAACACATTAACTCCAGATGCAGCCAATGCATTGATGTCTCTATTAGTCATTCACTAGGGTTTATAATGCTAACTTTTCCTACCTCAAGCTGACATCAAGGGCTTATCATTCATCCTTCATGTAGACAGCACGACAATTGACACTCCACAGAGACATTATGAATACAGCCAAACACCACAGGATTATTGAATAGCCCAGGTAACTTTCCTCATCTTCCGAAGAGACCGTTTTGCCCACTATAACTTTCTAAAAATGTATTAATGTCACAATGACTTGCTGTTGAGGTTTTTAGTCCAAGCACAGAGAAAAAAGTGATCCTATGCAAAATGAAGGACTACAGCATGAAAAACTTTCAGTAACAGTCACTGACCTTTCACTGTATAAAACTGTTAGAGCAGTGAGACTAGGAATTAGGGTTTCTCAGTGGCTGCTAAGGTGTTATGCAGCCTTTCATCTGTGTAATAATTCAAATCCTGCCTGGACAGGATCCTTCTTTCAGCCATACTCCACTGACAATTACCCTACTACAGTTAAATGACTGCAATCAGCTTTGTCATGGGGGAAAAGGGGAGACAGAAGGGTGGGGGGCAGGGGGGTGGGAAGTCAACTCTTAGCCTTCTTTTGTATTATCCAATAAAATCTTTGTTCTGTGAGACTTCCCAAGATAACCTCAGTATCATAGCACAAGGTACCTGGTCCAGTGGCAATGCAAGTTACAGAACTGATTAGAAATTATTGCTTTACAGCAATAAATTTAGATGGCGTTCATATGGCTTCACATCTTAATACTCATCAAAATTAATCTTCTGTTTTCTTTGCCACAGTATGAAGAATACAACCACTATCTGCAGCCCATACATTCCACCAGGCAGCTAAATGTCAATAGACCTTGACATAGCTTTCTCTTTAAATCAAAATCCAACCTCTTCACTCTATACCTACTGTTAAAATAGCAGTCCATGCTCCTGTCATCTCCTTCTTTGGCCCATATTACTTTCTCCTTTATGGCCTCCCCATGACCTGCATAAATCTTTTCTGATGCACCGAAAATAATAAAATAAGCGTGAAACAGAAGGACAATGTTTGTAAGAAAAGCAATGTCTAAACCAATCTGCATATAGCTATTGTGTTCCAAAACATGCAGCCTAATGGATATATGCTTTCTAATTGCACGCGATTGTGCATAAATAAGAGGCTACATTACTACAAGCTAGTAAAGAGAAAGTGTCACTTTTTATATCTATTTAGACTGCAAGTCATAAAAGAGTCAGAATAAATTTTGAATCCTTCAGTTTCTAGAAGATGACAGAAAAAGACCCCAAAGATTACGAATATGCGCAATTGACACCACCTATTAAATATTTTCAAATATTCTGCAATGGGAACAAATAGACAGTGGGTTTATAATTCAGTCAAAAGCATTAAAATGCAGATGCTCAAAAAAAATTGTTTTCAAACTCAGTAATTTCCTGTCCCCTTTTTAAGGAGTTTACTCTCTACATCTTCAGGAAGCATTACACATTAGAACCCATTTTTAAATGATCTTTAACATAAATGCCTTTTCTACATGTTTGCATGTAATTACAAAGTTTGTGTGAACAGTCTGTGTGCAGGTGTGCAATGGTACATAACACTGAGGCATAAAACTCAGCTTCTATACTCTGAAAATCCAAACTTAACACTTAGAAAAGTCTTATCAAAAAGTGGGATGACAGTTGCAGGATCTTACTGCCTTCTTCGTTTGCTGGGATACATGTCTAGGGCTTTACCTGGCAAGGTCCTAAATGTGCTGCTCCTGACACTGTGAAGCAATCAAGCATGTGAGTAAATTTAAACAGCTGACTCACTTCACTGACTCTCTGGGTGTCATGTACATGCGCACTGGGTGGCACGACTGATTAAGTGCTTCACGGGATGTCAGCCAAAATGGGCAGACTGTCACACTGCTCAGACTAAGGGGGAAGTGAAACATCCTAAATACTTCCAGAGTGTATGTGTGTGTATGAATATGTATATACATACCTACATACGTACAAACACACTAGTGTGTGTGTGTGTGTTTTATACATTTATATTGTCATGGCACGGGGTATTTTATCTGTGAAGTGACAAAGGTTTAGCCTTGCCTTGTTGACACTGGTGAGTTTGCAGCCACAGATGAAATGATTGCAGACCATATTTATAGACACTTCTGAAGAAAAGTAACACTTTCCTAATGCATAAAATGTGCAATTTTCCCTACTCTTGCTCTAGACTTACACAGAAAAGCAAATAGCCCTCTAAGTGAAGCAGCCTTGATCCCATTTGAATTTGAGCATTGGTAAAATGTTTTGCAATTTAAGATGCTACAAATAAACTTTGAAAATAGTGACAGAAGTATATATCTGTGTTGTATATATCTTTATAGCTTGTATCACAGTCATCTTTGTATCTCCACTGGAACCTAAGGCCAGTTAGTACAGAAAAGATTGAATTTCTCATTGCAAAAGACATCTCTTAAGACATTCATGGGCATTGTGGTTTTGGCAGGAAATTTCATACATCTTGACAGAGATGGCACATTTTCACAAAAGGATTTTCCTTTTATGTTTCCACATATATGTGTGGAAGCTACTACCAGCTGCAATGGGAACAGAAGCGGAAAGAATGAGAAGGCACAGGATCATTTCCTGACTTTGTTGTTGATCTTCCGCAAGAATTTCAAAATTAATTTCATCTTTCAATGTCTTCATTATTTCAGATGTAAACTGGGGATGATGACCATCCCTGTTGTCCTTCATAACAAGCCATGAAAACCATTCATGCAAGATAATATTTAAACATCACTCAAACCCCACTAAACTGATGGATTGAGTGCTCTAATACTAATCTGGCTACTATTATTATCTTGTTATTTACATGTATATTGTTGCAAACATACACATTATATATATATCTCTTCCATATTTCACGTGTTTTAGGTTTTTGTCACCATAGTCACTGGAGCCATTAAGGTGGGATAAGTCAATTTCAGTTACATGTATTTACAACTGTATTTTTCAGTTTACACATCACAAGTGATATTTCTCACTGCATGAATTTTCAGACTGGTAACAGAAGCTCAATGCATTTTCCTTAAAAGTTTGTGTAATCTGTCAAACACGAAGTCATTAAGCAGTTATATTTTTCTGAATCATGGTGTCTATTGTAAGAACAGCCGTGTATTTAGTTCAACAGTGAAACTCAAACTGTTTTACTAATGAAAAGGGAGTCAAATAACCAAGTGTTGGAATAAATTGCAGGCTATTGAAAGTGGACAGTTGGCTCACTAAATGTGGCCCTCATGAATGACACCACTTCCCTTTAGATTGGCTTTGAAATAATCCAGATTTACTTTGTATTCTACAAAGTATTTTAGGACCTTCTATGATCAAGATAAGATAGGAAACACATTCCATGAAGAAAATGCAATTTCTTCGCTTGCAAACTTCAGCATTTACCAAACAAATGCATGTAGCTTCTAGAATAAATGACTTTTGGTGCAATTATTCATAGATTTTTCCTCTGGATTTACCACTATCACTGGGCTGCTGCACATGCATCACAAAATTTATGACATTTTAGCAATATTGGGAAGAATGCCCATTTTCCAGATACAGGTGGAATCACTGGCTTACTGAAGGCAGTGGGAAAATTCCAATATATGTCAATAAGATAAAATACTTTAGACAGGGAATTCAAGCTCAGATACCCTAAATAAAAACATCCAAGGTGAACAGAAACATTTTAATTATTTCATAATAGAATGATCTGCAATTATGCCTCTTCTTCTTCCTTTAAAGTCTTCAGCAAGTCTCACCCTCAGTTTCACACTATGTGGCTCAGATTTTTTTATTCTTTCCTGTTCTCCTACTCCAGGCTTTGTTAATTTTTAATTCTGTGCATAAATTTAATTATCTCTTGCCTTGTATACACTTCTACAAAAATCTAGTTATCTAAACTTCTTTTTTTGTGTATCAGGACTGTTCACTCTTCATGCATAACAGCTGAGCAGACTGATCCCTGACAAGGATGTTGACAGTGCACCATGACAAAGGGGTTGTGAAAGATTTGAGTCGGTCTTAAAAGATTCTTTAGAAAAACTGCTGAGTCAATGAACAGACATAGTGAGCTGCCCTTTTTTAAGGTGCATGGAGCAATGAATACACCTACCTTATGAGGGGGTTAAAGAGGACAGAGCCAGTTCTTTACAGTGACATCCAGTGACAGTGGATGAACAATGGGTTCAAATTGAAATAAACTCCATTTAAACATATGAAAAAACTTATTTACTATGAGGGTGAACAAACACTGACACAGGTTGTCCAGAGAGAGTGTGGAGTATCCATCCTTTGAGCTATTCAAAATCAGGTGGATGGACTAAGTGATCTCCACTGGTGCCTTCCATATTAAGCAGCTCTATGATTCTCGTCCCCTAGGCAGTGAGTTTTAGCATGCAGCACAGCATCACCTTCTGAATTCCATCCCTTTGACAAAGATATACCATCTTCAGCCTAACTCTAACCTCTTGCTTTCCCAGACTATCTTCTAATTTCAGCAAACTTTCTCTTTGGACATCAATCTTGAGTAAAATATATTTTAGGCATGCAAATGTGAGGGACAATTTTTATAATGCCAGTTTTCTCATTTATGACTAACACACTAAGATTTAGATGGCTTGAACTCCACAAGCAGGTAAACTTTATTTTTAATAATGCCTAAAGCTGAAAAAAAAATAAGGTTATTGACACGCTCTTATATCCAAATGTTGATTAGATCTAGATTTGAAATATATGATTACACAAGTTTATGATGCGTAAATCAACTTTTATTTTCATGAAACTTCTCCTACTTGTGACAACCATATGCACAGAAGTCAAGAAAATATCTGACAGCATAACTTGGAAAAAAAGAGATGTACTATACAAAACAATGTGTGGATGACAGCTGCTACTCCCCCTTTAAATCTTATTCAGTCATTCTTGGGCTGAATATCTCCTTTTGCTTACCATTCAGTACTGATATAGGTGGCAAAGCCAGTCCCTCTGAAGCTGAACTGTTTGCGCAGTACACATTTTCCTTGCTAATATTGTAAAATAATTCATTTTTCTCAAAAAGAACCAGACAACCAGCACACAATATTCAACCTACCTGAAATACTGTTGAAGAATGTAAGAACATCTCAACAGCTTACATTACTACAAAGACTGAAACCAAGAAGACTGGATTCAGACTTTGCTTCCTCAAAGCTGGATGGAGTTCAGATGCATCATTCCAGTTGACGTCTACCTCTACTCTATTATGCTTCCACGAAAATCCAAAAAGCCTGCTCCTCATAATCCAGAAGAAGTGTGAGAGTGCTCACAATAATCACAGGGAATCCCCATATTTGCCATATTGATGGGTAGCTCTCACATTGCCCTGCAGAGTTCAGCAGGGAAGTCAATCAATGGGTGTTTAACTCTGGCTGGCATCCTCTGCACTCAATCCTGCAGTCTGGCTGCTCCTGCCTCCTGCCAGCACCAACTCCAGAGCTTTTTTTTCTGCAGGGCTGGCAGCTGCCTCCATGCCTCTCTGCTCCAGCCAGCGCTGCACAGAGACATCTCTCAAGTGCTGGCAAGAGAGCTCAAAGAGATTTCAGCAGGTAGAGGAGATCCCCTGCCAGGCTAAAGAAGCCAAGGACTGAGGGAAAAGGAATCATTGGACTATTTAATCCTTTATTTTCATGTCTGTATAAAGGACAGCAGGAAGTGTGTGACCCCAAAGGAAAGAATTTTCTATCAGAAAGTGGTGCCATTCTTTCCGTAAGCCTTTCTGTGCTCTCAGAAAGAAGAAAGTTTTGCTTCTTGGAGGGATCAAAAGAAGTCTGCCAGGGGTGACAAAAGAAAGGGAGAAGTTAACCTCCTGACAATGGCAATAGGTTAAGCCAGTATGAAGGAAGATTATACTGCAAAGATCTTCTAGGACTGAGAAGAAAATTATCTTTGGTTCAGCAAAAGAGGAAATGCAACCCCCGAGGATTAAGAAGAGAAGGAATACAGGAAAAATGAGAAACGAGAGAGATGCCCCTTTGGAGCAACACTTTGAATAAATAAAGCTGCAGGGGTCACTGTGAGAGACAGGACATGACTTCGGGTCATACAGTCAGAGAGAACTGCTAGGCCTAGGAGATGCTGTGCTACTAGCAGTAAGACCTCAATACAATCAAGGGAGAATAAAAAGAGAGGGAAGACAAAGGAAAACATGAGTCATGGATGGTATTCAAAACTGTATTTGTCAACAAGGGCACCGAGGGACAATGTCTAGAGAGTCAAGAGGAAAAAACACAGATGGAAGCCTAGCATACTCTAAGAAGCAGAAAAAAGAGTCAGTTGTAAAGGCTCAAGAAGTAAAAGTGAAGAATTGGGAAAGGGCAATTTTTTAGAAGGGCAGTGGGGGCTTTTTTAAGTGTTTGCTGGATTCGGGAAAAGGAATGAGAGTTTCAAAAGTAGTCCATCTGTCAGAGACAATTATGAAACACAGGCCTATATACCTAAGTTGTTAACTGGAGGTATCAATGTGAGCTGCTACAGCTGGTGAAGGAAGGATTGAGCCATAGTGAAGGAGATGTAGGATGTAATTAGAGCAGTTTTGAACTGCATGTTTGGAGAGGACAGAGGTGACAGGAATAAAACAGATGAAATGATAGTTACAAGAAGGGAATCCAATAGGTGTTTTCATGACAGGAGTGATCTGTGACTACCTACATTTAATTGAGAGGAAACTTAAGGACTTTGAGAAACAGTAGGGAAAAAAGAGGGCAAGATGAAGTAGACACACATGATAGGACGGGAGAGGAGGGGATAATGAGAGAGAAAGTAAGAGAAATAATGAAGTCAACATTTGTGTGACAGCAGATTGAGAAGCAAATGTGGAAAAGGTTAATGATAGAAGTAATTAATTCTGTATTTCAACTTTGGTTTTTTTCTGCAGAAGCAAATGAGGTAGTTGCAGTAGAGCTTATTTTCTCAAAGAAAGGGAAGCACACAATGAAGTACAAATGAGGTAAGTCATGTTTTTGGCAGGAGAAAAACTGAATGAAGATCTTTGACTGGAGAGATGAGGACACAGTGATAGCCAGCTAAAATGTCAGATTAAGTATCACCAGGGAAAAGTAGCTCAAGGGTGAACTTGATCATGCAGAAGTGATAATCATTGACCCATTGTCAGGATCATACTGGTAACCAGAGTAAGCATTACAGCAGTGCAACTGACATCCAAACACTGATCAGAGAGTTTCTCAGATGTGCTGATTTTGGCTGGGATAGAGTTTATTTTCTTCACAGAGGCTGGTATGGAGCTGTGTTTTGGATTTGTGCTGAACAGAGTCTTGAAAATGTAGGCATGTTTTTGTTACTGCTGAGCAGCGCTTACACAGAACCAAGGCCTTTTCTGCTTTTCGTACTGCCACACTGGTGAGGAGATAAGGGATGCATCAGAAATTGGGAGGAGAAACAGCCAGGACAGGTGACAAAAACTGATCAAAGGGATATTCCATACCATGAAGCTGCATCCAGTTGGTGGCCAGTCACTAGTGGTGTTGTCCCCCAGGGATCAGTGTTGGGCCCAGTCCTGTTTCATATCTTTATTGATGATCTGAACAAGGGGATTGAGTCCACCATCAGCAGATTTGCAGATGACACCAAGTTGGGGTGGAGTGTCTGTCTGCTGGAGGATAGGAGGGCTCTGCAGAGGGACCTGGACAGGCTGGATAAATGGGCTGAATCCAATGGTATGATGTTTAACAAGACCAAGTGCCGGGTCCTGCACTTTGGCCACAACAACCCCCTCCAGCACTACAGGCTGGGGACAGAGTGGCTGGAGAGCAGCCAGGCAGAAAGGGACCTGGGAGTTTGGATTGACAGGAAGCTGAACATGAGCCAGCAGTGTGCCCAGGTGGCCAAGAAGGCCAATGGCATCCTGGGCAGTATCAGGAATAGTGTAGCCAGCAGGACCACAGAAAGTGATTCTGCCCCTGTACTCGGTACTAGTTAGGCTGCACCTTGAGTACTGTGTCCATTCTGGGCCACTCAGTTTAGGAAGGACACTGAGGTGCTGGAGAGTGTCCAAAGACGGGCAACAAGGCTGGTGAAGGGACTGGAGCGCAGGCCCTATGAGGAACAGCTGAGGTAGCTAGGGGTGTCTGCAACAAAAAAATGGCTCTCAAAAAACAGATGTACCAAGAAGGAGGGAAAAAAACCAAAACAACCATAAAACCCCAAAGATACCCCCTTCAGGATGTAGTTGATTATAACTTTTGCCATTCCAGAAAGTGCACTTTATTTTCAATTTCCAGTCTCATATATACCTCTTTAGCCTTGTGCTCAAAATTTACAAAGCTTTAGCTTGTCAGCTAAGGGAATTCTCTGTCTTTCCTCTGAATATTAGTTACATAATAGCTTGAGCTAAGCAATCAAAGTGGTGATAGGTCAAAAGGAAGATTTGCCTGAGGTGATGCAAGGAGTTGATGGCAGAGCTTCAAGCTGAATACACATTTCTCTACTATTCAGACAGCACAAAAAACAATAGAACCTCCTTCACTGTTTGGATTTTGTTGGCTTTTTTTCAAAGCAGCAGTGTTTCTGAAGGCAAAGTTACAAAATGCAATGGCATTGAAAGAGCTAATAAGCCAAAGAAATATCCCCAAATGGCACAGCTTTCTAGCTCTCAATGGCACTTCCATGATATTACTAATAAATTATATCTCTTAAAATAGGTATTTTCTACATCCTGTAAATATGCACAATTCTTGAGATATTAAGAGAATTGTGTTAAGCCCGGTCTTCCCCTTGGATTTTACACTGCTCACCTGCAAAACTCTTAGGTCCAAAAAATCCACAGCTCTTTGGTACTGACATTTCTAGTTATAAAAGAAATTCGTTGTTCAACCCCCTCGCATCTGTTTTGTGGAACTAAATGACAACTACTGAAAATTTTAGTTGGTAAGTGGTGGCGACAGTAAATACAGCACTGAAATTTACAGGGATAAATTAAACATTTTTTGACATTGCAGAACAGTGTAACATTTACTTGTCAACAGTGCAGGATACAGTAAATAGGCCAAGCAGGGAACTAAGAGGGTCAATACTCCAAGGCCTACTCTCTGAAGTGACAGCAGTGATTAAGATGACAGCTCCTGCACTTGAAATTGCCATTCTTCAGGTTCTTTAGGGCTTATGATTTATCTGCAATTGACTAAGGAATGGGCCAGGCATTATAAGCATTACTCTTCTCCATGCCATGACAACATTCCCAAAAATTTCAAGATTTTTCTCCTATGAATTTATCTGGCTTCTTGAGAAAATGCCTTCAGAACTGAACACGAAGCCTCAAGTACCTAAGATCTGAAAAACTGTAACAGGCAAAGTTATATGTATGTTGAACAATCTATCTGGGTCTCCACTTCTTTTTAAGCAGTTCATCAGAAACTGTTTCTGTAAAGAGAACTGTTTACAAAAGTTGGGGTTTTGCACAAGTCTAGGGAAATGCGAGAGCACAAGTTCTCAGTCACAAAGCACACACCTTTCCAACTGAAAAATAAAAACTGAGCTTTGACTAGAAACTAGCTAATGCGACAAAACACCCTAACATGCTATTTCTACAAGCAGCCTTGTCCAAAGAATAAATCAGATAAAAATAGGGACAAGCTAAACTTAGATTTTGGTGGGTGCTTTCACTTAATTACCTGATAACACTTCTCTTGTGGTTTTGTTTTTTGGGTTTTTTTTACAAGGCTGCAGGCTGCTCTCCACCCTATAAAACCGCTTTAACTGCTCTCCTCAGAGTAGGACTTCGCTATGATGGCACTCGTTAGTACTGTTAAGAGGGTTTAAATTTGAAATGATGCAACCGAACTAAAGGTGACTTGTGCTATTAAAAAAAATTAAATAATTTTTTTTTTAAAAAAGCGGACAACCAGCCTAAGTCGGTGTATTTTTATAGGGTTTTTTATTATTTTTACAAGTTTTTTATTATTTTTACAGTTTTAACTTCAATCGAGCCGCAGTGGGCGCGTGTGACCCCCGCTGTCTCTGCTAACATGCTCAGGGCCGAGTTTCACGGTACCACGGGCACCCCGGGAGTCCGTCTGGGAGCCGCCCTGGGGAGCAGCTGCCGCCCCTGGCAGGCTCTCCCAGGAGGCGCCCGGTCCCGCCGCATCCCCCGGGGCCCAGGCCGGCCTGGCGAGCTCCGCCCTCGGGGCCGCCGGCACCCTCTTCGGGGCCGGGGGCCGCCTGGGCCGCTAGCAGCGGCTGTACCCCCGAGCTGCCCACGGGAAACCCCACGGGGGCAGCGAAACCCCCAAGCCGAGCGCGCCGGCAGCGGGAGCGGAGCGGAGGAGGCCCGGCCGGGTCACGCCCGCCCCCGGCCGCGCCACCGCCCCTTCCTGTCATGGCAGCGGCCGGGCGGCGGGAGCGCGGCGAGGCGGTGCGGGCCGGCGCCCTTGGCTGCTGAGCGCCCCGCGGAGCGGGGACGGGCCCAGCGCGGAGCCGGCGGCAGGAGGTGACTGCGGGGCGCCGTGCGGGCAGGGCCTGCGCGGGGGTTCCCCCGGGGAGCGGCCGCCCCGCAGCCCGTCCGCGGCGCTGGGACGGGGCGGCGCGGCCGCTCCGGGGTTGGCGCGGCCCGGCCGCGGTGCGGGCCCGAGCCCGGCACTGCCCCCGCCGGCGGGGCGGGCGGAGCAGTTCGGGTGTTCGGGTGTCCCGGACACCGCGGAGGATCTACGGGGGTTTTTGTCGAGTGCACCCCGGGAACGAGCCATCCCCACGGGAAGAACTGTTGCCGAAGAGGGCTTCCGGGCTGGTCCCGACGTGCGCCTCGAGGGCACCTTCCCAAGTTGTAGGAACCACGTTTGTCCTGCAGTGACGGCGTGCACGGTGGCACTGCCCGGGAGGTTTAACTTCACACCCTCCCCAGTGTGCCGTAGTCTAGCCGTGGTCTTGGATCCCGAGGATGCCCGGTACTAGGGGGTGTGGGTGAGTGATGTTCAGGAGCTACACAGCCCTAAACACCTGGTGAAACAGACCCACGAAGCACAGCAGGTAAGCAGGCTCTGGTAGCTGCAGACAGGAGAGCCTGTTCTGACTTGACCTCGTGGTAAGACACCAAAAGATTAGATTCCACAGCATTACATAACAAGATAGCCACCCTACTGTGGCTGTCTCATGACAGTAAGTCATTTGCTTTTGTAATTGGGAAGATAAAACCTAAATTTCCTAAGCCCCACACAGACATCTGTAATACATCAATCACATCACTTGGCTTTTGGCAAGACAAATCCAGGGGGAAGGGAAATCCTGTCATGTTCCCTTTGTTTTCCTTGTAGATACCGCTGAAGAACCTGCTTTCCACCACTTTCCTTATTTAACTTCACCCTGGGGTCAGCTGGTCATCAGCATGCCTTCTACCGAGAACACCTCTAAACTCTTCCTGGTCCTCTTCTCATTGTTGCTGGTGCTACCAGTGGTTGAAGCCCTGGATGCCGGAGATACCATTGCCTTCCTTCTAGGCCTTGCTGTCAGCGTCGTCGGATTCTGCGCCTGCCTCGGCTTGTATGCAAGGAAAAGGAATGGGCAGCAGTGATTTCAAGAAAATGCTCAGATGAAATGAATTTCCTAACATGCCTTGGGGTTGGGTGTAAGACTGAGCTTTGGTTCTAGATAACTCTCAAAAAACATGTAGATATTTCTGCAAACCTTTTACTGTTCAGTACAACAGAATCAAGACTGTACACAGTAAAAGGGATTTGTAGGATCTGCCCTTGTGACAGAAAGATAATTTTATATTGCTTGTGATTAAATATTGCCTCAGAGAAGGGTAAGAACTTTTTGAATGGGGAAGAAAAACTATAGAGTGGCTCACAGTAAAAGTTTATGAATGTAGCATGTGAGGGAGGCCATCAACAAGTTCCACAATTTTGGTTTCAAGGTTTATTCAGGAGGAAGCAGCTATTAATCTTCCAGTCAGGATGACAGAGTTTTGAAAGTACTCCTAACTTGTGCTTGTGTTCACCTTCTCTGTAATGACAGTTAGCACCTAACAGCTCACTTCTGCTGTCACGGGAATGAGACTTACGAGAACTAAGAAAACATGAAAGGCTTTTTCTTTTCTTTTAGAATATTTTTAGAGTATTTTTATTTTAGAATATGCCACTCCTGGAGCCTGTGTTCTTCTTACCAAGTAAATACACTTAAGAGCGGGACCAATATTTTTATTTAACATGTATTTCACAGAAAAGTACATGTAAGGCTATGTAAATCAGGAATTACATGTAGTATTTCTGCATTAGGAAGTTATTAGAATTATAACAAGACCATTGTACACGTTTCTTTTACAATATAGAAAAAACTTGTAAAAATCCTGGGTTTAGTCAATAGGTCCATTGCTCAAGTGTCTTCTTTATGACAAACTTGCATTGCTAGCTAAACATTTAGGCTTCTCTGACTGGTGCATATGAGTTCCGCAGCAGATTAGGACCAAAACCAAAGTAAAAAATCCTGATGGAAAATGGGAGGTGTAAATAGTTGTATTCTATTCACACTCAGTCAGATTGTATGGTGTACGGTTGAAAGACTTAGTAGCATATCTAGAACCTTCTTTAAGTACCAAAGGTGAAATGGCTCAGCCAAGAATGTCTATCACAAGTCCCTCCAGCTTGTTAGAGTGTTCTAGCTGTCTGCTTGAAGCAAGGAGCACAATCTCTTAGCAGCAGAATAAGGAGCATAGGAAGGTGAGCTTTCCACAGTTCGCAGAATTTTTGTTCTGATCTTGTGCTGTGGACACTGCCACTCTCGCTAGAAATCTTGGCTTTTATCTTTCAGAGCTGAGGAAAAAGGTTACATGTGATGCAGAGCTATGTGTTTTGATAATATTCCTTCACTTCAAGTCTCTGTTCAGTAGAGCACCAAGCTAGAAGAGTTGTTGGGCAGGTCTTATGTAAGAAAGCCCTGGTTATTTCAGTCTTGCAATTTATGTCTCTCATGGCTGATGGAGGGAGGAAGTTAAAATGAAAGCCTCTAAAGTTGTATGGGATTGAAACTATAGGACTCATCCAGTAAACCACAAGAGTGTAGGTTTCTGATTTCACGTTACAAGAATAATGGTCATAGAGTTACTCTGATGAGTTGCAAGTCTTTCCAGGTTCTTGAACATTTTTTGTAGCTTTCGAAAGTCTGGGACATGGTGCGCAATTGCTGAGTACAAATGAAATTTGCAGCCCTAAGAGTAGCCTCAGACAGTAGCATCACCTTTGAAAGCTACCTAGCAGCACTAGATGATCCTTATGTGATTATTCAACTGGGTGGGTGCAAGCACACATCAAAGTGTCATCTTCGATGCTCCAGCTTGGGTAAACTGTTACACTTAAAAAAAACAAACCCAAACCACAAAATCACCACTCAATTCACTTTAATTTCCAAAAATTACATAATTTTGCCAATTTTTCAGTAGAATATCATATATTGCCCTTTCAATAGAATAAATTTTATCACAACCAGCTTTTCACAGGCTCCTTTATCTACACTTTGGAAAAGATCCCTGGCAACTGGGCAACAGTTTCACTTCAGGAAAACAAAATTTTAGCAGAGTAATTATTTTCAGACAATAGGAATATCAGGAACACTGTTCTTTGCCCGAAGCTGAATGTACTTTATTGAAAGGTGTTTGCACAGCATAATGGCTTTGTTTCCTGGATTCTGAAAGCTTTATTGTTAAAGACTTCCATTTGTTGATGTCTTGAGTGTAAAATCAGATACCCCTGTTTTTCTTCTGTCTTAATAAACTTTCCCCTATGATTTATGATCAGCTTGATGAAGTAGTTCTTATGAAAAGAAAAATCATGACGACAAAAATGACTAAAACTGTTTAAATTCCTTCTGTTATTATTTTCTTATCTTCTTTTGCTTAAAGTTAGATAACTTTACAAACTAATGTGGCATAAGTTATGTTTTCAGTTGAACTTTTGTACAGTGAGCGTACTTCTGTTGATCCTACTACTCGTTTATCCCATTTCAATATCAGCTACTTTAAAGCACTTAAAGGGGGCTGGTCCCCTTTGACACTGTCAGCTTGCAGTTGGAAGAATCCTGTTTCTCTGGTACAAGGGAAACTTGAAGGATTATTTATTTTTCCTTTTCACTATGAATTTTTAACATATTTATTATATAGTTGCCTTTATACCAGAAAAGCCATTTATGTCAGTTTTCTACCAGAAACCCAAGAATATATGGGACCATTTTTTGCTTTTTTCTTTTAAAGAAATACTGTGTTCTAGTGCTTTAGTTATCTGAGTTATATAATTTTTTAGACTTTAAAGGACCTTGTTTTATCCTAGCCTTTTGAAAATAGGATTCTAGTTCTTCCGGGATTTCAGCTAGTGCACAAAGCAGTTCACTTTTTGCACTAAACTAATACCATTAGAAGCTGTTTTCAGAGCAGAAAGTAGAAACAACCTGACAATGTTCATTGCCTAACAAATACAATCTACCCTCTAATTAGTGCAAGAAAGCTGCAGGTCAGGAAGGAACAGCTTTTGACTGCTGTGACTTCTATATGTTTTAACAATAGCATAGCTAAAACCCAGCCATCCGAGAACATTTAACAGTCAGTGTACAGTCCCTTTGCAAATGGACAGAAGTCCTCAGCTTCTAAGGACGCACCTTCAAGTGCTGCACACCAGCTAGGTCTTACCATTCTGCTGAGTACAGCAATACCTGGGGCTGGAATACACATGCTTCACATAGTTCCTAATGCACTGGCTTCTCTGGGTGTATGAACACTGCTGTGAACGCTCTCTCCTACTCAGATAAATCCTGCTGCTGGTGGTGATGCTGCTTTAATGCTACTGTGAGACCTGGAAATTCTATGACATCTTCTATCTGAGAACCTTTATAAGTTTACAGGTATTAATGTTTGCATCCCAATCATATCCTTGGCACAAGTGGAAAGAGAATCATTGGCTTGTGATGGTGTCATGGGAAGCAGGTGGTATCTCCAGGATGCTCACTGAGTTTTCTGGAGTGTGCTGTGCTTGTGGTTCTCAGCTACCATGCCCTTCCATGGGAGCTTTCCCTGGATAGCCCAGAGACTCTTGTGCACTGACTAGACACAGACACAGTCTGAAGCCCTGGTTCCTCTTTACATAAAGCTGCTTACATAAGAAGGGAGTAGGGAGCTGAGTTCACCATTTATAATAAGATAAAACATGTCCAAATGGATGAACCATAATAGGTCTGTTACCATGATAAATGCTCTAATTATTATACTACAGAAGTAACCTTGCTGTACTTTTTTACATCTGGTGAAAGGTTTGCCAGGTCTAAAATGGTGTAGTGATGCGATTGTTAGGAGTGGTGGAAAGGAGGGCCTGGATCTGGTTGTCCTACTGGTTTACACTTGAACCAATTATTGGTAAATTATCTGAATTCAACAGAAAGTGCAGGTGATTCACCAGATGAGAAAAGTAAGACTACTAATTCAGAACCAAACACAGCAAAACATTGGGCAAAATTGGATGTGACTGAAGATGCACAGGACCTAAACCACTTAATTCCTGCTGAAATCAATCTTCAGGAATTTGAAGTGACAAGTCTTTAATACATTAGACACTGAATACACTGCTAAGTGTTCAATTGTTAAAGAATGTAACCAGTTTTTAAATTATTACGATTTTAAGTTCCAATGAATACACAGTAACACCAAGTATTCCATTACCAATATTTGGAAAGCAAGTTTCCCAGCAAGCAGGCCGGAGGTTACATATCAAGTATGATATGGTAAATAACATAAAAGTACATCTTTTGAACTAAAATTAAAAGAACAATAAAATGATATGGGCATTCAAAGCATTTCCAGACGTTGTACTGGTCTCCTTAGCTCAGTTTCTCTAATAAAGTTTGAAAATATGTGGAAAGCTCTGTCACATTAAGGTGCAGGCACACTACACAGTCAGCAGAGCCTTTTGTTTCTGGATCATTCATCTGATCTGATCAAAACAGAGATTTTCATGATAAAAACAAAACAAAATGTTCCTTAGACTGCTTAACAAAGAGTCCTGTAGAATCATAGAATCATAGAATGTTAAGAGGTTGGAATGGACCTTAAAGATCATCTAGTCCCAACCCTGACATGATCAGGGGCATCTCCCACTAGACCAGGTTGCTCAAGGCCTTATTCAGCCTGGCTTTGGACACTGCCAGGGTTGGGGCATCCACAACCTCCCTGGACAACCTGTTCCCATGTCTAACCACCCCCACCGTGCAAAACCTCTTCCTAATATCTAACCTAAATTTTCGCTCTTTCAATTTGTTATTCCTTGTCCTATCACTACAGTTCCTGAGGAAGAGTCCCTCTCCAGCTTCCCTGTAGGCCCCCTTCAGATACTGGAAGGTTGCTATGAGGTTTCCATGTAGCCTTCTCCAGGTGGAACAGCTCCAACTTTATCAGCCTGTTTTTGCACAGGAGGTGAGCCAGTCCTCTTAGCAACTTTGTGGCCCTTCTCTGGACTTGCTCCAACAATGCCGTGTCCTTATGTTGGGCACACCAGAACCATACACAGCACTGCAGGTGGAGTCTCACAAGAGCAGAGCAGAGGGTGAGAATCACCTCCTTTGACCTGCTGGCCGTGCTCCTTTTGATGCAGCCCAGGAGACATTTGGCTTTCTGGGCTGTGAGTGCACACTGCCAGCTCATGTTGAATTTTTCATTAACCATCACCCCCAAGTGTTTCTCCTCAGGGCTGCTCTCAGTCACCTCTTTACCCAGCCTGTAGGTGTGTCTGGGATTGCCACGACCCAGGTGTAGGATCTTGCACTTTGCTTTGTTGAACTTCATGAGATTGTTCATTGAGGCCTACTTGTCCATCCTGTTGAGGTTCCTCTGGATGGCATCCCTTCCCTCTTGTGTGTCATCTGCACCAGCTTGGAGACATCAGCAAATTTGCTGAGGGTGTACTACGCAGTGCAAGTGAAGGCCTGAAAGCAGAATGCCCTCCATCAGACCTAGGAGTTGCAAACATTAGAGGTGGGGAAGAGAGAATTGTGTCCCTAAGCACACTATTGTAGAAAATTAGAGCTTGTTGCTGGGTTGGGTTAAAGTTTGTGTTCTCCTTCAGCCTTCCTATATTGTTTGTGTTCCTTCTCACTAGTCGCTGCCTTGGAAATTTTGACTGGAACCAACAGTACCAGCAGTTTTCTCAGCTGCCCTTCATTCAAGGCACTAAAATTTTGCATACATTTTCATACTGCTACTCTCCACTTGGCAAATATATAAAAGCATGGAAGTTACCTTCTTTTCCTGAATGGAGTTAAAATACTGCAAAACAACACAGTCCTGTGAAACTTACAAGAGAAAGGTCTGTCTTTTTCTTCTGTTTCTCTCCTCTTCTGTTTGTGCAGCATTTTGCACCCACTGCGATGATGCTAATAATAAATAGTACAACTGCATGTCCCTTCTCCACCTTTTCACAGAAAAGCAACAGTCCTAAAACATGACCACTTTAATCTTGGGAGAATTGAAGTAAGAAAATTGTCACTTTTATGAAAATATGTTCGCTTTCCATTTCCTGAGTTACCTGTGAAATGAGAATGTCTTTAGTTGTAGAACTATTAAAGGACATTTTCTGCTAACGTATTTCTGAACTGATACAGCTATGGAAATTACATGTTCAATACCTGCACTTACTTCTCAGAATTTAACCCAACATGATTCATAAGTCCCATGGTAGCAGTTTTAAATTTTATTTGAATCTATTCAAATGACCTGGAGAATCAGCTGAATTCATGTTGACTCATTTTTCCTCAAAAGCATATATTTATTTCAGTGTGTGCATGAATAGCAAGGAAAAATTAGGTCTCTTTTAAAATTTAATCTTTTCAGAAAGGCCATTTGTGGTCAACTTCCAAAAGTCTATCTGATAATTGCAGACAGTATATCATCTACAAAGTAGTCTATATCTACTGAAAAAAAAGTCCTTTTTCATAAAAAGTAATATTGCAATGGGCCCTACCTAAGTAACTTTTCATCTCTTCATAAAGATTAAAGATGTTGATTGTATATCTGGAGCTGTTGCCAATAAGGAACCAGTATTCAGCAATAAATGTCACAGCACCATGTTTTTCATTCTACTGTATTCGCAAAAAGAAAACATAAATCCCAAAAAATATTTTACATCAAAAATAGGCCAAAAGTGCTTTTCCAAGAACAAGTCAGTGTTATCTAATAATAAATATGGCCTTGGGGAGAATCTCAATGAAGTCAGCTCAAAAAAATTTATTGTACTAAACTGAAATCAAGCTCTCCAAAAGGGATGACCAAACTGTGTCTTTTGAATCCCATATAACTTTGCCAGAACGATCCCCCATGCCAGGGTTATGGCAGCAGGAGTCATGTCCTGATGCATGGAATGCTGGCTAACCTCAAATCCTGCCTGGGAAGTGACAGACAGCTGTGTCTCCCTGGGTGCCAAATGCATGCCCAGGCCACTGCTACCCTCCCGCTCCATGGAGTCATCTCCTGCTGTGACAAAAGTCAGATAGGTGATGAGCTATTTGTTTAGACATTCAGGAATATCTGTGTGGCTTATGCATTTTTAACATTCTTAGATGACAAATTTCACATTTCAAAATTCAGTTTTGTTGGCACACTTAATTTTTAAATACCCTGTATACAATATTTTAAAATATAGTATCTGTGTGGGCTGGGATTAGTGCATCCTGGAGAAGTAGAAAAGCAGAGGACATTGTCAGCTGAAAGGATATTTCCAAATTGTCCATCCACAAAAGGGGAAAAAGAAATCATCTTTGGGAAGAGACTGAGCCAAGAAATGCACAAGGTGACCTCCAGAGGTCCTTTACAACCTAATTTACTGTATGATTCTGTGAAGTCCTAGTTGTAAATGGGATGCATAAACAGAAGCTCAATTCACTTGTATCTTTATGGCAAACAAGGATATATTTGTGGTGAACAAATCTAATCACAGTGTGAGCCCATAGGGAACCTGACTGCAAAAGCTGTGAGGCTGTTCAGTCATCATGTAAGACCACAGGGAAACCAGATGTACCAGGATTCTCCCACTGCGTCTAGTGAAACTCAATCCCTGAGGCATTAAAAGGTTATGGAAAAAAGGGAACAAATATAGCACATGTTCAGTAATCCTCTTTTCAGAGTGGGATTTTTAAACATGGGTTTATGGGGCTAGTACAGTACTCCACATGGAATTCAAGTGCTTCAGTGCAAAGCCCCAAATGCGAATTATGTCAACTCCTGCCCATGTCAGTGTTTTGAAAATATTAAGATTTGAGACCAGAAAAAAACTTTGTCGCACATGGAGTTCCCATTGGCATCAGTGGTAATTTAGGACAAGGTCAAAGACAAAATACAGGTTTGGTTGTAGTTATATTGATAGGATGGAGGGGTCCCTGTCATTTGACCAGAAATGCACCTTGCACCAGATGGTGCTCATGGGGAACTGCAGCCACATTAGACTCCATCCCCATCTTTTTCCTTAGAAAAAATATTAGCTGAATTATTTATTGTGATAACTGAATGCCAAATTTTCATCTGGTTAAAAAACTGCCTGAAGTTGCTGAAATCAGTGCAGTCATCCTGATTTAAATTCATTTTGAACAGAAAACACAAGAGGCTTCATTCTGACCTTGCACCAGCCCTTATAATTCTGTGTAATGCAGTAGAATTATTCTTGATTTCCATTTATGTGAAAATCTAAATTAGTTCTTAAAATAGATTCTGTCTTTTTTTTCTCTCAGTCTGCTACCACTAAATTATTTGACCTACATCTTAATAAATATTAGAAAAAATTATTCTCCCCACTCTTATTCCACAAATGCACATCAGCATCAGAACTAGTGTATTCAACTCAGACTCCATTGTTTTGCCTCGCCCCAAACCCCAAGATTTATCAACTGAGGCAAAGGGAAATCTAGCAGACAGCCCACTCTCAAGGACACCGTGCTAATATAAAGTGCCTCCTCACACACTTTTAATGTATATGTGCTGTACACATTTGATGTACATCTGCTTACCTTTCTGCCTTGCTGTTCTTATTACTTTAGTAATAAGAGCAATTTGTTTTGTGTCTGTGTCAAACTGTTCCTCAAGAACTCCCCTCACCTAGTCTACACGAGGATCTGTGTATTAAATGAGAACTTCATAAATTTTCTTTTCTTGTCCAGAAGTAACACTGAAAACCCAGTAAAAAGGATTACATGTTCTCAATTTTAGAAGGGCCAGCAAGGAAATTATTATAGCTGTAGATAGAAATGTAAAGCACTAGAAATCTGAACTTTTATGAGTTTTGCCAGAGCTTTCTCTGCTTAACTCCCAATACATTTAATCAGAATTAAGAATTAAAATCCCTTCCACTTCCAAAGGAACACTGATGTTCCAATAGTGAATGTAGATCATGTGATCACTTTATGCACACTACCAAAATAATCTAAAATTGGCTGTACATAATAGTTGTCAGACTGCTGCCTTAATATATTATGTCAACTGTTGTAAGTCAAAACAATGAAAATTACCTGATTTGGTGTTAAATACAGGCCTTCAGAAGTAAATGTCATAGAAACAGAGCAAAGAGGCTTTGACAGACATACCTTAAATACACTCTCTTTCATGCAGTAGTAGCTGAGCAATTTGCTCCGTAAGAGTCCCATGTCCTCTTACAGCACTGGGTTTTTGTTTTTTTCATTATCTGGTGATGAAAACCCACTTTCCCTTTGTCTGGTGCTTCAAAAGCTGCACTCTGGTTTCAGAAAAATTAAAAACTAAGGAAATAAACCTCATGAGTGAAAGATTATGTTTTTCATTTTTTGAAACAGTTGATGCCTGACACCTGCTTACAGTAACTATTTCTGGTCTTATTACAAAGGTTGAGAAATGTGTAGCTTTTATGGAACTGGTACATTTGTAAAGAGTTTTATAAGTACATGTGTTACTTTAAACTTACCACAGAAATAATAGAAATCCCCACTGGTTCCAAAAATTCCTTCTAGGATGCTCATACTGAACAGACCAGAACAAATCTTTCACCATCCCCTGGTAGAGAGACTTCATAAATCCTTTCTGAAAACTGCTATTTATTCACATTACAGCATACCTAAACCTTAAATCATAATGCTGAGTCAAAGTCTACTAGACTTGTATCCCTTTCTTCATTTCAGCACTTGGAAGTCTAATGTTAAAATCTCAACATATTCTTAGTCCCAGTAATTATTCATCCTATTATTATTCTTGTATTTTTCAATTTTAAAAACCAGGTATGATTAAACATGTAGGGTTTTTTACAATAAAAAGAAGCAATTAGCTTTATTTCCTTTTTTCGAAAGGTATCTTACTGTCTCTGTTCACTAGGAGCCATATTTGAATATCCATACTCCCAGCTTACAGATTTTTAAGGAAAGGTAAAAGAGTTTAAAGGCTGAAAACCTACTTCACCTCAAAATAGTTTTGGTTTCAGTAGGTTCATAACTATACTTCAAGACTGCCAAATGAAGGAAAAGTCTGAAAGTTCCATAATTAAGACCTTTACTTTTGCTCTCTCCAACTTCTCTCTGTATCCACTGAAGGCTATCCCAGCTCCATTTATTATCTAACTAGGTTTGTCTAAATTGGTCAAAAGTGAATTTGAATCTAGCCTTGCAATTCCATTAATTCTGTGTTCTCAATTGCCTCTGTCTGGCTGTGACACCAGAAAATAACTTCTTACATTCCTGCACCAAGTTTTTTTTTCTGATTTCTTCCGTCTTACTCCAGAATGGCTATTAAGTTACCTTCTCTTCTTTAACTTTTACTTCTCTTTCAGCATCACCAAGTTTTCCCAAGATGTGATCCATGTTTTGGTAACTAAGCCACCTGGGCAAGTAAATCATTCTGAGCCATTGCCAGCTCTTCTTGTCTGAAGGTCTTCCATTTTATTTCAGGTTGTCAGAATTTCATTATGTTCATTATAGTTGGCCTTGTGACAATGTCCTTGGAAAATTCAATGAGATAAAAACATTGGAAAAAAAGAAAGAAATGCTCTATTTTCAATATAGAGTGTGAAGGTTGAAACAGGTATATCTTGAGGACCCGTGATATCAAAGAGAATTCATAAGCTTTACATAAATTCCTCAAATTGCCACAGTTTTTTTATGCATGCATATTTATGAAGAAATATTGTACATAATAGAGATATACAGTATATCTACTAAAAGTTCTGTTAGCTTTTGAAGTGTTACATTAATACCAAATTTACAATGTAGCATAGAATTACAGAAGACGTATGTTTTACTGGTACTGTACTGTGAGGAACAGTGTTGAATCATTAAAGAAGCGCTTTTTTGTCCAAATACATATCTCAGATTAGGAAAAACAGATTACTGTTATTTAGATCTCCTATTTGTACATTTTGATTTAATAATAGAGAATAAGTTCAGTGAAGCTTAATAAAATTATGTAGTGAGGAACTGTAAAAGCTTAAAATACTTTAGTGGTTTAAATGTCTAAAACATGACTTGAACAGAGTTTAGGATGTAAACCCTCCAAAAAAGGACCCAGAAATCCCTCAGTGCAGCAACAGCAGGACTTGTCAGTGCTCACTTTTCAATTGACATTTACACTTTAGACCTGAGGTTGCAAGCTTTCCATTCATGTGCAGAACTGCCGAAGAGTGTGAAGTGCAGAATCTCTGTGATCCAGTTGTGAGACAGAGCATAACCTAAATATCTCACTCCCAGCAGTGTCCTTACAAGAGTCTGATCTGAGTGGTGTGTTGGATAAGGTACATCAGCAAAAGTGCTGAGCACAGTGAATGTACAAGTGCTGTAGGAAGTCCAGCTTTTCCATATCCACCTAGGAGTTAACATCACACAAAAAAGAAGATCTGGAACTGAAGCCCAGTCTTCCACCTCAAAAAAAGCTGCCTGGAATACTAGGCAATACAATCCTGGAAAGCATGGTCTCCTGTTTATCTTGGACCCTCTCTATATAAAAATGCAAGAGCAATGACACAGGGAGGGTGGGATGTGAGCAAGAGAAAAGGACTCCAGTGTCTGCTACTTAGGAAACCTGCCTCTTATGGCAAGATTTATGTCCTGGTCCCTGCTCCATGGCCTGACATTATGTAGTTGATCAGAAAACAAAGCAAAATCAGCACTCAACAGTCTAGGTATCTGAGACCATACCCCATGTGTTTCTCCTGTCAGCAGTCTGCCTTATCTAATACAGTGCAACACCTTGTTTCTGCTCAATTTTTCACCCTTTTCTTTAAATACCACCCTCAAACATTGCCTGACTATATGCAAATACTAGTTCAATCAAGCAAAAGATACTGCAATTTTTTTAACATTAGGGTTGACTAGTTTTGTAGGTGACATTTCAAATAAAACATCCATTCTTTCATACCTCCATGAAACAGGTAATGCAGTAATAAATTTATATAGTTTTACAGTTCCATCAGAGCTGCATTCATGCAGTTCCTCCTACTGTGCCCTCACAGTACTGTTCTGAATTCAAACTGTTGTGTTTCTTAAAACAGTTTGCTGAGAAACTGTTCTCTACATCCTTGCAAGTATAAAACTTAAAATTATTTCTCCTTGTTCTATATATAAATGAGAACATTTCATGTTTAATATCCAACAAACTGACAAAATGGGACCATGACATGAGGTTCTAGGTATCAAATTAGTTGCAGTGAACAGAGAACAGCTAAGCTGACACACAAATATCCAAGACTATTTTCATTTTCTAGATTATAAGACCTGAAGCTCTCTAGAAGAACATATATTCATGGTGGCTGCTTGCAAAACCAGTGTTCACCCTTTGTCTCAGATATTGCAGATTTGACTCTCAATTGTCTCAATCTTATGCATTCAAAAGCATTCAGCAGTATACCTTTTTAAACAATTCATATTTTCTTTACAGAGCTTTAAATCAATCCAGAGTCATTGCACAGTAGTATATAAGGCATATATATATACATATATACATATAAATCCATATATATAAAATAGATACACTGTATGTATTAAATTAAAATAAAATTTGAACAATAAATCCGTAGGAAGGCTAATGCCTAGATGTGAACTGGTCATATCAGCAAAAAATAAGTATTTCTTACATTGACACTATTAATTTTTGTCCCTAAGCACAGCCTAAAAGTTCTTTGAAAGCTGTCAGTGACAGTTATACTATTTTATCCTATTACTTTTAAATCCCCCCTCAGTATATTGCTAGAAATAGAAAATTCTATTGCCAAACAGACTCTCTAATCCTACAACATACTGTCCATTCCATGTTTCACCTCTAACCTAAACCTTAAAGATTGCAGAAAATTGAAGTATTTATATATGTCAGCTCTACAAAAGTGATTGATTTGATATATATCCCTACACACTAATAACAGTCATGCAAATAGTTCTATGAGCACAGGAAGAAATGGAGTAGTAACTGCAGCAGAGGCGAGGAGGAGCTCAGCAGTGTGGCTGTTGATTGGTTTGATATGAACTGGTCCATAGAGTGTGTGTAGCCTGCAAGCAGGGTCTTTGCTACTTGCCATTTTGCTGTGGATACAGAAACCATGGTGTCATATCCAGTGTCCTGTTCATCTCCACAGCTGAGCACCCAAGCCTGGTCACAAAGAGTTCAGACTGGGAAGAGATTAAGACTCCAGGCCATGACCAGTTTTGACCAGCAGATTAATCACTGTATGCTGAAGCCTCAGTTACAGACCAAGGTCCTTAGGGAGTGGTGGCCATCCTGAAAGTGGTGGCCAGCCAAGGGAAAAAGGCAAACTTTAGGACAAGCAGCCAACACCTACATTCACAAAATTTATCGGAACCTCACCTGCCTCTGAGACCTCTCTTCTCATGAATCAGACTTCACTAAAATCAGCTTCTAGGTTTCAAAGGCAGTGAAGGGAAGGAAACGTGCATACATTCACTTGGGCATTATATAGCATCATAACAGAAAGTATACAAAAAATAATGAACCATTATCACTTCTTTCATTTGACCCCAACCACATCCTAATGACGTCTAGTGAGCCAACAACACTAAAAGAGCAACACCTGCCAGCCCAGCAATCCCCTCAGCCTGACAAAGAAGTATTCTGCACATATCCATACATGCTATGGGGAAGACTATGAAAACTATGAAAGAGCTTGGGATAGAGTAGGTTTACATGACTGATAAACTTATGTGCATCTCACACATGAGGCTGTCTATGCTTAATATTGGATGCATAAAAACACTGGATGCAGCTCAGCTGGAAGAAGTCATCCTTCCCCCGCCTCTCAAGCCTTTTCAGGTTTCTCTCTCAAGGCAAGCATTCTGTACTGTAATGTCACTCACCCCATTCATTTTGTTCCATGGTGTTCCACTGGCACCTGTAATGGTGATAGGAAAAAAGTGTTCCTTAATGCTGTGATTTGCACTGTTAATGACCATGACACTGCAGAGCTGCTGTGTGCTTCAGCAGGGTTAGCTGATTTCAAGACTTGAATTTCCATTTAGCAATGTAAACCAGGAGCATTGCATAGTCTGTGATAAACCATTTTATTGAAAAATCAAGTGTTAAAGTAGCATAGACAAAAGGACTATAAAACATAGTATCTGAGAAGGGGTGAGGTCACAAACAACAATTCATTTAAAAAAGAAAATCTACAAGCTCTCTAAAGCTTCTAAAATCACAGTAACAGATCCCACACTGCAGTAACTTAACAGAGCTCTCTATCTTAGTGGTCCTGAGGTGCTGATCTGCACCTTGTGTGGGAGCGCTCCCCTTCTATCCAAACATGATTGATACCATGTCAGAAGGTAAGACATGAGAACAACAGTCAACCAAAGAGGCCAAGACTGCTTAGCTATGCATTAGAACCAGAAAGTCATTAGCATGGCCCTGAGTCAGCACTTCCAATTCGACTTGCAAACTCTGAAAGACTTTCTACCTGTTTTTTACCAGATTGCTTTCATATTATTGATTAGATAAGCCTCATGCAAAAATCATGCCTTTCAGCCATGGTAATTTAGTCATCAACTCCTAACTGAGTTCAGCTTCGCTCCTTTCAACTATTTTGGTTGCTGAATTGTAACACTGTGATTTATTCACATTACTTTATGTTGTGCAAAGAAAAACAAATCAGCAAATGAAATGTATTTAAAGTAGTTGAAAGACATATCGTAATGTAGTTTATACTAAAAAATGTACAATGAATTCAATTAATTAAACTGCAGATCAAAATACATTAAATAATCACTACCTCTGTAAGATTATTCCCTGTGTCTATGCTTATGCGTCAACAAGTCCCATCTACAAAATTTGTAAGGAATGGTATTTTATTTTTTTTAATGGAGAAAGAAGAAAGTATTTTCTTCCCTGTTCCCCATTCAATTACCAAAGCACCAACAGGTTTTCTGGCATAGAAAGAGAGTGGAGAAACTGGATATAGCAGGAAATTCAGTAAGCTTGGTTCACATTCTCTTGATGTTCTGGCAAAAGGTTCCTTCTCCTCCCCAGGCATGCAGGCAATAACAGCAAGAATCCTTCTGAGGTCAGTAGTTCAGGATCTCGTGTATACACTGTTGCTGAGGTGTTTCTACAGTGCTGCCCATATTAACTAAAAACTAGAATAAGAATTTCAATACTTCCCACTAACAACACTGCAAGTTCAGAATAATTCACATTAAGATTTGTTATACAGGCATACAGACAGTGCTTACCCTCTGCTATTAAAAAAAAATTGAGCTAAACAAATTAAGGATTATATTTTGAATACTATATTATTTATAAATATGATTTATATAGAGAGATCCAAGATTACAATATTAGAGAAATATTCTCAACTATTCCCAGCCATTCAAAAACACTATCTCAGCAAATGTATCTACTTGGAACTACTTCTTCAGATACTATTAAATTCCTTGGGTTTTTCCCTCTGTGGAGCTCAGTCACCAGTTTGCATCTCTGTAGATGTGACTGGCTCTATATCTTTTAAGTTTCTTGTTATCACTCCTCCTTGGTTGTGAAAGCAAGCACTTTGGTAACTTTTCAGTACAGGACAACATATACGTGGCCAGTCTTCGCGAACGAAGATCTGGGAAAGGTCTTTTTACCTTTCAAGCCTGTGCAATGGATTTTTTAGGTGGTGCACAAACAACAGAGACCACATATGAACCTCTGACTCTCTAACAGTCTCTTTTTTCTTTTTCCCTCTAAATTATGTATGTAAAACCACAATTTGTGAAGTCCAGCAATTTAAAAACGTATCTTATCTTTTTGCAGGTACAAGTAATTAGCAGTCCAATTTAACTTTGGTAATTACTCATGGCTACAGTTAAGTTCATTTGCATTTCTAACTACCTGATATGCAAGTGAAGTCAAGTAATTACATGTCCACACTACCTAAATTGCACAACAGTTTAACACTGTACCTACAAAACACAGATGCAAAAGGTGTCCAGTCTTTCAAATGTAGTCCTAATGAACAAACTGGTAAAAGGTGTTTAGAAGCCTGAGGATGCAGGAAAATACCTAATGGGATTTTCAGAAGCATATTGGTGCCTCACTCCCATTAAAGTAACATAGAGCAGAAGTTTTCCTCTGAAGGACAAATCCTTTTTCATATGTTCAGCAGATAAGCATATGCACATTTTTACTTAAACCTTAATTTACCCCTGTGTAAACATGCAACATAGATCTACTTTTAAGAACAAAAATTATAAAAAGGCAATTATGAAATATTTTTTTAAAATATTGAATTATGTTTTTGAGAACTATTTATAAAACATCTGAGGATCTGGCTGAATACTAACATTAAAAAATTACAATTATTATCTATAAGAATTGCTATAGTCACATTAACGTAATTTTGTTATAGGTGAAAACATGCATCACTGAGCGGAGACGACTAGAGAGATTTTCAGTGTGGGGTGAAATTTATGTTTGTGCTGAGAGCCAACCCAGGAGGCAGACACTGCCAACAAATGTCTTTCCTCTGAAAACACTTTACCAAGGACAGGAACCAAATATATTGCAGGTGAAATTCTCTATTGTGCAGGGGTCCTACACAGGTCTCCATGTTATACAAGTCCTACTTAAATACTACTCCAGAGTTGCACAAATCTACTGCACAGGCAAGAAATTTCCCTTGGAAGAATTCCTTGAGCCCTTTGAAAAGGATGTATTTCAATAGCATCAATCATAGTCTCTTAAGCAATAAATCTTGTGCTGGCCTCTGCACAGGAGTGGGCATACCTTGCAGATTATCTCTCCTGTTTTGCAGAAATGTTGGAAAATCCTATAATGCTTCAGAGTTTGCATTATGCATACTGGGTTGATATTGCATATATACAAACTTCAAGACAGTGTGTAAACATGTTAGTTACTGAAATGGTCAAGACAAAAGGGACATGAGTACTTTACATTTAAGTATTCACAACTTCTGGCCCCGTGCTGAAATCCTCATTCCACTGAAATAGTCGAGAGATGTTACCGACCTTGTTGAGGCCAATATCTCACCCCATCTTTTCAACTGACAGTTCCTTGTCGTCACTAGCCCTATCTCTACCTCAGACTCTATTAGTGAAATTTCTCTGTATCAGACTTCTCAGAAACCTCTCCCATTCTGAGGAAAAAGTTCAAAACAATGAGAATCACCCTGCATCCTCACCTGGCTCACAACTGTGGTATAGGATTTCAGGGCACATATCCTCAAAAGAAATCAGGTGGCAAGTACCCCAAATGCTACTTACACACCAACAAAATTCCGCTGTACTCTACTGTCCCCCACCCCAGCACCTAAACTCCAAGCACCTTGGCCACATGCACCTAAGCATCACTACTACCTCATGGGAATGAGCTGCCCAGATCTGCAGATGATGCCAAAGACTGAGAATATCAAATTAGGGTTCTCCAATAAGTTGATCGTGATCTGTGAATGGACCTAGTGCATCCAATTCACTAGATACAGCTCCTGGGCCATTCTTGAACAGTATTTAAATTGGAGAAAAAATGAACAACTGGAATACAGGATCCTCCGTCATCAGCAACAAAGCTGAGTATTTCACTAGTTACTTTCTTGACCATGATTATTAAATAACTCCAACAGGACTAAATGAAAGAGCTCTGTACCATAACTCTCGAGAACTTTGCAGCAGAGTTGTCCAAACCTGGCGATGGTTCACATCTTTGATCTAAGTCAGAAAATCATGGAAATAATCTTGGGTCTCTCATTTTCTAATGAAAGCTCTAATCAGTGTGCTGATAGCTCTAATGGGCACATGAACACTCTTGTGTGTGCTTTGCTCACACTTCTCTTACACTCTCTCCCTTTACCCTTCCTTCTTGGGAAACAGCATGTACGTAAAACAAACAAGCAAACAAACAAACCCCCGCAAACTAACAAACAAAAAAGGCAGAGAAAGTTATTTACTTCCCTTAGAGTAATCACTTCTTTCTTCTGAGATGCCTATATGGGACAGAGGTTCTCTGTGTTTTTAAACCTCCTTCTCGTTGCTCTTAGTGTTGCTCCCCCCTATATTGTGTGACGGGCAATTTATTCAGGATCCAGGATCCTTCCTTTCACCAAAGTCCCAAGAAATTCTTCTTCACTACTCCTAATCCACTCACTTTGCAAACAAGGGCTGTCTCACTTTTTTTTTTCTGAACCTTTCATATCTCTAGCTCAGCTGTTTTGAAGAACTAGTCAGCACAGACCTCTTCACTTGTCATTACAGATCTCTTCTTCTCTACGCCTTCCAATTGCACATTTGTTTCTGGGTTCTTGCTTCATCTTCGTCAGCACCTGCCTTTACCCTCCAGATTCCCAACCCCATGACTTCTGGATTTTTTTCCCTCCATGGATGATGTGACCTGCTCCTGGTGCAACAGCTTAACACAGCATTTTGTCACTCTGCCAGAAATCTCTGACTTTGTAGCAAAGATTTCTCTTGCCTGTGTTTACCCTTACAACACAAAGAATAGAGTTCAAGCCATGGAATGGCTTTTAGACTTGTGATTTAGATGATCTGCTCCCTAATGTATGTCTTCCTTGACATTGACTACGATGGAAAACTACTGTTATTCGTTACTTCAGTCTGAATGTCTACATTTTGTTGAACAAAATTGGAGCACTGATTCTCAGGTTACACCTATGATGACGAATGGATTAATGTTGAACTGGTCGTTGAATTCTGAATGAAAAGTCCATGGATTACTTCTAAGCAGTCTGTGACAGGTCTAAAAGGAAAGCAAGTTTTAAAATGTTATAATGCAATATAATTTTGTAACAACTCTAAGAAAGCACAGGGAGAAAAGGTTAAAACCTACTGCACTGAATCTATTTTATTACAATGATGATTGCATTGTATTGTTTACTCTAAACAAAAAAACATGTATCAGAGTGCAAGAATAGGCCCAGACAATGACCATACTATAGTCATCCTGTACCACATATTATAAATCTTCCTAATCTTGCATTACAAATGTTTCATTTTCATGCATGGCTTTTGGAGAATTCTTTGGTATATTAGACAGACTATTAAAGTGCCTGCTCTTGCTGCCTTAGCTACTTACTTGCCCTTCACATTTTAAGAATTACTTTAAAAGTCATGTTCTATATGTCACTGTGGGTACATATATTTAACAACATAAAAAGGATAGCTGCTTAGCTTAGGTGGTTGGGACATGAAAAGTGCATCTTGAAGTAGTAGCTTTAATAACCACCCAACACCTACCACCCTAAAGATGAGCACCAACACGAAGTTGTCGTAATTACATTCACAGAAAAAAAAAACCAACAAACCAAACCAAAACAAAACCACAAACAAACAAATAAAAACAAAACCACAAACAAAAAACAAACAAACAAAAAACCCCTAAGAGTAAATTTTAGCTGAAACAAGTCACACGCTTGAAATGGTGCTATGTTGGTTTTAAATAACTGTATTTTCCAGTCGCTGCAGACCTCTGGGCTTGGTCAGACTGTTACTGAAGTTGATTTTGTGGTTTGGCCACCAATTCCAGTACCTTTTAGTAAGTGCCAAAAAAAGAACCCAAACTTGACAACAGCCTTAAAAAATGCCTGTAGTCTACTAACGGTCTCATAGATGTGACACACATTATGAATCAACCCCATAAATCTGTCCCCCAGAAGGATTTATTCTGCCTTGAACGGAAGCTCCCAGTGAAGAAGTTCCTCAGGATCCAAATCTCTCGACCCAAAACAAGCTGTTCCTCAACTGCCTTGCAGTCAAAGCGAATTACTCTTGGGGCATGGCTTTCATGTTCCCACTTCTCCCGGATAAACTTCCACACAAACCGAAGAGGCGGGAGGGCGGACGGACGTGCTCTTTCAAGCCTTATCCAAATCCTTCCCGCTCCCTCCTGGTTTTACCGCGGTGGCACCAGCGGGTGCGGGGGCCGGCGGGAGGCCCCTGCGGCGGCCCAGGCCACAGCCCGCCGCCTCCCGGCGCCGCCGCCTCGGCCCCCCGGCCCGCATGACATCATCGGGACGGCTCGGGATCGATCCCCGCCGGCCGCCGGCTCGGGCGGACGCTCCTCCGCGGCGGCCGCCGCTGCCGCCCTGAGCGCCCAGGGGGAACGCCGGCCCTGCCGCGGATGGAACGGGCTGACATCGGATCCATTCCCGCCGCCATGAAGCGAGAGCGCTGACGGCTCTGCGCCGGCTTCGGACTGCGCGTCGGGAAGCCGCTCCACGGGCTGCGAGGGGCGAAGGTGTGGGGTCCTCACGGCCCTGCGGCGAATGCGCCCTCCACGAGCAACGGCACTTATTAAGGAGTCCTGCCTGGCTCGGGGGTCAGGAAGAAGGAATTCACCGGGTGGGAATCGGGAGAAAGGAAAAGGAGCCACGAGCGGGAAGATCAAGCAGCAGCAGCTGAAGAAACCGCCCGGTTCCTCTCCCGACAGGCTGCAACGCGCAACGCGGCGGGCGCTTCCAGACCCCTATTGTAAACCAATGGGGCGGGAGGGGGAGCCCAGAGGCATACACGAGGAGCACAGGACCTAATTCCTTCCCCTCCCTTTCCTCACTGACTTGCCCAGGCTCGCCAATAAATCCAGCTTGGCTATGCATCGCGATGGGAACGTGCTGCCAAGGAGGCTGCCTTCCCATCACTAAGGATGCTGCCTTCCCCTCACTGAGGAGGCTGCTGCTGCTGCCGCCGGGGCTGCCCGCACACCACTGAGGACGCTGCTGCTGCCGCCGCGGAGGCTGCCGTGCCCTCACTGAGACAGCCGCAGCCGCCGCCGCCGAGGCTGCTGCGCTCTCATCGAGGCGGCCGCCGCCGCTGCGTTACTGGGAGAGATTGTGGCGCTGCGACAGGGGAGGACGGGGCTCGGCGCGCAGAGGGGAGGCGCGGCGAGCATGCGCCGCCAGAGCCACTGACTGGATCCTCAGCCAAGGTACCGAGGTAAAAAAAAAAAAAAAAAAAAAAAAAAAAAGAAAAGAAAAAGAAAAGGATTGAGAGAAAGAAGCATGAAAGACAGCAGAGGAGAATAGAAAAGACCGCGAGGATAACGCAGCCCTCGGTCGGCGGCAAGCAGCACCTCTGGCATGTGGGGATCTCCGGCACCAACAGGTAGGAGGAGAGGGGCTGGGGGCGCCGAGGGCTGCCGAGGCTGCAGGTGCGTGCGGGGAGAGCTCCCCCGCTCAGGGAGCGGGCCTGGGGTGGTGATTTCCAAAGAAGCGGCATGATGGAAGCGCTCACAGACAATGCCTCTTCCGCTCACCCCAGCTCCCCGCCGCGGGGGGCTCCCGCACGGCTCCGGCAGATGCGGCTGATGCCAAGCAGCGGCACTCGGGCTGCCTTGCAGTGCGGCGCAGTCCAGCCCTGCATGGCGAGGCGAGGGGGAGCGGCTGTGCCCGTGAGTGTGAGTGTCTGCGTGTGTCAGCGGCGGTGTGAGGGTGCCAGCGAGCGCCGGGTGTGCAGCGTGCGGGAGTGTGTGCGGAGGCAGGGCCGGCCGCCGCGGGGACAGATCCACGGAGGAGGGGGAGCGGCGGGGCTGGCGGGAGGGGGAGGGGGAGCCTGATTTCATGGTTTTAAAACGATGCCATGATCTGATCAGCCTCTGTTTACACAGCAGCAATCAGGCTCTTTTGTGGACGGTAAGAATGGAAGGATTTTTGCTGGGATTCAGTGGTAATATCCTTTGTACACCCGAGGTGGCATAGGAAACACTTCGTGTGAATAACGAAGGAACCTGATCATGCCTGCTGTGGCTCCTGTCCCTGGCTCTGGAGGGAGAAAAAAAAAAAAGAAAAACAAAACAAAAACCCCCCAGCAACAGACAGTTCTTTATTTTATTTTATTTTATTGCATGAAATGTTTTCCGGTAGGATTCACTGGGAGGATTAGTGGGAATCGTGGAGCCCTAATTAGCTAAAAAAAAATATCAATTTATATGTTTATCTAAGCATAACCGAAACTAGCCCTCCCGAAAGGATGGGCATTAAATCTTGGCTGTGTTGCTTATTTTTGCTCAGTATTTACACTGACCATTGCTTATTATGAATTATGTCGAGTCTTTAATGATTTACATTAAAGCTGGGGGGGGGGGGAACGACACCCTAAAGCATACTGCTATCGACTGTCTGGATACCTGTTTATCTAAAAGCCTAAATGATAAAATTATGGTTTATAGAAGGAAGGGAGGGGGATCATGAATATTGTTTCTCTTACAATATGCATAAACCAACACTGTGATTAATGTGCTTTGGTGACTTGGGTTAAAAAACATAAATTCTGCAGGCTTTCTTTGGGTGTGATCCATATCAACATAGCAGCTGCCTCTTAAAACATTGACAAATACAGTAGACATAAAATAAATGTAGGTAATGTCAAAATATCAGTGGTCTTTGGGGATTTTTAAAAAAGATGTCAGTGATTAACTCTTGGGCTTGCAAACTGGGAATCTTTTGATTCATAAAATCTCTGAGGCTTTAACTGTGACATTATATGTGCTACCAAATATAAGGGGCATTGGTCAGTTCTGAAACTGTAATAAGCCAAATCTGTCAATAATCAATCATACTAAAGAGTAAGTATATAAAAAAAAAGCCTCATGATTTTTAAAAACAAACAATAGTACTCAAATTTACAACTTCATTTGATTCTCCATAAATTAACATCTTTGTTAGCACTTTCTGACATCATTTTGTGTTAACTTAAGAACTGATAGCTCGATTTTTTTTCAGATATTTTGATGGCATGACAAATCAGAAAGAAGAGGATGTACTGTATGACTAGACACAAGATCAGTTCTGTTTGTGGATTACATTTTCAGTAAGATGTATGGATCTATTTTTTCCTTGTTCTTAAATATAGATCATGAGACTTGACTGAGGCAATATACATATCATCCATCCATCTATGGCGAACTACAGCCATGCAGCTGACAACATTTTACAAAATCTCTCTCCTTTAACAGCTTTTCTGAAACTGACTTCACTGGGTTTCATAATAGGAGTCAGTGTTGTGGGTAACCTTCTGATCTCCATTTTGCTAGTCAAAGATAAGACCTTGCACAGAGCTCCTTACTACTTCCTGTTGGATCTTTGCTGCTCAGATATCCTCAGATCTGCAATTTGTTTCCCATTTGTTTTCACCTCTGTGAAAAATGGCTCTACCTGGACGTATGGGACTCTTACTTGCAAGGTGATTGCCTTTTTGGGGGTTTTGTCCTGCTTTCACACTGCTTTCATGTTATTCTGCATAAGCGTCACAAGATACTTAGCTATTGCCCACCACCGTTTTTATACGAAAAGACTGACCTTCTGGACTTGTTTGGCTGTTATCTGTATGGTTTGGACTCTCTCTGTAGCCATGGCTTTCCCCCCAGTTTTAGATGTGGGCACCTACTCGTTCATTAGGGAGGAAGACCAATGCACTTTCCAGCACCGTTCCTTCAGGGCTAATGATTCCTTGGGATTTATGCTTCTTCTTGCTCTTATCCTCCTAGCCACACAGCTTGTCTACCTCAAGCTGATATTTTTTGTTCACGATCGCAGGAAAATGAAGCCAGTCCAGTTTGTTGCAGCAGTGAGCCAGAACTGGACTTTTCATGGTCCTGGAGCGAGTGGTCAAGCAGCTGCTAATTGGCTGGCTGGATTCGGAAGGGGTCCCACACCTCCAACCTTGTTGGGAATCAGGCAAAATGCGAACACCACAGGCAGGAGGAGGCTCCTGGTTTTAGATGAGTTCAAAATGGAGAAGAGAATCAGCAGAATGTTCTACATCATGACATTTCTCTTTCTGACCTTGTGGGGTCCCTATTTGGTAGCCTGTTACTGGAGAGTTTTTGCAAGAGGGCCTGTAGTACCTGGGGGATTTCTAACGGCCGCTGTCTGGATGAGTTTTGCCCAAGCTGGAATCAATCCTTTTGTCTGCATTTTCTCCAACAGGGAGCTGAGGCGCTGTTTCAGCACAACCCTTCTTTACTGCAGAAAATCCAGGTTACCAAGGGAACCTTACTGTGTTATATGAGGGAGCATCTGTAAATCTTTAGCCTTGTGAAACACTACCATTCTCTGCTAAGCAATTGTGGCCTGTAGCCATGTCTTGAGGAGAAAATCAAGAATGGGATGTCAGCAGCTGTAAGGATTTGGGCAACATTCTGCAGTCTTTGCAATAGCTCACCTCTAATCCTGTTTTAAACCTAAACATGTTCCTGCTGACCACTGCTGAAGGTTTGTAATTAAGAACAAAGGACTGAACTACTGCCCTGAATTCCTTTATGTGGTTGAAATCTAGATTATGAAAGTAGCAGGTGCTAAGTATCAGTGCTAAATGCTGTGTATATCACTACATAAAATAAGAACATCAGAAAGATTAGCATTGGACATCTTAATAAATTAAGTTGATATGAGGTTAATGTGTTGATAAAACTAATTTTAGACATCTGAAGACCTTTAAAACATTTCATACAATTATTATTTTGCAAAGACTGAAAACTGGGGACTCAAGTACTGTAACTGATTAAAGATGTGCCATGCATTATTGGATTATCACACTTACAAATCTGTTTGCCTTGTGAGTAAGTTTTGAGGAGCATTCCAAAGCAGTATTTTTGTTCAGATTTCGAATTTAATTTTTTTTTTCCAAATATATTACTCTTTCTAAATACCATTTTCTTTAACAGTGAAATTACTAACATTTAACTGTATTCTGTGTTTTTTGCTGATTTGGTATAAAGTTTAATAGACTCTTATTTATATTTTCTAAAAAGCTAGATATCAGTCTGTTAGGCAACGTTAACGATAATATCCAGTCATAATTGAAGAGTTATAATTATACAGAATAAACACATGTTGCCTTAAAGGGTTATCTAGTATCTTCCATTTTGTTTAGCATTGAAGCAAATAAGCAAGGAAAATTGAATCAATAACTCTGGTCAGTCATTTGGGAGTGCATGAAAGATCACTTAGTCCTCTTTTTTCCTTTTTACTCCAATGGTTCCCAAAATCAATATGCACATCACTGGGATTATATGATTTTTTTTCTAGGTGTGCCGCCCTTTCTAGTTTGTTCTGAGAAACACAGGCAGTTGATGTATGTTTATATTTTGAGACAGCTGTCATGGGGAGACCGCAGCCTTAGTATGATATCTTGCACAATTTGTGAAGCATTTATTCTACTGAAGGCACAGTCTTGTTTATATTTTCTGCACATTTTGGTGTATTGGTTGTTTTAAATTATTTAAGTTTTAACTTGTGAAAGCATATAATATGATTTCTTAGTGTTTTAGAAATACATTAGAGTCTGTGAGTCTTTCCTTCTTTCAGATACAGATGTGTGGATTTCAATATAAAGTTGCATTTGCCAAAATTTACCTGTGTAGCTTGTTAATTTTCTTGGAATAAAATTTTACATTTTTCCAGTTATACAATTAACCTTTTTTATTTTGTCTAGTGAGCTAGCATGAAGTACTGAGAATGTAGCCATTATGAATTATTATCCTTTGCAGTCACTGTATTCCCAAACTGTAAATGCATGAATGATGGGGACCACAGGATTGATAAATGATATTATCTACAGTAGCACTATTGTGTAGTTTATCATAATCACCCATCTATCTGTTCTAATATGTCAGTTATATTTAAAGTTACAACACAGTATTTGACATTAACTTCACAGTTTAATTTTGGAATATGTGTATATTTGAAGCACAACATCATGAGTTGGTCAATCATAAAGAACACAGATTTTTCTTAATTTTGGGAGAGACAAGACTAGAGGTCTTAATTCAGTATTGGTTTATCTTGTCCTTTGTTGCAGTTTTATGACCAGCAAGTTAATATATACCTACTCAAGCAGCAGTCAATAATGGAAATGCTTAAATTTGTACGATAACATTATACAACATATGCAACAATTCAGACAGTTGCGTCCATATGTGATCAGACAACCTGATCAAAGATTTGGTGAGCAATCTGTTTGACCTCACATACACTTTTATGCTGAGGTTGGTTGGTTGAGAGGCATGGCTTTATATACTGTGTTGAAACAGAAAAATTGCTAAAATAATGAGTCCTCATCAGTGTAAGAATGTTTTAGAACGTAACTTGAAATGGGACCAATAAACTACCAAAAGGACATTTTTATTACACCGAAAAAGGCTTTGAAATTAAGGTAGTTAAGCAGTTGTCAGAGATAGGAAGAAGAAATAAAAACTGAATTGTATGTTGAGAAAAATTCTGAAAGTCATCCCACTTAAGTTTATTTAGAGGTTGATTGGCAATAACTTCAGTCTAATTTCTATAAAATAGTAACCTTTACAAGGAACATAGATATTACATATTGTAATAAAGAAGTAAATATAAATAAAGTTGTAAATAATGTTATAGTTGTAGAATTAGTCAGTTCTGAGGATTAGCCAGAAAATTTTCAACTATGAAATTTCAAAAGCTGCAAATCTGGGCCTGACCTAACTCCTAATAAAGTCAGTTGGTGTTTTCCCATTAACTTCATTTGTAGCAGAAGCAGGCCCTAACATTTCTACAGTACTATGCTTCTGAAATACTAAGAAGGCTGTATTTACTATGCAGTGGGAAAAGAGAAAAAAAAAATTAAAAATATTTCCCTGGAAGTTTTGCAAGCAGTAACTGTTGTAAATTAAAATAATAAACAGTAAATAAGTCTGAAAGCAAATATTTTGATAAATGTTTTTCTTTTAATATGAATATGATTCCTTTGGCTATAATGAAAATATGCAACTGTATTACTACCTGACAGAGGACAGGTAGTTTTTCTTAAGTGAATTTTTATAATTGTTCCAATAAGAAGTCTTGTGACAGAAGTATTTCCTTTTATTTTTCTCCAGCATTAAATGGACAAGGGGATGTTCAGTGAAATTAATAGCCAACATATGAAGTAACATTTTATGCAAAGTTATTACTCAGTGGAACTCACTGGCACAGGATGTCAAGTAGTTTAGAGAGATTCCTACAAGAACTGTATGTATGCATGAATTAAAGCAGTGCTTGCAGTTTTTGTCATCAGTGTCATTTTGATCCTAGTCAGCATATCAAAACTAATGTGTTAAGGTATAAATTCAAAGGAGCAAGAAGGTTCATTCCAATTCATACACTGTTGTGTCACAGTATGAAAAGCCTTTTGCTTTCATTTTAGTACAGGAGTTAAGCTATTGCCAAAGCTAGACTACAGGGCTGGTAGGTTACTGTTTTCAGAATAACAAAGAATATCACACTGTTTTATATCTGCATTGATCTTTAATGCTCACGGGTAATGTGAAGTTAATGGTTTTAATTTTTTGATGACAAAAAAAAAAAAAAAAGTAAGAACAAATTCCCTGTAGAAAAGGCTGTCTGTGCCTGTTGTTTTCCTGCCCTCTGTAGCCCCACGGGCCCTTTGGCAGCCTCTCCCTCAATGCTTCTACAAGAGTAAATGTTTCCTATGCTAAGTGTTGTATTTATCCTTCTTGAGAAGTATGTCAGCCATCCCTCCTCCCCAGTAAAGATCCGGCAGCATCTTCCCAGCATTGTCAGTGTCTGGGTTCCCTTCCTGAGGACAGAGAGGGACCACCAGTTCCTTCCAGCTGGTTTTGCAGCTCATGGAGTCATCATCTCGGGGCACTTGGCTAGTGGACTGGGCATCTCTGGCTTTGGTCATGAAGCAGATCCAGTTTCAGCTGTGCAGAGAAAAATGAGAACTGGGAGGGGACAGCAGGAAACAACTTTCCCAAATCCTGCATAAGAAAACCACTGTTCTTGTTGCATTGCCCAAGGGCATATTATTTTTTAAAAGCATATTTGGTGTTAATGACCCTCTAAATAAATAAAATGTACATTTAGCCAATTAATGCAAGGTTTTTGGTACAGCTACAAAATTTTATTATAAAATGGCTTTCTGTCAGTCTCTGGGCCTTGAGGGCAGAGGAATCCACTCTGTCTCCTTTTAAGTGCATTGTGTTTGTTCACTTGTATTGCTTTTGCTTTGCCTTTCAAGCATGTCAGCATTTTATTTATATTAATTTATTAATTTATTTATATCATTAATTTATTAATAAATTAATATTTAATTTATTTATATTATTAAGAATCCAGTATTGCAGCAAGCTGTTATTACACATGGATTTAAAAAATTATATAAAAGGGAACTGATGATTTTTGAGGTGAATTAAGGAGGTATTTCAACAAGCAATTGTTTTTTAGCAAATGTTGAATAAAAAGGTAGGTTGCTGGGCTCTTTCATAGTTACACAGTCAGCTCTCAATTATTGAAGCTAGAAATGGAGTAGACTAACCTGCACAAAGCTAACACATAGGTAATACCAAGCATGTCCGCATTAGATAAGAATTTCCTACGTGTGTTACATTCATCAAGGAATGAAGTTAAGCTGAAGTAAAAAGTGAGAATCAGAAATTCAAAGAATGGTGGGTGTTTTTCCTATTTTTTTCTGCTTTGTTTTAGCATAGCACTGCTAATCTGCAACCTGGGTTACACACCCACATACAACTGAGAGTTGCCTGTACAATTCTGCATAGCACATAGACAACTTCCTTCTAGTTTATATTCATTGAGAGCTGTATGAGTGCACACTACTAATCTGATTGACTTTTCAGAGAAAAGAGAAGGCTCAGTCTGAGATACTGTTCTGCAAAATTAAATTCAATAGAGGTTCTCTGCTTTTGTATACTGAAGTGATTTTGAGTGTGAAGAAATCAGTGATCTAAATCAGTAATGATCATAAGCATTCCCTGGCCATGGCCATTAAAAACAGGACAAGATGACATTTTGCAATGCATATGCCAGCAACAAATCAAAGAGTTTGATATTGTGCACCAAGACTTTCCTTGAGTGGCCTGAAAATAGCTCATGCTTTATATTTAGAAAAAATATGATGAAGCTATCCACTTAAATGGATAAAATCTTTAACTAGCCAGTGTAGAAAAAGAAGGGTGAACTTTAAAGATTGCTCATTATAAATAATGAAGAGTTTTTGTGGTGTTTTTGTTTGACTGAACTGTGTAATTACATAAGTATATGATGATCAGAGTCTCACAGTAAATAAGTTAGATTTTTTAGTATTCTAAAAAGGAAATAAGTAACAACAATCTACAGACATTTGAAATTAAATAATTACAGTCATCTATATGTTTCATAAAATTTAAATAACAAAATAATTATTTACATTTTTAATACTTAGTGATTTTATGTACTTAAAGAACAGTATCTTTAGGCAGTGAATTGGCTGATGCAGTCCATTGAGAGACTTTTTTGTATCACAGGTTTTGTACTATGCTTTGTACTTGATAAGTATGGGAGGTATGAAAATAGAATTTATCTGATATAGTCTTCAACAAACTCTGCAATAGGTACAACAAAACTTCTCCAAATGTTAGGCTAATTACTGTCTCCAGAGATTATTCAAAATTACCCTGTGCTAATTCATGAGAAGTCTACTTCACCTTTGTTAAAGGGCCATCTGGTTAAAGATGTGTATTTTTTTCACCCTTTCATGGGTTTGCTAAGACAAGTTTTGCTCTAATGTAGAGTTAAAATCCCAAGTATGAAATTATTAATTAGAATTTCAATTATTATGCCACCTATATGTGATATTGTTACAGTCACATTCTTCCAATTCATTCTTTCTCTTATTTCCCATGGAAAGTTAAAGTTTCAATGTTAGGAATGAAGAGGCAATCTCTGAAAAACAAGTATGTTGAAGGGAAGAGAAACAATAGCCAGAAATCCATTTGTTAATGTTATCTTTGCAAGGAAGATGGTTTTCATATATGCATTGTATTTTCTGCAGGGTTATATTGTATCAGCTTATCAACTCTTTGCCAGTGTGTGTATGCAGGATAGATACATGTCACCCTTACCTACAACATTTCCTGAGCCCTTTTATTTTCATTCTATAACCATCAAGCTCAGGTGCATTAACTTCCTTATGCAAACTGAAGAAATTGCTAAAAACAGAAAGTGTTGCACTGTAATAATCTTGGTGGATCAGGTTCTTCAGAAAGTGTAAGAGGGTGGCACAAATACTTGATGACTACTCTAGGCAGAAGGTTGAAGGATGCAACAAAGTTTTTATCTGTATTCATGAGCGAGTTGAAATCTTGGTGTTGTCCCATAGTGAAACCCTCTCCTGTGGAAGTGGCTCACCACAGGCCTGCAAGCCACTCCATGTTGAATTTAGATAGAACTGTGGTTGTACACTCTGAATACTAGTGGGTGAAATTCAGCAGTGAGCAGAGGTAAGAAATGCCTAGACAGCATTCACAGAGTACAGACAAGTGATAGGTGTTTGTCTTATCAAAGCAGAAGTAGGAGCAGAAGAAACAGACGCCCTGAGATAAATGTTTTTTGTAAGCTGGTTGGGAATTCGTGCCCTCTTTTATTCTTAATTTTGGTTTGAATTTTTTTTTTTTAAATTCATGCCATCTCAGCTGCTCTATCCCATCCCACCAATACCAGTGGAGCATTTGATTTTATGCTTAATCAAGTTTGTGTATTCTTTAAAATACATATCTAATAGTAAAATATATTTGTAACTTTGTACTTATGATGGAGATATGTATCAGTGTTTGTTCTTGCTCATTTCCAAAGGCATTTTCTGTGTTACAAACACACAAATCCTTTTTTTTTTTTTTTTTTTTTTCAAAATTAAGGCACTCTACAATTATGTTTCCTGATTTTTCTCTAAAGGCTTTTGAGCTTTGGAAATTTCTCCTATTTGTTCCAGAACACTAAATGCAGATCCTTAGGACACACCACAGGGAACATTTGATTTCTCTGACTGCAGGACTGTTTGGACATCATGAGATTGGAAATGTATATTTAGCTCCTGTATAATATTTTGTGGTAATGACTGGACAATAAAATTGATAGTGGAATAGGATATTTCAGTAACTGCAGCTTTAAAATACTTCATAAGTTATCTAGCACAAAGGAGAAATGCTCCTTTTGTAAGATGATTATGTAAATGAAAAGTAAACACACACACAAATGAGTACAGTTCTATAGGATTTTGATTAACATATTCAGTCATAACTCTAGCAAGATGGGCATAAAGCAAAAAAAAGAAAAAGAGAAAGTAGCTTACCATTCAATATGTAATCCTTATAACTCTGGCTTGATTCCTGCAATCCCTACTCTAGTAAAATTTTTCCTCTCTTTTGTGGAAACTCATCTCAATAAAGACTACAAGATCTTGGTAATATATATCAGTGTTTATGTTTTTTACTTGACTAGTTCTCAGTGAGAGCATGGCATAGCAGGACCTTAAGTGTAATCTCTGTCATAGTGTATGTGCAAAAGCAACGTTTTGATGGGTTTCAAGAGGGAGTCTATACATGCATAAGTGTATTTCTCAGACTCTCCAAAATAGTGTAGTATAGTTGATACACCAAGTAGGGACAGCTCAAGCCCTGGTGAAGGGCGTGGGGTTTCACACTCAAGTATGATAAGTGAGTATAAAATCAGATACAAGGAAGGTGAGGGACATTTAATAAGAGCTTCCTATGTTAATAGTTGTATATAATGCTTTTGGACTCATTGTAAACTTTCTTAGAAGTTTTTAAGTAGCAGTAAGGGCATCTGCAGTATGGTGGGGTGTGTTGCTGCAGCTGAGTCCTTATTCCCCCCTTTATTACATAGGGGTGGACTGGAAGCACTACACATTATAGGTGGTTCCTTCATCAAGCACCTTGTGTGGGAGTAATATTCACTAAACTCATCAGCCTAGGGATTTACTCTATATGGAATATTTGGTCAAAGTTTTGAAACTTATTTTTCTTTCAGTGTTTTCTGTGAGTAGTTTCTGTTCTTAAGAGGTGGAAAGAAGCGCACGTAAAGGGAATGTGTATGTTGAGCAAATCCTTTTTGGCCCAATCTTGGTGTGAGGAATTTTATAAGGGTGGAGATAGATGCGGAAGCTCCTCGTAGTTTTACCACATCTCTCAGACACTCCTGTATTTTGGCATAGTTAGCATACTTGCTTCTTGGCATACTAACTTAAAGGCAGTATCACAGTAAAGCCCATTGTGTGTCCCCCCCCCCCATCCAGGAAGACCACCAGCCTAACTGGCAAACACAGTTTCGGTGGGAATGTTATAATCCTTTGGCATAATAAATACTTGACATGATATTTGATTATTACAAAACAATAATTATTGCAGCATTTGATTATATGAAACCCCTGATGGGGTTAATTTCCTGCTTTGACAGTTTCCTTGTGCAAATATTCTAATTCCATTTCATGCAAGACAGGTTTGGCAAATGTGGATGCTTTTGGTGGTATTGACATCCAAGTTATGCCATTTAAGGACAAGTGCTGACTGATAAATAATTTATTCGTTTAGATTTCAGAAGAGACTGTGTAAAACTAGCTACCACAAAAAAACAAGCAATGTTTTCCTTAGTCACATATGTGATCCATTAAACATAGGCTTTGGTACCTGGGTATTGTCAAACTTAGCATTTAGACCTAATACAGAATTAGAAGCCAAGCTGTCAAGATAATTTCTAGTCACTGAATATAACAATAACAAAATGTTATTGTTATATATATTCTACTTGACTGCTTCCTTGCAAATATTGAAAAAAATGTGTATGATAAGATGCAGATGGAAAAGCCTTGACCATACTGATATTAGTAATAAAATGCCTATTGCTTTCAGTGAAGGCAGGATTCTCTGTATAAACTTAAATTTCTAAACACAATGGATGTATGCCATACAATTGGTGTATACTCATGGATGGCCAGCATGTCTGATAAATGAGTTTTTAAGGCCCAGCTCACATTCTTAAGCTTTCTAGTTCTATTTTCTTTATACCAAGGTCTTCCTACTATGATCTTGAAGAATTGAAATCTAAATTCCTGTTGTAATTTGTATTTATCTAACCTTGGTACTTGATAGCTTCTTATAGACAATTACCTCTTTGTATTAAGGTCAGTGAAAAAGCAGTCTCTGTCCAAAAGTAAATAATTAAAAGATAACACCAGATGGGTGGGATTCCAAGAAATTATGTGACAGTGCTGTTAAGCCCATTTTGAGGCAATGCTGGTAAATGTGATGAGCAAGGCCATCCCAGCATATTCCAGCTTTTTTTTTTTTCTTTTTGAGAGCAAGAGAGATGATTGAAAACTAAAGTTTTAGAAGAATTAAAAAATAACAAGGGGGTGGATTCTCAGAAGAGAAGAGCAGCTTGGGAGAAAGTACAATGGCTGTTCCCTGAAAATGTAATTGTCAGTGATAATTGTCAGTGGTAGCCTGTCGACATGAGCAGATTGGAATCTCCTGATAAAGAGAAAAAGATGATAAGCCAAGAACAGCAGAATGAAGTCACATCGAAGCTGAGGGAGGAACAGAAAATGACTACTGATTCACAGCGTTAGTTAGAAAGAGGTCATTAGAGGTCATGTTGAAAGTAAGGTTCGGTGAAAACAACTGGTGAAAGCCAAGGACTTTGACTCCAGGTAGTGATTGTAGTCTGTGAGCTTGAAAGGGAGAGGTAGAGGTATAATAAAATGGTAGAATAGTTACCAAAATAAGGGGGATACAGGCCACTCTCCCCCCTTTTTTTTTTCTTTACTAATTAAGGAAGAGATTGCATAATGCTAGAATTGTTAGGTGAGGAGACAGAGGACAGAAGAAGGTGAGGAAACCATAAAAGAGTGGTGGAGAGTCAGGACTAGTTATTGGAAAGGGTGATGGGAGGTAAGGATAGCTGAAAGACACCTGGCAGAAAGACCAGAATCGGATGAATGTGCTTGGAGTAAAGTGGGAAGATGTAGATTTGAGATTCCAGGAGATGGAGGACTCTGGGAAAGAAGGATGATAATAACAAGAAAGGGGAATTTTATCAGTCAGGGAAGGGGAGGAGCAAAGAAGTGATGATCAGCTGTCTTGCAGGAGGAGGGCAAGAGCCAGCAGTGATGGTTGTCCAGACAGGAGCAGATTGCTGTTGTCTCTTAGAAGTTCTGCTTCAATGACATTGTGCTAACCCATGGCAAAAGGAAGCAATAGCAAAAAATTCCAACACTGGCGAGGTCTGGACAACTGCCCCCCACCATGTCCACAGGGTTGGCACTAGATGACCTTTAAAAGGTCTCTTCCAACTCCCAACTATTCTATAAATCTATGAACAGTGCTATTACAGTGCTCTCAAAGTCTTGTAGCAAGTATTATATCTAAGTTCAGTAGAAGCTTGAAGAATGACTACATAGTACCCATCATTTACCATTCTTTCCTTTTTAACATTTTAACAGGATTTTCTGTTCTACTTCCGTATTCTTTTTCTTGCTCTTTTTGTCATGTTACTCTACTAAGAAAAACTACATATTCTTCGTGACAGTATGTATTTAGAGCATGTTCGTCCAGCAATTTTGATAACTTTCAGACTGAATGATAGCTTTTCAGAATAGTGAAAGTGCAGTTTTTGTGCAATTTGAGAGCACTGCAGTGTTTTATTACCATTGTCTCCCTTAATGGTGGTATCTTGGTCTGGTGAAGTGACCATTAGGATGAAAGCCAGTTACTTCCAGGTTCTCATTGCAGCTCTGCCACTAAAATCACTGCATAGGTGACCTTGCGTGATTTGTATAAGCCAACTTTTCAGTATCCACTAGTTTTAAGCAATTCAAGGACACTTTGGACTCCCAGTTTAAGACACTAGTGATTCAGTTTCCAAGGAAATGCAGCACCCATAAATATAGATTATATTAATGTGGTTGGTATATGGGTGCTAAAATTAATCAGAAATGTTCTATTTGACTTGTTTTGCCAAGTCTTGGTCTTCTGCAGGAAATTTCAACTTTCATGTCTCAGATTTTTCCTTCCTGAAAAACTGAAAATATTCTTAGAAATTCTGTGTCCTGACCACCCTTTAAGATTAGGGCCAACAGTACTTCCAGATAGCCTTCAAAAAATAAGGTAAACAGATTAGTGGTCAGCTTGAAAATGTGTATTGGAAAGTTTTTTTCCTGCACAGTTTGCCAGTTGAATTAAATGGCTAATAATATAACTTATTTGAAGGATGAGAGACTTAATTATGTAATGTTTCTACGTTTCTGAAACTTGTTACAAGTCAGGATTTACCCTTGTTAATTGGCAAATCCATGGTAAGATGCCCCCAGCTGCTCTAGGCAAGCAAATAATTTTGAGAGTTTTTTCAGTTAAAGGTTGATGAGACAGTGTGGTGGTCAGCTGACAGTAGACTGCAGCCCAAAAGTTTGAAGACAAATGTGACAGATGATTTGGGATGTTCAGATAACCTCATCTTGCCAAGAGATATGTTCATTAAATTGTCAAAGAACTGAAATGTATGCATTGCCCATCCATCTGGCATATAATTTAAATGCAGCTGAATTCCTGACCTCAGATATGATATAAGCATTTCTGAGTAGACATGACTGATAAATGTGCATAAACAGACGCACTTAGAATAAAAATGCATCTTAAAAGGAGAGTAAAAAAACACTTCTGAGATCTAGAGACTCATGACAACATTGATAGATGGTAACATACTCAAATAAAAAAAATTTAGCAAGTACTAAATAATATTTTAGAAATATTTGCACAGGATTTTTAGTACAACTAATAAAGTCTCTCTGTAGCCTGAAGAAAGGTGTCAGCAGTTGAAGTGCCTGAAACTGAGATACTGAATTAATCACAATGAGTTTTCTGAGGGCTGAATAGATAATCTGCATGATTTTAAATATTAAAAGCCTTTGTCAGGGTAGATGTGCCTGCAAAAATGCAAGCTGGCAGTTACACATGATTAAGTCACAGTTGTCTGGGCAATTCTATATCTGGGTTACCACAAAATATTATAAATAAAAACAAGTATTGATATCTGATTTCTTCTAAATTTACTTCTGTCAGGCAGCAATGTTGTCATCAGTTAGGTGGATTTCAGAAATGTAATTTTAACACCTTAATATTTGAGATCCAGTCATACCAGTACAATGTTAGAACCCAAACCTGCAGAACCTGGGTGATCTGTAATAACCCTGTGGGAATAGTAGCACTGTGGAGGCTCGATGTGTGCGTTAGGGGTCTGCATGAGCAACGTAGCTTCCCTTGAGTGTCATTGGAGCTTCAACAAACAGGCTGATGGTTTGATTGATGCGTTTGGAGAGAGGTTCTATGAATTCTGGAGGCTTTCAATATAGGCATCTAAATCAGAGGCTGAGGCTTGATGGTGAAAACCCTTTCAGTCTATTTTCAGGTCTCACTATGTGAACACTGCCTCACTCTCAAGATTGACTGTAAAGAAAAGACTCATTCTTCTTTCACTGTGAAGGAGAGCTGGTGCATGAATTTAAACCTCTACACAAACAGATGGCAACATTTTCTTTTCCACTCCCTTTTCTCGGCATGGAGCATCACTGTCTTGAAGTCACAAATCTAGGGATATGTTTATCAACAGAGCTAATAGCAAAGCCTGCCTGTGCTGTATGAGCACTTTAAAGAGTGATATATTTCTCAGTTTCATGAGCATGTTGAAAACCTAATTCACTTGTGAGCATTTCCAAACAGCTTGTCAATAGCTATTCCTGTCAATGAGGCTATTGTGAATACCCAGGGGACATCCATGTCACCTGTGTGGGTGCCTGCTAGTAGATCCTCAATATCCATTTGGAATTTAGTAGTTTTTTAGGGTAAAGACTTCTGCCAGAACCCAACCTGAAGAATGTAAAAACAGACTTGTAATATTTTGCAACTGGAGGTACAGGGTTTACGTATTTCTATGGCAATTGTCCTATCAGCACTTGATCTTCACAAGTCCTCTGTCATTTTTTTCCTTTCTCCTTTTCCAGTTGCTACAGCCTTAAGACAATGTGTTCTTGGAGGACAACAACTGAAGAATTCAATCATAATATTCAACAAAAATTCATCAAAAACTAATTCATGTCCTGAGCTAGCTTTGCTTGATGCCCCCATGTTTGCTTCCAAGTGTCTCATTGTAGGAAGGCAGAGATCATTCCCAGGTGAAAATTTAGATTTACCCTGTCAGGACTGTTTAAATCTATAAAGATTTGCAGCATCTGGTCTTTAGTCTGTCTTCATTGTTCAGTGATATGGAGGCTCAAAAGCAACCTAAAGTGCAAAAAACTCCATGTCCCTTGTCACAGGTCCTTGCTTCAGCTCCCAGTGACCATCCCATAGTGCCTTCTTACACATATCATCTAGCAAAGAATCCAAACACGCTGAATCTGGTCGTTTCAAGCCATGGTATGGAGGTTATGCCTGTCCCATTGCTACTGCTCGAAGGTCATGTTTAAAAAAAGGTGGCATGCCAGCTCTTGAAAGTGCCCTCCTGAATGTAGGCTTGCATCCAAGCGGTTCAATCTATGGCTTTAAGCCACACGCAGCTCACAACGTGATTTCTTCAGTCAGAGGGGGTGAGCAAATGCTTCTATACCTGGGAGCTGTGGTGGCATAGGCATGTCCATAGCCAACTGGTTGACGAGTCAGGATACTCATTCCTTTGTTGTCCTTGCTTATGGCTCTGACCCAAGTAGCACCCTGAGCAGCAAGAGTTGTCTCTGAGGACTAAAGAAAGAATAAACCATGGTCATTGCAGGATGGGCAAAGGGAGGAACTGCCACAGGAGGAAGGAGATGGACATTGGATTTCAGTCTGAAAGAGGAGACCACACAGCTGACAGAAATTATAGTGTCAGAGGCAGGGTACCTGAGAGCAGCATGGATGCTTGGAAGAGAGGGGTGATGTGGACAGACTATAAGAGATATATGAGTCTTGGGGCAAGGAATAGAAGAAGTGCATGGGCAGGTAGGCACATGGCTCTTGGTGGGAGAGTATGGTGGTTTGAAAGGCTGCTGGAATGTACCATATTTTAGTAGCCATTCTGTGCATCACACGGTCATCTTAGACACAGCCAAAGTGTCTGCGATTTAGGGGGAATTGTGAAATGTGCTTAAAAGAATGAGAAAAACGCAGTCTGAAAGTTCTCAAGGAGTCTGAGGGACAGTGGCAATTGGACCTGGTGATCCTGTATCTTGTTTCTTTCCAGGCCTGGAGCAGTTCTGGTGCACGCCTCATTGAGAGCAGAGCAAGGCAGGGGGAAGGTTTGGGAGACCGTACTTGAAGGAGGTGTGTGGTTTGATGCTTTCCCTGCAGCCTCTCTCCCAGTGTGCTCCTGAGAGGCCTTAACTGGAACTGAAAACTGCTGCTCCTTGGCAGAACTCCTGAGGGAAAAGGGGAACAGCATTGCCTTGCACCCTCATGGGGATGATTTCTTTCCTCCTTTTCCCCCAGTGTGACACAAGAATGGAAATTAATATTCCAGTCCATTGAACCTACTTGGTGAATCTGGCATAGCATTATTTAAGATGACTGAGATTTTTACTTTTTTTTTTTTTTTTAATTTATTTCATCTACCAGCATTTGAAAAACCTTGAAGATCATATTATGTGCACAAGCACAGCTAATTTGTTTGTTGCAAGGACCCCAGTCATAAAGTGCGTATATCCAAGGCAATTGTGAATTAAGACTTAAGCCATTCAAGCAAGTCTGCATGTAAGTAAATAACATTCAGCCTACTGGTTCCCAAAAGGTATCCAGGCAGAGCCCAGAGAACCGATGCTTTCAGCACAACACTGCCCTCTGGAGCTCTCAGAATCACTTTCATCACAAACCAAACAAAGGACATAGAGAGGAAAAACAGGAAAAATCCTTGGTCTCCAATGTAAAAGTGAATAGCACAGTGTACACAGCGCAGTGAGTAATGAAAGCAGCTATACTGCAAAAACAATGGAAATATAAAGACATTCATCCCCATCACAAATGCCAGCAAATATTTTTCAGCATTGTGTTAAAGGCAGAAAGAAATTGAGAATTTTAAACAGACCTGGAAAGAGTGACATCCAGTAACAAAAATGCTTTTTAATTTTGCTTAAATGTGTTGGCAGCATTCTAAGAAAAAAATAAACTATTGAGAAGGAAAAAAATAATTTGCTCTCAAAAATCTATTTTAGATGCAGATCTTTTTCTGCTGTGCATCCTTTCCCATTTTGATAGTGTTTGTGTCAAAGCAAAGATGATATGTTACCTTGTGCTGTCAAAAGCTTACCAAAATAAACTTCATCAACAAGGCATTAAATAATAATATCACCTTTCCCCTGAAGTTTTTATATTCTCTGTGATGTACTTATGCATATTTTTAAAAGAACTTAAATTATTGATTCCCTCCTTCCATCAAACCTGTCTAAGCAGTGAAGTGTATGTAGAATGCAGTCTTGTACTAAGCTCTGTTAAAGAACAACCCACAACCCTTAACCGAAAGCATGGGCTGTTAGAAGTGAATTTCTTGAGTTTATGAAGGGCCAAATCTTGCACATATAACCTATAACCATTAACAAGTCATCATTGCTGATATTTCTGATAGCAGATATTATTCTCACAGTCAGGTTCTGAGTGCTTCCAAGGATGGAAGGTCTACAACCTATTTGGGCAACTTATTCCTCTGTTTGATAACCTTCACAATGAGGAAGTTTTTTCATATTTTTAAGCAGTATTTCCTGATTTTCAGTTTGTGCCCGTTGCCTCTCATCCTGTCACTGGGAAGCATCCGACTCTGACTTCTTTACTCCATCAATCAGGTATTTGTACACATTGATAAGATCCCTCCTGAAACGGTCCCTGCTCTCTCAGCCTCTCCCCATAATGCCATGTGATCCAAGTCCTTAACCGTCTTTGTGGGCCTTTGTTTGAACTATCTTCAATATGTCCATGTCTCTTGTACTGGGGAGTCCAGCACTGGTCCCAGTATGCCAGATATATCTCACCAGTCTGGCAGATGGGAAAGATCATTTCCCCCATCCCGCTGGTAAGGCTGCTCCTATAGCAGTTCTGAATGCTGTTGGCTGCTTTTGCCACAGGAGCTTATTACTGGCCCATGTTCAATTTGGGGTCCACCAGGATTCCAAGGGCCTTTTCGGCAAAGCAGCTTTCCAACCAGTCAGCCCCCAGCCTGTGCCAGTGCCTGGGGCTCTTCCTCCTGAAAGGAATTTGTAGTGCAATTCAATGTTATCAGGATAGTAGCTGCCAATTTTGAAAAGAATGGAAGTAATGACTTGGGAATAAACGTCTTGTGTTACTGTAGTTGAAAGAAAGGTTATTTGAATACCAGTAGACTAAGGGGAATGGATTGCAACAAACAAAAATGGCAAGGGGAAGCAGTGGCTCTCATATGAGTGAATGTTTGATCATAGAAACTGAAATCCTGAATGTTTCCCTCAGGGCTTGATCTAGTATCTATTTAAGCCAGTAAGAGCTCTCTGTGGTTTTGGTGGGCACTGAATGAAGCCAAAATGTACCATGAAGAAAGGAAGAAAGTTTGCAGAAGGTTTCTTTCTATCCTGCTAATAATAAGCACAAAGCAAAGCAAGACTCTAGATAAAAGTAGTGGGAATTTCTGAAGAGACTTCATAAATTGAACCTTAAATTGAATTTAAAAATATTAAGTAAGAACATTAGTGGTCTTAGCCTCAGTGAAATAAACAGTTGTTTACCTGCAAACAATAATTACGTACATAAATGTTTGAAGGACTGATACATATATGAAAAAGGAGATCCAAAGTAAATAATAACACAGAAATGCTACTGTCCTCTCTCCATTGATCAGGGAATAAAAATCAGTTTGGCATTACAAGATTTAAATTCCTGTAAGTGTGCTAGGCAGTTGACTGCTTTGCAAGTACAAAGAAAAGACAAATGATCATATATTTTACCCTATGAAGCTAGTTATGAAATACTGATGCCAACACTGCAGTATATAACAGAGCTAATAATAATTATCAGGTTTTATCCTTAGTGCAGATGACCAAGTTTAATAGCGTGTTTTAATTTCACTTCAGATCCAAATGGATAGCATGGATCAGCTTGGCTGATCTGCATATGTGTGTATCAAAATTATTCTTATAAGCTGCTTTTCCCTTAATAAACTGATTTTCCCCAATACTTTATTTTGTAACATTTATGACACAGAAGCTGGAATTTAAATACCTTTTCCTCTTCATAGAATACAATTTGGAATAAAATTGGAATACAATGTTTTTGGAGCACATGTCCTGGTTAGGTAAGAGATAGGATCTGAATTTAGGATCATGGATTAGGGCTGCTTTTGAAAGATCACTTGTGAAGCAGATTTGACCCTTCATTCATGTCCTAAAATAAAAATAGATCAGAGAGATCTGAGATGCTTGTTTTTGCTTCAGTGTTTTTTTAGAAAATCTAAGTTTTCTGTACAGCATTCAAAAGTTTACTTATTTTACTTTTTCATTAAAAATTGATCTTAAAACTCTAGATGGCAGGTCTTCTCTTTCCAATGTGAAGAGCTCTTCACTTCCCATGTTTGCTGTGCATCATATATTCACTGTACAAATACACTGAAAAAAATTTAAACTTCTTATTTCTGAGAGTCCTTCCAGATAAGATTGCCAAAGCAGAAACCATTGATCAGAAATCCCTGCAGGATTTACTTTTTTCCTTCCTGTTGTTTATACAATTATCTCTATCATCCAACCACATTTTGGTGGATGCCAGCTTCATGACTTGAGATCTTTAGGGTTTATTTATAATGAAATACTTTCAGACACAAAATCTTTATAATGTTCCTTTCCAGGTTTGGATAGTCAAGTTTGTCTTAACTCATTTCTCACTGATAGCACTGTTATCATTGTCTAATCATTAAAGGAGTGGAAGATCTTGTCCTCAAGGATATCAGTTCAAGTCCAGCTCTGTCTGTGTATTTAGCTAACTCAGAGGACATGATGTGGCTCATAGTGATTAATAACTATATTCTCCAGAAGCTGGCATCTTCACCGAGGTCTGCAGTATATCTAATTGAATTGGCCCCACTGAATTTAATCTTGAGATCCCCAACACACCAAAATTAAGTACAATTTTAAGTATAGTTATTAAATTATGCTTTCATTTTGCTAGAAAATATGGGCATCCAACACTTAGGTGACACATGAGATGAAAGATTAATAAGATCTCAACTCAATTTAGAACAATTTAAAACTTTTCTTTAGAAATAGAATGGCATTATTTAGTTAAAAATAGAGAACAATTATTTGAATATTTACTCATTATAGACTAAGAGCAAGTCATTATTTGTAGTAGTCCTCTGATACTAGGAATTGGACTCAATGATCCTGATGAGTCCCTTTCAACTCAGCATATTCTGTCATTCTATGATATTAGTGGAATCAATATACAGTTGATGATGTGGGCTATCATCTAGGCACACTGCCAACAAAGTCAATGACTCTTTACCCTTGACTTCAATAATATCAAGTAGAAAACAAAAATGACCATGGAGATGACTGTAATTTAGGCATTGGAATGCCTAAAGATGAGGTAACTATTTCATCCTTGTTGATTCAGAGGAGTGTCAATGTATGATTAGAGTGTGTATCAAATTAATGGGCAGAAGGTGCCTACCCAGAGGGAAACTAAGAAAGCCTACAACTGAGCACAGTAAGAGCTCCCTGATAAGTGACAGTGGGTCCAGAAACACTCTGCTGATCTCCTGTCCTGACCTACACTTCAATACTTTTGACTAAATTACAAATTTAATTGTTAAAAGCAGTATTGGAGATGTAACATATTTGCACTTTGATACGTCATTTGACCTAGACTTGTACAAGTTTCTGCTTAAGAAAAGGGATACAAAAACAACTGATTGAAGTGATTGAGATTGAACTGACAGTGTGAAACTGTAGACTCTGAATCCTCATCAAATAGAAAAAAAAAATTACCACAGCCTTCAAGGATTTATTCTTGGCCTCAGATGATTTCATTTTTTTTATCAGTGACATGGAAGAAACAAAAATAATTATTGAGAAACTGTACAGGGATTGAGGGAGCAGTAAACAATGAGGCTGACAGGTCACTGATATTTGTATTTTTTTTTTGAGTAGGCACAAGCAAACAATATGCATTTCTCTTCGGTTTATTGGCTTTGTACTAATGAGCAGTCACTCCGATGATGATTTACTGTACTGGTAATCAGCCAGACTCCAGTTCCCAGAGCACAAGTGTGGCTGAAGGAAATAAATGAAATCCTTCATTATTTAAACAAAGCTACATGGAAGAGGAGCAAAGAGACGATCCCACTTGCACATCTGGTATGGATGTGACTGCTACCAGCTTGCCTGCATGTGAAATGCCCTCGGAAGTGCAGGGTTGCTTGCAGTGAGTTACTGCATTGCAAATGTTATCTTCTGCAATTTTGCCATTTCCAAACTAACAAACGGTGATGGCCTTGCCCTTTTAGTTATAATAACGTGCTGCCAAACCCCAACAACACCCTCCCTAAGGACTAAGTTATTTTAATGGAGAAATGTAATTAAGATTTCCCCCCATTCCTCATTTTTGCAAGCTGGTCCATATCACATGCAGGCTGTCTTCCAATTAGTGCAAGCCAGATGAAGTCTTGAGCACTAAATATTACCTGGTGAAGTGATTTTGCATGGTAATTGACCTCCTACCACATGTCACTGATACAGTGTCCTTTCCCCTAGCTGTGGCCTATAATAAAAGTTTTTGGAGGAATATTAACCTGGCTGTATATTATTTTCTGGTTCATTAAATCTAATAGCAATTCTGGCAAGGCCTTTAATTGATGAGAGAGGTCTGCCCTCCACAAGAAAGTGTTTTCATAATACTAAATGCTGGATCCTTAGGTAATTTACTTACAGCCAATGCATTTTTAAAGAGAGACATTAGATGGGAAAACCTCAAAGGACTATTTAGATTTCACAGTTTACAAAACTATCTCAGTTCTCAGCTTTGTCTCTGCTGGCAAGCACTCCCGTAGTCCTGTGAGATCTTTAATGGGTTCTCTTTTACATATAGGCCTTCAGCTCCTCATCCTTTGCCATTATTTGTAAACATTTGATGCCCTCTGGCCACAAGGATTCTGAGGGAGAAGCAAGCATATCACCCTCTTGGTGGCATCAGTCCCGTATGTAAGAAAGACCCTATATAACAAAGGGGCTCAAGCATCTGTTTTCAGTACTTCAGCCAGCTTTAAAGCATCTGCTGTTGCCCTTAGAGTTATCTGACTCTTTCAGGCCATTTGTCACTGTCCCAGTTTGACTGGCAGTGATAGTTAACCTTTGCTTGGCACTCTGCAGGTATTTACTTTGTACTTCAATATATTTTACCTTGTGTACTAGTAAAATACTCCCGTTTACAGAGGACCCTTTATCCCAAAGGATTTCAACAAGCACTGCAGGCTGTAAATTTTTAGCAGTACTGTACAGATAGTGCAACTTTTTGCTCAGTACAAAATACAGTAGCCAAAGTCCAGGAATCCTGCTGTTTTAGAAAGTGACTGCTAAACACAGAATTTAAGCAGAGGCATGTGCATTTTGGGGAATGAGTCTAGGGTATAGAGCTAGGTTCAAGTCTCTGCTGAACCCACGCCCACAAAACTTGCCCAGTTGTTCCATGTGACTTCTGAAGGTGCTAGTGTACAGACCCACAAAGCACACGGGCACTGACTTGGGACTTCAGTGGAACTGAAGCACTTCATTCCAATGGTGCAGCCCTCAAAGCTATGCCTGCTTCCTTAGGCAATAGTAGATCTATCAACACCTATGTTTTCTTATTTATGATAATAGAAAAAAAAACCAACAGTGATGCTAATATTTTGCATACCCGTGCGCAATATTCAAACTGCAACCGCGCTGCCCAGACTGAAAAATTTACTCTTTGTCTCACGCCCTTACCCAGTCAAGACTCACAGACAAGCTGTCCATGTCCTTCCCAGGCCCTCTCCATTAGGTGGGTTTAGGTCAAGCTTAAGGCAGAGTGGTAGCAGAGTTTGTCTCAGTACTAAACACAGTGTTACAACTGCAGCAGGAGGAAATCCTGGTTCCATTTACTGCCCTTGACAGTGTCTGTCAGAGATGGGCAAGGCAGGCAGTGTGCGTAGCTTTCTATCCACTCCTGGCTGAGTGTGAAATTGATAAAGAGCAAGAAAAATGAGTAATTTCCTTCAAGTTTGTCTTTGGTCACTTTAGGGACTAGAATCACTGAAGCTGAAGAGAGCCTTAAACTTGAGCCTCCATCTCCCTGAGCAGGCATGGTAACTGTTAAGAGTAGTTTTACAGAAAGCAGCGGTTGGTGTAAAAGGAAGCCAAGAGGCTTTCTCCACCATTAGAAGGACATTGGTGGGTGCTAAGCCTCAGAAAAGTTCTTGTTGTCTATCTTGTGCCAAAGGGGTAGATCTGGATGTAGAGGCTATAAGGAAACTACTGAGCATCCTGGCAGATCCCTCGAGGCTGAGGAACCTTGAGTTCCAGTGCAGAGGACATCCACAGTCAGCCCAGACGTAGCTTTCATGTCCCACCCATCAAAACAAAAACCCCAACCCACAACAAAATCAGCTTTCCCTCTGCACACTAGGAGGCTGCACTAATACAGTGACATTTGAAGTCAGGATTATTTCCAGGTTTAAAAACCTGACATATTCAGGATCGGACTTGGTTCCCATGAAATACATATCTAAAATAAGCACTCATTTTTTAATTTTTAGCCTCATTTTCAAAAGTTAGGTTTGGATCATACCAAGTTAGAAAATATAAACCTTTTTGTTGGATTTATATTGTAAACCAAATGCAATTTTTACTTTTCCTCATTTTCAGTTGCTTCTGGCTATTTAATAAATTCTCCACTAATTCTCCTCTGTGTTATTGGTCTGCAATTTAGTCTACATCATGAAAATCATTTAGTTGATAGCACTTTAAACTTGTCTATGAACAGCTTTTGATGACTAATATACATTTTTCTGTTCCTGCAGTAAATTTGTTTCAAGCAAAAGGAGACTGTTTGGAAACAACACATTAAATTCTCTGATAAATCAACTACTTAATATTTAATTTCAAATCATACTGGCAAGTCAAATTAATTTTTTCTCAGGCTAACATTTGGAGGGAAAGAAGTAAGATAGCTGCAGAAATATAGAATTGGCATTATTCTGCTATGGAATATGTCTTCTTATGCCATAGGGAGAATAATCTTGTATGTGTTGTTTATATTTTTCTATATTAAAAGACAGCCACTTTAGATTAATTTAATTTGAATTCCTGCATGGCCTCTGCAAATAAAAAGAATGAGTAACCAAATGGAAAATGCTTTTGCTTATTCCCTACTCTGAAAGTGATTCATTATTTAAAATATTACCACTAAAAATGAACCATTTCCACAGATACGATGAAACAGATAATTTTTTACAGGCATCCTTGCAACTCTGGAAAACGTGAATATCTGTTTACTGCAAGGTTTTGAGAGGTATCCTTAGTAGTATACACACCAAGAGACATCACAGATGTCTTCTGTCCTACATTTTTTTATACCACTGTCACACTAAATGGCATTAGACCTTATCATACCTTTTTTTTTAGATTCTTCTATTTGTGCTATATCCAGTGCCAACTTGCATCTGCAGTTAAAACCAAACTAGCTCCCAGGTTTCACCATTGCTTCTCCTATTCCGTGTTATAAGACAGTGCTACTGCCAATGACACTGGATTTACATCGCTGCCCAGCCCTGCCCAAGGACAAAGTGCATAAGTGCCCTGTTCAGCCTTGTAAAAAGCAATCCAGCCCACAGAGCTGTTTTTTGTTACTGTCAACAGCTCTGTCATTGGTACAGTCTTACATGACTGCCTGCATTGGAACATTTTCAAGGAGTAACAAACATGATCTGGAGCAGAAGCTCAAGGATAAGAAGTTCTGTCAAACCAAAATATTCTTTCCTCACCCATCCACAAATGTAAAACTTGTCATTAGAGAGGATTCCTGGTGCAGGCGTGATGTACTCTATACATGCAGTGGCGGGAATGGGGAAAAGATGGAAGTATGATTGGCATCCAGGAGAAGCGGCAGTCCCAATCACCCCTGTTTAGGTAGTTTGGCTGATCATTTGCCTCTCTGAGTTTTCTCATAGTTCTTGAGGTCTTTGTTTTAGCTAAAGCACACAGCAGAGAACTGTATTAGCTGTATTAGCTAAAATAATTCTTGAAGGAGGCAAGAACTAAAGTGAAATGAGGACTGAGAGTTTGACATGAATATTTTCAAGAGGTAATGACTCAGCTCAGTCTTGCCACAATTCTATTGCAAACTCAAACTTTCACAGTTGTTTCTGCTGACTCCACAAAAAGGATTTTGCTACTAAAATTGAATTGTATTTTCTGATGCAGGTCCTTACTTCATGCCAGTTAAGCTTCTATGGCAGTGGAATTACAGGATTGTCTATGCTGCTGTGAGTATATTAGGAAAGGTATAAGAAATTTATTCCTCAAAAAGTTACCAGATCAGCTCAAAATGACGTTATGTATCAACCCCACTGCGTTCAACCCCAACATTTGTACCATACATGGTGGCATGTGCTTTGTGCCATTTGATGGGGCTGGTTTTATTGCTTTATAATGCTTTCCTAGCACAGGGAGAGAGCCTCTACCTCTGCCAACTAACAGTTGATAATTCTTGCAGCATTTTTTCATTTATATATGCAAGATTACCATACATAGAAACCTAAAACATTCTGATGATAATTTTAAAGAAAAAACCCTTTCCTTGAAAGTCAGTCAGTACTCTGAGCTCTTTTGGCACTCCAGTTAAATGTTGAGATACATGTAATATTTTTAGCTTTCAGGCCAACTCATTCTAAGTCTTATTCATTCTAAGAGGCAGTTCATGTTCTTCACTATGAAGTACATGTGATTCATGACTTTAGTCCACTCGGGCTCCTTTACATTATTTCTAATGTAGAGGAGCATAGTTTCTTGGTGTAATGAATTTCACCCCTTTCAGTAGTCTAATTTGACTGCTATAATTTGACTGGCATAGCTGCTGGGCTTTCTGTTTAGCCAAATACAAGTACAGAACATGAATTTTAGTAATTCAGAGCATTTTTAACTTAGATATGGACTCTTTTGAGAAGTGCTAAACCAAGTTATTATTGAGGTAAATAGTACATGGGGGAAAAAAGTAATATTTTTAGCTTACAAACTGAAATTGATGGGAAGGTGGAGTTTTTCAGCTTATTTGCAGAGTTGCACTGACTAGTTTGTCAGAGTTCAATCAGTAAAGTCACCCACATCCCTACAACAGTGTTCCTATTCTTATTCACAGTTTTACCCCATCCTCTCCTGATAAATTAAAAGTCAGTGCTAAAGGGCCCTGTTTATCAGCAGGACGTCTGTTTTAACTAAGGGCTATTTTCACTAGCCCAAGCAATAATTTTCTCTCTTGCAGCCTGCAGGTTGTTTCCTTCCTTATCATTCAATAAAAAAAGAAGTGTCAACATTATTTCTTTCTGCAGCTTTGAAAAATTTGTTTCTTTGTGAAGAATAGCTGATGCCATCATAGAATATGACATTATGGGCCATATCCAAAACATCTGACAGGTTAGCTCTGGTCACTAGCCTGCCCTCTCATAGTATTTTCCTTTTGTCAAAGTAACTCAAGACCATCCCCTTAAGCATTTTTTTTACAGTGAATAAACTACACGATGGTCAGAGACTACAGAGTATGTAACTTCTCCAAATGTTTCTTAATAGTCCTGTTCTTCTTCAGTAGCTCCTATTAAGGCATGAACTAATTTGACAACAGGAGATAATCTGTGAAAACATCATTCTTGATTATTGCTGCATTTCAGTGATACAGTTGTTAAGATTTCTTCAGAAAGAAAACTTCCTCTGGGGATTTCAGAGTCAATCAGCTGCCAGTCACATCTTACAGTAGTTTAGGCCATAGAGTTAGTTCCTCTTAAAGGCTTGTATTTTGTACTGGTGTCTCTTTCAATTAAATGTATCCATTCAAAATGAATACTTGTCAGTTATTCGATTGCCAAAAAGTAAGTGTAATGCAGATCATATTTCTATTCAAATTAACATGGTTCAATGTTTGCAGTATTTTGTGATCAGATTATAGAGACAGCTGGAGGATCTTATACCAGAATGCTTTCAGCTTTAGTTCTCTGGTATAGTTTCTTCAATGACATAATTTCAATTTATTTTAGTTAGTTATAATAATACACCATATGATGTTGTGTGAAATGTTGGGCTTGATCTTCTTTATCATTACAAATGCATAAGTGTAAAGCACAGAAAGTGTAAGAAAGGTGTAAAAGGACATCATAGTTCACAAATTATCAAAGTTTTAAGACAATCTGGTTAGCTGTTTTACTGTGCAGCCTATCATCCCCAGTGCAAAGCTCCTAAGTAGCATCTGCTTTTTGACACAAAGGCATTGGCCTAAGTTATGCAAAGACTTCAACCTGTGTGTGGTTATGCTGCAAGCATGAAATGACATCTGAAACACTGTTACTATTAACTTGCACATTTTCTGTATCGCGCTTTGTATGTTGATAGTGGAGATTTTTTGCATCACCACCTCACCTTTACTGGGTGGGTTAACAGAGCACCTTCTGACAAGCCAGTCATTGGTGCACCTCTCTTGTGCCAAGACTTCTCCTGATCTTATGCATTTCCACTGACCACTTATCCAGAAAGCTCTGAAGAATTGCAGCCTTATCTGGTATTCAGAGGGCAAGTCTTAGGTATCCTTAATTTAATCAGTTAGAATAAAATTTTTCTGTCTTAACCGGTGTTCCTCCATCCTATTTTCTGTCTCTGTGGAGAAGGAAATAGCAGCAGCAGGAGGCTGGCAGCCTGACTCTGCTGCTGGGGCAGAGCTGTTCCTCTCCGCACCCACCATAGATGCTGCAATCTGCTCCTCACAGGAGAACACATGTTGTAGCCTGTGTTTCTCCATGCCTTGTCTCAGGCAAAAATAATATGAGGATTTCTTTTCACAAACAAAATGTTTGCTTATGTTCTAAAGGACTGAAAAAATTCCTCCATGATTCTTCTTGGTTCTGCCATTGAATTCAGCCTTGTTTCACAGTGGTGCCTATACAATGCCAGTATTACATATAACCCCCTGAACTCATTTAGGGAACATCTTGTTGAATGTGGTGGGATGTTTCTTTCATTCTCTGCTACAAGTCACTCAGAATAAATCCCATCAAAAGTAATAAAAGTTGCTGTAATTAAGAAGATAATCCTGTTTGGCCTACATAGAGTTCACATTTTTCTTCAGCAAAACATTAGAGATTCTTGGTTTATTCATCACACAGTATATAGACTATACCACTGGTGCTGAAAAATAACACAGTATCTTCTTTTTGTTTTGTACTCACCCTCATTATCATTGTATCATGCAAAACAACTGTAAACCCTGGAGCTAACGTAGCAGAATGCATAGGTGAAGTTACCTAAAGTAGGAATCACTAGTATTCTGTGTATGTGATCTAACACTGACCTGGATAAATTGTACATTTCATTATGCCTCACAGTACCCAACACTAATAATATGTTAATTCTAGTAGTATATTATACTGCATATCATGCAGTCATTCATACTGAGATCTTGTTCATGGGGAAATGACAGCAGATCCCATGACAAAAGAGTTTTAGCTTCTAAAACAATGATTATGTGGAAGATAGCACACTCTATCTAAATGAAATCTGAAAGAATGGCATCCCATAAACTCAATTTACAGTCCTAAAAATATCATGCTGTCCTTTCTGGAAGCAATATAAACCATCACATTACCTCACTTTGAAAATTCTAATGAGGGGTTTCGCTTGGAGATGGAATAGATTGAGCAGGCAAATTGACTGCAAGTACTTCAAACATCAGTTTTATTTAGAAACGGGATTTCAGCTGATGCTCAACGCACACTGTTAAATGAAAAGTTGAAAGATTACTTTAAATGACATGCATGTGGTTCAAGATAGCTTTGTACACATTCTTCCTTCAGAGTATCCAGACTTCTTAGAGTTCCTCGAAATTCATCTTATATTAGCATTAGCAAAAAATTTTATGTCAAAAGAGCAACATGAATTCAACATAATATATAGTATTTCTGTGTATGAATGAAAGTATAATGCCTTTCCAATTGTTTATTAGTATCTTAAAGTCTGTCTAATTACAGCAATGCTAATAGTAACTGTCAAACTTGTTTACTAATTCTTTCATTCTCTTCAGGCTAAAACAAGTCTCTTCTTAGGAAAATGTCTGAGCTGCTGGCCCCAGGCATTTTTAGAATAAAGGGATTATTAAAATTCCCTGTCATAACAGTTCAAGAAGGACTGCAAGAGAGAGCACATAGACAAAGTCAAACATGGATTCACAAACAGGAGGTCAAGCTTGACTAACATGCTGTCCTTCTAAGATGAAATGACTGGCTTGGTAGATAAGGGGACAGCAGTCGATATTTTCCACCTGAACTTCAGTAAGGTTGTTTTCCATGGGCTCGATGAGCAGTCGGCCAGATGGATTTAAAACTGTCTGTACAGCTGGGATCAGGGGGTGGAGATCTGCCCTACAAAGTCTCGTTGGGGGCTAGTAGCTATCATTGTACTCAAGGGGGTAATACTGTGTGCAGTTCTGTTCAATGTGATCAGGATGATGGAGCACAGTGTACCCTCAGCAAGTTTGCTGATTATACAAAACTGGTGGGAGTGGCTGATACAACAGGGGATCATGCTGCCATCCAGAGGGATCTTGACAGACTGGAGAAATTGGCTGACAGGGACCTCCTGAAGTTCAACAAGGGGAAGTGCCAAGTCCTGTACCTGGGGTGGAACAAGCCCAGGCACCACTACTTGCTGGGAACTGACAAGCTGGAAAGCAGAAAAGGACATGGGTGTCCTGCTGGAGACCACGTTGACCATGAGCCACCCATGGGCCATTGTGGCAAAGACTAATGGTATCCTGGGCTGCATTAGGAGGAGTGTAGCCAGCAGATTAAAGGAGGTAGTCCTTCCCCTCTACTCAACACTAGTAGGGCCACACCTGAAGTATTGTGTCCAGTTCTGGTCTCCTCAGTATAAGAGAGACACGGACATACTGGAGAGAGTCCAATGAAGGACCACGAGGAGGAATAAAGAACTGCATTATCTCTCCTATAAGAAAAGGCTGAGAGAGCTGGAACTGTTAAACCTGGAGAAGTGATGGCTTGGGGGGACCTCATCAACATATATAAAATAGCTGAAGGGAGGATTCAAAACCAGAGCCAGGCTCTTCTTAGTGGTACCCAGCTATAGAACCAGAGTCATTTGGTGCAAACTAAAACATGGGAGCTGCAGGCTGACCATCACCTTATGTGAATGTGACTGAGGCTCGACAGAGGTTGTGCAGGGAAATTGAGTGGTTTCCATATTCGAAAACCATCTGGACACAATACTGTGCAATATGGTCTGTGTAGCCCTGCTTGAGGGATGATGTTGAACATGATGAACTCCAGAGGTCCCTTTGAACATCAACCATTTTGTCATTCTGTGATTCTGTGTATTATTATGGTCAAAGATAGCCAAGGGAAGAGTTGTGATGTCTTCTGCAAAGATTAAGTATTTTCCCTAGAGATTGTGATGCTGACAATGTTGCAGTTCTTACTGGCTGTACTGAGGCAGTACCAGGAGCAGCAGGAAGCTCAGATTCATGTGTACAGCCTTCTAATAAAGCCTACACTGTCCAGACCTCAGTACATACCTCAGCCAAGAGGCCAAGTAAAAATTTTTGCTTGAGAGTCATTTATTTATAAAAGTGTGATAAACATTTGAAGATAATAGACACAGGTTCATTACCTTTCAATGCCATAATATGTGTTTCTTTAATGAGGTCAGTTGTTAGAAATGTCAGTTTTCTTGTTTTCCTCACATTTATTTAACAGATGGTCATGTCTTAAAGATCTGATCCTAAATGTTCCCTCCTATAGATGTAACTTCCATCATCACAGTCTTTCAGTCTGTTTTCAGACTTGGGATCTGTTCTTATTAGGTATTGCATATTTTTTTGTTATATTTTAGAAAGAAGGAAAAAAAAAAGGGCTTTTTCACAGTTGGTAATAATCTGTCATTATGGCAGATTTCAATGCAGCTTGCCAGTGTTTCCTACTTATTTCAAGTGTCTAAAGGGATAACTCACCATTAAAAGATCTTTGACATTACTCCATATCTACACCATTAAAGTGGTATTTATTTTCATCAAAGAATATTTCTACTTCCATTTTCCTTTTCAGTTACCTCAGAGATATAAGAGAAAGTGTGAAGTCTCATCTCTATTCAAGATTGCAGTAATGTCATTCCATATAGCAAGGTTCTTTGTCATTTTGTTACTTCAAAAAAGCCACTTAAAACAAACAGTAATGAAGAAGTCTATATAAAAATTAATAATTCACGACAAATTTATTTCTGGATATAGTAGATCAGAATACTAATTTGCATATTTTCTGTGAACTGCCCTTTGCAAATCCCTGGGATGGTTTTAATCTAACTGTGATTGTAACAAACCTTTCCATCTGTGTATTTTTCTTTGAGAAATCTTCATCAGAATTGTTCCCAAAAGGCCAATGGGCTCAAAAATCTCAACATAGTCCCATCATTCTCATAGGAAAAGTCATAAGGAATTTAAGAAAAAGCTATCATTTTCATAGGTTTCTCAGCCATTCCAGTGAGTAGATTAACTATATTTTTCCTTTGAAAACACTCTTACTATCAATACTATTTTATTAAGTCCTTCTAGGTTGTAAAATATGTTTTCTAACACACAATTTATGTGGAATATTTGTCACTTCAAATCTACTAAATTCCATGCAACTTTTTGAACAGGGACGATTATTCTGAAAAACAATACTTCTGAAATTTCTATATGATTTCTGTAATATTTTCTGGAGGCTCCAAAAGTTCTCCCCAGAGAGTGGTAAATTAAACATATCATTATTCCAGAAATACTGGAATATTGATGTGGGTAAAATGAGGCCATAAGAAGAAAGCCTGCTATTTCTTAAGGTATTTCTTGCTCCTGGAAATAGTGGCTCGTGGTGCTGGATATGAACATACAAAGTGATTTATAACAAAGTCCCAGAAAAAATCCTTCTTAGAATGAGAAAAAGATCTAGATATACTGAATCTCAATTCTGTTTTAACATTAAAATGATCATTTTACTTTTATTGATGGAACGGGAGCAGGTATAGTATATTACAACAACTTTTTGTACATAAGTGAAAGATGTTACTGTTTCTTGAAACTAAATTCTCAGTGAAATGAAATTCAGGAAGGCACTTCAGTGCATATCTCAACCCATCCTTTTTTATAGAAGTGATTCACAAAAGTGAGGTTTTGGGGTTTCACAGTTCAATACACAATTCTCCTCTGTTCCAGAAACTTGCAAGTAAAGAGGTAAGCGGAACTAAGGGAATGAGAATCTTTCCAAGAAACAGAAAGAGTGAGAAGGGAGTAAGGATTATCTGAAAAATGCGTCATGGCTTCTTTTAAAATAAACTATCTTTTAAAGTAGGCCATCTAATAAAAATGTGCATTTTCCTACTTTCAGACTGAAATAAACACATCAAAAGAAAAACATTTAAGAAAGTTTTAAACTTTAGAGTGTGCCTAAGTGACGTACTGAATAAAAAAATTGCAGAATCAAAGCATGATAGAGGTAGGGAATTGCAGGAAGTAGGACTTTGTTGGAAGATTGCAAGGACAGGCCACGTGCCCTGAACAAGACAGGAATATTAATCTAAATGAGAGATCAGACTTAATACTTTATTTTCTATTAAGTCAGCCAAGCAAACATTTTCATATCAGATGTACCTTGCAAATCCAGTAAGACACATTTCTCATGTGAGGCACCTTGCCAACAATGGAGCATGAAGTACTCTGTCCTGTATCTAAGAGGTAAAAAAGATGCTATATCAGCTGACATCGACAGGCACCAGTATCACAGGAAAAGGACATCAAGGAATTAATCAATATAGAGGAAAAACTTGTCAGACACCATAGCACACAAGCAGCATCTAGTCACATTGGCCAGTCCACTCCTAGGACTAGAAACACACCCCTAATTTAATGGAAGATGCTGTCATTTTTGCCATGTGATTGAGGCCCATCTATTAGTCATGTATTGATGAAGGGGCTGTGGAGAGAGAGCATGAAGGAAGCAGGAAACATCACAGATTCGCAAAACCATGAATTCAACCATCATCCCACTCCTTGCTCATGCCTGCGGGTGCTTAGAAAAGAGACAGCAGGAAGAGGCTGGGGGCTAGGAAAACTTGTTAGACCATCTGTATCCACATGATGGGTCATACTGTGGGCTAAGTTATCAAAGAGTTCTAAAGAAATCAATTGAGAAACCTACAGGTGTTGCAGAGAAGTTATACTTTTTTACATTGCAGCTCATCAGAGAGAACACAGAAGCGCCTCCTTGTTTTAATAGGGTAGACTGTATTAAAGTTGTGTGTTCAAGACAGCACTAAAATATATTGATAAATTAAAGGGAAACTAATCACATGGGACAGAGTGAAAATCCAAAGGGAAGTTAAGATAGATGATCTTTCCCCTGCACTGGGACATGGAAATCTGAGTTCTCAGCCCTCGCACTGACCTCCTGGCTGATTTTGAGACAGTCGTTTCCCATCCTTCTGTTTCTCCAGCTCAAAACTCTGATAAAAATAATTGTCTCACTTGTTAAGTGCTTTTGAGATCTGATTTTATAGATAAAAATCAAGGTGAATTCTTAACAGGACATGCAAGCAGAGCTATCTAATCTGTTGCTAAAATCTTTATTGGAGGATTAGATAAAACAAGTCCTTTACTGCTCTTTTAAGCAGTTATTCAAAGGGTAAACCCAAAAATTACAGATTAATAAGATTTAATCCAATTCAAGGTCATTCTAAATGCAAGAAATAATTAAAACCAAAACAACCCAACCATGCTTGTGACAGCACAGGTTCATCCTTAAAAAAACCCAATACAAATAAACAAGATCACGTCTCTTAAGTCTATTAGAATTATTTCATTTACAGATAAAATAAAGGAGAGATTGTTTAAATTCATATATTTACTAGTTTCCTTGTGGTTTTGGACTACTGAACCTGTGAGAAAGAGTTGGATTTTGAAAGTTTAAGGCACTTTCAGCTGAATACTCTGGAACACAAAGGCACAATGATGGATTCTAGATTATCTGAAAACATACAAAAGAAATTCCTAGGCATTCTGTTAAAACTGTGGTGTTTGGAGAGCTGGGAAACAAACAAACAAACAAACAAACACTAAACAAACAAAAATAGCAAAACTCAAGGTAGATTTAATTTTAAAAGGCATAGAAAATTACCAACAATATTTCTAATCCACATCCTTGGCTAACCTTCACAAAATAGTGAGATGAGGAGGATCAGAAACATGATGACTGTTGGGAGAGAGGGGATGACTGGAGCCCTGTCCAGAGGGTCTTACAGAGAGAAAGGGTCTGGGACAGACTTTGCCTTTGCTTGCATAAAAACACCTTGCATGATGCTAAATTATAGTCCTTAAATTTAGATAGGCTGCAGGCCATATTCATGAACTACAACACTGAGAGTGCTATAATGTCATCAAAGGCATTAATGTTACAATTTCCCCTTGAACATGGTTATAGACCTCATGAGTAAAGCAGTTTAATTTCCAATTTAATTTATTTTATTTTTATTTAGCAATTTTTGTGATTAGTCTGTAGTAAGAAGTACCTTTTTACACTCAAATCTTCATATTGCCACAATAAATAGGCTACAATTTTATTTCAAAAGCTCATTTAATTGTTTGTAGGATTACAAATGGTGCTATGTTGATGTAATTTGGTAAGTTTGGTACAGTTTTTATTCCTGGAAGAAATGTTTTAGGAGACTTTGCAAATACATTTCTGAGAACTGTGATTTGATTTAAAAGATATATTACAGAGAGTGGGTTGGGGGAGTGTGTTGCACGAGATGAATAATATGAAGAAAAAATCATATCACTGCACTAAATGCAGTGGATTCCAACAAGGAAGGTGATCCTCTGTAATCTATTTTATAGAAATCCTGTAGTTAACTAAAATTTTTCTGATACCTAGGGTAGTGCAGCAAGTAAACAAGACTGTAAATTTGACATTTACTCAACAATTATATGAGGGATTGTGCACTGTGATACAAAGCAAGGAAAGATTTGATTTTATATTGATAGATCACAAATTCAGAGAGCTCCTATGAGCAAGGAACCATGATGATTACCAGCTCTTAATGAATGCCTGAACTTTCTTTGATGTACAGGTTTTTGTTTCCTTGATAGAAATGTTGTCAGACTAGGTTTCATTAACTATGTTTGCTTTTTAGATAACTTTGCTCAATAAAGTAGGAGTTAATTAAATGAGTCCCAAATAGTAAAGAAGTATTTTATCTAAAACAACAAAAAATTTCTGGTTGAAGGTCTCCTAATTAAACAAGATATTGGCAGTGGAAAAGAAAATCCTGTTCCTGTGCAAGACTTTAAAAAGCATTTTTAAGGATAGATTAATGGTGCATTAAATAAAACAAAGAGAGCAGCACACAAGCTCTTTGCTATGCTATTTTTTTAGTAGCAGAATTTACTATAATTTTGAGACAGTCAAGTTTCTCAAATTTCCCAAATTCAAAAAAAGGACATGAGTGTTTTCAGCCTTATCTTTGCGAGGTTCAGGACTCTGCCACAAGGCACAGGTCTGTATCATTAAAACAGGAGTTCTCAACAAGTGACAGAAATATTTCTATAATTGCATCAGCAACAAAAGATGGTCCAAGGAGAATCTCCAGCCTTTATTGGATATTGGGGGGATACATAACATAGTGACAAAGGATGAGGAAAATTATAAGGTACTTAATGCTCTCTTTGCCTCAGTCTTTAATGGTAAGACCATTAAAGTACCCAGCCCCCTGAGCTTGAAGACGGGGACAGAGAACATAATGAAGATGCTATGATGCAAGGGAAAATGGTCATCAACCTGCTACACCACTTATACACACACATATCTATAAGGCCAGATGGGGTCCATCCAAGGATACTGAGGGAGCTGGCCAAACAGCTCACCAAATCACTTTGCCAACAGCCCTGGTTAACTGGGAAGGTCCTGTCTGACCAACCTGAGCTCCTTCTGTAAAAAGGTGGCCCACTTAGTGGATGAGGAGAAGGCTGTGGATATGTCTACCTGGACTTTAGTAATGCCTTTGACACTGTCTCCCACAGAATTATCCTGGCGTAGCTGCCCATGGCTTGGACAGGTGCACTCTTTACTGGGTAAAAAACTGGCTGGACAGCCAGGCCCAGAGAGGGAAGGTGAGTCGTGCTAGGTTCTGCACTTGGGTCACAACAAGTCCATGCAGTGCTACAGGCTTAGGAAGAGTGGCTGGAAAGCTGACTAGTGGAAAAGGACCTGAGGGTGCTCGTTGACAGACAGCTGAATGTGAGTCATCAGTGTGCCCAATACTGTCTTGAATCAGTAACAGTGTGGCCTGCAGGACCAGGGCAGTGATCATCCCCCTTTACTTGGCACTGCTGAGGCTGTACCTCAAATCCTGTGTCCTGTTTTGGGCCCCTCGCTACAGGAAAGACATTGAGGTGTCAGAGAAGGGCAATGCAACTGTTGGATTGTCTGGAGTACAAGTCTTATGAGGAGCAGTTGAGAGAGATGGAGTTGTTTAGCCTGGAAAAAAAGGAGACTGAAGAGCAACCTTATGACTCTCTACAACTACCTGAAAGGAGGTTGTAGCCAGGTGGGGATCGGTCCTTTCTCCCAAGTAACAAGCAGCAGGATGAGAGGAAATGGCCTCAAATTGCACCAGAAGATGTTTAGATTGGATATTAGGAACAATTTATTCACTGAAAGGGTTGTCAAGCATTGGAACACACTGCCCAGGGAAGTGGTTGAGTCACCATTCCTGAAGGTATTTAAAAGTCATGTGGATGGGGCACTTGGGGACACGGTTTAGTAGTGAACTTGTCAGTGCTGGGTTAGCAGTTGGACTCAAGGATCTTAAAGGTCTTTTCCAACCTAAACAATTCTAGAGTTTCATGATTCTATGAAATAACAGCTGGCTTTCTCACAACAAAAGTTGCTGAAGTACTACCAGCATTTTCTAAACTCTTCTAAAATGCCTTTAAAATAAATATATATGCTTATTTTCTTCCAATGTACTAAAAAAATTTATGGCCATTTTCTCTTATTTTTAGTAGTAGCATTCCAGGATGCCATGGCTAAAGCACACTGATACTGTCAGAAATTATTACATCAGTGACTTAGAGATGTCAAAAAGTATCTCTTAACTGAAGAGAAAGGAATTTAGTGTGAGACATTTTCAAGATAGCAAATCACTACCTTTTCCTTAAATGAAAAAGTGCTGTTAACTTAGGAATCCTCAATTAAATTAGAAGCTTATGGCAACATAACAAAGAGATGGGCTACAGACAAATTCCTCCATTAAGTAGATTTTATTCATACACATTGTGCCATGTAGGAGAATAACACAAGGGAGGACTTTGTTAAGATTTAGTTTATATAATGGCAATTTACCCATGGGATCAGTGCTTATATGCAAATTGCATCCCCATGCCAGCCAGTCTTCTTTGTGGGGTATTAATTCTCCCAGTGATGGCAGACAGTGGTTGTGTCACTGTCCTCTGTGGGCCACCACTGGGGGCAAAAGCTTTGTTTTATTCAGGTTGTGTAGAAACCCTGCCAATAACACAAAGCATCTCCCAAAGTCAGTTCCTCCTAAAATGGACAGTTCCCAGTAGAGAATAAGATAGAAAATGCAGACAGTGCTCTCAGTGGCCAAGATTTATATCTCTAGTTAGTGCTTTCATCCACAGCAGACGTTTTTGTCTTTCTCTAGACTAATTCAGTTTCATATTATTCTTTATTCTCTCATTCTCATTTGAGAAAAATAATTCACCTCAGTCTCACATGCAAGTGATATCTTATATTTCTTTCATTAAAACTGAGGCCTCTATTAAAAACATGTAGGTATTAAATTATAACAATGCTCCTATGGAGGTACATAGATTTATCTGAGCACCGAAATACATCATTAATGTGATTTCAACCAATGACAAGATAATGTAAAATGAATATCACCCTCTCATGTGTTATTTTTAGAGTATATACAGCAGTAGCAAAAACAGCATGAGAACTGGGCACAACTTTTACAAACACAGTATAAGATGTGAAATCTAAGAAGAATAAATTAAGTTACTGGCATCTGTTTTTCAAGGAATAGAATCATCTTACAGTATGCTCTGTATAGAGAAGCAAAACACACTTTTGAAAATGAATCAGCATTTTCAGAAAAAGACACTAATTCTGAGTCTGTCATATTTTGGTTGCTCAGTACAGGTACATGAAGGCTGGTTTGTTCCTTGAGCCTCTCTCCACATTTCCAGTCCTCCGTCCATATATTTTCTCTCACATTTAAAGTGGAAAGCATGGCCTCACATACGTGGAGGTCCCAGACACCAGATCCCATCTATTTCCCCCTCCCTGCTTAGTATCTGCCCAGTACTGAAAGAAAATAACCATTTTTAAATATGTTGATTTTAGCCATTAATTTCTCTTAAATGTTAAGGGGAGGGACCAGCCTTCATTTCACTCAATAAAACTCCTATGAAGTGATACTTAAGTGATACTATTAAGTGACACTGTAAAATTGCCTAGGTTGTTGAAAGTCAAGCTACCTTAGAGATCATAGAAAAGAATATTAGCATGATCTCCAGAAATTCCAACTTCAGTGACAAAATAAGTATATGTTAGTACTCACTGTATTTTTTCTTAATGTTCACTAAAATTTTCAGATTAAAAACTCCTGTATCGTACAGTAGGATACAGCTGACAAAATCTCAGGAAAATCCTGTTCTCTTTTTTCAAAGTAAATTAAATTTCTACAGAAAAGTACTTTGTCAAGATGTTAATGCCAGCAATTTACCAAACTCCACACTACATGAAGTATGAAGTTATTAAATATATAAAAAGGTAAAGGACATATTTAATTATATTTTCAAAGGGCATATTTCTTTAGGTCATGTTCCTGAAACTCTTTGAAAAGCTTTGTGTGCATGCATTACTGCTGCTATTAACAATATTAATTTATTTGCATTTAAGCCAAAAAAGAAGTTATGTATAATATTGGTTATGTAGGGTAGGCAATAAGTATTATAGATGTTTACTTGTTTTATTTGCTTTATAATATTTGTCATGAGTATGCAGCTAAAATTCTGATAGCAGCACATTCCTGTATCTTGGCTTATATCTTCCCTCACATACTTCTTGTCAGCTCCTGCCCAGGAAAGCATCAATGTGATAAATTCTATTGGACTCAACAGGATGCAAATTCAAGCTGAAATTAAAGCACATGTAGGAGTGTTTGCTTAAAAAGAGACAGATTTGTGTATCTTTTTATATACTTTTTCAAGAAAAAGTTGCATCTATTGCATTATTTTGTCTTACACCTTGTACTGCTATCTGCTGTAGAAATAACTGTGTAGGGTCATAATACCTGTGCTTGGCGGGACTCTGCAAAAGGGTGAAGATAAGTTGGTAAGTTCAAATTCAATTGTAAGTATATTGTGATGAAATCTTTGGCAAAATTGTGATTTTACTTACAGCTAAGATGAATTTTACTATTTGCACCATATTGTGTTTCGTCCTTTCACTCTGAATGAAATTCTTTCATGACTAAGGACAACATGTGGATACTGTTCTGGAGCAAACATTAATGAGAGCATATTATTTCATAAAGAGTGTCCCATTTTCAGTGTCAGTGGGTTTTTTTCATTGATAAGGGCTATCAAGTCCATAAGACTGTGTAAATAGAGACCAAGAGAACCAGTGATAATACAGCCAACTGAAGTGATTCTAAAAACTTTAAGAATGTAATGGACTATGATAAATCATTCAAAATTCCATACAGTTGGTTAAAAAAAAATTCTGTAGGTATGCTCCAAAATAAAGTCTGTAGAACTTGACCATTAGGAGTGGAACTTGTTGTATCTGTGGAATGTTTTAACTGCTGTCTGTTAACTTGAACAGAATATTGAGAAAAGTTAGGTAACCCTGTTATTTTGAGGCAATTTTTTGTGTATCTCTTCTCTACATGATTATATATAACTGTTAACCTATTTTCTGGGCAGAGTTACACCTGTGAAACTTATTCTATCAATTTTTTCCAGCTTCAAGTAAGTACCTCATGTTTGAGACAAATTTGTATAACTAAATCATGTTGCGTGGTTTTTTCAGTTTGGTTTTCCTGATTGTTCCAGATCATTGTTGATTGGTTCCTAGGACACAACCAGAAATACTGGAACATAATTTCAAAATAGTCATTTCTGCTCCTCAATGAGAAATACTTGTGAGATGTGGCTCAGAAGGACACACGTGCAGATGAATATGGAGTGCGGAGTCTTCTCAGAAGTAATCTAAGCCCAAAAAA
>JAWWLV010000045.1:25935657-25962906 GCA_035041135.1 Platyrinchus mystaceus
GATGTGGCTCAGAAGGACACACGTGCAGATGAATATGGAGTGCGGAGTCTTCTCAGAAGTAATCTAAGCCCAAAAAAACCAAAATGGAAGAGGTTTTCATTCCATCCTCCATAAGGTAAAAGGGGTGTTAATGAAGAACTTTAACTCAATTTTCCTCTGAGATGGTTCCTGGAAGAGTTTTTGATGATGCAAGGTGAGACAGCAAAATTCAGTCATGCTCAAATTATAGAAGAGTCAAACTAGTCCCAGAATTTGGTTTCTCTTATAATTTATTATTATTAATGCTCTTCCATTAAGTGTAATTGGACAGGTCAAAACTGCAGATTAATTCACAAATTAATTGATTCCCAAATCACAGCCAGTTAAAATTTGCTACAGATTTTTTGTTTATATTACACTCACATGCGAATTCTTAGATTCATGTCAAGTAATTAAAACTATGTGAACAACGAAAGACTGTGTCTCACAATGCCTTTATACCTCCATTTTACTAAGCAAAGATGTCATCTGTAAGATTCCTTTGTGCCCACAATTTTTCCCTACAAAATGTCAGCCTTATTGTTAAACTAGGAGATGGATGGATGGATGGATGGATGGATGGATGGATGGATGGATGGATGGATGGATGGATGGATGGAGATAGTTTTATTTCTACAAATCCTTATTCCAAAAATGTCAAACTTGCATCATGTAAAATGTCTGGCATGAGCTATAAAGTTGGGGGCTCATCCCTGAATAGGTCTAATCCTTTTTGGAAGGTGCTCTGCCGAGTCTATCTCTTTCAATTAATTACATGTAGAAAGCAGTGCCACAGATCTTGCATGACCGAAAACTCTTCAGACAGCAGTTTGAGCAACTGAAATGGCCAAGGGAATTGAGAAGGGGAGGGAAGCTGACTTGTGGACCTTCACCTGCTCCTCAACAAGGCAAAGAGGCAGTGATTACAGATTTGCTCTGAGGAAACACTTTATTTTCCCTCATCTCAAAACTAAGGAATACATTTCTCTCCAACTGGTAAGAGACAAGCATCTTCAGGTTAAGTATTCTTCCAAGAACAATGTTAGAATGGGATATCCAATCACTAGTTGTGAATTGCATCATAATAAACTCGGTTTTGCTGTCCTTTCTCAGGCCTTAGAAAGCTAAATTCTCATGTTTTATTTTTTGAGTAATCATATTTTAAACATAACTTCTAATATATTTTTAAAACCACTGTCATCGCTTTTCTCATGTAAGAGAAAATAAAGTGTGAAATTGATTGTCAGATTCATCTGGCCTACTAACCCTCAGAATGTTTGTGTTAAAAGCTTTGAAACATTTTATACCCTTATGAAAAAAACCTTCAGAAACTGTAACCTCAAACTCTAAGTCCATTTTTTATGGTCACTGCTAAAAGTAAGTGAAAACCCAATGCATTTTCCATGTCTGCTATTCATGTTGTGGATGAAAACTGAGAAGATAGATGATTTGTCATTGATTCACTAAGATCACAAATTCATTGCATTTTTTTGCAGCCCTAGTGGCTGTTTATTAAATGCCTGGTTATAGTGGTAAATTCATATTAAGTCCACACATACATTAAAAATAAGAGTTATCTTACTATAAAATTTTGACCAAGCTTCTGCAATTATTCACTATTTGTTTGTGTTTTCACATAGTCATGTACTCAGATGTCTTATGAATTCTATTGCCATTGACATAACATTTCTGAAAATTGGAAAAATGGAACACTTCGCATCTTCCATAGCAAATACTAAATATTTTAATTGTAAAAGATTTTGTTGTTGTTCATATATCAGATTTTTAACCAAACACTATTTTTAGCTATTGTAATTAATGGCCCAGCTACTGATATCTAAGTAAACTTTACAGCTATAAGCAAGGAAATACTGTCATTCCTGTTTCACAGATAGATAAAACCTTTCCATTCTAACCTCCCATATTTTCAGGCCGTTTAGTTCCATTTAGTGACTCCCAGACTGAGCAGAACAACTCATGTTCTGAAAAGAAAACTAGAAAGTTTTTCAGCTTTGTTTCAAAAGTAATAAAAAGGATGATCTGAAGCAGAAATGATGAGCTGTCATATGGGAAGATTATGGTGGAGCTGAAAATTGAGCTTGGTTCTCCTGGGTCTCACATGAACCATGTGAACATCATACCCTCTGATCCGCTCTACCCAGGGCAGCTTACAATAAAAGAGTGAAACTTCTCTGAGATTTCAAACCATGTTAGAGCTCTTTAAATGTTGCTAACTAAATGCCACCCTGGTAAGCTTAAAATTTTGCAAAAGAATTATTCAAGCTGAACTCCTGCCAAAACTCACCTAAACAGAAGTGGACTAATTAAGGCACTGGTCAAGGGCTTTTCCCATGGATTGTTTACTGGATGATACCCCAGAGGCAATCAGAGGTGTAGGTTCCTGGTGATTACAAAAACTGGGTAATCTGTAAAATTTTTACTCAGGGTCCTGTTTTTTGACATCTGACTTTGCAAATATAGCCTTGTGCCTCTCTTCATTTGCAAAAGGTGTAGGAAGATTAGGCTTGCAACTAATGTTATGCCAAGACACAATTCTGCCATTCACCAAGTTGTTCCATTCCTGAAAAAATTCTTCTGCTGGGGGGATGTAATCCCAAACACCCATCAACTCTTCAAGCAAAACCAGTGCAGAAGCATCGTGTGGGAGTTAGCAATCTACATCAGATTGCCACAACTACTGCATGTGGTGATCCCCAAAGAGCACAGCATTTGGTGGATATCTGAGAGGGCATGAGACGCTTACTCATGGTGTAGTCTGTCTTTGTAGATCAAAGAGCAAACTTGTTTGACTTGCCCTGAAACACACACAATCTAAAAATCAAAATTTTCTCAGGAAACTAAAAGGATTAAATACTTGTATGAGAAAGCTTAACCTTTATATTCCATCTGCAGGATGTCTTCATAATTTTTCTCCATTTTGTTTTGCGTCTCTCAGGCTAAGATATTTCATACATCCAGCTGAGGAATGTGGCAGAGCAATGGGGAACTCTGCAAGAGGAAAAGAGAATAAGTTTTTTCTTCAAATACCAGTTCATTTTAACTTCTTCCATATGCCCTTCCTCCATAGCAGCATTGGCTGTTCACAGCTATGCATAGGGCTCCCCTATCCCATTTTCTGCCCTTTGTGAAGTTGAACCGTGTTTGTTCACAGTAAATGGTACAGTACAGTGTATGTTTTATATAAAACAATCCAGCAGCTGTGTGACAGGGGAAAATACCACAGCTGGTGAGGTAGAACCAGAGGAAGGGAGGGAAAGTTGGAAAGAAACTGCCCTTTCCTTGAATGCAGCTGTGCTTGCTCAGTTGGAGGAAGCATTGGGTTTGCAGGATGGAGCAGGTAGGAGGGAGTCAGCACAATCCAGGAGATGCTTGAAAGGAGCAGGGTACAGAAACAATGTCTACCTTAGGAGTGTTAAAAAGCAGGAAGCTTCTTAAGGAACTCAGAGAAGCCCCTACAAAGGGAGCTTCCCCTACAAAGGGAATCCCCAGAAGTTGCTGGACTGTAAAGACTGGTTCTTCAAATTCACTGGGAGATTTGTTTTCAAATCCTGGTCTTCAATGCCTCTTCCAGTTGTCTTCTTAGACAGTTAATTGGCTGCAGCTTATTAGCCTGTGTTATGCCAAAGCTGGGAGCCTTCTGATGTGTTGGTGTGTTCATCTCAAGAAAATGTTTATCAATTCTACTCGCAGACATTGTTAATTGGGGTTCTGGCATATTCTTTATTCCTAATGTGGTCAGCAAGCTCTTTCTGGTTTTCCGGTTCTTGCTATATGATACTATCTATGGAAAGGGTTTTGTTCTTTGCCCTTACAGGTGCACCACAAAAATCAGGGACTATTTTCTCTTTATTTTTTGTTTGCTTGTTTGTTTTTTGGAATAAATAAAGCCTTGCAAATCCATACTGTAGACCACACTGGAACTCCAGATATTTGGCACTTGCTCTTATTTTTCCATTTATTTTTGTGTCCCTTTAGTGGTGGGTTGACCCTGGCTGGACACCAGGTGCCCACTGAAGCTGCTCTATCATTCCACTCAGCTGGACAGAGGAGAGAAAGCAGAAAGAAAGGCTTATGGCTTGGGATAAGGACAGGGAGAGATCACTGACCAGTTACTGTTGCAGGCAAAACAGACTTGACTTGGGGAAATTAATTTAATTTATTAATCAAAATAGTGTAAAATAATAAGAAATAAACCCAAATCTTAAAACCACCTTCCCCCCACCCCTCACTTCTTCCTGGGCTTAACTTTACTCCCACCCCACCCCCAGTGGCACAGGGGGACATGGAATGGGGGCTGTGGTCAGTTCATCACACATTGTCTCTGCTGCTCCCCTCCTCAGAGGGAGGGCTCCTCACACTCTTCCCCTGCTCCATCATGGGGTGCCTCCCACAGGAGACAGTCTTCATGAGCTTTTACAATGTGATTCTTCCTACAGGCTGCAGTTCTTCACTAACTGCTCCAGAGTGGGTTCCCTTCAGGGTTATAAGTCCAGAAAACTTGCTCCACTTTGGGTTCCTCTCTCCACAGGTCTGCAGATCCTGCCAGGAGCGTGAACTTCCCACAGGGTCACAGCCTTCTTCAGGCATCCACCACCTCCAGCATGGGGTCCTCCATATCCTGCACGTGGTTCTCTGCTCCACCATGGATCTCCATGGGCTGCAGGGGCACAACTGCCTCACCAGGGTCTGCATCAGGGGTTGAAGGGGAATCTCTGCTCTGGCACGTGGAGCACCTTTTCCTCCTTATTCACTGACCTGGGTGGCTGCAGAGCTGTTCCTATTGCATTTTCTCACTCTTCTCTCCACCTGGAATTTCACAGGAGGTTTTTCCTCCCCTTTTTAAACACCATGTCCCAGAGGCACTACCATTGTCACTGATAGGCTCAGACTTGGCCAGTGGCAGGTCTTCCTTGGACACAGCTGCCTTTGGCTTTGCCAGACATGGAGGAAGCTTCTGGAAGCTTCTCACGGAGCCACTTCTGTAGCCTCCTACTGCCAATACCTGGCCGTGCAAACCCAATAGAGCCTTGTAACTCTTGGGACAGAGCTTCTTTCGCAGGTAAAGGCAAATTTCTAAATTTCTGCTGCACTGGGTCCAAATCACTTGAATTTCATTTTGTGAACAAATGCAGTTTCACGGCTCATTGCTCAGACAATGCACAGCGGAGAGGACACAAAACAAACAAACAAACAAACAAAGGGAAGAAATGTAGCCCTTGGTAAACCTGATGGTACTTAACCAGAAAAGGATTTTCATTCCAAGTAGGGATGGCAATTTCCCTCATATAAAGCCCTCAAGTGCAGAGAGAAGATGTTGCCACTTCAGTTTGGCAAACGGACACATGGTCCTTTTACTTCCTTAAACCAGCAAGAATAGATTTAGGTTTGTAAAACTTTGTCCTGTAATTTTTGCAAGTAAACAGATGCAAGGCAAATTAAAACAGCTGAGACTAGACTCACTTCAGGCTTTCCACAAGGTGATTACATAGCAACTGAATAAGGTAATCTATAAAGAGCATGAGGTGATCTGCATTTATCTACATTCAGGAAATAACTCCACAAAATGAACATAATTCTTTTCACAGTTCTGTCCCATTTGCAGTATGATTTCTCCTTAGAGCACCCTGAACAAGAATCAAATGCATGGTTTCACACAGCAGCCATGAATCCAAATAAGCTGGTCTGCCTTTCAACAGTGGTGAAAATGGGCACACTATTTTGGAGCATCCTATGCAGCTGCCATATATGTATTATATGTCCATGTGGCTTCAGTCAGAATAAGGGAAGGTATTACAACAGGTGGTGCTTGCAAGAGACATGAATTGTACCAGGTATGCAAGCCCATCTCCCGCTCCCTCACCAGGCCAGGGATTACACAGGGATGCCTGAGCTGGTCCAGCCTGCCCTTCTGTTAGCAACTTCTCACAGGAGGTGGGATCCAAGTGAGCTTCTCTCAGGGTTGACAGCAGCATTTCAATGCAGCAGCTTAGAGTCTTGAGGAAGTCACCAGCATTCTATGGATGTCTGCATGCCCCAACAGATCTGCTAGAATTGGGAGTGGTTCCTGTGGATGTTCAGAGCTGCACAAAATCCAGCTCCCATAGAAAACACCAACAGCGAATGCCTTAAAAGCATCTTTATGGAGATTTTTTTCAGGTAGTCTTTTGGGTAGAAATGTTTCTGAAATACAGCAGAGGCTTTTCTTGCAAAAAATGTTTAACATACTGGTATTCACCTCACTGCCTGAAGGAACTGCTCTTTAGTATCCAAGAGCTGCACATGTGTGGATCTGTGACTGTGTTCCTATCTCCTCCTGTAAGCATTCATATCTTTTCTCAGCTGTTAACGTCTTGGTTAATTTTCCAAGGAGATTAGAAGCAAGGCCTTAAGAATGATAAATGCTACTGCAAATAAAAGGGGAGAATTAAGAAGACAGGCCCAGCGGACAATATCTATTTTGCTGGGATTTGGTTCTGCTGAGGAGTACTTTCTTTTGGATAAGAATAACAAGTCATTGCCTTTTCCAGATGATAGGAACATATAATAGCTGCACTCTTCCGAGTCTTTTCTGAGTATCTGCTCTTTTTTCCAAATGAGTTCCTTGTAAAAATGTCACATTGCAGCGCTTCTCAAAGGCCACTTAATATTCTTCTTTTCTTAAAAAAGATGTGTATTCCCTGATATCTGAGGTTTTTTTAATCAGCTCTGAAAATGGCCTGTCTTCCACATTGTTTGTCTTACTGAATTAGAGGAAACACACAAAAAAAACCCTAATCTGTGCATTTCTTATTTGACTTGGCAAAATAACTAGCTTTGGGAGCAACACTTTAATTTCTGAGGTTCTTCTATTGCCTAAAATATTACTAAAGATAAAGGATTTCTTCTAGTCATGTTTTTAAGAAGTCCTTACAAAACTAAGCATTTTACAGAATCTGACTCACTATCAGCAAGCTTATAAGTCACCAAGCATGTCATTATGAACTTCTTGGTTGTGATATGGAACATTATCAGGTTTGAACTGGTTTTAGTGGTATTTTTAAAACAAATAAAATAGAACCTCTTAGAAAACAGAATGCATAGTCCAGTGGAAAATGTAATATTTCACAGTGTTTCACTCCAAACAGGGATAAAAATGTAAAACCAGAATTGTATTTATTCTGAAGTAGTATGATTTTTTAATATTGGAACGCTTACTATTTTGTATAAGGATGTTAGAAAATACTGATATGAAAAATATCAAAATAGATACTCTTGCATTAAAGTTTACAGTGATTCAAAATTATAGTTGAACTAAGAATTTAATATCATAAAGATGAGCAATTTTTCTTCACTTTTTACTTAATTAAACTTAATTTAAATAAATTGTCTCTTAAAAATGGTGAAATGTTTTGCTAACACTTAAAAATTAATAAAACTATAGTCAGAGGTTGTTTAACTAAAAATATTTCTGATAAATTTTAAAGTAAAATAATCCTCTAAATACCTGCTCAGCTGCAACTTTCAACATGTGTTTTCAACCTGTAATACTGAAACAGGACACAGTTTTGCATGTGGACAATTTAAAATGCTATGAACATACTTCATTTCCAAAGGTGCAGGTAAGGACAATAACTGTATTTAACATTGCTTTATAGAGCTACATAAGCACTGTTGATTGTGTTGAATTAATTTTAACTGTTCTAAAAAAAAGCCAAGTTATTTTCCTTCCCTCCAAAAGTGTATGCAGCTCCATTGCATATGTCCTATAAAAGCCCTCAAAAACACTCAGCACAGGAGCTGTGATGTATAGATACATCCCATGACAGTTTGTTGGGGCAAAGCACAGAAAGCTATAGGATAGAGAAGAATGTACCAGAGGATCATGAACCTTTGCAGATTCTGCTATTCTGTAGTACAAAGGGCGAGAAAAGCAACACCTACAATGTTTGCTTGAGTTATAAGATCAACAGCAAACTAGATTCACTACTACTCCTGCAAACTGTGATGAAATGACCTCCATAGATCCCTACAAGGAATTCCATGTTCCCTCCCCAGAAAAAATTAATGAGGATAGTATCAGTGGTCTCAAGTATTAACAATAACTTAGTTAAGCCAAATTATAAATTCCATTTTAATTTTTATTCTTTTCTTTAATTATTTCTTAAACTTTCCTGCAAGTATGAAAGTTGTAAAAATAAAAATCTTATAAATAATTTTTCCTTAATTGTCATATCTGTGTTTATGAACAGGCGTCATTCTATATGTGCCATAATTTAAGGAGAAGTGCTACCAGAACAGCTCTATTCTGCTAGGTATGAAAAGGAAGATAGAAATCAAGATACTAATGGTTTCTTTTGGTCTTTACAACTTCTAGACCTCAAATTTCTTGTAAGCTTAAGGGAAAAGGTTGATGGAAATTGCAAAGATTGAAAATGTCAGAATTTCCAAAAGGCAGGAAATCTTAAGCATATAAAGAATTCACCCACAGTGAAAAAGAGGAATACTTAAAGACTCAGCAGCACCTCTTCTGTGACATACTCTAGCCTTAAAATTAACTTTGGTTTGGCAGAAAGCTGCAGAAAAATTGTGTAAGTGCTACAGAGGAGGAGCAGTGAGTAGATGGGGGAATAGACAGCAAGCTGGGAAAAGCAGAGGCATTTATGCGTATCATATTTATTATATATATCTAAGATAACCTAATTCCACCCTACACCTGCCACAAAGAACTGTGGGGGATCTGTGGGCACCCTCTGGGCTTGAAATTGCTGTTTCCCTTTTATTTGAGTTCTCTTTTAAGTTCTTTTTCAGTTTGCTGTTTCTTCAGTTTCTCATACACAATGCTTAACCCTGTGCAGTCATGGGAATCTGGGTTTTAATGAGTGATGAATGGTTTCCTAAAATTTTATCAGTTTTGTTACTTCAGGGAGGGTGTAATGCATTTCTATATTAAAGCATGTATCAAAAGTACCAGGAATTAAAGTGTAGCACATAAGACCAAAGAAGGAACTAAATGGACAAACTTCTTTAATGGACTTTCTTTTTCTTTTGCTAAGCATCAGATCATATCAGCTTCTGTTGCCTGTTGTAAACAATATTGGCAATGTAAAGGACTTCAGTATTATTTGAAATAGATTCCTTACCTCTTTAAACATTGGATATAGTCAAAAGAATAATTCCACACAATAATGATGTATTTCTTCCACCCTCTACTCATCTCCAGAGCCCAAGTGTTTGTTGTATGATGCTCTGTAGCAAAGTCTGCTATTAGCAATGCAGAGCCGTAACAGCAATCCGATGTAATCTGCTTTATCACCAGGAAAGCTGTTACCAGAAAAATTTCAGATTACCACAATTTTTATACTAATTATACCAGTGAAAGGGTACATGGTATTTAAAGCACATCTTGCTTTTCAGTCCTGGAGTTGTATTTTCAAGCATAAAATTGGAGTGGCTTAGTTAGCAATTTTGTTTTAATGAGCAAGCGGATACTTTGCACAAATTATGAAGATGGAGTATGAAACATCAAGGTAGCATTTTTAGCAAGGAAATTTGCATGTTTAGCCAAGAGCCAAACTTTCAAGCTGATTTTCATTGCATGTTGAATTGGTAGAAAATTAGCTGTGGCCAGAGAAAACTTTGACCGTTGAGACTTATGGCTGAAATATCTAATGACCTTTCCTGTGCCAACAACTCCTTTTACTGTATTCCCTTGACTCCCTCTGCTGGCAAACTGCTCCATCTCAGCTGTGGGAGAGCATCTTCCCTTGGCTTTTTTCTGATGTTTCACATGGGTTAGAGGCGTCCTGGTGGATTCTTAGCTCATTCAGGCAGCGGAAGTCCAGTTAAAAAATAATATTTCTTGTTTGCATACTTCTCTTTCACGTATCCCACCACTATATATACATATCAGAAAGGGTGCTGATTTGTCTCAGGCCAGGCTGCTAAGGCCAAGAGCAGCACCACGAATGTGAAAGTAGGGAGTTGCAGTTCCCAGTCAGTGTCATGCTAGGAAAATTGAACCTGGATTCTCTTCTTACTTGGGGAAATTTACAGCACTCAGTTATATAAAGGAACCTTAATGCCTAGTTATATAAAGGAATTTTAATGACCACTAACTCAGTTTTACTTTCAAGGTTTTTCTTTTCCCACCATGGGAGAAAGCACTTTCTACCTGCTGCAGCCCTCACAGACCATCTCTCCCTATCTGCTGCGTAGACACATAGCAGTGGAGCCTGACAGTCTCTGTGTATAAGAAATCCTAGCAAACGTAGTAGGAATTTGATGACAGAAGACTCCCTGTGGCCTGGTCACCCAAGTTTAAGAAAACTGATTTGGTTCCATAATTGTCTTACATAATTAAGTCACTTTAATGATGGCTAAACTCATTTGTAAACATTGCCCTTTTTTTCACTTATGACTTGTCCTTTCTTGTGCCCATCTGACCTCACTTTCATTAAGGAATGCCAATAGCTAAAATATTAAGAGAAATTAGAGATTTTAAAGAAAAAGTGATCATGCTCAAACTCACAAGCTGAAAAGGAGATGAAAATACTTCTGTTTATCCTGCTGTCAAATCAACTGTTTTATTTGTTACATTACAGAGATCAGTAACAGGGGTTTTTACAAGGGCACTGTGTTGGCAAGTCACGCTCCGTACCCACAATGAACATGTAATTCCTCCTCTCATCATGAATAAATCATCTTAGCTGAGTACATAGGGATGATGTGCAAAAGGATCATGACTGGCCTAAAAGGCAGGATGATATGGTGTTATGCCTGAGGAATGAAAGGAAAATGAGATATGAAGCACTGTAATGCAGGATGATGATGTACTGGTGATCAAAATAGAGCAGTCTGCCATTAAACAATAGTGTGCATTACTGGGAGACAAAGGAGATCTCTTTATGTCACCTCTGCTAAACAGGATCCTACTATTTTTAAATTTTTAATTCAGGTTGTAATTCAGATCTCTCTTTTATACACACATGCGTCCCTGCCAATATATACATACGCAACATATGTGACATAATTTTCTATTGCCTAAAATGGAAATTTTTATTCAGTGATTTCTTATTCCAAGGCTGTTCCTCTGGAGAAAGGTTCCAGTTATGTGATCCTAGGGAATTCATTATGACTAAGGCTCCAGTCTTTATCCTATAAGTATCTATGCATGGGCTTTTTATGCTTGGATTTTATTTTTCTAGATGAATCATACCTATTGCAGCTCCCATGAAGCAGAGATATGCCCGCCCCAGTGATGTGGAGTCAGAATAATTGTGCAAATGGAACCTGAACACATCAGTCCTGTCCCTCCCTTACAAAATAGAGTAAACCCTTGCAACATGTTTTGTCCTCTTAAGTTTGCCCTGTATTATCACTTCCTAGACTAGATTGACAATGATAATACAGAAGCGTGAGGACTGTGAACTATAAAAATAAAAATCAACATCAGAAGCCATTCTAAGAGGCCATTCCCATTCCAATGCCATAACCATTTGACTGCATTTTTCCATCCTGTGGTGGGTTTTTTCTATGTCCAAGTGGATCTTTTTTTACAGCTGCAGAGTGATTCAACTACAGCTGAACGCAGGTCTAGAGAAACCAGCTGAAAAACAGAGCCTTCTCTTAGTACAGGGACAGCGTGGATCCAAACACCTTCAAACTCAGGAATGGGTAGAAATCAGAGTGTCCTGGGTAAGTGCTTCCAAATGTCAGGTATGACCATGACAATTAACTATTTAAACAACAATATTGCCTGCAAAGCCTCTGGGTTTTGTCTCAAGGATTCAGTGCTGAAGAGCCCTAAACGGAACTGCCCTGTGTAGTGTTGAGTTATTGGTATCACACTCTGTGAATTACATGAACCAAACAGAGAAAACACAGTAACAATGAGAATGATGTAAGGCCTAAAATCCAGAACTTACAAGGAAGGTTGTGAAAGAGTTAGGGTTGTTGGTGGAGGTCATGATCAGAAATTTGGGTATCTCAAAGACTGACTGCTGCTAAGTAAGCAGGATTTGTTATCCATGTCTGTGTTGATAAGACAACAGTAGCCTTTAATCAAAGAATGGATGGTTAGGCTAGGTGAAAAGGCACATTTTTTTTTCAGCAAGGAAATTATGTACTAGAACAGCTCACCAGGGGAAACAGTAGATTCTCCATCACCAGAATTCTTGAGCAGGCAGATTAGATACAGATACAAACTCATCCAGCCTGGGGCTAGCAGAGGATTTGATGACCTCCAGCTCCCACTTTTAATGTTATTTTTCTAGGTTAGGATTCTCAGAGCACATCTAAGGGGTGAACTGAGGTGAAAAATCATCCAAACTCCAGATTGCAACAGGTGTTCTTCAGGAACTTTGTTCTGCACATGTCCAAGTGAAGTAAATGCTTGTATTTAGGGGCCAGGGAACTTCCAGACTGACCTTGAGAACATCTCCAGGATAAGGCAAGGGCAAAGATGCTCTCTGTAAAGACGTGTTAGACACAAAGTTTACAGCTGAGCAAAGTAATATCCATTCACAGCGTTTTGGCATGTGACAAGCAGGGAATTTTAGACTTCACTGAAGTCTAGACTAGCTAATAATAACAATTGCATACTTTATTTATGGATGCAAATTTACGTAGGTTCCTCAGGGCCAGTAAACTCAAGAACCCAACAAATTTTCCTTTTCCAGCTCTGCAACAAAATCATGCAGTTATATATACAAAAACATAGTTAACTCTGGATGGATAATTTCTTACCCAAGCAGTACATGTGTACAACTCAGGTTTAAATATAGTATGATTAAGGCAAAAACTCTTTCCATACCTGAGTAAGACATAGCATTCATAGCCTATCTGTTCTACTTTTTCTTCCTGCTCTGCTTCTTCAGTAACCAGTCCAGCATTTACCCTGAGTGCTTCAGAGGCAGCTCCTCTTTTAGATTCCTCTTGAGTTCAACTGTATGAACAAGCAGAAACCATAATTGTCTACTGTCCATATCATGACCTCCTTGAATATCCCTATTTTTAAGTGCGTACATTGATGGTGCATCCTTAGATAAAACTACACTGTCCAGGATTACATACGCTTAACCAGTCATCAAAGGACAGTGTAAGCATGGATTCGTGGTCCAATACATTCAGGTTTTTATCTACATAACTCCCTGCGCCATTAGCTGTTGATGTACTCTTGGGTAAAAGTGGATCTTATTAGTGCATCTAATTTTTTATATTGTTGTGGTTTAGGAATGGTATTCCAAAATTTAGAGCTCCCACTGAAGCCATGCTGCCACTGAGTCCCCCTTCCAGCTTATATTGAAAGCACAAAAGGCAAAGATCCCAAGTTGAGATAAGAACAATTTACTGGAAACACCAATGAGATAAGAAAACGAACAGTAACTGCAACAATACCAGCAACAAAAGTGTACAAAGAGAGGGTGATTCACATGCAAAATGCTCACCAAGCCCAGGGCAATGAAATTTCCTTCTGCCCACCATGGTTTTGTTCCCCCAGAAAAACCACATCATTCTTTTTGAAAACCAGAATATCATTTGGATGACACCCTTGCTCTTCTGTGATTTTATTCATAAAAAGTCTTGTGGAATAGACATAATTAACATTGCTCGAATATTTTATTTCTCCCTGGGATTAAATCACTAACACCATCACATTACATCCCAGCCACTATTTCTAGGTTCGTCTGTCTCTTCACCCCCACATTGCTTCTCCTTCTTGACCCTTGCTGCTCCCTCAGCCACAAGCTGCAGCCCAGCCAGAGAGAGATGACAGCACTAGGCCAAGGAGAAGGTTTCACTGTAAGTCTGCTGGCAGTGGGTGCAAGGTTACTTAGTAAGACTCTGCCTTTTTTCAGTTCCTCTTGCGAAGAGCTTGATCTCTGACCACGGTCCATCATGGTACCAGCATGCTGTTTCCCTTTTCACTGCAGGGTTTTTAACTCTGTGAGTTGCTGCTCATCCTGCTCCCATGGCCATGGGTTGCAGTCACTGTGGGTGAATGCTGGAGTGCTAGGACAGAACAAATCTTCTCATTAAGGTCTGTGTTCATTCCTACTTACGCAGCAATGTTACGAAGACACTTAGAGAAGGATGATTTATTAACATTTTGCAAAAATATATACTTTTGCTAACACATAGTTAAACTATTAAACACAGTGTTTGCCTTTCTGTAAATGTGCTCATTTGCTTATTCTGGGAGAAACAATGAGTATAGGGAGGAAAAGGATTCAACAATCTTTTTTTGGTTTTTTTTAGGGAGGAAAAGGATTCAACAATCTTTTTTTGTTTTTTTTTAGTAAAGTACTATAATTAGTTTGCCAAGGGTGAAGGATCATATTTATGTACAGATTCGTTCTGGGAATAGGCTTTGGTTGGTTTTGCGGTCAGATAGGAGCAAAAACTACTTCCCATAGGTATATTTTTCTGTCTACCCATGTAACTTCTTTCCTTCTGTTACTTCTGAATTATCATTCTTTCATCATCTTCTCTTCTCTGTTTTTTTCCAGTCACTGGATATTTTATTTTTCACTTACTGCAATATTTTTCATGTGCATTTTGAATCTACTTCTTCTTAAACTCCTTGGTGATTTAATGAAATTCATATGTCTTTGATTTCTTTCCAGAATCAGAGCCTAAAACATATTTCCTATCCTCTCTTTGATGTTTTCCTTTAGGGGAATGTTCTTTAGATGGACTATTCTTAAATGACACCCTCTTTGGAGACTCTATTCCTTTCTGTAAGTACATTTTTAAGCTCCTTCCTAATAGTGCACTCTAGTATTCACGTTTAATGTCACCCTGCTTATCACATCAAAGTAATGTTTGTCCGTAGTGCTTCACTGAGGTGTAATGAACAGTATATCTGACAAACATCTGATGATGTGCATGTGAGTATGCTTCAGTGTGGTATCTCCTGAAATCACACCCTGTTTGAAACAGAGCTGACTACTCTATGAATAAGCAAATTTGTCTCCAAGCTGAAATAACAGGACTTCTTACCAGATTTCTATCAAGAGGATTAAAACCCTTCAGAGCACCCTGTGGGGAGCCTGGGGAGAACTGAGCTCGTCTAAAGACTTGTAGACTGTCTCCTGGGTGGGAATGGCAGGGTGGAGCAGCCCTGTTAATCAACACTGCTTCTCCAAGCACAGGTCATACAGGCTCCCATACTGCTACCCATGTAGTTACTGTCCTCTCCACTGGTGTCTCACTATTCCTGAATCATAGGAAGGTCAAATATTTCAGATCAGAATCTCACTAGAGATGACTAAGTGTTTTCATGACATATGCATCCCTGAGTAGCCTGCTACCACTGTAATTCAGGCTGTTCGAGCCCTAAAGACTGATTCTGAAATAGTCTCTTCCCCAGGCAAGCACCTCCCCAGTTGAAGAGTTCAGAGCACCCGGGCAAGGGCAGAGCACTGAGTGCTGCTCCAAAGGCACCTTCAGGGCTAACGTGTTTGACATTGTTTTGCTTATACATCCTGCTGCAAATCAAGATGACACTTAGGAAATTAATATATAAACCCCCTTTATTGAACCACTATATCCCGTTAGCAGCTCAGAGACCAGCTGTGAACCCTTGCTTGCCAAAAGTTCCTATTGACATCATAAAAGCATGGAGCTCCTTATCAGACCATACAAAGACAGGTTTTTGAACCTTTTTTCCCTACACTTCTGCACTTTTCCCTTCCCAGTGTTGTAGGCCTTGGCTTTTTGTAACCCAGCAGAGATGCAGTCTTAGAAGCAACTGACAAATCCATCAAATTCTAATGCTCTGTCTGATTTGAAACTGTTCAAAAAACAGCACACATGAAATGAGGGTTTGCATTGTGATTTATATATAGCAGAAGGATATCACAGGGGCTCTGCACTAAAAATTTTGTGTTTGGAGGGGGAAGTATATACATATGTTCTTTAACAAAATATTTTCTTTGCACTTTGATCAGAATACACTTATTGGCAAAGATCATTTTTCAAAAATAATTACTATTGGAGCTGTTGATAGTTTTCATAAATTAATCCAGTTATAATTAATATGTGCCTTTCAAGGACCTAAAAGGGAAGGCATTCAATATTTCTTGTCTCTAATTTTAGTATGATCTGATTTTCCTCTGGTTGCCTTTCCAAACACCTGGGGCCAGCCATATGAGTAAATTAGATTGTGCTAAAATGCATATTAATGAAGCTCAAGCAATGGTTCCCTAAAGGGACAGTAAAACTATATATAGCTGCTTTTTTCCCCCTCTCTTGGCTAATGTGCCTTTCAAAAAATTTAGATCCAAGTAAAATTATGCCATTATGGAATAGCCAAAAAACAACAACAACAAAAAAAGAAACTGTTAAAAGAAAAACTGAGAAGTCACATTTATGTGAAGTGTCTAAATGATCACTCTTTTTAGTACTTGCATTTTAAAATTGTTTCTTATTAAAAATGGATTTTCTATTTATTGATTTATTCTATGAGAAAAAATAATATCAAGATATTTGGGGTAGGAAGAAGTGGCATATTTGTTAATTGCCTGTGGCAATCTCTGCATTCTCTTCTCCATAAAAAAACCCTGATGTCTCATTATAATGAATAGCAGTGGAGGGCAACAACCAATTATCACGTGTGACTCTGAGTATACAGAATGAAAAAGGGTTTTGGAAAAGGAAACTGTAGTAAATTCCAATTCCTTAGGCAAGTCCTGTGGTGTTATCAGGGGTCATCTGCAACAGCATTTCAGTCTGGACCAGACAGGTGTTTTTTTAAGGGGATCAGTGGTGACCACACCTTGTTCACACCACAAAGTAGTCATAGAACACATGCACCTGATTCATTGTGGAGAAACTAAACTGGAAGAGAGACAGAAGAGGCACATTTAAAGTGCACTAATGGCAAATGGGTATTCAGCTCATAGAAGGAGACAAGATGAACTCCAAAATGGAAACCTCCTAAATGTGTGGGCGCTGGATCCAGTGTGGATGAAGAGGAAACTGCTTGGATGACTAGGGGAGGCCAGGTAATCATACCAGAAAAAATTGTTTTCGTAATTAGAACAAAAGCTTAGAGAGGATGTGACTCAATGATAAACAACAGGAAGGGAATAGAACTACCGAGTCACAAAACAAACTGACACAAAAACAAGCAAGTATTAACTGCTTGCGTCCTAGAAATTAGAAGGAAGATCTAAACACAGATCAAAGGATTTAGAAAGATCTAAACAAAATTGAACTTTTGTAACAACTTTTCAACTGGAATATCATAACTTAAGAGAGCTCCAAATGCATTTCAAATGTATGTTATAGAAGGGATTTTATAATATTTTTGTTATTTCAGTGTTTAAGTGTAGGGGGTAGAATATGAGACTTTAATGTATTTGAATGTGATGATTCATTTCTAAGCATTTTCAAAGCACTGATCTGAGTTCTCCATATTGCTATAATCAAACCACTTTTTAAACAGGTTTGAGTAATTTTAAATGCCTTTCAGTGAAAAAAGAGGGGGAAAATATACAGATGACTAATCACTAAAAAAATTGAGCAGATCTTTAGGATAAAGAATAATGTATCTGTTAAATTGGATGGAAGTATTGATAGTGGAATATTTGTTAATTACTTACAGTAATCTCTTTTTTTACCTCTGTATAAATACTGTCATGCTCATTATAGTGGATAACTACTTCAAACAGTGTCTCTGCAAACAGTGTTTTTACAAACAGGTCATGCAATTGCAGGTTGTGGATCTGCATGACAGTCAGCTGTCCTGTCCTGTTATGTGTTTATTTTTATTGCACTATGTAAGGTATATCAGAAGAGGTAATCAAGAACAGAGGTACTCAGATTCAGTGGCTACTTCTCCAAGCATTGCCTGTCAGCCAGGGGCTTTGCCATGCTTGATTTTCAATTAGAAAGAAGAGATGTGTATTCAAGAAGAATTCACATCATTCAAGAGATGTGTATTCAAGAAGTTATTCAGGTTTTCATTTTCTTCTGAGCACCCCTTCAGAGTTAACAATTATAAATACAGGATAAAAGCTCTCTCTGTATTATTGTAATTTACTTCTTCCATTTTACCCTTCTCTCCCAGTGAAATGAAATTTTTAAGCATACCAAAGCCTTATTTGTTACTTTAGGAACAGCATTCAATTTTACAACTATTGAATTTTCATTTTGAGTGTTTTATTATTTGCTTTCTTTCCCCACTGCCTGTGCTGTTTCCTTCTCTCCCTTCAAATACCCACCCTCTTTCACTTCTCTTTGAAGACAATCCCAGCCTCCCTTTGCCACCATGGCTAATGTTTGGAGCCTATTAGTTTGCATCATTGAGAGCTGCAGGAATCTGCCTTTTCCTTCTCACTACTACTCATCTCTAGAAGCAGGCAAAATGTGTCTGACTTCTCCTGAGGCTGAGCAACTGTTCTTGAGGTAGGGTATCCTGGTAGGAAGTGATAGTTTGTTTCCACTGATTGCTCTGGACACCCAGGACATTGGCAGAGTTTGACTCACGTGCTATCCATCCTTGATGTGGGTAAAACTGAAACTAACACTGTCCCCTTCAAGAAGTAATGGTTTTGTGAAGGTCTTGGGATCACTCATGATGAAATGGTAGCCAGTTGGGTGGGCAGGGGTCACCCAGATGCAGGTACACAGACGAAGGATTCTCTCATTCAAAAGCAATCCCTGGGCGCTGTGAAGGAAAATCTGCAATTTAAGTATGTTCTCCTAGGAATGAAACATTAAATTAGAACTCCCACAGAGTTTCCTGAGACCTCTGCTTTTATTCTATAACCATAGGATGGTTCAGTTAGGCTCTGAGAAATTAAAATGCCAAAAATAAATTAGTGCATATATTAATAAATGCAGAATTAAAATCCTGAAGAGAGAATGGTGAGAAAGCTAGATTTGGCTAAGATGTTTTGACTACATCTGACAGTGTCTTTCTATAAAAGTAATTCCAAGTCAATTAAATTGCTCTTGGAAAAATTAAATCTTTTGCATAAAATATGCAAGACCTTTAACTTCTCATCTTTTATGTTTTAATTGTATGGCAAAACATTTCACTAAAGTAATTTTGTGCATTTAACTTTGAAGCAGTTTTAAAAAGTCAATGACACGGTTTTAAAATATAGCACATGAAATGATATTTCCATCAACATGCATCACTTGCCATAAACAGCCTTAATTTCCAGTCTAAATTACTGATCTAAATATATTCAGACAAATTCATGCAATGGAAAATTATAGAACCCAAACTGTATATTTATTTATTTATTGCAACATGTTTTGCTTGCATCTCATCTGCCATTCATACAAAGTTACTTCAAATTTAGTAACTTTTCCACTTTTTGTGCTCAAATTGAGAGGAAAACATGTCTCCAAATGTTCATAACTGAGTTGAAAAACTTATTTTGGACTAATCTGTTCACTAATCAGAAATATTATTTCCTATATATCATACATTATAGCTTCATTTAGACTGTTACAACTATGTTCAGTTGTTTAAGACTTTAAGTAAGTGAACAATAAGTAAAACTGGCCTTTCAGTTTATGTCTGGGCTGCTTTTGAAGAAGCCAGCCCTACAAAGTGAACCAGGGTTCAGAGAACCACCAGTACATGTGCAGGGTTTTTCCACAGTCTGTCTCCCAGTGACAACTTCGTAATTGCTTTTAGAGTGACACATGGCACAGGCAGTCTGAACTGGGACACTACTGAGACTGACTTCATTGAGAAAGGGTTGTATTCCTTGAGGACAGGATTTCTAATAGCAAAAAACCTCTTAGATAATGATATTCACTGATCATCTCAGGTTGGGACACTAGAAAGTAGATTACCTCCCCCAGCAAGTGCTAATGCTGAAAATCAAAAGCAGTGAGTGGCAAAATTTATTTCATAGTCCTCAAGAAGAAAAGGCTTCTACTTTACTACAAATTAAGACCTGGTTTCTGTGAGACAGCATAATATCTGTCCTCTCACTCTCCAGACTATTTTAAAATTGAGTCTCTTTCTCTTCTTTTAGACACTGTAGCTTATTATGAACAAAAAACCTTAATTGTTCAGTGTGCCACCTGTTTAACTAGAGGAAATGAGGAATAATCACTTTGTCTGTGGATTTCATGTAGAGTCAGGGAAGGCAATAAGAAATCAGTGAGTTTTTTCTATAAGGGAAAATGAAAAGCAACCATTTATAAGCACCAGAATAAATGACTCTCTTTGATTTTTTTTTAATTTTTTTTTTTGTTGTTTAATGTCTCACAATTGAATTGCGTTAGCCCCGCCTTTTTTCTGGTGTTTCTTAAATCTCTCACTTGTCACACTGCGATATGGTGTGAGGACCTGGCGGTGGGAAAGGGTACCAACAGACTGAGGATCTTCTGCCCCTGCATGTCCCAGGAAACTGCTCTGCTTATCCCAGGAAGAAGGCTTTGTAAGCAACACCTGTTTATGCTGACCCCTTATAGAAGCTCCATAAACATCATTAAATTGATTGTATTGCCAGGTGTGGCTAATGCTGGTCCAACAGATCATAAGCTGGTCCTGGGGAGCTGAAGTAAACACAAAGCATGGTATGAAATTAATTACAAATACAGTTGAGTCAGTGCAAAATCAGCTGGCTCTTCCACATCACCTCTGTCCCTTCTTCCATTCACTTCATGGTCCCTCCACCTGATTAAAATACTCACTTTGTGTCACGTCTGACATCAAGTAGGAAGAATTTGGAAACTCCCAACCAGGACTTTTCAGGACCAGGTGCCTCCAAACATCCAGATTTGCCCCAGACACAAAGTGGATTTTGTTGTTTTCAAAAACACAGAAAGCTTGTCATGAATGACTTCCAGTTGGGAAACCAGGGGCTGGCTTTCTCCACTCTCTTGCAGCAGTGAATTTATAGCAAATAAATAGCTGCTGTCTTGCAACATTGATAATATTATTCAGTCTGGGAAGTCCCTATTGATTGTGTGATTTATCATAAAAAGTTGGAAGAGCCATTACTGCCAGCACACAGGTCAACCATGGGCACACATAAATTATTTGTATGGGCAGCATAGGGTCACCCAGCTCCAGATGTACGAAAGCTCCTTTTCCAGATGTCTTACACAACTGCAAAAGCACAGAGAAAGCTATGTCCCATATGTTTTTCATCAGTGCGTGGTATTAAAACATGTAATAGAGGATATCTTACCTTTTCTCTGATATATGGCAACCCTAGCAGCAGCTGTGCTGCCTTGCAGGTCCTTCCAAACTAGTGCTTAGAGCCTGGACCTTGCAGCCATGGATATTGAGGTGAACGATGTACAGGAGCAACGTGGTGTCAAAAAGGTCTGAGTGAGACACTGAATCACTCCACACACCCCTCCTCAAGGTTACCCTTGGTTTGGCCAGCAGCAGCAGCTGAGGATAGGCAGGACAGGGGTTCGTGCCTAGGGAGAGGTCCAGTGCTCACCAAATCCAGGATAGGAAAGCCCCTGACAAGAGCTAGAGCAGCACACTTCTGTGCTACACATGTGCTTTTGGAGGTGGCAGCCTCCTAAACACAGGCATTGGAAAATGAATGTCCAGGGGACATTTGAACCACCAACCGTGGCAGTGGAGATGACAATGAATGTGTTTCAACTGAATTTCCTTAGAAAGTAAAGTTGGCCATGGAGAAAAATGGAAAGGCTGGAAAAAACAGTTTAAAAAATGTTTCTCTTCAGGGTTTGCAAAAAGTCATAAAAGCAGGTACAGAAGCAATGTACAGCAGCTGCCAGCAGCATGCCATCCTAGATAAAGTGCTCCAGAATGGGTTTTCCTCTTCAGAAGGTGAAACAAATTTACCAGCAGCTCTCAAACACAAAACAGATTTGCCCCAAAGCTTCATAACAAAAACAAGCTTGAAAATGTTCCTCAGATGGAACTCTGCTCAAGTACAGCACTGTGGTCATGCCCAGGTGCCCAGCAAAGCCACTCTATCACTCTCTTCCTCAGCTGGGCAGGGGAGAGATAATAGAACAAAAAGGCTCATGGGCTGGGATAAGGAGAGGGAGAGATTACTCACCAATTACTGTCATGGGCAAAATGACTCGACTTGGGGAAATCAGTTTAATTTATTGCCAATCAAATCAGAGTAGGATAATGAGAAATAAAACCTAATCTTAAAAACACCTTTCTCCCACCTCTCCCTTCTTCCTGGGCTTAACTTCACTCCCGATTTTCTCTTCCTTCTGCTCCACAGCAGCACAGGGGGACAGGGCATGGCTGCTGTGGTCAGTTGATCATGCATTCTCTCTACTGCTCCTTCCTCTTCAGGGGGAGGACTCCTTACACTCTTCCCTTGCTCCAGGGTGGGGTTTCTCCCGTGGGAGATGGTCCTCATGAACTTCCCCAGCGTGGGTGCTTCCCATGGGGTGCAGTCTTTCAGGAACAGACTGTTTCAATGTGGGTCCCCAATGGTGTCAGAAGTCCTGCAAATAAACATGCTTTAGTGTGGGCTTCCCATGAGGTCACAGCCTCCTTCAGGCATCCCTCTGCTCCAACATGGGGTGCTCCACAGGCTGCAGGTGAATCTCTGCTCCACCTTGGATCTCCATGGGCTGCAGGGGAACAGGTGACTCACCATGGTCTTCCCCAAGGGCTGGAGGAGAATCTCTGCTCTGGTACAATTGCTGTTTGGGCAGGCTTTTTACCCCTACAATATGTTATCACATAGGCACTATAACCATCATTGATGGGCTCAGCCTTGGCCGACAACAGGTCTGTCTTGGAACCAGCTGGCTCTGTCAGACATATGGGAAGCTTCTGGCAGCTTTTCTCAGTAGCCAACCCTGTAGGCCCCTGCTACTGAAACCTTACCATGCATACCCAATACAAGCATCATTCCTGCCTCTCTCCTCCCTGTCTCCCTACCTTGCCCAAAAACAATGTCCTGGAAAATGAGTAGTTCCCGTAGTTCCTCTTGAAGACTATTGTGTTCAGGTTTTGATGAAGTAAGGCAGAAGACATTAGAACCACTGAATATTTGAATTAGTCTCAGCAGGTCAATTACTACAAAGATTTTCTGCTCTAGTTGCTTGCAGAGAGATGTGCACTTCTTAAAATCCTAGCTATTTTCTGTTTAATTTATTTGCAAAGCAAGACATAAGAGTGTAAAAAAATCAATTGAACACAACAATTTTATTGGAGTTCACATGCTACAAGGTGTATCAGCACAAGGCTTCTAGCAAGACAAGCAAGCAATCCTGTAGCTGCTTTCAAAGATATCTGCTGTTTGCAGCAATGTAGGATAAGCACACCATCAGTTTAACAGGTTTCCCCCTTGATCAATTATTTAGCTTTTCCTTTTATTTTCCTGACAGTTTGGGGTTTGGTTTATGATTTTTTTTTGTTTAGTACAGTCGTACCTCTAATAAAGGGTGCATCCCTGTACTTCTGCACGTTTGAGTTTAGAGCACTATAAATCCCTGCTTTTTCCTCTCTATCCCCAATAGTTTGGGGAAGGATGGCAGGGGAAGTATGAGAAATCAATAGAAGTTCCAGCAGATCAAGGAATAGGCTATGTCAGGTCTCCACTGCCTCCACATCCAATATTGTGTTGCGGTCCCCAGGGGCCAAAGCAGAACCTTTCATATGAGAGTTTGCTCTGAAGAAGTTCCAGAATACAAAAAAATAGATGAAAGCCAAATAAAGTCTGTAGACTTGGGGTTCACAGGAATAAAGGGAGAATTAATGCCATCATATGCAACCACAGTTGCTGTATTAAAAAAAAAAAAGGATGTAGAAAAGAAGATGTCTGAGGAAAATTAGCTAAAAGTGCACTGTAAACTTTAATAGAAAAATAGATCCTTTTAAAAAATTCCCTCCAGAAATCTTGTAGTTGTATTTATTTCTACACACTTTTTTTTGTTTTGCTTTTCTTCAAACACTTTAAATATACTTTAGATGCAATTGGTATTTAAATTTTATTCAGTCTTTACAAGGCTCAGTGGACAGAATCAATTCAATCAGAAATAAAGAATGATGTGAAAAGCAGTGAGGGAATGTCTCTTCACTCAGTGGACAAAAAAATTAATATCCACAGGACAGCTGCTAAATAGGGCAGATTTTTTTATATTGCTTCAGTAGTAAAGCCACACTGATTTTGTACCAAGCAAGCATTATATTCTCGAGAAAGATGGGTGACAAAGCTGAAATTTGCTAAGAGGTGGCAGGGGAGAAACTAGTCTATTTATTTGTAATGATGAATACCACAGTAAACGACTAACCAGCTGTTACTTTACTCACATTAATGATTTCTGCTTTCTTTTTTTAAAAACAAACAACAAACAAAAACCCCCAAAAACACAGAAAACCAACCAACCAAAAAAAAAAAAAAACCACCAGCAAGAAAGCTGATTATGTAAATAAATCAAAACTCCTTGTTTCACACTCAAAAAGTAGACAGCATTGAGTAAGACATAATAATTAGTCAAACTTATCAGTTTATATCCCTGGTTAGAAGGAAATTACCTTATCATTAAGGATCAACTATTACATCAATAGCCAGAAATCATCTTCCTTAAAGACCTCAGGGCCAACAGTAGTGGAGGGAATCCGAACAAGCAAAGTAACAGAACAGGCACATGCACCCTGTGAGAGCTGCAAGTCCCCAGGAGCCCCCAAAACCAAACCTGGTGCAGGCAGGGACACGGGTGCTAAGAGAGCAGGGGAAGGGCACACGAGGCACCTGCCTTGAGTCGCTTTCTGGTTCAGGATGGCTCCTCTAAACTCAACACGGACAAGTCTGGGATTTAAGTACCAGATAGTTACATGCCGCCCTGTTTTGTGTCAGAGGTATGAAACCAGGCATTATAACAACTAAAGCTTGAAAGTAGAAACAGGAGAAGCCCCAGGCTGGAGAGGACCTTTCCAGCATGCTGAGGTCTGGTTAAAGCAAATCGCTCCTTTGCAAGCTCTGAATGGTGACAAATAGCTGAAACCTAAAGCTATTCAAATAGTTTCATCTTCTGATACAGTGCCGTGATATACCTTATTCTCAACAGGAAGGTTTGCATAATGACAGCAGCTTTAGCTCCTTACTTAATACAACTGTCTGAAAAGGTAATTTAAAAGTACAGGATAGGAAAAATCCCCTCCACAGCTCCAAGGCAGACTGGGGATAAAATCCCATTTTTCCCATGGGTCCCGAAGCTTCTTGTAACTTTGAGGTCACATAACAACCTATGCAACACCACATCCAATCTCTCCTCCCTCAAAGGGAAGACCACATTTTTAGTATGTTATAACAAGAAGTTTTATAATTATTGAACTAGGAGGAGAAAGATGGCCTATGGTTTCTCATGATTTAATCAATGCTTCTGCTAGTTCATGGCATTAAAATTATAATGTATTTGCCTAGTACTTGCATCAAAATAGGAGGAAAGCATCAGCAGAAAAAAACTTATAGTCTTCAAAATTCTCCATACAACACTAGAGCAAATTTCCTATAGTGTAGAAGAAGAATCCATAGTTACACAAAATTCGCAATAATGCAATAAATAAGTTAAAAAATGGATGTTTCTCCCAAACCAGGAATGAAAAAATGGAAAAGAGGGCAGGCGAAGGAAGCTGGAAAGGAACACTTACATCAAGTACTTTTTCTCAGAACAGTGACAGAAATATAAAATTATATTTGAAATTCTACTCTTAGCATTGCACTCCAGTTTCTCACACATTTTGACATACTAATTATAGAGAGACAAGTTATTTTAATTTAAGCTTGCATATGAAAATTCCTATGAAATATACAAATGTAACACTCTGATGTGTTACACTGGTTTATAGGATGACTGGCTTTGTGTTCAGTGATGTCATCATATATGACATTTATATTCTATAAAGTGTTTGGTAGTAATTATAAAGTTTTAACAGAACAATTGCAAGCCTATATATATCCTCAGTTTTAAGGTTGTTTGATAACATAAGTTGTTTTAAAACCTTTATAATAAATCTACATAGAGATAATATGCTGCCAAAGAAAAATGGATATGAGTTCCTTCTGTATCGGCACTATAAAATTAGGTCACCTTTTAAATCCTATTTCTGGACCACACAAGTTTAACCTTTTTACTTGCTTAGTGGTCCTTGATAATGACAGTTTCTGCTTTTCATTTTGTTACTGTAGGGATATATAAACAGGAAAAAAACTTTTTCGAAGTGCATTGTGCACACCATTTTAAAGATGTATATATTCTTAGTTATGAATATAGAATGCTGATATTAATTCTAATAAGTTTTATGTATCTTTCTTACTCTTCTACCAGAGACTAGTTTCCATGAACAAGTAATTACCGTAAAATTTTCATTTTTTTCATGTTTCCTAACTAGGTTGTGGAAGAATGCAGCCATACAACCACCTATTAATTTGTATACTGCAATGGAAATAGAAATACATACATGTTGCAATTTTTAACAGTCAAGAAAAAAAACCAAACAAACAAATCCACAAAGCCATGTTCACATAAAATCCCAAATGCACCTTCAACACTATGAAAGCACTAGCCTTTTCTGACAGTTTAATGCCTGAAACACAAGAGAGGAAAGAGAACATGACACCTACAACTAAGCAAGGGAAGGTAATGTAAGGAAAGATAGCTGATCGTTACCTTGTAATCATGGCTGGCAAAAAACATACAGATTTCACATGCAGATTTCTGTTGACTGAAAGACCCAGGGAAGGCTCATTTCAGTCCCAACTAATGGGATCTGTCAGGAGGTAGAAACCACATGCAATGTTGACTGTCTTCTCTGTTAGAGCAGAATTGCTGCTAAATAAAAAAGGACAGAAAATTTCAGTAGGGTCCCCCAAACCCCTTACAAATTCAGAGTGTGTTGACTCTGAAGAGCCAGCTGCTGTTTCACACAGCAAAGCTGGATGCAGAGAACAGAAAGATGCTGCTGCATACGGCTCCTTGTGCACAGTAGAACAGAAGCAGCTCTGGGAAACAGGTGTTTCTCCTTGTCAAGGAGGTATCAGCATGGCTTAATCTGCTCTGTACTTCAGCTGGCTCTGAGGGCTATCAGAGGGCTCTGAAACTTAATACCTATCGAAATCGGACCTCTTACACTCATAGTGCTTACAGAGATAACCCAAACAAGCTGGAGGTAGCGAAACAGAGCTAAACCACCTCTCCAGAGCCAGCAAGGTGTAACTCACAACCCCACTGTTCCCATAAAGATATAATTTTTAACTTTAATTTGTGAGATAAACTTATAGTTTTACTTAATTTGCA
>JAWWLV010000045.1:25966232-25984199 GCA_035041135.1 Platyrinchus mystaceus
TCCCTTCAGCCGTCAGAAATGGCTCCAATCATGGGATCAGATCCAGAACTACTGGTGCGCCCCCAAACCGTGGGGGGCAGAGATCCAGATTTTTTTCCTTCCCAGTTCTGAAAACAAGTTCTAATAATTTATCTACAAGGTAATAAATATCTATAAATAAGTAAAGATGACACTGAAAATACACAGAAAATTATAATTTGTAACAGGATTATCAGGGGCTGATTTATCTTAGAGTATACATTAGACCAAAGTTACACCAAAGAATACAAGTCCTTAATGTTAATGTTTTGGTACCTATTTCTCATGGGGAAAAAAACCATATTATTATTGCAGTATTTGGTATAATATTCACTGCAGTTGCTTATTTCATTTCTATTTTAGGTAAGTCTTCTCTTATCATGAAAAAAAAAAAAAAAGGCTAGTAAGAAATGCTTATTAGGGCCAGGGGCTTTTTCAAAAGAAATATAACATGTAACATTAATTTAATCTCTTTCTGCTTTGAAATATGTTGCAAACAGATTGTGATTTTCTTCAACACATTATACAAAACTATTCAAGGATTCATTTCAACAATAATTCACATCCTGAACCTCATTAGTAAGTAGTTTGCTGCCAGTAGTCAGTATTAAAATGAACTGTTTCAATAGATTAGTCATGTTGCTTTGTTGGGCTTTTTTTTGAAAACTTGATTGCACTTATGTAAATCAGACAATAAATTTATCCATGTGAGGACTAGAATTCAGTACTATGTTTCACCAATATTTTGCAATATTCAGTTAATCTCTATTTTGGCAATCACTCCTACTAGCCAACTTCATTGTTAGCCCTGCAGAATGCAACCACGAAAACAGTATCAAAATAATCTACATGAGTTTCTTTAACAAATGGGACAGCTGAAGTGTCAACAAATCCTTATTCACTGTTGAGTCAAATCAACTTTTTTTTATTTTTTTTTCTCACATTGTGTGTTCATTTACATTTCACGGAGGTACCAGTGAAGGTATCACTTTCTGTTTGTACAAGTTACTACACAGTGACTTCAGTGGTAGAGAAGGCAACACAAGATGTCTCCACTTGCAGACCAGGGAAGTGTTATCAAAAGCACAGTGGAGCTTTACAACTAAAGTTTCAGTGACAAATTAGGTAACTCAACAGAAACGGGAACTCCCCAAGAGCAGCATATTCCATAAAATCATATTTAGTTTCTTTGCTTTTATACATGTAACTTCTAGAGAGCTGTGCTGTGCTGGCTTTTCTTCAGAAGGAAGGAGGGAGCTGCAGTACTTCACCTTCTCTGCTACCATGGCTTCAAAGAGCCCATTAAGGACACAGAGCTCTGCTTTGATGCCATTGCCTCATTCTTGAAGTCGGGTAGACAGTGGTGAGGCCTCCAGGTCATACAAGCAGAGTCCCTCTGGATCACAAAGACAGACCTGCCCTATGCCATACTCTGGGAAATTGAACTCTGCAGCTTCTATTATAAATTGCAATTTTACTCCATATAAAGTCATTGCTACTTCACTGAAACAAGTGTCAGCATCTCAAAAGTCACTTCAGATAGCAGAAGACTTACTAGGCTGAGTGGATGCACTGCCCGCAAAGGAGCTGTTTACAGGGCTGACAAACACAAACCCAAAATGTACCACAGGATTAATTTTTGGCTGCAGTTTGTATAACTTCAGGTTACCAGTTTCCATGCTTCAGCAGTCATTCAAAACACTTTTATCTCTCTTATTTAAAAAGTGTAGGAAAAAAGAAAGGGAAAAAAGTAATAGAAACTTGCTTAATATTTGGGGATTTTTTGCATTATCACAAACGTCTGGGACCAGATGTTCAGTCCTGAAGATCTAATAATCTTCATGTGCAAAAGAAGGGTTGACACATTTTAGTAGGCCTCTTTGTAATTATATAATACCCTGTACCTTCAGGTCAATTGTGAGCTGAAGTTCACAAGGATGAATTGGATGGGGTGTTATAACAAAAATTTTGCATAACATTTCTCTTATAATTGCTAGAAGAGGGTTCATCTCTGCTCAATAGAGAGCTATGAAGCAAAAAACAATCTTTCTGTCCTTACTGTTTCTTTCTGGTAAGTTGTTTTCTTCTTCTGTTACTCTCTGGACTGGAAGACAGCAGCTAGGTTTTGAAAGATCTGAACACTGATGTCACATCATGCTGTAACACAAATTACAGCTGTTCTGCGGAAGAGGGTGTCTCCCATTCATCACCCAGCCCCTCATTGTGGAAAGGCAGAGCTGCAGCTTGGATTTCAGCTTCTCATGACGTGGCGATGCCAGTCCTGTTGCAGGCTGCAAAGACCTGACCTTTCAAAAGTAAAAATAGTAAACTAAATTCCCTGGACAGAGAACACAGCTAGAATTTGAGGCAGGATGATATTTACCTTGTTTTCCTATCAATTAAATAGATTCCTCAGACTACATATGCCCTTCAAACTCTCTTAAATTAATAACATTAAAATCTTAATTGGTAACCAGCCCTTTCTACTTCCCCCAGGCAATTACGACAACAGAATTAGATTCAGGTAACTCAATTAGACATCAGCCTAAAACAGCACTCTCCAAGAGGTCTCTAAGCAAAACTCTCCACTAGCTTGATGAAAACAATATTAGGATTGCTTTGCTGAGGTCAAATAGCATACGTTTACAATAATCAAGAGTTAAACATTTTCCTCAAAGGCAAAACAATGCCTCATTGTTTATTCCATAAACCTCTCCACTCAGCACTTGAATGCCTCATCCATTCTGACCCAGAAATTCTGCTGATCTGCTTGGTGCAGTATGAGGCTGACCTTGTTCTTGTGTTTTTTTCCTTCAGTCCTGCTTTTTCCCCAGACACTGTGCTTCAGACACATACATGAAGTGCAAGAGGTCAGGTAGCAGCAATCCTGAGCCGTGTTTCAGCAATCTGCACTGTGTTTCCTCTACTGCACAACCCCTCTTTGCTCCTTGAAAGCAGAAGCAGGGCTTTACCTTACATATGAAAACACATCATGAACACAGAGGAGGTGTAAAAAAAAGGCAGCTCCAAAAATCTGCATAGACAAGGCCTTGGACCTCAGTCTAAGTAAACTTGGGGATGTGTTAAAATGAATCCTTAGCCACTTACCTGTAACAGGAGCCCAGGACAAGGCACAGAGGCATCAGTGCGGTACATGGGGAGAGGCAGGTGCCTCCAGAAAGCCATCCTCTTGCCTGAAAACTTGATGTGTTGCATTTTGGTTTACATTCACTAGCTGAAACCCTGTGACTTTGCTATGGAACACAAATTTCCTTGCTCTGGGGAAACACCCCATCCCTAACTTACCACCCTAGACTCTCACCTATCTGCTCTACAGACATGTGATGGCTGTGGACCTTGATCTCTGGTATCCTACATCTGCAGAAGGGGCAAGAGGTGCCTCCAGTGCTGGAACAGTGCAGTTTTCCAGGCTAAGAAAGCTGATGGACTGGGCTCGCTCCCCTGCTCTGGGCAACTGCTTTGTCTGCTCATATGTAGCTGCAGAAAGTGGAAGGCACAACCAGAAGGCAAGGCTTCTAAAGTTATGTGGGTTTGCAGACATTCAAAAACGGGTTGGAGCTCTTAATGTAGGTTCACAACCTCTTTTTTCAGTCTAGACATTAAAACTCCATAAAGAAGCAAATGATTACATGTGACACTGTTCTCAACATTCCCCATCACTAACTCGAAGGAGATTCTTTTGCACAAGGGCTGGTTCAAACCCCCTCTCAGGCACTTAATTCTTTCCATTGTACAGGGATCCTGTATGCTTTACTATATGATTATAATTTACTCCAAGCTTAGAATTACTTGCTCCCCACTTGCTCCATTACTTAGAATTCGGGCACTGGAACACCTAATTCATGAGTTCTAAGCCCTTTATTATATCTGCTCTCCATCAGTAACTTACTGACACAAGCAAAATTGATATACACAAGTGTTAAAAGGATTAACGGAAATGAACATTAGAGATTTGCACCAGATGAACCAGATTGATTTTTAAATCCACTTGATTAAATGGGTGTACTTTTTCAAGACTGATTCATTTAGCAATTTCTCCCTTAAAGGCTTCACTGATATTCCGCATACAGTGACTAATTACTTTTCAGAACACTGTGTACTTGTTCTCTGCTTCTATGGACTTTAGTGACTTCTGTACAGTCTCTATGTCTGGGTAAAATGAGTATAAAATGATATTCTGCTTGACAGTATTTCATAGCACTCTGCAGGGATGTATGAGGGATCACAAAAGAGGCACAGCATTCAAGCATACACAAGAGAAGGCTGGTGTCCTTCCCAAGCCAGACTGCTCATTTCAGAGCTAACCTTTGGGGTCCAGTTACTTTCCTGTTTTGGAGTTGCTAGAAATGAAAAAATTCACTTCAAGCATGTTCACAGTTATTCTCATAATGTTCTGCACTTAACAGGCACGGAGTCCTCTAGAAAATTCACTTTAGTTTTCTTCCATGTAGCCATGCAGGGCTGGAAGGTCAGTTTATGGCTACAACTCCTCTGCTTCTTAGACGCAGCTTGAAGCCAATTTTGAAACTTCCAGAGCTATTAGTACCATCACATGCTCCCTGCTAAAGCTGCAGGAGCAACTTGCAAATGTACGTGACCTCTGTGACCAGTAGACGGCTCAGTCTAAAGGAAGAACACTAACAGTTCAGTGAGGGAGGCTGCATGCCAAGCCCAGCTTCAACTGGACTCTGCTGCTGACTGAAGGGATGGAAGTTGTGTCCCGGGGTCCTCAGCTACAGAACAAGTTATCTGCCCTCACTGGGCTGATATAATATTTACAGCACAGTGTAAGAGTGTAAACCCCGGTCATACCCTAATAACTGACTTGACATTAACGGATAAGGTGTGAATCATAATGGAAATTAGTTAAGCATTTCTAAATTGTTACACTGTGCAGTGGAAATAAAGGCAAGAAAGGTCATGCCTGATCTCAAAGAGGCGATGCTACAGAGACAAGGGCCTTTCAAGGTAATGTAGCTTACAGTGGGTAGGAAAGACAAAACCATGAAAGGGAAAAGGGAAAAGGAAAAAGAAAGTATGAAAATTCAACTAAGAGAGGGGGAAAAAACCAAGAAAAGTAAAGTCTTTTTAGTGGGGAAATTACAAATTAAAAAAAAAAAAAAAAAAAAAAGACAAACGATTGAAGAAAAACAACACACTTGAATTAAAAAAAAAAAAAAGAAAGAAACAAAACCCAAACCAAACAAAAACCCAAAACCAAAACCAAACCCAAATCAACACTAGAAAAAACAGAAATCAAAAGCTCCTTGAACATTTGTTATAGGTTTTACCACAGCATTAGTCTTGATCCTTCCTGTTAACACTTTGTGTGCTTTTCTAATGTAATTTTAAAATCACAAGACCTGATTAATCAAATATGGGTATATCCTCCTTGCTAAAAAACCCAGGAAAAATACAATGTAAGTTCTAGAATAGGACTGGTATCTGCTTTTCCCATTAGTCCCACAAATTTGAAGACTAAATGAATATGATTTCAATACATAATGATTTTATTCTCTTATTCCCAACCAATCATCCATTAGAATCCCTTTTTTCAGAAACCATTCTTTATGAGTTGACAACATTTGATAAAAGAAGACACTCATAACATTTCAATAATCAGAGTGAAATTAATCTCAATTTGAGGTTGTCCTCCTTTATGACTGACAAGGTTAGCACTTCCATGGTCCCTCCTCTTTGTTCATACTCTGATTGGGCTAAATACTTTGACACGACATAGATTTTCTTGTCCTACTTTCTTCTTTAGATAGTAATTCACCTCTTCCTCTGACAATTAAGATATATCTTGGAAAATTACTAAACTATACACTACACTGAACGTAAGTCAAAACAATTTTCAGTTCAGTTTGCAGGCCCCAGATGAAACTGCTAGCATGTGCATATTGCACCTTCTATAAATGAGTCCATGAATTATACATCAACATTATACATCTCAATTCTTTTTAAATTATGACTTGTTTATAGAGTACATTAGGATTATACAGAATTTAGCATGCAAAGTCACCCAAAGCCTGTCTTGCTGAGTGCATAATAAAGGTACCAGATCGCATCTTCAGAGAATATCATTATACCATTTACAAAAATAGAAACAATGTAAAGCTTCAAAAAGCAAAATACAAGGAGTTCACATTCATATCAGAAAAGCTCCAAGGCTCCACTGACAGACAATCAACGGAACCAGCAAACATAACTGTATCATCATAGGCCTTAAGTGCATGAGTGACTATCTAGTCTAGTCTACTAAAACATCTAAACCTCACATCTTTCCCTGGAAACCTGTGAAAGTCAGCAGTAGATGTGAATTCTCCAACTGTATGTTTTTTTCTGATCATGAGTTGAAGATAGCATAAAGCTTCAAGGGACTAAATTACACAGGCTTCAATTTTATGATCCTGAAATCAAATATTTCAAGCATGGGAGAATCCACCTTCCTGAAAAACTAATCCCAGTGATCACAGTTCTTGGCATAACAGGAAAAGATCTGTTTTCAGAATGTAAACAGCTGTTTTCCAAGGAGTGAATTTCAGGGAGTTCAGAAAGAGCAGGAACATCAAAGAAAGGAATCCATGTTAGCAATGCTGGTCAAATGGGTAAGAGGATTAAAAAGAGCTTTACCAAATACATATATGAAAAGCACTAGGTCGAGGATTGGGGGCAGAAATGAACAATGATTCAGATATTACTATGATACTGAACACAGTCTGAAAGTCTAAGCATGTGGTAAGAGAAGATGAGCCACTAATGTAAGTAGACAAATGCAAGTAAAGGAATACCTTCACATTTAAATAAAGAGCTGGGAAAAGAGCATTAGACCACTTTCTGCAACTGATGTGTATTTGGGGAGAGCAATCCTGGAAAGGAGGAATCAGAAAATAAATCCCCCTCAAAAAAAAAGTTTTGAAAATTAATATCAGATGGCAAAAGACACTTTCAAGCTATGATCCCCAAAAGTCTATTTTTAGTATTCGTAAGAAAGGCTGCCACTAATTTACCAGCACCATTAAAGTAAATGAATATACTGTACACTAGAGGTAGAAGACATTTTTAGAGATCAGAAATTATGTGAGAAAGGCAAATCTTGACAGAATTACAACTGGGTTGAATTAAGTGAAAAGTTTTAATGATTTTTTGATTAAAACAAGTGCCATTCCAAAATTACAGTTTCGTTCCCAGTTGGAATGATACATTTAACATGGAGTAAATCTAAAAAATTTTTAAACTGATATGTATTCTTGCCCCACAACAATACCCACTACTCACACAAGTCTGGAAAGTACCTTTCATTCAAACTAAAGGAAGGAGTGGTTAAATATTCCCATGTGTGATGACACCTGAAACAGAAACTCCTGCCCAAGGTTAAAGTCAGTATGGTAAGCAGTTAAGCCAGTTCAGTCAAAAGGCTTCTCTGATTTCTCAGTTGATTGCAAGGTAATGGGTAGTGTTTTGAGCTCTGCATTATTCGGTGCTGAGAAAAAACAAAGCACTAAAAGCAACCCAGCAGACAGCACAAGTTGTGTTCATTGGGAGCAAATGCAGAGCTTAGTGTTTTACAGAACCAGTTGGAAAGTCAGACTTGGCTACCATAGGTTAAAAAGTTGGTTGTGGAGGTCTATTTGTATACTGTGTTAGGGGCATTAAGCTAACAAAGTTGCAATGAATAAATAACAAGGATTATCAAATTCTGCTAATGATAGAAAGAAACCAAAAGAGCCTCCAAATATTGGAATATTATTTGTGTCAAAGAACAAGGAATTACTATGATGCCAATGTTCAGAAAAAAATCCATATGAAAAGGCATAAATCCAAAGAAACAGAACCTTATGGTCCTCATCTAAACTCCTCTCCCAGGACAAAAGGACCTCAGGAAAATGAACAGTGAAGGGGCAAAAAGATGCATCCACGTACATAGATGGTATTTATAAATATGTATGTAAGAATAAAACCCTTATTTCTGCCTTGGACCAGACCTTTGGAAAAAGACAATTTACATTAACAGCAGCTCTGGCTATGCAGCACCATTCAGGTTTCTATGCCATTTTTTGTGCCATGCTTTCAAATCTTAACAGAGCAAGGAAGAGAAAAAAACCACAACCCACAGCATCTGTCATGAAATTCTATATGCATTCCTTCATCATCAAGTCCGTAAGCAGGCCTCAAGTTCCTCATCTGTCTGGTACACAGTGTAATGAGATCAGAAGTGATCCTGAATCAGTCTGCAGGAAACTGCTGCCTCATCCCCTGCCTTTCTTGTTGTGATAGTCAGATTCATTGTACCTGAGCTGACAGCTTCTGTCTTAACCCAGATGCATAGCATAAAATGTATTTAAGGGCCTTATAGAAGACAAAAGTGATCTTGAACTTAATGTATTTGTTTAGTGGAGAGAAGTAAAACTGTGAAGGCAAGACCAGTCACGTGCTCATGGAAATTTCTGTACTTTATGAGATGTATTTGTGACAGCACTGAAGAAGTCAGGAGAACAACCCCCTGTCTGTGATTCAGCCATCAGCAGGGATGCATAGGCAACTCAAGGGCATGAAACATCAAAGAGCCACAACATTTACTTTCTGCAAGCTCCCACTCATATCACCAGAAACAGATCTTTCACAATATTATCCCTGGCTTTCTTGTAGCTTGTGTGTAATAGAGGAAATGCTGGAAAAAGGATGACAGCAGAGCTTGAAAGCATCCGACATAAATGTTACTTCTCTATCCAAATAAAATAAAAGAAAGCTTATGATTGATTATGTTCATAAATATTTGTTTACTGGGGAAAAATATCCTCCTCAAAAGGAGCAGTTAGTAACTGAAATTTTGTTCAGCTTTTCAACTTTGTCCTTTTTTTCTGTAGAGACTACTCATAAAAATGGTGTCTTTTATTTCTTTCATTGGATATTTAAAAATACATGATTTTTTACTAACTATTTAGGCCTAGAAGAAAAGATTTTTACTTCCAGGACTTTCAGGTCCTCCTAGTTTGGAGCAAAACCAGGTTACAATAGCATGCAATTTAAAGACTATATGTTTTTTCTTGAAATTAGCCATGCAGACTCTACTCGTACACTAAAGAAGCATTAAAATGTACCTGGCATCCTGTTGTTATTTGACATCCATGATGGTTTTATCTACAGAAGATGCATTAGAAATGTGATCCAAGGACAACCACAGTAAACAAACAGCCTATGGAAACTTTGAAGCTGTTTGGAATTGGTAGATGCATTCAGTCTGGCAACTCCTAATTACATCATCGGCTGTTTGCCTGTTTTTAATTCAGGATGTTAACATCTTACTATCCTAAGCACATGGTTACATACCTTGAGCTAGCAAACATACTGGTCTTTAGAAATCTACCCATCTACTAATACTCATTTCTAGACCCATGTTTTTAGATAAAGCACATTTTGTGATTGAAATATACTGATATCTCTGTGCATGGCCATACGTGGAAAGAAATGCACATTATTCATGTTTGCTCAGAAGTAGTAACTCACATGTAAAATTATGGAAAAGAATAACTTGTATTTTTAAGACATGCTGGCAGACAAGCTGATATGGGGGAGTTTAGTGCCTACCACTATCCTGGTTCTGGTGCATCTGACAATTTTCAGTGATGCAGGAAATGCTTCACTGGCCTAAAATGGTACATAAAGCCACTCTTGAAAGAGGGCAAATCACCAACGCTCATTTAGAATTAAATAGTGGGACAGTTATTTTGATTTCAGGACGTTCCCTTTGTTTTACATCACCAACTGTCTTGCATGACTGAAATATCATAGGTTATTCCAGGATAAGGAACAGAGTGTAGCCTCAGCTTTTTCTCTTTAGACTTAAATTCCTTTTAAATTCCATAGGAATGATTCCCCAAAACCTTAGGATTACTGTCAGCTGTCCAGGATTCCATCAAATTTCCAAAATATTTTTAAGCCTGAACATAGCATTTTCAAGTGTAAGCAAAGCTGCATGAAGCAGAATTATTTTCCAGTCCATATCCTATTTATATATCTGTACAATACTAATTTTTTTGCGACTTCATCACATTGCGAACTCCTGTCTCATTTGCTGTCCGTCACCCTCAGGTCTTCCTCTGGATTTCTGCAACATGATTAGGGAACTAGCCTTAAGTAAAAATAACCAACTCAATCAACCCTTACGCAGAATTTTGAGAATTCAGACAATCCAAGGGAATATTCCCCTTCTCTCCCAACTCCATCTTCTCTAGTCACACTGCAAATAAGCACATTTACTCCCACCACCCAGTAATCCTGTTATAATTACTTCTCAGAAAACCTTTGCTGTGGGTTAAGAGGAAATGGAGAAGAATATAAAATAACTGTGCCAGAGGCTCCAGTCCTATCAGGGAAAGGTAAGCATTCCTTCAAGTACCTGCTGCAAGCCTACCACTATTTACACCTTAGGGTAGAAATAAGAACTGCTGCTTTACAATCCTTTCCTCCAGCACCTTTTCATTATTAACACCTATTGAAGCATTTCACTACCATCTCTGGATTCCCCCAAAGCCCCACACAGCTGGAAAATTCCTGCTTGGTCACAAGTGAGCATTTTCTTCTGCTTCGTGAAAGGGCACTATTAAATTTGAAGTATGCTGAGGCTACATTTTACCCTATATTTCTGCAATCAATACCATTACAAACTTATACATAAAGCAGAGTAAGATGACATTCTTAGTTGATATGATTTTAAAAGTTGATGTTTCATGAAAATCAAGACAATACAACAAAAATCACTTTACAGCATGATTTAGTTTGTATCAACAAGGTTACCTGTTGCAAATTGAGTTTCCTGATTTGAAAGACAGGTTAGTCAGTCTCTCTCTTCTCTGCTGATTGCATTCCTATGAAGCAGCAAACTTGTGAAAAAGGAAAGGCTATGTTCATCTTCTGTTTCTGCTCATGTTACACTACACATGCAGAGAAAGGCAAAGGGACCCTCATCCCTGGAATTTTTCCAGACTTGGCTAGACAAAGCCATGGCTGATCTGATATAGTTCCAGGACAAGTTCTGCTTCAAGCAGGAGATGGGGTAGATGGCATCCACAGGTTCCTTCCAAACACTTCTGGGAATCTGGTCTGTCTGTGAAAGCAGTAGGAAAGTCAGCTGTATCCCAGTGCTTTATAGATGTCAAATACTGAATAAAGCAAGAGGAGAAAATGCATCTAAAAATAAAAATAGAGTCAAAGGATGCCTTGTTTTTCCTGTCTCACAACAGCAACAAGAGCCAGGAGCAGGCAGAAAATACAAAGGATCTTTTTCTCCCTGGCAGCTTGGGTGGGTGACTCACAGCAAGCAATGAACTCTCTGCATACTGCTCCTGTCAGCGCTGAGTGAATCGCCTTTGAACCCTGACCTGGGATACGCAACTGCGGACAGAAAGAGAGAGTTTGGCTGCTTCCTAGCAGTTTTGTCAATAAGACATAATGCCAAGGACAACTGAGGACAGCAATCACTAAAACTTAGACTTTGCAAAGCAGCTAAAAAACAAGTGACAGGAAAGCAGGTTGAGAAAATCCCAGCATTCTCACATCCCACAGCTGCTCTGAATTGCAGTATTTTGAGCCTTTCCCAAGACTTTTCTTCCCAGAACTCAGAGTGCCTTTGGATCCCTTTACACCTACCTACTGCCAGCCAGAAAAATGTGTGTTCTTGTACTTCTGTTCCCCACCAAAATTTGTAGCTTTCCTTGTGACTTCTAACTTAAAACCCAAACCTAAAGATTAAACAAAGGCAGCTTTGCTTGTGGGGAGCAGGAAACAGTATTTGCATATGATTTTGTAATTAACTCATTTTTGTCCTATACATTGTAGTTACACACAATTCCTGAGGTGTTGATGGCACATTTCACCATGCATATTCACAGATTATATACCCAGAGAAGGCTGTTCACAAACACACCCTTCCAGACTAATAGGAAGACAAAGCCTTGCAGTAAAGATTTTCAAATTTTCACTTCTGTTTTGCAGAATTGATGTGTTTCTGTATCAGCTAAACTTGCTATTACATTTACTAGACCCAAACAGTTGAACTGTATTTCATTTGACCTTCATAAGTGGATGTTAGCTTTTAGTTTCCATAGCTCAGATACCATCATATTAGTGTCTTGCTTCTCCATGTAAAAAGGATTTTTCATATACACCTAAAGGCACTGAGCAGTATGGATTTGACATCTGCTGCAAGTGCAGCTGTGGCTCCAGCTGGTTTTTTTCCCTGGGGTAAATGAACAGCACAATACTTAGATTCTGAGGGTGTTAGTTTACTGTAGACAATATCATCATAATCACCATTAATATCAGTTATTCTTTTTGAAACAAGTTGTTTCACAAGAAGTATGATTTAAGAAGCATTCCCAAAATTTCTCAAGCGAAAGAATGACAAATCTGGCTTTTCTTTACTGTAGGCAGAACAAGGGCACCTGTAGCAGGGAGAATGCTGAAACTGAAACCAGTACACCACTGAAAGCTCAACAAAATAGTATTTATTACAAAGAAGTGGTCAACAGGATGAGTAGTTGGCAGGTGTGGCCAGCACTGCCCAGGTAGAGGCCTTCAGTCCCTCCCCCATTATGTAAGTGGTACCTCTTCTGCGTGTGCTTGTGTACATCGGAATTTTCCCACGTCTGTGTGCTACACCTTAGGGGGTCTTTCCTACGTAAGCCTAGGGACTTTATCATCCTCCTCTTCACTTTCTCCTTCAAATGCCCTTGGAGGGCCCTCAGCCAATAGTGAGGCCCCAATTAATTTCAATTTATACAAGATATTTCCTTCAAGGACAAAGTTCTCGTTTATCAGTGCTTGTTTTCACGTAACTTGGCAGAAAAAGAACAGACTCTCGCAGGTGGCTGGGCCAACACGCAGATCAAAATTAAAAGCATCTAATTAAGCACAAATATAGTATCTTATGCTTGCTTTTTACACCTCAAGGCTAAAAAGAACCATCTCCACATTGCACAGGCTTTATAACTGGAAGTTTTCCCTGTTGAATTCACCAACATAAAGACCAAAGTGACCATTAACATTCAATGTAGGGCTAGTGGAAGCTTTTAGGTTCATACCTTGGAATGGATCCTTCTTTTCCACATTCTGAAAATGGCTTGGGAAGTGGCAGTGCACTTTCTTCTTTCCTAAGGACTTCCTTATTTTAAAGAATAAAATCCTTTGATACTGCAAGACATACTTTTACTCCATGCTGAAACAGTCTTTCCTAAGAAGTCTCTTCCTCCCTTATGCTTTCTGACCTTCTACTTCAAGTCCAGTTCAGTTTTAGGAGCAGCAAACTTTGAGCTGCACACAAAGTAAGATGATCTATAGATTCTGAGAACACACATATCACAAGATCTCCTTAGACTGTGGTGGATTAGTCCCAGTAAATGCAGTGACTCCTTTCACCACTCCTAAAACAACCCACAGATGCCACTGGTGATCCAGCTGCCACACAGGTATTTGTCCATTAGGAACTGTCCCTGACAGATAAGAAGCTACTGAAAAGCAGTCATAGGTAATTATTTTTAATTCCAATTAAGATAGATCTGAATCTGTGACTTCAGGGTGAAGGAGAATGAGTTCTGTGAACTAGTCTCCGACTATAGGAAGTACTAAGGAAAGCTGTGTGATATCAGCAGTTGACTCCTTTCTAAAAGCCAGTCTCTTCTCAAGGTCAGGTAAGGACAAAATAAGTGAATGCAAAAGTAATTATTTAGGGAAAAAAAGGAGGAGACAAAACTAACAAGATTTGGAATTTTAACTGATGTGAAAGGGGGTTATGCTTACCTTAAAGATGCAAATGTTGTTTTCATTTGAAGATAAAACCATTGATCTGTTTGCCCTTGCTATGTTTTCTAATTGATCATCTAACTGGTTGACTGAATTTAATTGTGTTCCTGGCATGTGATCTTTCCTCCGCTTGGTTTCTATTTCTCAAATTTTTAAAGCATATTGAAAATCAGTTTGCAATTATTTTGCTGATTGCAGACTACCCTTACTGTATCTTTTCTTATTTTAAACATATTATGAGCTTTAGAAAAATGTTGTATTACTCTGTTATTTTTTTCTGTATCTAAATGCTGTATTTATTCAGTCACTTTCCATCTACTGGTAAGAATTCTACACTTTTTACTTACAGGAATTCTGAAAGTACTATAATTTAGCTTCACCAGTATAAATCAAAAAAAATCTTTGTGAAACTGCAGTCTCATAAGTATTATATTAACTTAGTCTATAAACTGAAAATACATCTGGTGAAATCTATAAAGACAGATATTTATTTTAGGATTTAATTTTTGTTTTTCTTCTGTGGTCCATTAGGTCACCTCCAATCATGTACAACAACTATTGTAATTTTTCTTTTTTAAATAATACCTGGTTCTGTTATGATCAGGTTCTTTAAAATATTAGAGAGAGATGCCTCTGCCTGAATTAAGGGTTCAAACGAGACCATATGCCAAAGTCAACAGTACAAATTTTTATTTAACAGTAAATATGAGGTAGAGATAGAAAGAAATAGGGAAAAGACACATGGCGGGGGAGAGAAAGAACGACAGAGAGACAGATTAAGTGGAAAAATATCACCATTCTATGGATTTCAATGGGATCCCATTGATCCTCTTCTTGCGGTCTTCTTGGTGGTGAGAGTCCCAGTCTTGTCAAAGTGATGGTTGTGATCTGGAACTGTTGAGAGAAGCCAGGGTGATGAGGGAAGAAGTCCATGGTGGTAAGGGAAGTCCTGGGTGGTAAGGGAAGAAACCTGTGGGTGGAGAGAAGAAGCTGGGTGGTGAGAGAAAGAGTCTGTGGGTAAGGGAAGGAGTCTGTATCTTTTATTGGGCTTAGGCTAGGTGGGAACACCCCCAATACCTCCCCTGGGATGGAGTTTAACAATGGATGATGTAATACTGGACATTTCATGAGTCTGTGACACCTCCTAGGATGTTACAGCTGCCTGTTACACCAACATAGTTGAGTTCATTGCAGCCCGTTATGACCCATCAGCAGAGATGAATACCTTGAACTGTGAATGTTCTCTACTTCCCCAGAAGGGAGTAATCACAGCTGAGTAATTTGTGTAAGGCCAAAGAAACACTACCTACCTGGCAGGATTTGCCTCTTTCCTTCTCTTGCTCAACACCCACCTTGTAGCCCAAGGTGATGGGTGTGCATGCCCTCTGCACTGGGTGATTACCCTGCACATCATCAGCTTGCAACTTCATTGTCTGAGCCATTGGCATTCCAGTCTCTTACACTTGTGGATACATTCTTCTGGGATAACTGGACAATAGTACCACCTTTATCTTATCTCGGGTTCCCACCCCAGTCCAAATTAGTAGGCATATTCAGAGAGGGATGGGCTTCGGTGAAAAGCTGTTTCTTTGCACAATTTTCTACAGTGGACAAAAGTCTTTCAGTGATTTAAACAACGTTTAAGCCATTAACCAGTTTCAGTCTCTTACAGTTACCATTTCAAAGTATGTACCATTCTATAATGAAGTACTATTTTGCAATTAAAATACTGAATTAGGAGTCAGAAATCATACCAAAAACCTGATTTATGGCTCAGTTCCTCATTTTGAATTCATCTTGTCAATCACTTTGGGCTCCATCTGTTATGGTGGTCACTTGAAACAGGAGACGTGGTGTATTGCTTGGAGTTACTGGGAACCAAAGCCAGCTCAGGTCAGGTCACTGCTGAACTGCTACTGCATCTTGTAAGGCTTCTCCTCCATTGGTTCGGGTGGTAGTAATTCCTGAAACGTACAACTCAAATCACGGCTTACAACAATTGAAAGGCACATCCATTACGATCCCCACCCCTGGTCCTTTTGTCCAGGTTATCTGTTTCAACACTGTAATGTACTCTCCTTGTTCCCAGCTTGGCTAGCAACAAGGGGTTCCTGTTAGAGTCCACAATTAGTATAGTCCACATCATAGTCCTGCATGGGCTGCAGAGGGACAGCCTGCTTCACCGGGGTCTTCACTATGGGCTGCAAGGGAATCTTTGCTTCCCCTGCTCCAGCATGGGGTCCCACCCACAGGAGACAGTTGTCCTTGAACTTCTCTAGTGTGGGTCCTTCCCACAGGCTGCAGTTCTTCACAAACTGCTCCAGCGTGGGTCCCCCATGTAGTGACAAGTCCTGCCAGCAAACCTGCTCCAGTGTGGGCTTCTCACAGGGTCACATGTCACATCCTCCTTCAGGCATCCCGATCCAGCATGGGGTCCTCCATGGGCTGCATGTGGATCTTTCCTCCATCACAGTCCCTTCAACTTAATTTCACAGTGGACTTCCAGCCCGTCCAGTACAGCAGCACAAAAATAGCAATACCCTGGCCATCTGCCAGCCCAGGTTCATCACCATGGCTGTTATCAAAATGTTCTCAGGCACAATACAGTAAGGTAATAAACAGTATAGCACTACAGCAAACAGTGAAAGTGAAAAGCAGCCACTAATGAGAACTAGACTCTAATATACAGTCAGGAAAAAGAGCCCCATGGCAAGCAGAGGAGCCTGCTCATTATTAGCTGAACACCACTAACAGATTTGTACGCAGTCTAGCAAATCCCAATCAAATTTGTTGTTATCTCAACCCCTTCATGCCCCACATTGGGCAAATTGGGCAAAAAAGACTGTAATGGTTTAACCACAGCCAGCAACCAAGCCCCATGGAGCCACTCACTCACTCACCTACCAGCGGGATCAGGGAGAGAACTGGAAGGATAAAAGCTGGAAAACTCATGGCTTGAGATAAAGACAGTTTAATAGGGAAAGCAAAAGCTACACACACAGCAAAGAAAAACAAATAATTAATTCACTGCTTCCCATGAGCAGGCAGGTGTTCAACCACCTCGTGGAGAGCAGGGCTCCATTACACATAATGGTGACTTAGAAAGACAAACACACATCACTCCAAACCATCCCTTCTTCCTTCTACCCCCAGCTTTCTATACTGAGCCTGATGTCATATGGTCTGGAATATGCTATTGGTCAGTTTGGGTCACCTGTCCTGGCTGTGTCTCCTCTCAACCTGCCATGCACCCCCAGCCCCCTCGCCAGTGTGTCAGCATGAAAAGCCCCGAGGAAGCACTGCTCAGCAATAGCAAAAACATATCTGCGTTATCAACCCTGTGTTCAGCACAAATCCAAAACACAGCCCCCTACCAGCCACTGTGAAGACAATTAATTCTACCCCGGGCAAAACCAGCACACCTTGCTTTGACTTAGGAGACAATTGCCAGGCAGCAACTTCTTTCTTAGCTCAAAACTTGCAGTGTAGGTTAGGTCCCTTGGTTAATTTTGGAGGGTGTCCTGGGAATTCCAGGATTTCTGTGGCACTCTAGCAGAGGTGACCCTGTGCCAAAATGGCTGAAAACCAAGTCTTTGCTTCATCTCCACATTGAAACCAGGTAGCATGAACAACTCAAGAACTTAAATAAATGGTTCTCTGAGATAGTAGGTCTAACACCCTATATCAGGGGTCCTCAAACTATGGCCCATGGCCCCCGAGGGTCGTCAATCCGGCCCGCCGGTATTTACAGAACAATTAGGTAACAAAATGGACTGGCCTGCGAGACCGCATTCCGAGTTAAATGGTCCTCAACACTTCGTCTGTGTGGGGAGTTTGGCTGTTGCCGAAGCTGGGGGGGGAGGGGTTAAGAAGTTCCTTTTTTACTTTTTTTCTCTCGTCTCCTGGGAGATGGGGGAGGAGTTTTTGGGCAGCGGCCGAAGGGACAGGGGGAGTGCTTGAGGGCGGCCGGACAGGAGCAGCAGCAGCTTCTTTTTCTTCCTTGGGAGAGAAACTGTTTTCAGGAGAGTTGGGTTTCTTTTCTTCCCTTCTCCGTTCCCGTTCCTTCTCCTCCTTGGCAGCAGGTTTTGTGCACATCAGAGGAGAGGGGAGTCTGCTCTGCACGTC
>JAWWLV010000045.1:25986245-25997965 GCA_035041135.1 Platyrinchus mystaceus
AATTTAGAAGATAATTTGTTTAAAATAAAATTCCAATAAAAACATGACTCACTGAGGATTAGGTAAGTCTTTTGGAAGTCTCTTACTCCATACCAATAACACAGGCATTTTGGAAAGCCCCTCTCCTAACAGTTTCAAAAAATCTCACCAAGTTGCTCTGATTGCAAAAGGAAATCCTAGCACTTCTATAGACATCTCAACAATGGAGAGCTTTAAAAGTTCATCTTTGTGTTGGTATTTCTCTTATTCAGGATAAAAGAGGCAATTATGCTGGAGTACAATTCAAAATAACAGGATCAACCTCTGTATTCTTTCTCAACAGACCAAGGATTATGCGTTCCTATTACCTATGGGGTGTGTTAGAAAAATCCCTAGTGTGTAATTTCCAGCTAAGCTTCTTCAGAAAGAAGTCTAGTTCCTGTCCTCCAAAGGCCTTAAGTGATGTAACTTAAAGAACATCAAGCATAGGAGATTCACAGGCAAGGGTGTAGATGTTGTGCTTAGAAACATCATTTAGTGGTGGACTTGGCAGTGCTGGGTTAATAGTTGAACTTGATGATATTGGAGGTATTTCCAATGCTAATGATTTCTATGAGTCTAAGTACTTGCAGTTAGCTCTGACCTTGCTTTTTTTTTTTTCAATTAATGAAAGACAAGGCACTTGTAGGGGTTGAAAAATGTGTTGTGATTGTAATTACAGAGTCATTCAGGTCATACAGCTGAAATTCTACCAAAGTCAGATGAAGGTGCAGGCTGCCATATGGCTTGGAGGTGCTTCTTCTGCTTCTGTTAAGATGGTGGTGAGATCATGGTTGTACTCCAAAATGCTTTGAAGCTGCCCAGGGAGAAAGCACAGAAGTGCTGTACGCCTCAGACTCCCACGGTCCATGATTTGTAGTGGCAACCTTACCTCTGTATGTGTCTTCACACGTGTCTCCTGTGTGGTTTGCTGGACATGCCTCTCAGCCTGCATTTCCCCATCACCCTATTCTCCCTGGATAAATTGTCAGCCCTGCCAGCTCTCCTGATAGCAGTAGTTCAAACCTTGCCATGAGGCAGATGTCAGCTTTTCCTCCCGTGTTTCCTCCTTCATCAACCACCTTCCATTTTGGACAAATGAGTTTACAGCCGTTTCATCTCTGAGTTTCTCTGCATGGCTGCAAGGCCAGACTTCAGCACAGGTGCTGCCCTGCATTGCTCTTAGTGAGACTGAAGTACCCAGTGACAAAATTATGGAATTATGGAAATCCTAGAGACAAACAAGAAAATGAGACAGCAGTGAGTGCCTGAGGGGGGATGAGTTATGGAAAGGACGGAGTCCTGGCACAGAGTGGTCATCACACAGGCTCAGGTGGAGAAGATGGTAGGAGCCATGCACGACCTTCTAGGGGAGGGAAAACATGGCAGAACAGCAAAAAATTCTGCATGACAGCCCCTGGTCTCACGGAGGACTGGGGCAGAGGTGCTGCAATGGCCACTGTGTGTGAAAAGTCACACAGAACTGAAAGAAGGGTGTTGGAAGATAAATATTTACTTCCTTGTATTTTGACTATTTTATTTTTTAACCTGCATTTAATTTATATAGCTCAAATAATTACTTAAAAATTATTTTTAAAATAATTAATAAAAAAATTACTTAAATTACTACTGAAATGTTTTCAGCATGTGAGAATTCATTAGTTTACCAAGACTTAATATTCCAACCATAATTATAGGCCTCAATAAAGGAAGCTTTAAAGTCTAAAGTTTTTCTAGGATTTAACAAGATGGTAATGTTCAAGAACACCTTTACACGTAGAGAGAGGTTTTAGATAATTTTATTAGCCAGAAATATGAAAGACTTAAAGTCTTAACTGAAATCTGTACATTAGTATGAAATGTATCTCCATTAACTGCTACAGTATCTTTCTGTTTTATTTCCTAGTTTTTTTAACACAATGGACTATCAGCATATCCTCAACAAATTGAAATGGTTATTTAATTTTATCACAACTCTACCTATCTTTAAATAAGCATTTCAGAACTGTCTTATTCTTCTGCAGTCTACAGTCTCATTCATACCTCAGGGCAGCTGCTATCAGATCATTCTTAATCCATAGTAATAGGAGATAAAATTTTAACAAAATCTAGTATGGAGAATGCTCACTTCATGGTACTTGTGTCACTGTTGTTTTATTAGATGCTCTGAAGAAGTAAAGAGAAACCATTCTTCTAATAGTAGATAATATTTATCTGTGGTGCTCGTATGGGAAAACTATTGTGAACATTTTTGTACTTACTGTCAAAATTTCTGAAAGAACATTAATATTCATGGTTTCATTTCTCCTACGACCATTCTTTAGGCTCCTAAATCCTGATTCTTAAAAAGGATGAGGAGAATACCAACCCTTTAAACTTTATTGATAACATCTTAGGCATTCACTGAGGCCAGATTTAACCAAACCTAAAACACAATCTGTGCACAAGCGGAATACCACATGTGCAAGGTAAGTGAGAGCTTCGGCACTCCTTGGTCTTCCTGAAGTATATTACACCACCTGCAATGTGTTGTCCTGAACACAGAGCTCCATTTGATGTTGTATGAACAGACTTTGTTGCTGTTCTTAGCTGGAAGTTTGACTTGAACTTCGTCAGAGTCTCAAATAAACCACATAACAGTATTCAAGAGGCAGAAGGGATTAAAAGGAGTTGGGCAATCTTTGGAACAGACAAGAATACTTTATGCATTCGGGAGATGTATTTCCTTTATAGGTTATATCTAATGATACCCAAAACATCTTCTCCCACACCCTCCCAGGACTTAGGAGGAGAAAGAAAGAGAAAAGTGAAATGACACAGCATACCCTGATCTATCCATGGCATCACAGAAACATCCCTGTAAATTTATTTTGTTTCCTGTCTCAAAAATTCCCTGGGTACTTTTTAGAACATGCAACTCCAATCAGACTGTAAGGTCATCTTAGTTTATGAGTCAGGTTATCATACCTGCAATACAAGATTACAGGATACTGCGCTATTTCCCAAGTTGAAAATGACTTACTATATAGCTACATTGCTATTGAGCTGTACTGGAATTATACACACCTGACCCATACAGGCAGATTGAAATTTGCATCCCAGGAATTGAGAACATCTTTTGGACTATCAGGTTCCACAGATGCATAAATAATCAGACATAAAACTTTTCCTACTAGCACCAAACTTTCTTAAAGTTACTGTGTCTGAATTGATTACTCAGCAAGTTTATGCACAGCCGCTGACAGAAACATGAATCAGTGCTAAAACCACATACTATTTCGACTGACATTGGAAGAAAACCAGTTAGACCTGCTGGATGTTTTGACATCTCTTGCTAAATCAAAGTGATTTTATGAGTTAATCTTTTATGGCAGCAACAAATCAGCTGAGAAGAAATTCAATCTAGAAAGAGTAGGTAGTAGTCTCTGTTAAAGCAGTCATGACATTGACTCTGTTCATTTAATAATTCCAAATAACAGGGGAACATGCTCAGACTAAAATCTATTAAAATAAACCAAACCAAAACAAAAAAAAAAAAAAAAAAAAAAAAAAAAAAACAACCAAAAAAACCCACACAACAAACCAGATTTTTAAGGGAATTCAGGATTACTTTTCAATAAGTTACGTTTATATTTAATGATCTCTGTTAATAGAGTATTAAGCATGTTTGGGATGCTCATGTTGCAAAGAAGTTGTACAATGAATACAGAATTTATTAAAAAATGCATTGTCTGTTCTCAGCATTAAAGGTTTGTTTTACTTCCTACAGAAGCACATAATATCCCGAACAACTTAGGTATAAAGCACTCTGCTGGTTTTTCAGTAAATATTTCAGCAGTTCCATGAAATTTAATTTCCACTTTACTATCACACGAGTGACAGTCTGAAGGGATTAACAAATTCTTAAATGTTTTCTCCTGTGTCAAAAGAAACAGCTCCTCTCCATGGACAGACACAGGTGGTATCTGCTGACCACAATGGAGGCAGAGAATATATTGTTCATCAGAAATGCTGGCTGCTGTTAAAATTATTCCTGTCATTTTGCAGCACAAGCTAGCAAGTAAAAGACATGATTTCAATAAATAAAATATCAGTATCTAATTCTCATGGTCTTGAGGATACTTAATTAGACTCTACAATGAGCCCCTATTTTAAGCCTTCTTCAAGCTGTGTGCCTCTACCTGAGGAGCAACTTTAACTGGTTCTTCAGTAGAAAAATCTTCTGCTTTCCAGAAGCAAAATGTTTATTTATGTAAATATTGTGACTTCAGATGCAAACCGAAGTCAATAGCAAACCTATTTTTTCCTCTAAGATACACAGGGGACTAAGTAAAGGGACTGCTGGTGTAAACATACTTTTAGAGATGTCAGTCTCCAGATATGGAATCCAGGATCTGTAGTTAACAAAATTATTGTTATAGGGTAGCAGTTTTAATTACTATGTAATTTTAATTACCAAATTACTGAAGTGTTTTTGGAGAATGTAATAATGGACAAGCTCTCCTACTTTTTAAGTCACATTATCTTATTGCCATGGCTTATAAGACTCCACAGTTACTGAAGAAGAAAAATCTTCAGTAATTCCATTTAATATTCCATTCCTGCCTGTTTGTCTGCCCATTGGATACATGTAGCAAATGCATTTCCACATCTAACAAAGAACATTTTATTCCTTTTAAATTACTACAGTGTTTCAGTATTCCATTAAAATCATAACATGCTTTCAGTAATATTTTTGCAGATTACATTGCATTAGAGAATCATATGATGATGTCATCACACTGGACAGATTGTTGTCTAGAAAGGTTTATTCTCTTTGATGTCATTTTTTTGTACACTTTTCAAACAACAAGCATCTGTAAGATAGAAGGGATGAAGAGGCTCGGAAGACTTGATTGTCAAAACTACCAGTGAAAGAGATGGAAGTAAAGCACTGCTGATTTGTGCAACTCAGAAAATTGTTATGTTACTTTTCTTCCACAGTTTCCCTGGGGAGAAGGACTGAAAATACAGGCTGCTGTCACCCTTCCTTCAGGAAGGAAGAGCACTTCCACTTTATATAATCTCATAGTGAAGATGTGGGTTCAGATGCCCTCGGGCAGAGCAGGGATGTGAACTGGTTTTCCCATATCCTCAGTGAATGTTCCAGCCACCCGAGTACTGAAAAGTGCTGGGATTATTCTTCCTTCCAGCCTGTGAAACAAGACTTTTGATTCTAATGCTACTCATGAAAAGTGATGGGCACTAAAATATTGCAGAAATGTCAAAATAAACTGTTCTAGTCTGCCCTAAATGGGCCTTTTAGTTTATTTATTTATTTATTTATTTATTTATTTATAAAATTACTACTACACAGAGGATCATTCATCCATTTTCTACATTCAAGGTAGTAAGTCCAGCTGCTCAAAACTATTCTTTCTCAGATAGTCAAACTCCACCATCCCTATCAGGACACAGGTATTGTTTTATATTTATATTTATATTTATATATTGTCTTTATCACCTTGGATATCCTTATTGATCATTCTGCTCTTGCGCCTTAGGGACAGACACAAGATTTATGTTCATCTTCATTTCCCTGTACCATGTTCAAGAAACATATAGATCACACATGTTTTTTCTCCAGCTTGACAGAGCACTGGGACATCAGTTCCATCTGGCCTGACAGAACCGGTCCTGCTTTAATGGCCCACTCCATCACCCACTGATACCTCCATACAGCACTTTGGCAAAGCACCTCCTTCAATCACTTTGCATTTGAAGTCTGTTGCTGGAACCCAACTTCCTCAGGTATTCTTTCATTTTCATTCTCATAAAGAGAATAAAAATGCTTATTGAAACTAAACTTGCTTATTGAAACCAAACTTCTAAGTTATTTCTTTAAGAAGGGAGAATAAATTTTATATCTTGGTCTATTTTCATATTAAACCACTTGTGCTAAAAATTAGATACTTTTCTACTTCCTATTTATTAATAATAACTTGTACCTCTAGATATGAAAGTTGTCTGTGCAAGTAGAGACTTGAATTCTTTCATTTGTTGACATATTTCTAAATATCAGAAAATAATCAAAATATTGAAACTATAAAACAACAACATACTAAAAAGGGATAGTCATGTAAAATTGTACACTGACAAATAATAGTAATAAGGTATGCCTAATATTAATACTATAAATTTTGAAATAATTGTGATAAAGCTACTTTGTATTTAAAACCACTTCATTAGTTTTAGAAAGAACTCCTGAGAACTGAAAAACCACAGTGATAACCTCATTCAAATAGTAATTTATTATTCTGAGAGAGAATAGTTCACATAAGTACAATTTCTCCCCAGTTCTTCAGTTCTACAATTAGATTTCTGATTTTCCAAACCACAGGCACACTCATATTTTGACTGGGTAACCTATATTTCCAAGTCTGGAGGCTCATGACTGGGGGGGTTGATGCCACAGCAGTATCTGTTGGGCATCCTCCAAATGCCTCCATCTCTTTTCTGTCACTCTGGTACTCCTTCTCTTCTGAGAAGGCTCCCTCAGTAAGTATCATGCCATATGCAGAAGACTGGCTCATGCATTTCCTCTTCATTCTCTGCTTCCCCAAATCCTACATAATGTGAAAATGTCAAAACATTAACCACCATGTAGGCTCCCCGTTAACTAAAATGTTCATAGTGATTATCACTGTAATCTCTTTTACACCATCTTAATCCTTCTTATGTGGACTCACATGTAAAACTGGAAATACAAATATTTCAGAAAGCTATCATTAACCCTAGCACCAAGCTTTCTTTCTAATTCAGATTTAACTTCCTGAACTAGTTTGGTGAATATGGAATACAATAATCCATATCAGAAGATGACTTCTGGGTGTTTTCCAAGTCAAAGTAGAATTAATATATACTGGAGGTTTTTTCAATTAACATCAGTTATTTCATCATCAGTCATTTCAGTTTCAAAACTAAAAGAAAAATGTAGCTAAAGAATAACTCAAACAGTACACTGGACTTTCTTAATGCTGATGTTAGTAGCAAAAATTTAAATGCTCCTTCAATCATTGTCCTGTATTTTGAGAAAAAAACTCAACCAAACAAACAAAAAACCCCCAAACCAAACAAAACAGAAATACTCTGACAATAAAGTACATAATAACACGTAAACATAGGGATGGAAGATTCAAACTACACTGAAGTTTTTTAAGCACTTTCTGAGAAATATCAGTACTGAAAACATTGGACCTTTGAGGATTATGTGGGCACTTCAGGGTGATGGATGAGATGCAGTATCTGCTAAGAGTCAGGTGAAAAAGGGATGTTTTTGTAGTCAATAACAATGAAAAACTTTTCTTTGGACATTAGTGTTTTGCCTTGACAATCGCACCTTCAAAAGAATTTCATCAGAAGAGCAGAAAATCCCCATGCTCTGTGATTAGCTGTAAAATCTTTCTGGCAGGACCATCTGATGTGGAGCTGTTATACACCCCACTGCATAAAATTGTACGACTTCTCATCAGGGTGAAATCTTAACCCTAATCACGTCTGATTTGTGACCAATTTAATTGTAGCCCCAATTACCTCCTTCATGTTTTTTAACGTCTTCAGAGAACACAGCTGTTTCTGGCCAAAGCAAACAAGGAAGCACCTTCATGGCAGATTTCCCTGCCATGATCTTGCGAGGAATGGTTTTGTCTATCCTATTTCTAAGAATGACTGACGGAGAGAGCTGAAGTACTTCGGGTTTTGGGGAAAGGTTGAAGCCGGGCAGAGATCTGCAGACAAAGGTTTTCCCTTGTAAAGTGCAGTTTTGCAAGCTGCAGGTGTTGGTCTTGCTCCAGCAGAGTATTTCCACGGGTCCGGCAGCTCCATGAAGACATAAAAAAGCCTGTACAAAACTGCATTTCAACTGCCCGCACTCACACCACGGACACCAACCTGCCCAGGTTTGCGTGAAGGTATTTTGAACTCAGTTTTTTTCCACAAGGTCTTTTGTAAGCGGGAATGGGTTTTGCCCCCCAGTGTCAAAGAGACCCACAGCGGGATCTGTTACGGGGGCCTCTTGGGAAGGATGTGAACGCGAGTAATACATGGAGGGGAGGGGGGAAGCTGCACTGCCCCTGGCCCCTTAGGGTGTTTTCTCTCTCATTTCTCCCGCTGGTTTACCGATCACCGCAGTGACCCGCTCCAGATGCGGGGCGTGGGAAGTTTTGGTGGCAATAACCCAGCCAGCTAGGGAGTCCGGCCAGACCCGTGCCTTCCAGGACGAGGGACCGCGAGGAGCCCGAGCACACGATCGGCTGAGGCCACGGGCGCAGCGGATCCCGCGGCCTCCCCGCCCCGACAGGACTCGGTGTCCCGGCAGGCCGAGCGGCGGGCGGCGCGCATGCCCGGCCGGCACAGCCCGGCACAGCTCACGCCCCCCTCGGCCGGCCGTGCGCGGCGGAGCAGCGGGAACACCATGGAGGCCGTTCCGCAGCCCCGGCCCCGGCCCGGCGGGGCCGCCGCCGCCGCGCCGCCGCCCCCGGAGCAGGAGCGGAAGCTGGAGCAGGAGAAGCTGTCGGGGGTGGTGAAGAGCGTCCACCGGCGGCTGCGCAAGAAGTACCGAGAAGGTAACGCGGGGGAGGGGCCGCCCCGGCCGGGCCCCCCGCTGCCCCCGCCGGCGGCGGATCGGGGTGTCCCCCCGCGGGCGGGGGCCGGCGGGCCGGCCCGGTACCCCTGGCGCTGCCGAGAGGGTGGAGGGGGGCCGGAGCAGCGGCCGGGAGCAGCTCCGCGCTCGCTTCCTGCTCCTCCCCGGCAGAGCGGGGTCGCCGCTGCCGTCGGCCGCCCGCAGCCTCGCCGAGGGCACCTGGTTGGGGCTGCCGGAGCTGTGCCACTCTCCTGGAGCTGTGGCCATGCCAGTCTCCTTCCTGCCTGGGGAGGGAGCGTCCCAGTCGAATAGCAGTGTTTTCCAAACTGAGGATCGGCAAGAGCGAGGACAGTAGGTCATGAATGCCAATTGAGAGATTGAATGGTGATCTGGAAAGGCACAGGTCTTTGTGAATTGTATATGTCTCCGGTCCTTCAGTCGTAGAGCAGTAGTTCGGGCTGCAGCACTAAGCAAAAGGATTGGGGTAAAGCTGTTGTAAAATAAATTGCTTGGAGTCCTTGGAAAGTCTACTTTGCCATCAGTATTAATGCCCTTATGCAAGGTTCCTGTGGGGGGTATTGGAATGCTTTAATACCTCTCTGAAATGCTAGCACAGATTGTAGAACATTCATCTATTCATTCTTGCAGTTCACAGCTCTTTGGTGCGTACCTGTAGAAGGACACACATAAAATGGGGATCTCTTCCTGTTGTAGGCACTAGTTCTTGCCTCTCCTCTATATCTGCATATGACACTTGGTTGAAGAAACAAGGTCATACTGCCTTCTGGACTTTCAAAGTCTATCCTGGAGCCAGTTCATGGGATTTGGGCACAAATGCCTACCTATCTAGACACTGATTGAATGTTGCTGTTTGTTTTGGCCTTGGTGAGACAAAACTGAAGGATCTTCCCTCGGATGTTGGGAGAATGAACCTAATATATTTAAACATTGAAATTCTGACAAAGGAGTCCAGCTTTTAGCAGTATGTGTTTCTCTGTTATTCCAGAGTGCCTGGAGATTAAGACAGACAAACATTGGCAATGTTAACCTTTTTTTTTTCAAAGAGAGAAATCTCTGTAACAACTGATTTTTTTTTAAATAAGAGCCTAAATTACATGGAAGTCATTGTAAGCCTACTTCTCAATAAAGAGCAAGTTTGTGAGCAAGGGTAGGCTGTGTGTAACTGGTTAAGCAAAAGACACCATAGCACCCTCATTTTACTTTGTGTGTCCTGTAAATCATGCATTAGTGAAAACTTTAGAGTGATTTTTCTAGTCCCTCTAAATTAGCAACATGATATGTCATTTCACTGAGAGTTCAACAGTTCATCACATCTGTACAATAAGGAGAGCTCCACTCATTAACTACTCGTCCAACAGTAGGTAGTCCTTAAAAGTTACTAGTGGTTAGTGGTCATTTGTACTTCATATTAGGTTCTTTTAACTTAGGAATTTTATTTTTCATGTCTTTTCTCCCTACATCTCTCTATGCTTCTAAAAGCAAATTTGAGAATCTCCTTCTTAAAAGCCCTTGGTGCCCTTCTGAAATTGTAATACTAGGACATGCTTGACCTCTGAAGGTTCCTTTCTTGGATTTTTTTTTTCTCTAATACTCGGTGACACTAACTGGCAAGTAACTTAGCCTGAAAAAATCAAAGATGGCAGTCTGCTAAAGCAAAGTAAAAAATCAACAAATAATCTGTAATTTCTCAGTGCAATTTGAATTATAACTTGAGTATGAAAAAGCAAAGAGAAAACACCCACATCCTTGCTTATGCGCTAACAGCGCATTACACAGGGAAGGTGTCTTGACTCCACAGTGCAGTGGACTCACCTCTACATGAAGCAGTAGCATTATTCTGTATTATTCCAGAGTCTTGTATTGTCTTCTTTTTTCTTTTTTTTTTTTAACTCTTTCTGCCTCTTCTTACATTTACTAGAGCTCTGTGAAGCTAGTTTCTGTTTTGTCTAAATAAGCAAACATGCAAAATTGCCGTTGCATGGACTTCTGTGCTTTGTAGGAACTAAAATAGAATCGCATATTAATTTTGTTATTAGATGAAAAAGCATGTTGAGTACCCTTCTGAAAGCTACATAATTATGTTGCGCAGGGTAGATATGTTTAAGAAAGCCCTTGATATTGTAATATAATCTTAAGTTATTGTCTTCTCTTAGAAGTGTTGCATTAGATGTGTCCTTGAGACACTGAGATGTGTGTTGATAGAAGTTATACAGGCTTGATTTTAATAACCTGATTTCTTAGAGGATTCATTTGCATTGCTGATGTTAGCAAGATTTTTGTTTTAATGGACATTTGTAAAAGGTAAGCTAGAGTATTATCTGAGTTGCTTCTAACTGTCACCATTGCTATAATTTTTTTTCATTTCTGCAGTGGTTCCCCTCTTTTTTGAAGATGAGCCAGTGGAAAAGCGACAGTATGGTCCAAAACTGCAAGCTAACATGTTTTTGAAGAAGTTGCATACTTGTCAAAGTGCAAGAGCAGTATTTCTTAACTAGGGATGCATCGCAGCAAATTTTTTGCTGTTACTAAGGAATTGCTACAGTTTAGTCAGCATCATGCCATCTAAAGGGTTTGATTTTTTTTAATTTTTTTTTTTTCTGGTTAAAAACTAACTCTTGAGATTGATCAAAACTGAACCTTGGCTTATTTTTTTAATTTCTGCACTTGTTGAATTGATTCTACTAGTAAGTATTGTGTGTTGATTTTTTGTGTACTTCTGTACTGTGACTCATGTCATATCATAGTCCCAGAGCATGCCAGTATATTTAGGACAAGCATTTATCGTCTTTGAAATGGTGCAGCTGAAATCCTTTTAAGTTTGCATTGAAGTGCATGTTTTTGTTTTCTTAAATAATTTTAGGGTTTTTTACTGTGTGACTAGTACTTTAGTCTTTTGAACTTGGTTCTGTTGCTTTGTATCGCAGGTGACCCCAAATTTTACAGTTTTTCTCTGTGCATCTTTTGGGCATCTGTAGCCATGGGCTGGAGCGTGTTGTGTTGTTGCATAAATGCATGGATGTTTCGTATATTGCATGTAGGCTGATGTCTGTCGAGCCTGACA
>JAWWLV010000045.1:26003410-26034327 GCA_035041135.1 Platyrinchus mystaceus
TCACCTAAAAAATCCATTGCGCAGGCTTGAAAGGTCAAAAGACCTTTCCCAGATCTTCGTTCGCGAAGACTGGCCACGTTTTTTTTATCTGCAGTTGTTTTGGAGCTTCTATTCCTGAAAGGGCAGAGAAATAGGCATCATATAAGTCAGCATTGACAGTGGGTCAACAGCAGATGCTTAGACAAGAATAAGTGAGACATGCTGCTGGATTATCACTGTGTGCTTGCTTACCGTTCTGTCTTTCAGTGATTTCATGGTTTAGGAGGTCCTGAGGCAGAAATTGCATCTTCAAATATGGAGTTTGTAATGGATTTTCTTCTCACAGTTTGCCCAGCTGAATGGACTTTAAGCTTAATTATACATTTTATGAGGAAATAACTTTTTTTTTTTTTTTTTTGCTTTAAAGCTGCTCTTTCTTAATGTCTTCTACTCTTAGAACAATCAAACAGTTGCTCCATATTTACATTTCCTGTCAGTTGTGATCCTGTGGAGGTCTGTCCTCTCTTGCTTTCATCTATATTCTTCTTACTTTTATTTAAGTGTTCCTTATACAAAAGCTGTGCTATGTCTGTCCCACGTAGCCATTTTTTGTATCTCTGTATTGGTAAATGAAGACAAACCAGAAGTGGACACAGAACTGACTTGATAGAGAATGTGTGATAAAATTACTTCATGATGAATTTTTCACTTTTGTTCTGCATCTCTCTCCTGTGTCATTCTACTCTATATCCTATGTCATTCATATCATTCAGTTTTATTTTCTTGTCAGCCCAGAGCCAAGAAGCTGTTACTGTCCTAGGCAGCTCTGTTGTAACCCAAAGATCATGTCCCAGCATGCTGTCTGTCAGCTTTGGGTCTGTTGCTGTTTATCTAAATTTAAGATCTTTTGTCTGTGGATGCTTTTGACCCTCATCTGACTTTGAGGGAGAGGTGCAAATGTATGCCTTGTTCAGAAGGAAGTAAGAGCTGCTATGGGAGCAGGATTCGATGTTAGGAGACATCACTGCTTTGCTGTAAGTAAGGGCAGGCTAGTTAAGAACATCTGGTTTTTGCATATTTCTTCTTTCCCATCTGTCTTATTTCTTAACATTTAAGGGAAAGGGTTATTTGGCAATAGAATAATTGCTTAAGAATAGACCAGATGAAGTAGTGAACTAAAAGAACAGTATTAAACTTTGGTTTCTGTATTTGTGATATTTTCCTTCAGTAAGTCTTCTTTCATTTACTTTTTACTTTCTAATTAGCCATGTGTTCTTCAAACAAATCTTTAGCAAGTGCAGATCATTCAAGCATTTCACAGTTGTCTGGAGAATGCAATAAGACTCAGAGTATTGTGTCAAAAAAACGATGACACTTTATCTAATTTGCACCAGAATTAATTGGCTATGGAGAAAAACTTTGAACTTGGCTAGTGCTTTCTGGCTTGATGCTGTATAGATTCTGCATTTTGTTAACATGAGAAGTACAGATTCCTCAGAGTTGTACTTGTTTTGCCCCCTTCGCTGGTAGGCCACAGTCTATGCTATTTTCTGCTCTCTTTCTCAGTAGAGGATATTCTGTTCTGCATGACTGTTTGCTCATAAGACTCTCCTGAAAGCTCTAGGAAAGTGGCCCACAGGTTTTAGCAGAAACCGCTGTGGGGGCCTGCCTGTGACTTGGGTGTTTTCTCTGCTCTGGTGGTCATCTTGCTCATATCTTTTCTTATAAAGCATATCTCTCTGAACTTGGATCATTTGGGAAATAATGAAGGAGGCTATTCAGTATTACACCTTTTTTTTTTCCAGTACAATAACTTTCTTGTAAATGCTTGTTGAATAGCAGGCAGAGTACGTGATTTCTTCCATAGCTTCCCAGTTTTGATAAAAGTAAATCGTAGCCACTCCCTTCCATCTTAACTGCCATCTCACACAAGGGAGTATAAACACATAATTTTAAACTTGACTCATTTTGATGAAAGGTCCTACGTGTTGTGAAAAGTGTGTTTGTTGTCCAAATCAAAGCTTAAAGTACAGCTGTACTCTTGAAAACTTATTTTCAGCTGTATTAGCTTGTAGGTGCAAAATTGGTACATAATCTTTATTCTACAGATTGACATATATTCCAGATGTGTGCACACATTTGTGATTAAGAAACTCAAAACAAATTAGCATCATACTAGTGAACATATATTTTTTCTTTCTTAGAGCAGAAACATGCTTTTAGTAAGGTACACCAAGGGTTTGCATGCTGTAGAAAACACAATAGGAACTGTGGCTAGCCACTACTAGTTGTTTTTGTTTAGCAGTATATTATGTAAAGCAGGCTAGGAGAAGTGGATACTTAGCAGCAAAAGAAGGAAAATCATCATGTTTAATTACTTTGAAGTGCCAGAACTTGACCTGCAAGACTTCTTTTCAGCATGTGAACGAGCATGGAAATAAATCTGTCCCTAGAGATCAGCAGATGAGTTTGTCTATGATTTCCCAATCATAGTCAATTTGACTCTTCAGTATTGTCCCTGAAGAAGGTATTTCACTGGGACTGGCTTGATTAGACAGAAATCAATGAAGGCTTGAATTTCTTTTCCAGTGTATCCAAAGAAATCTGTATTCTCAGTTAAACTTTATTTTTGTGGCTTTTTCATGTAATATCATCCACAGTATTTGCTATGGACATGAATGCTAGTAAAAAACCTTTCAGTCTTTTATTTCTAAAATGTTTGTCATGTTAATGCTTATGCACAGAAACCTGAAAGCGAAACTTCCCAGGGACTTTAGTTTCAGAGAACAAGCTGAACAAAATCTCTCTACTGATAATACTTCTAGTTTCTCAAGTACCCGATAGCCCCTTCCTGCTCCAAAACTTGGAATTTTGTGTTTAACTAGAGAAAGGGGACCTTGTTTTTTGTTATGAGCAGGTAAATTAATCTCTTGGTGCATTATGTAAGTTTTGAACTGGAAGATGGGGATTTTGCCATGGAGATAATGAAAGACTTTGTATCTGATGTGCATTTTGTTTTGTTTTGTTTAGTGGGAGACTTTGATAAGATCTGGCGTGAGCACTGTGAGGATGAGGAAACTCTGTGTGAATATGCTGTGGCAATGAAAAACCTTGCAGATAATCACTGGGCAAAAACTTGTGAAGGGGAAGGCCGAATTGAATGGTGTTGCAGGTAAATCTTAATGTATTTGAAACACACATTTGCACACTTCTACTTGCAATTATTTATAATACAAAGCTTAAGTGTATTTTTCTTTTTTGCCAGTATTTTAGATTTGTTCTATAACATGTTAATTATTTCTTTCTAAAACCAATACTTTCTTAGTGTTCCAACTTACAAAGGAAATAGCTTATGAGATGATCTTTTTTGCAATATTTTCAACAAACAGTCAAACAGGTTTTTTTTCCTGACATACTGAAGCTGTTTGCAAGTAAGCCTATGAAGTAATTTTCCATGCTTTTCAATGCAAACTGAGTAAATGTGGTGAGTGTAGCTCAAGTTTAATTTTCAGGGTTTTGGGTTGATTTGTGCATATAATAGTGCTTGATCTCTAAATGCAAATCTCTGGTACTTAGTTTTCGATTCTTAATCTCTGCAACAGACTTTGACCACCGTGAAAATTGTTTCAAATGTATTTAAAACTTCAAAATTCCTATTAGTCATAAGCATCTAATTTTTGTTGGGCTTATCTGAATTGTGAAGTAATGAAATGAGAAGCTAAACTATTTCAATCCTTGAGGAAAATAAATTCTTAAAAGAGGAGAGCTGTTGGTCATTCAGAATTGCTGCGTACAAGGAATTGGCATCCAAGACATACTATAGAATCTGTACAGCAGAATAGAACAAACTGCTGTTGAAGTTTTAATGGGAAGAGAGTTTATCTGTGGTCCTGCCTTTGCAAATGACTTCAGAAAAGCAAAAAGCAATCTTGTGTGCCAGTCTGTAGGTCCTGCAGGTGAGTGTTGCAAAGTGCTGAGCAAAAGGCAGCAAGGAATAGCAGATGTGGTATCATTAAATTTAAATTCCCTTGAGCCCATAAAACAAAAAGGAGAGACGATTGACTGTGAAACAGTTGACCTAGAGTACATCTTGGTGGAAACTTGAGCTGTTCTGTGGCTTCTGGAAATGGAGCAAGTAATAACAAGCTAGGGGTTTTTTTCCTACCATAGAATCTTACATATTTGAAAACCATTCCTTTACTTACCAATCTTTTATCCTTTAGCTTGGATATAACCCACCACAGTTAAGTGTTTCTTTATAGACCCCTTTCTGGACATGCTGTATGTGTCTTTATCCCAATTACAAGAGAGGTGATTTGGTTATAAAGAGCTATACCTAAAAATGGACAGAACATTTCAATGGCCTTGTTAGGGATAAATAAAATGAACAGATTTTATTAATGATGTAGTAAACTCTTGTTTGTGCTGTTGATTTGGTTTGGTGGGATTTTGGTATTTTTGTTGGCCGTGGTTTGGTTCAGGTTCTGTTTGCTTGTTTTGTTTGGGTTTTTTTAGTTGGCAGGGCATTGATTTATGATCACTTGTGATCCCCCACTGCCTATTTCTGTTTTACAGGCTTCCTCAGTTCCTAGTTGTTCTTTTGTATTTGTGCTATTCATTACTTCTGTGGAAATGCTGATACTTATATTTCTCTGTTCTACATTACACTTTCTTGAATCATACTGAATTCTAATACTGTAATTTCTTGCACTGTCTTCCCCCCACCCTGCACTGGTTTGGCAACACTCTCAGATCCCTTAAGGAACTGGAACTGACTGTTCCACAGTTCAGGTTATCTAAAAAAAACCAAAAACTTGTTGTACTGGACCCAGGGCAGATTCCGTGGAACATTGTTTGATATTTTTTTACAATTTGATTGTCATCTAATGTGTGTAACATTTTTCAATAGAGCTGCGTGCACTTTAATTTCAGCTAAGCAATATTCCCTCAGCTTGTGGCAAGCTTGTCTGTTACCCTGTAGAACAGGATAATGTTCTTTGTGGACAGGGGAGAGCAATTGACTGCCTGTGTATTGAAGGTTTTGGGCTCTCACTTGGTTTCTGTTATAGATCATTTAGAAAGTAAACATTTAAGTAAGTGTCCAGTTTGGGCCTTGCAGCCTGAGCTTGTACAAGGAAGAGAATTCACCCATTAAGAGACACTAAAATACTCTTAGTATAAAGCTTCAGATAAAGCATGTAACCTCAGTTTGCAAAGTCAAGGGGTCAGGAGTTTTTACGTCAGCAGAAAGAGAGGGGTACTTTTCATTTGTGTGTCTCAGAATAAACCAAAACCTGGGTTGCTAAATACCAGAACATACCAGATTGACTTAGTGTTCTGCAGTATTTTGTTCCTTCTCACAGGGCCAAGAGGTGTGCCAGACAGGTGGCAGGTCCCCTTGTTGTTACTCCTCCTTGTGCCTGAGTGCATAATTGCATGCAAGAGAACTTGCATGAGACTTAAGTGAAAGCTTTTGCTCAATGCTTATTGCTGTGTCACCATGACAGCAGGAAGAGAGCTGTTTTATATTAGATGAATTTTAATTTGGGACTGGAATGCTGAAAATAATTTGGAACCACCAGTGTATCCCTGCTGAAGAAAGGAGAGACTGAGTTTTGTTTTAATTTGAAGGAAGATCTTTTCAGAGATCTGAAACTGAGAAGTGTTTTTACCATTGGTAAAAAAGGAAAAAAGGCACAAAAGAGTTTGTGGGTTTTTTCTTTCCTTCATTTTCCTTGTATTCTATTAGCATCTGATAAAATAATTCAGAGAGTGCAGTATAACAACTAGAGAAGCTACATGTACTTCTCAGGATCAAGAACGACAGTTTTGTTGCTGAGTTCTACTTTCAAAAGTTTTTCTAGCTGTTTAGTTGAAGATACTGGAAAAATTTGGACATTACTTCTAAAACCAGATGACATAAAACTTATTATTTTACTTCTTTAGTTTTGATTTAAAGAAGCACATATCCAGACTCTAGAAACTGTAAAAGATAGAAAGCAGTATATTATAGACCGTGCTGATGGCCATATGCTGAGTTGTATGGGGCCAGCTTTGTTTCAAAGCAACATTATAGAACTGTGAGCTGGGGAGAGGGACAGCAGAAGAGCAATTAAAACTTCATCCACTTTCAGATCCAGGTTAATGATCCCCTGAGCAGTGATGTAAAAAGCCTGAACAACACTCAACTGTTCTTTCCTTCCTTTCTTTTTATATATTTAGAAAATTGCGAATAGCAAATGGTATTTGCAAATTAACACTTTTGTTGTTCTCTTTCATTTCTATTACAAGACAAAATTAAGAACCCTGAAGTAGGGTAAGATGGTGCTTACGCTAACTAATTTTCCTAACTCTTAATTTTTGCTGGCATAGGTAGGCTGATGAACCTTTGTGTGGACAGTGAATGCCAGCCTGTTCTGGTTCTAGTTAGAACAAAATAAGCTAGACCAGCAGGTTTGCTTCTTTTTGTTGCTTTTGCATCAGTGTTAAGACTTGTGTTGACTTGACTGTTTTTTTAAATAGTTAGAAGTGCAGATTTTATTTTTTGCTATCATGACAAAACATTATCTAGACCTGTATTTTTTAAAAAAAAACTCTTTTGACTGTTTCATGAGCAAAGAAATATGGTCCTTTTGAAATTAGTGTCAGGTGAGTGCAGAACTGTTTGGAAGAATTTGCAGAGAATAGATGTGAGGAGCTTATCTTAAAATGTGATTTACTGAGAAGGAGTCTGTTAGTGTGTGCTCTGTATCCATAACTAATAATACTTTCATTAGAAGTCTGTTAGAATAAAGTCTATTTATTAAATTTGTAAATTTGCAAAGAGAAAGGAATTGTCACTCAGAGCAGAATTAAAATTAACACTGTTGTTGACTCTACTAAATATTATCAACTATATTAAAAATTATCAGCTGTAGAAATACAGGCCAGGGAATAATTGATTGTGTCAGTCTTTTGAAAAGCCATTTGGATTTTGTAGCAGGGCACAAACTGAATATGAAGCGCTCATGGGATGCTTTTGCAATAAAGGCAAATATCATACTGCAGAGTGTGAATGAGATTGTCAACAAGATATGTGAAGTACTGCTCTGACTTTATTTAGCATTGCTCTTAGACAAAATATCACCTTGGCCACTGCATTTCAAAAATAACAAACAGCAGCTCAACTCCAAGAATGATGAAGAAATGATGAAAAATCTTCTAATTTTTTCCACAAGAGCGTTAGGGTTCTTTTCTAGAAACTGGAGCTTCTAGTCAAAAAAAGGGGGGAAGGCTAAGTAATCTCTTACAGGATCTGGCTCCCCAGGGAAGAGGTCACAGCACCAAGCCTGATAGAGTTCAAGAAGCATTTGAACAATACTCTGAGGCACATGGTGTGCTTCTTGGGGCTGTCCTATGCAGGGCCAGGAGTTGGACTTCAGTGATACTTGTAGATTCCTTCCAACTCAGGATATTCTATGACTGCTTTGCTCTAACAAAACCGTATCTGTTTGTTGAACACTAGAGCTAATTAGAGCAATGATCATATTATAACTGTTGGCTATTCTCAAATGCTTTGACTCCTCCCATAATAAAAGATACTTCCTCCAGAAACTGGCTTGGGGTAGACATGCTATCAGAGAAACATCTGATTACAGATCTAGTTGCATTTCTCAAAAGGAAAATGTCTCAAAACCCTAGAAATGAGACCAAGTATCAAAAACAAAATGGAACAATGTATTGTATACAAGTTTCTCAACTTGAAGTTTAAAAAAGTATAATTATACTGATAAGAAATTATAACACTTTACATTGAGAAACCGACTGCTCTCACCTATGCTGAATACTGGATTTCCTTAGCCTGAAGCTGGGCATGCATGACAATCACAGAATATTTTCCAGTCCTAAGGAAACTTCTGCCCTTATAGGTATGATTAATGTGTGCAAAGGCAATTGAGACTCCCTTTCTTCACTTTGGATGTTGGGATGTGGATGAGTTAAACCTGTAGAAGCATTTGCAATTTTATTTGTTTTCCGGCTAGCAGCTCTGACAGTTGACATTTATAAATTTGTTCCTGAGCGTGTGGGAGGAGGGGAGAAATGTTTTGCAGACAGAAACCATGATGGGAAGTCCAGACTTTCCTTCAGCTCTGAAGGGAAGTTTGTTATTTCTCTGCATCCTCACTGAAAGTCATCTTCAGTGTTAGGTTTTGGTTAGTAAATATCATAAGGAACATGAGTCAAGCTCATCTTTTCCTCAGTATAAAGCAGAAGGAAAGAGATGGACTGTGTCAGCCAGTAAAACTGGGTCCTTGAAATCCTGAAGCATTGATTACAGCTATCAGAAACTGCCTTTTGCCATGATAAAAGCTGACCACACCATTTAATTTAGTTCAATTAAATTTAATTTAGAAGAGCTAATTACCAATTCTGTCATGGCTTTTAAATTTCATATAGTGTTTTTTGGCAATGTCGCCCTCATTTTTTTCTTTATATAATCTATTGAAATGCTTAGGTTTGGTCATCACTCTTTTTGAAAACTAAGCTTTTCTTGCTGGAGATTATTAACAAAATAATATGTATTCATGTTGGCTCTTACTGAGACTTCCTTTACATGTCCAGCCCACATGGCAGAGCAGGGGGCTCAGCCTAAACAGGTTATTTACCATTTGAGATTTGAACTATGGAAAACAAGTTTCATTGAGGAAATACATAGATTTGGGGGTTTTTGTTTCTTTTTTAAAGCAACAAATTGAACTGCATACTTCACACAGAAACCTGACCTGAATCTCTGCCAGCAAACTTAAAACAGTTTAGACCTGAAATACTTATTTCACATTTTGTGTGAACTGTAGCAAGTGTCAGCTCAGGTAGCATTTACATTGCACGATTCTTCACAAGCGGGTATGTTAATTGTAAACCTAATATTGTGTCATCAAAAACTGAATGTTTAAATATCAGTTAAAAATGGAGCCCCGTCAGTTCTCAGAATTATAAAATAGGTTCCTTAATTTTCTCTTTGTAGATAATTGAGATGCTGTGTTCATTACTCGAGACAGTTGTTAAATGCAGAATGTTATATAACCGCATACCCAAAACCAGTGACCAATGACAGCTTTTAAAGGCCATGAAGTTAAACATGTGGCTACATCAGCAGGTTCCTGTAGGGTAAACTACAGAGTGCATTACCTCTGGTTAGCTACTAGCACAGCGCCTGCCCACATGTTCACTGTTAACCCACAGTGGGTGGGAGGTTCACTTCCACAAAGGGAGTACATAGACAGCTCCTCTGAAGGCTCAGGAGCCCAAAGGGCAACATGTAGTAATCATGTCAGAATCACTGTGTCTTCAGAAAAGCATAAAAGGGAGATAACCCTTGGTGGTTACAAAGTGCATTGTGACCTGGGGTTTTTTTTTGTTTGTATAGGTGGATTTTGCTGGGGGGTTTTTGTACTTTGTGGAACTGCACTGGTATGCAGACTAGGATCTGAACATGAAGAATTTTATCCATTCTTGGGCCTTCCTGTGGCTCTGGTCCTCTGTCCACCAGGGAAAACCCAGGAGTAGAAGATGCTTCTCCTTGTGGTTGACTCTGATAGTGTCTTATGTGCAGATGAGGAAGGTCAGTTAAGAAGAATATAGAATTATGAGAACTCAGTTGACATGGTAGACAGGAGTAGAAGGATGGAAAAAGTACTGATTTGCATCAGTACCAAAAATGAGGCAACAATGTCTTCTCAGTGACAAGAGGAATTTATATTGTACTTTACGAGTAGGTGGTTCTCCTGTGCACCAGTGTTAGGCTGGGCAGCATACCAGCTCCTAGGGAATTAAAAGGTTGATAACATGAATAGTGGAGGAAGAAAACAACACATTCTCCCAAGGTTGTGAACTGTGTTGTGGCTTATATGTCAGCATCAATGGCAGTATAACACTATTTAAACTGCCATTGATTCTGGATGTTTTAAGAGATGTAAGAAGAAAAAGACTTAGGATGAAAATAAAGAGTGTGGAAGGTGCTAACGAAGTGGTACCAATAGCTCACAAATTGAGGAAAAATATTTTTCTTTCCAAGTTTCATTTTTTTGACTAAATGACACACAAAACCAAGTAGTTCTAAATTGATCACATGCTTATAAATAAATAATCCAATATAGTGTAAAATACACTTTAATTAGGATACCAGCAGTAATTCAAGTGTTTTTCTTTGGTTCTCTTTTGTTTATTAATTTTTTTTTAAACTCTCTTTCCTGCCAAGTTAAGTGACTGGCTCCTTCTGCTTTAACTTTGTTAATTTTAGAATTGTTGTCTTTCCATATATGCAGTCTCTAATGGATGGAGTTGGTATGGTTTTACAGTCTATATGTCTGGTAGTATTGCAGCCTGAACTGGAGCATTTCTCTTTTGAGGAAAGGCTGAGGGAGCTGGGCCTGTTCAGCTTTGAGAAGAGACGACTGAGGTGGGAACTCATGGATGTCTTTAATTATCTGAAGGGAGGGTGTCAGGAGGATGGAGCCAGGCTCTTCTCGGTGGGGCTGAGCAATAGGACAAGAAGCGATGGACAGAAACCGACACACAGGAAGTTCCACCTGAATGTGAGGCAGAACTTCTTTACTGTGTGACTGTGCTGCCCAGCGAGGTCATGGAGTCTCCCTCACTGGAGATATTCAACAACTGTCTGGACACAATCCTGTGCAATGTGCTCTAGGATGACCCTGCTTGAGCAGGGATGTAGGACCACATGACTCACTGTGGTCCCTTCCAACCTTACTGATTCTGTGGTTATACATTTCTGTTTCAAGGTGCTTCTTTCCTACCTGTCTTGGAGTAAAGTGACTTCTTTCTGTACCTGTCTGACTGTGTATGTTTCCATCTAAGAAATTCAACGCAACTCCACTCCAATGACTTTTTTTTTATACTTCACATCTTATATGTATATTTGATGCCTAAAATACCACCAAACCTTAGATAAGGCCTGTGAATTCCAAGTCCTTGTTGCAATTTGTGATTTAAATGCAGCATTATACCAACATATCCATTCCTGAATTTATATCTGAAATACTGTTGTCTTGAATCTGCTTTGTATAAGATATTACTAACCTACACTTGAATTTATGTTTTCTGGAATGTTTCCTTCAAACCTCTACAGTTTTGTTAGAGGAAAATGCAGTGAACTTCAAGAAAACATCATAAAAAGGAGCTGTTCGTAAAACTTTTGAAAAATTTCAAAAACTGTTCAAATTCGTAAAAATTTCAAAAATTATTCAAACAAGTACTATTTCTGTTAAACTTTCCATGCAAATACTTGGCTAGCACATCTAATTAAAACTACTGCATTGTGAAGGGAGAGTCAGGCTTTTTAATTTCACAGTAACAACTTGTTACCAGTTCTAGTTCTGTTTTGTGGATGAAATTCAGTTATTCTTGAACAAAATGCTTGCTTCTCGTGCCCTAATGATGACTACTGGTTGAAGTATGCAGGTGTAATTTAACTTTTTTGGTAACATTAATTTCTTTAAACTGGCTAACATTTCTCTATGACTAGCCTATTTTGTTCCAATTTCTATAAGAAAAATAATTAAATATGGGGGAAAACTGAGAGCTAAAATAAGTCTTCCACAGTAATACAACTACTGCAGATATCTGTTAGTTAAAAACAAAAAATACCCAGACAAACTCAAATTTGAAAGCTGGTGGATATAAGTTAGCCTGAAAGCCTGGATTATGTTTCTTTTCCCTCATATTATGTGCCTGACAAGACACGGATGTTTCAAAATCCTCTGTTTACGTGTTTACAGGGAGCTACTTAATAACTCTTTGCACCTCAGTGGAGAACCGTGTGCTCAGGTGACAGCTGCAGTTTACCCTCTGGTGATGTTCTGACAAGTCTTCTGCTGTCTTGCTTTAAAGGTCTATCCAGATAAAACTATTTTGAATCTGTTTACTCAGCTGTGACTTATGGCCTAATTTGAGAGCAAAAAAAAATACAACAGCTCACCACTTGACTTCAAATGTGTTGTTGGGTATATCACATCCTTTCTAAAGCTGTTTTACTAAAGTTGCAGTAAAACCCAGATTTGTTTAAAAGCTGACAGCACTTGTATCTCTTAAACCTTTGGTTTGTGTCTTACCTATAGTAATGACCAAAAAGAGCATTCAGTTTTCCTGGGGAATTTTTCTTTTTGTTTTTTTCAGTGTATGCCGAGAATATTTTCAGAATGGTGGAAAAAGAAAAGCACTTGAGAAAGATGAAAAAAGAGCCCTTCTTGGTTCTAAGACCACTCCAGCTTTAAATCTTCCTCAGACTCCCAAGATTGAAGATCCTTTGCCAAACTTTGGCTTGAGAAATCATGAAACTATGACAGAAGAGTAAGTTTTATGTTTTCCAGACTTTTCCCCCCTTTTTGAGTTTTAAAATTTACCCTGACTTTTTTCCCCATAACTCATTAGATCAGTCTGATGTGTTTTTAATAGTTAAGAAAGAGCATTTTCATGTGAATATGTACATTTCAAGAAATTCTTATGTTGTAGTATATTTCAGTGGAAGCCATAAAAAAAAATTGCATGAGAATGACAACTTAGTCATCTTCATTTAAGTGCTAGAGCAGTTTCACTTTAGTATGTCATTGGTGTGCAACGCAATTTATATTAAACCTTGAGGTGAAATAAGGGAGATGTTAATTAAGTTAGAATCTAATGGCTGTTCAGCACTGTTGAAAAGTCAATTGCTTATGTAAGTACTGAGTGCCAAATGTAAATATCAGAGTACTTAAAACTTTCTCTTCATAAATAATTGCAGAGAAACTCTTGATTCCAATTATATACTTCAAAAGCAATTTTGAATTACAACACTTAACTTTTAATGTGTTAGCTTTCTGATGACTGGCTCTGCAAAAGTTGTAGTATCCTTGAGGTATTTTCCTATCAACAGCTTTAATTTTGTTTGTGACCTTCACTCAAGTAAGAATTTTATTTTTGGCGTTCAGGACTAACTATATTATTTCACTGAAGTCTCACCCTCGTGTTTTTTTTTTTCTAAATAGCATGGGTCATGTTTGTGGCTATTCCGTGTGTGATGGAAAAAAATTCATATTTTGCAAATACAACGAAATAATGAAAGCATAAGCATGGATTCTCTATTATGACCTGTTTTATATTCTTCACAGACCAGTTCTTAGAACTGCCCACAGTATTGTTTTTTTGTTCTGTTATGTAAAGAGATTTTTTTTTCTCATTATTGTAGCATGTCTTCTGTGATCAGCACTTACTTGAAGTTAGATATAGTATCAGCTAGGAAAAGAATGAACAAGTTACTAATGTTATTAGCACGTTTGTCCTTAGGAACTGGTATTTTTTGTGTCTCTCATGTTTGTTTAAATCGATAGGTTTGATGATCATATACACTACTTAAAGCTTTTTGTCGTTGGTGGGAGGCATTGTCAAAAAGCATTAATGCTCTCTTTGCATGTACTCTGTCTTCATACTTTCTACAGTTAATAGTGGCTGTTGCAGAGCTAACTTCACCCGAGCTCCTTCTTGCTACCGGTGGTCTGTAACTTCCCTTTTGTTCTGACTGTTGTGTATAGAAAGTAGTTAATAGAGAAATTTTATAAATTATTTTAGAAGTATTTGTTAATATAGTGAGTGATGATTATTTTCATTTTCATTCTTAAAATTTTAAAAATATATACACCCATAAAGGCATTCCTGGCAAAGGCAAGTTTTATAATACTTACCTGAGTAAGCAACAAATGATAGTAAGGTTTTTAGTAGCTGTGCAGACCTTAAATCAGTAAGGCATAACTGGTCTAATCTTTATTCCAATCGTGTAATACTACAAATAGGAGTCGTGAGTTTGTCTCTAGTTATGACTAAGTCTGTGACTCTTTTGTTTTACTCTGGTATGCACAAAGACAATAATTTTGTTCCTCCCATATATAATCCTCTCTCAAGTAGTATTAAAACCAGGTAAGAACTCTTTCTGAACTTACCTATACTGGCAAGTTATTATAGAGAGACTGTCCTGTACTTGGTAAGGAGCAAAGCTAGCTTGGTAATAAAAGTTCAACAGCTAGTAAAAAAGATACTGGGAGAAGTGGAGAGAAGTAGGCACTCAGGCACTCAGCTCTTAAAGGTCATGGTGGGAAATATTGCAGGAACCAGAAGTGCAAAGCTTGCTGCAGATCAGAAAGCCACTCAGCTACTTTGATGAACACAGTTCCAGTTGCTCATGTTGCTCACTTCTTTGCCAGAATAAAATTGAGGAGTCTCTCAGAAATAACTAATGTGAGCAGTCCTTTTTTTTTTTTCATCTATATGAAAAGTAATGTATTGTCCACAGTACTTCCTTCCATCCCAGAATGAGTTCTCTACATGTAATTAGAGACGTTTTAATGTCTCTAACATTACAACTGCATCTGTTGTGAAGCTGGGCCTCAAAGTGACTCAGTCTTGCAAGATAAAAGTGGCTTTTATCTGCTGGTTAACAGCTCCTCCCTTCAATAAATCAGGCCCTCCTTTGTTTTCTTTTTGAGTATTGTTTCTCTTCTTTTTCTGTCAAATTAAGCAGTCTTGCTTTTTGGTATGGATTCTTCTCAGATGCTGATTTGACCTCTGATGTACTACCTATCATTCCTTCTTTCATGTGTGTCTCAGCAAGACAGACCTTCCCATTGGATATATTTATATGTGGATGTTATGAAAGATTTGAGGCCTACCAGTGTTACCACTCAGAACCAGATGTATATCTTGGTTCTGCTCTTCCGGCAGCAGCATAGGGCCTCTGAACTGTTTCCCCATCCCATCCTTGATAAATAGTAGAGTAATTTAAAACTGTAAAGTGGGACATCAGCACTTGAAGTGAATTGTTTCAGAGATTAGGTGAGATTATGGTCATGTAACTGTTCTCTTTTTATCTACTTCCAAGAGAAAATGTTACTTACTTGTACTTAGCACCTAGTTGAATAATAGATGCATTTTTAAGTGGGCTAATTATCAAGAGCTGCAGTCCATTCAATCAAGTTAGAATCATAGATCTATTTGGTTTGGAAGGGACCTTAAAGATCATCTAGTTCCCATCACCCTGCCATGGGCAGGGATAAGTTCTTAAGCTGAACAAGTGTGGGAATGTATTTAAAATGCACTCATTTTCCAGGTTATGTCCCTTTCTTCACCAGTTTCTGATGTTTAACTGTCCACATTTTGTGCACAATAGAAATTGTGCACATTTCTATCTGCACATTACTACCTACAGAACTTTGAATTCAAGATATGTTTGGAGATTGCTTATAGTGGTAAAGTGTTTCCCATGTTTTTAATGTTGCCTTGACTGAAAATCATTAGGAAACAGGACATGAAGGGTGACTAATAATGAATTCAGCAAGAGTACATTTCTCAGTCAGTGGCTCATGGGATCAGTGATTATCATGTAGTTACAGTTACAGTTTCAAGTTACAGTTTCGCTGAGGAATCTGACTTAAGAGTTACAGTTCTGAAAAGTAGGTATCTGAACTAGTGATATTCAGACCACGGGAATCAGTGGTCCTTGCTCTTTGTGTATGTTTGGTAACAGAATCTAAGTGCTTCTTAAGAGCTTCAAAGTTATTTCAAGCATCTAACTAGTATCCTGTTCCTACTGATAACTGAGGGTCTGAGGATTGCTACTAAGTGATTCATTGTACCAGTATTCCAAGAGGCAGCGAAACCTGACAACCAACAAGTCAAGGCACAAGTGAGCATCTGAATCTGCTACTTTTATGGTTTCAAAGTATATATGCATTGAACATAGACTACAGGACTTCTTAGATGTGACACACTTATCAGAGTGAATTTGCTGGCCTGAGAAATCTTGTACTACCCTTATGTGGGAAAAGACACTACTTGACCTCAGTCCACATTTGTCATTTATGGCCACTAGGATCTGCCTCAGCACTATGCAAATTCCTGTTGCACAGATTACAGTGTTATTGTCATCGAGGCTTGGAAACGTTGTTGCTGTCATCTTCATTCTGAAATTGCACTCGGTACTGACTTACAGAGTACCTTGGCAATGTTTGCAGTTTTAACTTTAAGATAGTTGTTGCATTGTTTGCCTTGGTTGTGGTGGTATTTCAAGAGAAGTAAGTCCTGGATATCTTCTCTTCCATACAGAAGCAAAATACTTTAGCTTTGCATCATTATTCCGCCAAGTGCAACAAGATGTTTCTCTTGCTTCTCCAACGTCCTCTCTCTGGGAGTCTGGAAGGAGCCCAGAAAGCCTAGATGGCTTTTTTTCTTCTGCAGTATTCCTTACTGCTTTGTTGTTGCTATGAGTACCTTCATGGCTTGGTTGGACTCCATTGGCCCTGCAGATCTGTTTCTGAAAGTTTTTTGCAGTTGTCTATCTCTCTAGGGCTGAGTCGTTCCCAGAAACATGACAAGTGATATTTTGGAGATGCCAATTGGTTTTGGCTACAGAAACTTGAAGCAAAAAAACAACATTTGCTTACTGGAAGATTTATTACCATTCTCTTCTCCGTGAAGTCCCTGTGAAAGCTGTGACTTTGTTTGCCTCTATTAATGGAGTTTGGATGTTCTAATATGTTACAAATCATCATGGAAATTTTTTAGATGCAGCCTTGTAAATGATCCAATAGAAAGAGCTCAAACTGTTGGGTGGTAGTAGTGCTGTATATATTCTTTTTTTTTCTTTTTTTTTTAAATTATGTGGATACAGTCATCAAGTTGTGCTTTATAGAACAGGTGGGTGTAGAGTCTGTACATGTGGACTGGAACAGAATTGTTTAACTCCAGCATTTATTGGTTTTTTGCAATTGCAAAGAATAAGCAGTAGGGGTCTCTAAATTCAGAATGCAGGGAAAATAAAAAATATGCCTTTGATTGTAGGGTATGTAACAGCTGAGTCCTTAATATTCATGATAACTGAGTGCAACATTCTAATTCTAATTGTAATTCTTTCAAGAGTGCAGCATATCAGGTTAGATAAGTACCAGGACAAGGCAAAACCTTTAAACGATGACAAGACAGCTGATTGCCAGTACTTCTGTACAGGTGCATTGATGTTACCTGATGCTACATTATAGGTGGTAGTAACTGCCTTAGTCATGAAAAAAAATGCCTGTTGTTGCAAACTTGAAGACCACGAATGTTACTCTGGGCATTGGTAAAGGAGGCTATCCTTTAGAAGGTAAGAATGCTTTCAGAGGTAAGTCAGTAGTCACTATCCTTAAAAGTTGCCACACATTTTTTTTTTCTTAAACTGTGTATTTAGCTTCAAGAAAAGAACAATGGTGTCTTTTATCTTCATAACAGCATTTCAGATTGGTTTTGCATTTGGTCATAGGTGACATCAGAGCTTCCAAAGAAAAGATAAATCTCATTTGCCAGCCTGTAGCATATCTTCTGCTGTGCTGTAATGGGGGCTTCTACCAGACAGTACAAGAATGTCCTCTCTTTGTTTTTTCAGTCTGCTATTTTCTTTCTGATCACCTACTCCTCTCTGTTTTTTTAACTCAGTAAGTTTTTGAATCTATTTGAGAAGATGATGGGCCAGTTTTTCAGTGTGCAGTTCTTGTTTATTGTTTTTCATTTCCTGTGAAGTTTTCAAAGGGTATCTGTGCATCTCTCTAGCATTCTGGAACCGCATTGTCTATTAAAGTGTCTTTAGCAGTATGTCAACCTCTTTCTATCAGTCTAAGGAGTAAGTAATGAAGTCATGATTTCTCAAGTTAATCCCCCCCCTTTTCTTTTTTTACCTTTGTTGTGTAGCATAGTTAAGTATTTAGCATCACAGATATTGGCCTTATCTGTAATTTCACCTTGAGTAGGGTCATCATACAGTGGCAGATGTTCTCCAGAATTCTTACAGGATAAATCTTCATTTTTGAGTAGTTCAAAAGTACTCTGATTTAGGACCCTCTTTCCTAAACTAGGTGGCTGGTTTTGACTGTTTCTCATTAAAAACCTTTTGGATTCTCAAAACGAAAATTGATGGAATAGACTTTTTCCCCCCCAGTAGTTTTGAGGAGATACTTCATTTCATTTAAATCTTTAAATAACTTCCCTACAACTTGAACAGCTGGTTTTTATGTTTGTGACTCTGCATGGACTGATCTAGCTCTTTCACAGCATCTGTTGGGAATAGAGTTGGAGTGAACCTTCAGCAGTCATCCATTAAAAAAAAATGTTAGCTAACATAAAGCAAATAAGATACTGTTTTAAATTTGCAAGGAATAACTAAATGCTTTCATTTATAGTTGTTGGGTTTTTTACCTTGGAATGTGTTTTCTTGTCTTCATTAAACCAATTATGCCACTTGACTTCAGATGCCCTTTAAAATGGAACTGTCAGCTATGTAGTTCATAGTGTTGCCAGTTTCCCTTTTCAACTCCTGCAGTTTTAACTCTGGTGTCTAGTGTGACTTCAACACCAATAAATACCATGAAAAAGGTAAGTGGGAAACACAAAGCAATAAGAAAAAGCCTATCTAGTGGACACCCAATATACCTTTTTATTTACTTACTACAAGTACACAAGTTAATAATATTACAGCTGCTCTGAACAAGACTCTTCTCATTGAGCACCAGCTGCTTTTACTGAAGGAGCTTGGCTCTTTAGGTATCTCAGCCACCGAAGTGAGACATTCACTTCTATTAGTCACTACTATGGTGTTCTGTGAGACTTTTTTGTATTAGCTATCTGAAATTGTAATTCAGAATATAGTTTTAAAAATAACATTGGATAAAACTGAATTCTTGCTGCTTCTTAGGTTTCTTCACTCCTTGGGAAAAATCAGATTACTTGATGTTGGTAGCTGCTTTAATCCATTTCTGAAGTTTGAAGAATTTCTGACAGTTGGCATAGACATTGTTCCAGCTGTTGAGGTATGTAATGTTTGCTGAATTTAATATAAATTTGATTCTCATATTTTTAGAATGTCTCAAAATTACTATGAAAGAAGTATTTTTAATACTTAAGTATGATTTCTAAATATCTGTGCCATAATAGGAACTGTGGCACTCCTACTACATCCATTCCCATGAACAGTCTCTAAACCCTAGTTGTGTTTTCTTTTAAAAATATTATTTTTTTTCAAGAGCTATGCCTTTGTAATGGCATGATTAATCTTAAAATTGGAAAAATTTTTAATGGTATTTCAGATAAGTCCTTGCATCTTAAAAGGCATAAATAAAACTTAAGTAGACTTATGCTTAGGTAAGAACCTCTCAGAAGTTGCATTCACTGACAGAAGGAAATGATCAGTGACTGTATTTAGTGAGTTTTTCTGGGGTGCTTTAGTAATCAGAAGTGCACTATAAGGGAGCATTTCTATTTATTGCTAGTAATATTATTGAACTTCCACAATCCAGAGGACAAATTTATCAGCACATATGGGGTAAGTTGCTTCATTTTCTCCAGGTAGTAAGGTTCTCAAATGTATTAATTCTGCTGTAATCATATGTTCTTTCTGTCTTCTGCTCTTGATCCAACTTTTGTCAGCACTAATCACATTTATCAACCAGGCAAAATGATAAAGTGGAATAAAAATGAAAAAGACACAGAAATACATTTCTGACAGAAAACTGAAAAGCCTTTGACCATACACACCTTGACCACTTACAGTTTAAAATCAGGCTCTATTAAAATTTGTTGCCTAAGGTAATCCTCTTTAGAAGTAGAGAGGTGAGAAGTGTACAAGTAAAATAACAGTTACCTTGTAGGCCTTGTTCTCGTGTTTGCTGCAGTGTGGTTTACATGTGTAATGTGTGGTGTTTTGTTGTGGCTACCATGTTTAGTCCCCTAACACCTAATTTGTATTTTGTGTATATGCTTAGAGATACCGAAAGATATTCTTTAAAAATCCGAGTCTGATTAATTACTTTTAAAAGCAATTCAGTATTAGTTTCATGTAAAACACAAACTTCAAGTGGGCTTCATCTTGCCTAATTTGAAAAATAGGCATCAGTTGCCCAAACACTGTTGCTTTCCACCACTTCAGAGGCTGTAGGACATCTGCATAGGGCTGTTGGGCATGGCACAGCACGTAAAAGAGACACAGACCACTGAAATGGCCGCCACTGGCATCCAAAATGGTAATACATGGCAAGTGAATTTCCTGCTAAGATACACAGATCCTCAGTGTCTACATCTCAAGTTCTAAGTTCTTATTACAGTCAGTGGAGATCTGTTAAATATAGTGAAAGCTAAATGTCTGCTGTTTGATGGTGAGATAAATTGGCTTTTGTATTGACTAGTTCTCCAGTGACTATAATGGGAGCCTAGGCACCCAAAGTTATATCGGTTGAACCTAACCATTAATTTTTGGGTATGCATAGTTAATATTTTTCTATCTAGTCTATTTTTCTGTTTTCATAAGAAAGCTGCATTTTTTTTTCATGAAAATCAATTCAAATCTACAGTGACCAAAACCATTGTTGGAAACGCCTTGGAAAGGTAACTTCTGTGGAGTTAATGGAGGAACATACACAATTTCTATGTACTAACCAGTTCTTTACACTCTCTCCCAGTACAAGGGAATGATAATTGATTTCTTGTCATCTGACATAGTACCATAGCTTCATGACAGGACCTTCCCAGAGTGCGACTGTACATGTAGCTACACACATACTTACTGTGAGGCCTGTCTCAGACTGACTGACATACTCCATTCTTTTGGGTACTTTGGCATGTTTAGGGAACCTTGAAACCTAGTAGTAAGTGTTCTTGGAGTGACGTGGAGTTTGCAGTCAAATGCATGTGCTAGAATAAGCTTAGACCTACCTTCAAAACAGAATTAAAAAGTCCTGATGTTTTGAAGATGACTCTACTATGAGCTGCATCAGCACCATAACCTGAATAAATTTATCTTTAGGCCAGCAGTTGCGTGGGCTGATTTAAGATTTTTGGAATAATAGCCAGGGGTTTGTTACGGTAGTTAATATCATCTTTGACCTGAAAAATTGATCTGATAACTTGTGGTAGAAGCTGAGAATAGAAAAACTGGTAACATTTTCTGATTTAGCAGATCTCTTAGGCAAGATGCTAAAGTACTCTTTGAAACATGTTTAAGTACATAGTCTTCTTACAGAGTCAGTGTCTTGAATAATGTTGTGTAGAGGGTTAAATAATTCCTTCTTTAATAAAAGTGGATTAATCCACTTTCTGCATATAAAAATGCTTTTTATGTAGACTAAGTAGTTGAGTAAAATAATTCAGTTAATTTGAGGAATAAGAAGGATATAATTGTGGAAATACTAGGAGAGGAAGTGGAATCTTAGTTATGTAGCAAATGGATTAATGACCTCAAAATGTTAGAATCTCTTTTGCGTACAAAGAATGTAAACTGTAGATATATGAATATAAAAATATATTTCTATTAAAAGGGTTTGAGTTTTGAGAGAGAGCGGGGAACGGCACCAAGAAAAGATTAATATTTCCTTTAGCTAGGCAGTGTGTAACCATTTCCAGTGTCTTGGTGTAAGGTACACTGAGAAACTAGGAGGAAGGAAACTGAGGCTGGGGTAATCTGACACAATCCAGAGTCTTTCTTGGCTACTCCTTCAAACGTTTTGCCTAAAACACAGATAGTCCAGAATCAGTGATTGCTTTCTTAAATTTGTCTACCAAAAAAAAAAAAAATTAAAAAAAAAAGAAAGTTTCATACTGCTGCAAAACATGCTGAATATGCAGCAGATGTTGTATTGGAGTAAATACAGTCTGAGAAAAAAAAAAGAGTTTGGAAGGGTACTGGAATTAAAAATTAGAAAATATATATATGTATATATCAGTGATCCTTGAGGGTCCCTTCCAACTCAGAATATTTTGTGAAATATCTGTAAAAATTATTCACATAAGTAGGATTGTGTTCCTAAATGTCAGTGAGATATGAATGCTGTTTCAGTATCTGTGAGGATTTGAACATCAGTTCAGGACTTCCCTATCTAGAGTTTAGTAGCAGACTCCAGTTTAGCGGCATTTTTGTCCTAAAACTGCTTACAGAATTCTGAGTCCACTTGAAACATACTTCAGTCCTGAAATTGTCATTAACATTATTTCTGCATAACTGCTTTGTATTTCTCCATTACTCAGAAGTGCTTGCAGTCTAAATTGTTTTTCAACTGTGTTTGTGTAACTAACTTTTTAAGTCTTTTAAGTTTTGAAGTTCTAAGTAAAGTTAGCACGTCACTCTGAACTATTAGTTTTCAAAATGCTTCTTTTAAAACTTAATAGAGGATATCATGAAATTGCTACTGTTAATTTCCTACTCTAAGTATTACAAGGAAATGTAATACAGCCCTGCAGGTATAATGATTGCAATTAAAATTTCTTGGTTATAGTTACATAGTGCAAATCTTTTTCTTGATTTTTGCGTATTGAAGGCCAAGATTAAAGTTCTTGAAAAATAAATCTCAGATTTTTTTGAACATAGATTACTTTTTCTAATTTTCTGCTTACTCTCAGAAGAGATTATGATTTTTATATAACCAAATTACATTTTTTCTTTACATATATAAAGAAATTTCATTATCTTGTACTTGGAAACAATTGTGCATATCAGTTCCTTAATGAACACCTTTACAATAGTGTTCTAATGATCTTCTTTTAATATTGTTTCATAGAACACACTACAAATATTTTCATGATATTAAAATGCAGCAGGTGTTACCTTTCAGATGTGCTCCACACAGTGTTTTGTGTCTGCTTTCACATTCACTTACCTGTTTAGTGTCATTCACTGCACATTCTCTAGGCATTAATAAAAATTTTTGTTGCTATCAGATCAACACTATGTGTCTTAATACATTTTAATACATTTTTTATGAAAAGTCAGTCCCAGCTTTTGATTACTTAAATTAAGTCAAAACTTAAATTCACTAAATAGCATGCTTATATTTTTGAATGCTTTGTGATTAAAGATGCTAAGAATTTACTCTTCTGTATGTTGTATTGTGCTGTCATTTCCTATGTTTGACAGCTTGAGTGTACAATGATTGGTAGTCCTTACCTTATTTTGATAATTGCTCAAATGTTTACCGCTACACCTTGCATTTACAGCAAAGTTAAAACAGGTACTTACAGCACTGCTGCAAAGCAGTCAGTGCTCTGTAACTTTATAATGGATATTGCCTCACCATTCTTTGTACTGGTAAAGAATGACACTTTTTTCCCAAGTGACCAAATTATTAAGTTCCTTGGATTCTTTTTAAAGAACTGGTAGAAATACTGAGGTCTCAAATTTAGTTTCTAATTAATCATTTCAGGTTTATAAAAAACTATAAAAGACTTTCAGCACCTGGTAAGAAAAAAGCAGTGTAGGCTTATCTGAGTTCTTAAATCATTTGTGAGATAGCTGAATTGATACTTTTTCTATTTGGGCTAATTTTTTTATATTAACAGTTCTCTGCTATCAAATCTCTAGTAAAATACTGCACATCTAAAATTTTGCATGCGTGTTAAATTTTTCTTTTGGGTTGCTTAATTTAATAGCAAGAGGAATGTTCAGCAGGCTTGACATTTCCTCAAGGGAACTGAGAGGTCATTGATTTTTCTGTGGGTCTTGGTTGTATTTGCTCTTTAAACTAACCTTGGTGCTTGGTTTTCTGTTTTTGTTATTCCACCAGAGCGTATACAAATGTGACTTCCTAAATCTTCAAATTCAGCAACCTCTCCAACTGGCACAAGATGCTATAGATGCCTTTCTTAAGCAACTGAAAAATCCCATTGATTCTCTACCTGGAGAACTGTTCCATGTCGTCGTTTTCTCACTCCTCCTTTCTTACTTTCCATCACCGTATCAACGATGGATATGCTGCAAGAAGGCACATGAACTTCTCGTATTAAATGGCCTATTGCTTGTAATAACTCCTGATTCATCTCACCAGAATCGCCGGGCTATGATGATGAAAAGCTGGAAAATTGCCATAGAGTCCTTGGGTTTTAAACGCTTCAAGTATTCTAAGTTTTCTCACATGCACCTGATGGCATTTAGAAAAACTTCCCTGCAAACAACCAGTGACTTAGTTAGCAGGAACTACCCAGGAATGTTGTATATCCCACAGGATTTCAACAGTATAGAGGATGAGGAGTATTCCAACACTTCCTGCTATGTTCGATCAGATACAGAAGACGAACAGCTAGCTTACGGTTTTATGGAGCTGCCTGATGCTCCTTATGATTCAGACTCTGGAGAAAGCCAGTCTAGTTCAATTCCTTTCTATGAGCTAGAAGATCCTATATTGCTTCTAAGTTAATGTAGTTGTTGAAATGCCCTTTCAAACCTTTTGCTTAACTAATTTTGCTATACTAACATGGGCTCAACACACAAAAATGGTTTGCATAAAGAAAATGCAAAGGTTTACAGAGTTTGCTATTTTTTTCTACTTTTGAATTTTAAAATTTATTCTTGTATGAAAGTGAAAAAAATACAAGTTTTATGCAAATGACTCATGTCATAGCATAAATTGCTGTTACTTTCTTTAGATTTGTATCACTAATTTTTTTTCCAGAAAGGTACCATTCTTTTCTTTAGTGCTGTGAAGTGTGAATTCTATTTAATTTGTTAAATGTTGTTTCAGTATTTTCACTCAATGTGGTTGAGCTTAAGGCACTGGAGTTGGTGGGCTTGGAGAGGTATATGTAGGAAGAAATAATTTGCACTTTAATTAAATGTGCAGATAGGTTAAGACACTTGGTTACAAATGTCCCTTCTCTAATCATGGAACAAAACTTTTTTCCAAAATTTGTTTCACTCTGGTTAAGCCTGGGCTGGAGAAACTATAATGCTTGCACATTTGATTTTATGTTTATTGCAGCCCTCTTGAGATAACACCAAAACACTGGAATGTATTCCTCCATAGTTATTCATACTGTGTAATTTCATTGCATAAATAGCAGCTAGACATGAGATTTCTGAAGAGGCTTTTCCCCCCAGAGAAGTATGGTACGTCTAGACAATTATGTTTCACTTCAGAGCTGGAATATGTTTTTTGCAATTTTATGAGTGTACAAGCACTAACATATATCAGTATTTCCCCAATTACGGTGTTCTGTATTCACTTCCAACTGTGTTTTTTGAGGGGATGGGGTGGGTTTTGTCATGTTTTAAAGTAAATTATTTATGCATTTTGAAAACAAACAACTTTTTCTTGAATTGTCCTTATTTGTAGACCTCCTAAGTTATCTGGTAACTACAGACTGATTTTGTAAAAAGGAACATAAGTTTTTCAAGGATATACATATTTGCATAAAGCCGTGTATTCAGACCACACCTGTGACGTTAACCATTTGTTAACCATACACCATTTGTTTACTTATTAGGACCCAGAAGTCTTCTGTTCAGTTAAATAAAAACTCCATAGCTGACTGAAAACTGGTCTGCACTGGAAGGACGTGGAACATCTATTTTTGTATCTATTAAGGTTTTAACTTGTGTAATGAATCTCTGGGTTTTTGCAGGAAAAAACAGTTCTGTTCAGTGGCTTAAATAAAAGAGGATTCATTATGAGTTTAGCTTAGATTTCCGTCCATTTAAAAATAATGGCCAGAATTTTCAGTTTTCAGTGTTAGGCTGTTAAATTTATATCTAAGTGCCTAATAAATGAATTGAACTAGTTTTGGTTTTAAGTCCAACTTCAGCAAATTGGTAAAAAATACTAACATAGTTTCACAGGTGATTGTGAGGAAATACACCTTACACCATATTAACCTGATATTTTGTAGTTATAATACAGAAGTTACCAGATGAACTAAAGTTGTAGTGTGGATTTTACAGTGGTTGCTACAAAAATGAAACTTACTCCTTTCATGAATTTTGCACTGAAACTGTCACACTTTGACCTACCTGTTTTTCTTTTATACTGTTTCCTGCATAGAGTAATCCAGCATTGGTCTAGCTTACAATCAAATGTGGTCTGGACTATGATGCTGTATTTTTTAACATAAGCTTTTTGTGTCTCTTCTTGAATTTAAAGCATTCCCAAATACCTGATTCAAATTTGTTATTAAATCCAAATGATATAGTAATACAAACCAAACAATTATACTCTGATGAAAAAAAGAATTATGTTTAAACATACAAGAGTCCTGGTTCACCAAACATATATGTTTGCATTGACTAATGTAAATTGGTTTGTGATTAATACAAAAACAAAAAAAGGCAATTCAGATTAAGATTGATCCCCCCGCAAATGGTTTAAAATACTAACATTCAAACTTTAAACCTTTTTGACAGGTTTGTGACAACATTATGGGTTAGGGACTCGAAATTCGTAACAGCTTGGTTTTCTTGACGATCATTTTAAATACCTGAAGTGGTTTCATTGGTGGTTTGGTTTTGTGATTTGTTTGTTTGAAGTTTTTTCCTTTTTTGTTTTGGTTTGTATTATTTTTTTTTTTTCACAAGGGACAGTAGATTGTGGTGGAGGAAGAAAGTGGGATTTATGTAAATACTTATACCTCCCTGAACAATAAAGTGGAGGTATCAGGAGTTGTTGTATATTTGGCTTTGGTTCAAGAAGAATATTTCTAGGTTGTGAAATATCTGAAAATTATGCGTGTGCAAGAGATCTCTCATTCTTAAGGTGCTGGAGAGGAAAATGAAGAAAATGTGTATTTGCATTTCTGTTGTCTTTTATGTCACTACTTTTTCAGAACAAAGCACATTTATTAAAAAAATCTGAAAAACTGAAAACATTTTTAAAAATTCTATGGGGTGGAGATACTTTGTTTTCTTTCTGGGCAATCTGTTTATGCTGAAATCCAGTGAAATCAATGCAGAGTTATTTTCCTTATCGTCAAGAAAATAGTTGTCTTGGTTTTATTTTGTAACGAGTAGAGATGTTAAATTTGGTACTTCAGATTCGGCTTCTACATCTCAGTTCAAGTTTTTGCTTTTTAGAAGGGCTTTTGGAGTTCCTCCAGTTGATCCTGTATCATGTTTCTTTGCCTGTCCACTTAGGATGTGACTGACCTCTTTCTAATTCAGTTACTCTCATCTCTCACTACATGTTCTAAATTTCTTCTCTATCTGCCTGAAATATTTTTGTAGCACCTGTTGTAGGTTGCCCCTTTGAAGTCATTGCTGTACTTTTCTGTATCTGTATTCTGAGTACTGGAGGTGTTGAGAAAAGGATGGCAATGGAAAAAAAAGCCAAAGAACTGAAAATTCAAGACTCCGTCCCAGATCCAGATTCTAGGAACATTCAGTTTCAGCAGAACTGAAGTGTGGAGCCAGCAGTGTGGAGCCTAGCTGGTATCTTCTGGTCTTCTGTTTGAGAGTGAATCAGTAAATAGCATTTCACAGCTGTGCTCAGCACTACTTCCTGCAGAACCTTCCTGTCCTTTTCTGCTTCAGGGAGTCTTGCTTTAAAAGTGTGATCATTCTAAGGCTTTTAAATCATATCTCCATGAATCAGCAGCAGGTTTTCTGCTTGTTTTTCTTTGTTTCCTCAGTTTTTCTCAATTGTTTTGGACTTTTAGAGTAGCAAGAAGATTTTTTAGAAAGGTTTCATTTCACAAACTTGCACAGAAACTTTGCTGGTTTTTTTTTAATTTTCTAAGTAAAATATTCACCAAGAAGTATCAGTAGTTGCCTGAAGAGTATTCCTAAATCACAGACAGATACAGTACTGATTAAATGTTGTCCAAAAATGATGGTAAAGCATCTGAAGCATGTGACCTTCCCTAAGCAACTGAGAGTTCCATTGTTCTGTTTGTTAAAGGGAAACAGCTTGTGGAATTTTTGTTTTGTTTTTATGGTTGTTGTTTTTTAATCCATGTAACTTTTAGGCCTGTTGGCCTGTTTTATTTAAAATTTGAAGAGTAGTAATGATTCTGGAGACAACTGACATTCTTGTGAATCAGTTGTCTGAATGACTGAGGCAGGAAAGACAGACCAGTCAAGTTTAGATGTTTAAGTCTGTCAATCAGCCCTAGTACTTCTTTGACTAGGGGCAGAAGGGGCTAGTTGTGATGAATTACAGAATGGTTAAGGTTGGAAGGGACCACAGTGGGTCATCTAGTCCAACCTCCCTGCTCAAGCAGGGTCATCCTTGAGCACGTTACACAGGATTGTGTCCAGGTGGTTCTTGAGTATCTCCAGTGAGGGCGACTCCACAACCTCTCTGGGCAATCTGTTCCAGGGTGCATTAACATGCACAGTGAAGAAGTTCTTCCTCATATTCAGGTGAAAGTTCCTGTGCATCAGTGGTTGGTACTACCAAAATGAGCCTGGGTCCATCCTCTTGGCACCCTCCCCTTTAGATACTTGTAGACATTGAGTTCACTTCTCAGTCGTCTCTTCTTGAGGCTGAACAGACCCAACTCCCCCAGCCCGCCCTTGTAAGGGAGGTGCTCCATCCCTTAGTCATCCTTGTTATCCTCCGCTGGACCCACTCCAGGAGCTCCAAGTTTTCTTGCTCTGAGGAGCCCAGAACTGGGCATAGTAAGGGATGAAGCAATTACGGCAACGAAGGATGTATCTTCCCAGCAGCCCAGCTCCCTGGCAGTGCACAGAGCCTCTGCACAGCAGCTGTCTGAGCTTCTTTCAGTCTCCCCTTGGTATGCCTCTCTAAGCCGTGGAGCTACTAAGATCCAGAAACTTCCTGCTATTTGCCCGCCTGCCTGCAAGGGCCGATTCAAAGCGTGCATTTCCCACACTGAGTGTAAGGAAACTGGTGTTCGAGTCACCCGCGTGCCAGAGGATGGAGAGGGCTCACTCGGCCTTGCAGTCCTGATTCATACACAGTTTTCCCGCTTCCCTGCCTAAGCACTACTTGACGGTGTTAATAGGTTTGGTTGGGGGGTTTGGTGGTTTGTTGCTTGTTTTTTTTAAACACTTCTGTCCGGCCGCGCCCGGGCGACGCGCCGGCATTTGAGCCTCGACGCGGCCCGTAGCGGGGGCGCCGCGCCCGGCTCGACATGGCGGCGTCCGGCGCGAGGGGCGGGAAGGCCCCGGGCCGCCTGTGGAGGTGAGAGCGGAGCGGGCCGGGCCGGGCGCAGGGCGGGACCGGCACCGAGCGCGGCCTGGCCGGTGGGGACACCCCCGTGGGGCGCGGGGACACCCCCGTGGGGCGCGGGGACCGCCGGCACAGAGCGGCGTCCCGGGGCTGCCCCTTGCGGGGCCGGCGGCGCGGAGCCCGGTGCCGGCACTGAGCTGCCCCGGCCCGGCCGGCCCCGCAGGCTGAACGAACCCCGCCGGGAGCGATCCCGGCACCCGCGATCCCGCTGAGGGCGCGGTGCGAACCTCTGGAAACCAGCGGAGTCATTCATCGGGGGTTAAGGCTGCTGTATTGATGTGTTAACTAAATACGTCTTAAAAAAAAAAAAAAAAGTCTTACAGAATTGCATTAAAAAAAGAAAAGTGCTAAATTAGGAGAATAAAGCTGTAGGAAAGCGGGTGTAGTACTTTAGAGGGCCTCACCTGGATTTAAAGTCAGCTGCAGATTAACTATTGAACCAACTTTGGGGTTTGGTACTTTTTTCAACTTAGACAAATTAGGGTAAAAACTACTTTGAGAGTGGTGTTCCTTTACATATAGGAAGGGTCTTAGATAATTTAATCTCTAAATCTGTACTGAGACTCCCGGTTTTGCTTAAAATTATGTTGCAAAAGTTGATAAATACTTTAAAAAACCCCAGCATTCTGTTTGGAATCTAAATGTGATGTGCTGATATGTAACTCATGTTCATCCCAAAACTTTTTAAGGCCATTAGCTTAAAACAAAACAAACACCACCACCACCACCATCCATGACACTGAACAGTCTTTGTGTAAACAGCCAAAGTATTAACAGAAATTACTAACAAGTAGCTGTGTTTGAGAAAACAAATCAGTTACTAAAACATCTCTTTAAAATTGAATTGCTGTCTTCTGTATATTTGGTAATAGGTGCGTGATGGGATGCATTAATCATGAAAATAAACCTTTTCCCCTTCTCCCAAAAGTTAACCGTGTATTTTGGTTAGAAAAATGCTAACGATCAATAGCGCGGTTTAGGTCTGCACATTTTTGCTAATTGTCTAGAAGGTGGAACCAGGAAGAGGAGGTTGCATTCGCAGTCCAGGCTGTCATTTTGCAAATACTTTGTTCTCAAGCAGTTTTTGTGACTTTCCTCGAGGAACAGATGTGTTCCCCTGCCCCGGCACCCAACGCAGCTCGGGGGGGCCGCAGCAGAGGAGCTTCTCTGTCGTGATGGTGTGATGGCAGCAAAACTCCGCTTGGCAGTGTTCTGTCACAGTAGCTGCTTGTCTGCAGGGGAGTTTGCTGGTGTTACCTATCCCACCAGAAAATAATTTACTGATCGCAGCAAAATTTTAAGCCAGGTGTTAGATGAGATCTGATGTATGAGCAAAGGGCTCATTCCTGCTGGCTTCTGTGGGGCTGTCGTCCAAATCAACGCATATAGTGTGAGGCCCTTGACTTGGAGGGGTTCCAGAAAGCCTCAGGAATCAAGATAAACAGGATGGTGTGGCAGATGTTCTTCAGCATAGCAGTAATCACACATCAGTGCTGTGGGTTGGAAGGAGATGGGAATTTTTTCCTCTGTATTCATGGTTTGAAAAGAGAGAATTGGAGGCAGGGCAGGTATAACAGTTGAAGTAAATTGTTTGAGTTGTCCGTAAAGCAAATGTTGCTTGTAGTATGAGAGACAGACTGCAGACAGGGCTGTGAAACCGAAAGTACTGTGATCTGGAATCTGATAGCTAACAGGTCTGTGTTCTGTATTACCTATATAATGTAAAAGCAGATCAAAGGTTGAGAGGAATAGTAAGTAAGCAGGTAAAAGTAAGGGGAGAAATACTGTGAGGTCTTGAATTCAGACAAGTCAGAATTAATATTGATAAAATGCTAATAATAATGAAAACTGTGAATATGCACAGTTGAGATCCAAAGAACTTTTAATTTGCAATAACTTCATGTAATAACCATTGGCTTTAAGTATATGGTATGTATTCTGTTTCAA